>OY776292.1:23082857-23682857 GCA_963675345.1 Trididemnum clinides | reverse complement strand
ACAAAAGAAGGCGGCATTTAAAGAGCTGTGCAGGTTCCCCTCAGAAAAAATAAGGCTCATTACAAACGTAGGCCTATAAGAAATCAAACGAGAAACATTGTTGCTAGAGCTATGAGAATGGAAGCTAATCAGGAGTTTAATAATTTGTATCATAATTCTAATAGTGTTTTCTACTTCCTTAGAAGAATGAAAAAGGAAGGGAAGGACGTAGAAGGAGGAAGGTGCTTGAGAGGAGAAAATAGACGATTGGGTTTTATTGAAGAAGATTTGGAAAAATTTGGAAGGAACACATGGAAAAGATCATGAATGAAGAGAACGAATGGGACTGCATGGTGGAAACTGATGTAATAGAAGGACCAGTGGAAAAAGTGGCTCGCAATGAAATTGTGGAAGCAATTCAAAGTATCAAATCAGGAAAGGCAACTGGACCATCTGAAGTAAGTGTGGAGATGATAGTTGCAAGTGGTGAAATCGGGGTTAAAGTGATGATGGAACTATGCCAGCGTGTATTGGATGGTAGAGGAATGCCTGATGAGTGGAAAACAAGTGTGATTACACCTATCGTTAAAGGAAAGGGTGACGTGATGAGCTGTGGATCATACAGACGAGTGAAACTGCTAGAACATGCCGTGAACATTGTTGAAAGAGTGCTAGAGAGGCCAATACAAACACTAGTCAATTTGAATGAGATGCAGTTTTGATTTATGCCAGGAAAAGGAACAGTAGATGCGATATTCATTGTGAGAAGAATGCGGGAGGTATATCAAAAGAAGGACAAGAAGTTGTATATGTGTTTTGTTGTCATGGAAAAATCTTTTGATAGAGTGCCAAGAAAAGTGATGGAGTGGGCCATGAGAAAGAAGGGTCCATCAGAAGTAATGGTTCGGGCAGTTATGAGCCTGTATGATGGTGCAAAGACAAGAGTGAGGGTGGGATCTGCATATTCAGAGGAATTCGAAGTAAAAGTTGGTGTACATCAAGGATCTGTGGTGTCACCATTTGCAATAGTGGTGGACGTTGTTACAGAAAATGCAAGAAGGGGTGTGGTTAATGAATTGCTATATGCAGATGGCCTTGTTATCATGAGCGAAGACATGGAAGACTTGAAGGAAAGATTTTGGAATTGGAAGGATGCACTGGAAAGTAAAGGTTTAAAGGTCAACATCAGAAAAGCAAAATTGATGGTAAGCGGGTCAGAAGGCGAACTATTCAAAAGCAAGATATATCCATGTGAAGTTTGTGGGAGGAGAGTCATGGCCAATTCAGTGTTGTGCACTAAATGTGGAAACTGGGTTCATGGCAAATGTGCAAAAATAAAGAGAGTTACCGCTAGGTTGGCAATGCATTTTGTTTGCTTGAACTGTAAAGGAATAATGGAAGGGACGATGGATTCGATCGAGAGTTGTGCGATGAAGTGGAGACAGTGAATGGATATTGTTATTTGGGAGACAGACTAAATGTTAGTGGTGGTTGTGAAGGGGCAGTTACAGCAAGAGTAAGAATCGGTTGGGTGAGATTCAGGGAATGTGGAGAATTGTTGCTTAGAAATAGGTTTCCTCTGAAGATGAAAGGTAAAGTTTATCGTTGTTGTGTAAGATCAGCAATGCTGTATGGAAGTGAGACCTGGTGTTTAAAAGAAAATGAAAAAGCAATCTTAAGGAGAACGGAGAGAGCTATGGTGCGAGCCATGTGCGGTCAGAAAGACGACGGAAGAACAGATGGACATGCTGGGGTTGAAGGAAACTATAGACCGGTTGGCAACAGCGAATGGAGTTAAATGGTATGGACATGTGCTGAGGAGGGATGACGATAGTGTTTTGAGGGTTGCTCTGAATCTTGAAGTGAGTGGCAAGAGAAAGCGAGGACGACCGAAGAAGACCTGCAAGAAGCAAGTGGAAGAGGAGACAGAGAAGATTGGTTTGAAGAAGGAGGATGCCCTGAGACGAGACAAGTGGAGGGACGGAGTGCGAGCAATTGCGGAAGGAATGGGGTGAATCCGGCCATCTCTGCTAAAGGGGCAACACCGGATTAAAACTGAATAACTACCTACTACTACTACTTGTTTTCGAACTTTTTAGGGATCACATAATTATCTTAATAATTACGTCACTGAAGCGCATCATCACGGTTTTGCTTCTTTTACTGGAAAATTTTGAAAACTCTGCGCTTACGCTCATACAATTGCTGTTCGGATTTATTTTTATGTCATTTTCGAAGATCTTTGATGTTGTGTTAGCTCGAGTTCCTGCTGCGAAAGATTAGCATAGAAAGCAAGATACAACTCGCAGGCTGGCGTCTTGATCAGAATAAAAAATATAAAGATCATTCGTGACATAGATGAGGGCTTACATCAGTGACTTTCAATCGATGGACCATGGTCTTCACTGGGCCAGTACTTTATCTTGCCTTTACATCGATTGAAATTGGAAAACTTTTTCTTGACTTGTTTTTTTATTTTAGTTGGACAACGCTTCTAAAATTTACTTTGATACCTTTTTTTGAAGTCGCACATGAAAACGAGAAAAAAATATAACCGGGCCACATGCCTCTCTACATTTCGAAAATGGCCCAAATGCCAAAAGCGCCTATGAAAACGAGAAAAAATGTATCCGGGTCACATGCCTCTGTGCATTTCGAAAATGGGCCAAATGTCAAAAACGGTTTGAAACCAACAAATGCAAAAAACGCTCATGAAAACCGAGAAAAACGTGTAACCGGGCCACATGCCTCTGTACATTTCGAAAATGGGCCAAATGCCAAAAACGATTGAAAAGCACTGAACTCAATCAAAAGTTTTATAATTGAAGTACGTCTGAGGGGAAAATGAAGGATGTCGTTGTACGCCAACCAATGTTATCGGCAAACTGTAAGCTATGCAAAGTTAGCTTAGCCTATACACTGACTAAATAGCAGTAGGCTAACTGCAAGTATCTTTTTTTACTCCTTCAAAATATGTTACTAACGCGGGTGTAATTGTTTGTTCAGCAATGTCCGCCAAAACTTGTCCGGCGGTTTTCGTACATTGGCTAGCGATTTCGCACTCGCGCCGGCGGTTGCGCACTTGCTAAAATCTCAGAAGGAACAACGTAAGCGAATTCATAAAATGCGTAGAGAGAACAGCTTTAGGGTGATGTTGTTCACCACAACACTTTTTTGAACGTCATCTCTGGTATAGTCTGAGATGTCTGTTTTTGAAGACTTGAGTTTTGCTTGTTCCAGAAGGGGTAGTTAAACTTTCTCTTTTTCCTAAAACATGACCTCATTTTAAAACGAAATTGGTGATCAAGTTGTGCTTTTTTTTGTTGAGATGGACTTGGTATGTTTTCATTTTCAGCTGGAAACATCGCAGTAATATGCATCATCGTCATTCTAGTCGCTGTTGCAAGCCTGATCTTTGCCGTAAGGCATGTGCAGAAAAAGTAAGTGTCAATTTTTTTCCTACTAAATTATTTGCCACATCAGCCAAATTCTTCTGGTGTTTTGTTTGTCACGTATAGCTGTGTGCATAGAGATTTTATTAAATTTATGTTGCTAGAAATGTAGATTTTACATCCTGCCGTGGGCTCAGCACAGCCATTGGTGAGATGAGTAAAACTGGCTCTTGCATGTGCTACCAAGCGAAGTCGAATAGGGTCAACGGGTTGTGTTTTGGTGTACATGCAGCTTGTTGTTTACGTTTCTGGCACGCAACACTCATAAGGTTGCTTCATTTCCGCCTATACCCAAAGCCGTATTAACGTAGGTGGTAGTGGCAAGAGAGTCAAATGCTTTATAAAAAATCTTTCGATTGTAACTTTGTGTATAGAAAAGGCGGAAAAACTTTTTTTTTAAATATTTACTAGACTCAAGCTTTGTGCAAAGAACACTTTTACGAAGATTCTTTTAAATTTCAATTTTTAATATACATAGGGATTTCTCATCGAGTCAGGCGAATTTATTAACGAATTAATTTACTTTTTAAAATTGATTTCATCCTTCAACAGATCGTCTTTATTTTAATCTAAATAAAAAGCCTATTTGATGTTGATGATAAGTTTCAATTGTTTCGTAAGTAAAACGGGAAGCCGAAGAAACCAGCTGATATCTTTGCAATCTTAAGTAATAGAGGAAGTTTTATCCTTTGTTGCGTAGGATTACGAAAATATTAGGTGCTTTTTTCGGTTTTCCGTTTTACTGGCATTATGATTTAAAATTAGAACCAACGTCATGTGTTTTTTGTCCAGATTTAATTAAAGATGGTATGCAGAAGGACGAAATCGATTTTAATAAATTCGACTAATTCAATGAGAAATCTCAATAAACACGTACATGGATATTGATAATTATCATATTGACTCGGAAAACCACATTCACAAATATAAATCAAGTGGAATTATTCAACAACAAATTTCTTGCCTTTGTACAACTAAAAAAGAGTTTTGGAAAGCTGTTCCGCAAAAAGAATATGTCTAGGTTATGGATCCGTTTTGAGTCCCCAAAGTGTTGTATGCAAAGGTGAAAAAGGAGCTGTAAGCGATTAGAAGTTTTTGCGCCTCCAACTTACGTTAGCGCTGTAATGAGTTGGAGGGCATGGTGAGAGTAAATAGGCACTTTGCCAGCTTTAGGTGATAAAACTCTGAAGCTGGTCTTACCCCACAGGCTGCTTTATCTAGAGTTTACTACACAAGCTATGCTACAAAGAACTGATAGTAAAAAAAAGTTTTTTCTCCAAACGATGAAAATATATAAAATCCTCTCAAGTTTTCGATTTAATTAGAAACATTTTTGTAAAGCAGATTTTCCATCGTTAGTTCATGTTGTCGATAATTAATTAGAATTCCCAGGAGGAAGCGAAGTTGAAACGCACCTTTTGCTGTGCTTTCGGTGCTTCGTGCTATCGGTGTAGACCTATTTTCTTTTGAGTCATATTCTTGCACAGTGTGCTTAGTTTAGTTAAACTCGTGTAACACTATATTTTAACGAGAAAGGCAACTTAACAGCATTTTGACCAAAAGTTGGTAAACTTTCATGATTTTATTAATCGATTAATGAGAGGTTTTTTTTTTGATCACGCCAATTTTCTAAGCATAAATAATACAAATTACTGAATGTTGTAAATTAGTTATTTTAAAAGAATACGCTTGGACGCTTTTGAGAGGCTATTACAGAAAAACAAATAGAAGAGGACAAATCTTTCCGCTATAATTAAAATACCTATCGCCAATTTTTTTTGCACTTTAGCTTTGACAGTCTCTCAGAAATTGCAACAGATCGTTTTGTTGTCTCAAAATATCTCAAAAAAACGCTACTGGTTAGGGACAAAGATCACTTGTCATTGAGCCGAACAAAAATGATATGGTGAAATGCAAGCATTTCTCTTTATCCGTGCTTCGCCGCACCAAACAGTGAAGCTGCTCAAACCCATGTCGTCGCAGGCGACTTTTGGGTACCCACCAATAGAATTCTGTCTTGTTGGTGTGGGACTACAAGCCTGATTTATTTTTGACTAGTTTGAAATAGACTACCGCTTTTTCCTTGATTTTGATTAGATTTGTGATGTGGACTGAAATGCTAACGTTTGATGCTGTGCCTCCATTCCAAGGAAAAGGAGGTGTAAACACATTAACGCAGAAAGTTTAACTTTCTGCTCTGCCTCGTGAATGGAGTCACATGACTCTGTATGATCACAATTATGCTAAAGTTGCTTTCATTGCATAAATGATCTTTTCGTAGGAAGCGCCAGCGGGACTACCAACAGCCAGATGATTTCCAAAATCCTGTTGCCTTTTCTTCATTTAAGTATGATGATGAAACTTTGTGAGAACAAAGAAAAACAGTTGTCACAAATCAATGAATTGACAAGTTAATGTACATCCTCTTGTAGTTGGAACTTTGGCAACCAGTAGCTAAAAGCTACATCTCGATTTTTTTTCGAACATGTACTGTGTTGGCGCTATGTATTATTACAACAAGTGCCGTAGCAAGAGCAGGCTTTTGAAAGGCGTTAGGGGGGGCGAGCGGCTGGAAAGAAATACATGTAGTTCTTGTGTGTTTAGAAGCCTGCAATACGGGATATTCTCTATACAGATTTGTAACTCATTTCAAAAGGATTTCTATCCTTTTGAACACGGCTAGTTTATCAGTTTTACCCATTTTTGTTTTGAAATTTGCCTCACAAACTGTGTCCAAGTAATGATTTCACTTTGTAAGAGATATAATCTCGTTTGAGCGATAACTTCTCGCCTTTTACATTTTGTGTGATGCTTTGTGTAAGGTCTACGGTCTGGTAAAGAGAGGTAAATTGACCTCCCTGTTGAAGAAAATCTACAACAGTAAGATTTTGGTATTTGTTTAGACATGAATTGCAGTTTTTCAAAGTTGTTTCAACCGGCAAGCACTGCGCATTGCGGAAGCGTGGCTTCTCGTACACCAAGCAACGTAATAAAAAAGGTGTTTGGCGTACTCCTTTTGATATCTAACTTGCATAGTTGAATGCGCTGTTTTATTTGAAAGCAAATGTTTGTACAGCAGCGCCTTTGACTGTTTTATCAAGCCCAATGGAAAATTTTATTTATGGAATGAATTTAGGGTGTCTTTTCATTATTGTTTGCCTATTATGCGGGGAGTTCCGGTTTGTTTTTAAGCCAATTTTGATTTTATGAACGACCAACCTCAGCTTACAGCCGTACGAAAATAGATCATTGTTATTGTTCGTGTGGTATCAATTGTCACAAAACGTAATGAAAGTATTGATCGTAAGCCGCTTTCTGCTAAGCGATAGCGAACGAGAGTTTTGCGAAAAAATCAAAAGGGTTTATTAAGTAACTGCCCTAGCTCATACCTTCCCATCATGTCTAGTGCGCTTGTAACTTCGTGGGGATGTCTGCCGATGAGTTTGAAGACTTGCCAGTTTTGTTGTTACTGGTTTAAAAAGGTGTTTATTTATATTTTTTCGTCCAAACAAGAGAACATCTTTGCAATTTGCATGCCATTAGCGCTTGGCGTTTTATCATAATCAGAGTGGTAGCTTCAAATGATTCAGGTTTAAAAGCTTTTCGGCGTATGTGTGGCATCTTTTGCAGCTTTCAGCTAAATGCCACAACTTGCCACTAACACTATCTGTCAAATCAATTTCGCGCCCATTGTTATTCTCAGGCGCATCTAGAAATTTTTAATGGTTGCTGTTTTGAGTAATTTGAAGTTTCTCAACAGAAGTCTTTTATCCCGATTTGAGTTTGTCAAATAAGATTTTTCACCGTAATTTCGGCTAGTTGCTCAAAACTTTGGAATGATGTACCGTATTTGCCGATGTATAAGTCGACCTTTTTCGATCAAAAATCGACCTAAAAAAATCGACCTCGACTTATACACCGAGTCATGAAATTTTACAAAGGATATATCATAAAATCGTAAATTTCCGTCGAATTTTAGGGGGTCGACTTATACAACGAGTCGACTTATACACCGGCAAATACGGTATTTGGTAAATGTTTTACCTAAACATCTGGATCAGCTAAAGGCTGTCAAGAGAAATTTTTGAAGTTTTAGGTTTGTTTAATCGTCCAGGCTCTACAAATGTAACTCTACAGTACTTTTGTTGTTTTTTTTGATGAAAATTTCGAGCTACAACAAAAAGGGCTCTGGCCATTTACGAGCCGAGGGTTTTTGAAGAGGGAAGCAAGCCTAAAGACATTAACCTGGATTGTTGAAAAGACGCAATATACGTAAGCTGTTTTTGCTTTGTTGTCAATGTTAAAGGGTGTATGGCACGTTAAATAAGCTAGTGCAATTGCTTCCCCCACCAAAATTTTTATGCCGTTTTCTTTGATTTCTTCATGTTTTTGTGTTTCATTTAAAGTTTTCAAGATGGGAAAAAAGTTTACACCTGGAGATGTTCCTTGCAAATTAGGAAAAAATCTCGTTGCCCCTTCTTCCTTGAAGCCAAAATCCTGATTAGGCTCCAATACAATTAACTTTTTAAAAAAGAATAGAAAAAAATAACTGAGCTTTATGCTTGGAGCGTTTGCTTGCATGAAACTTGGCTTTTAGAAGTCATGTGGCCTGACGTAATAAAAGGAAGTGTATGTTTCGGAAAATTCCAAAACGCAGTCAGCCATTTATGGTTGTTTGTCACGAATGCAATTTTGTTGCACGATATTGTACCCTATGTAATTTCACGTACCAGATTGCTCGTGTTGTAGTTTACGTAGTAAATTGTATTGTATCCTCTTTCAAGTGTACTGTTATCTTTAAGTTGATTCGCAGTAAAAGTATTGAATGACAATCTGTTAATATTGACTTGAAATTTCACTGCAGCATAAAACAGTACATCGACGCAGCACTATGCTGGGAAATAACTTTCTTGGCAGACATAATTACGCAAACTGTAGTATATAAGTGTTAAGCTCGAAATCACAATACTTATAAAATGAAATATTGAGTAGCGGACTCTTTTATTTGTAACGTTAATAAAACGCCAAGACTTTGATCACCACTGACTGAATTTGGTTTCACATTTCATACTCTGCAATAGGCCTACTCTTATTGCTCAGCGCCAACCAAGAGACACGCAAAGAAATTTATTAAGGTTAAGGACTGCAAAGCGGGCTCGCAAACCACCACGGCCCCTGTCCTCTCCTCCATCTTTCCTCTTATCTCAAACTCTGTGTCAGATCTGGCAGGAACTGTCTTCTCTCTCCTTCTGTTCTATTAGACTACAATGGGTCCCTGCACATTCGTTCTCCCGGGGAACGACGTGGCTGATGAGCTGGCCCGACTGGGTGCGCTACTTGCGCCCTCCGCAATCCCTTGTAGTCTCTCTCTTACCTCTCGTATCCACTCTCGTCTTATCTCGGACTGGAGGCGTAATGTCTCATCGAAGTTCTTTGACACACAGGTTCCCTCGATTTCCACCGAGGAACATGTGCTCCCTCGTCATGCTCGCTGTGTCCTCTCTCGTCTTCGCTGCAACGGACACAGCCTACTCTTAGGTTCTTGTCTCTCTAGGATTGGCAGAATCGAGAATCCTTCCTTCAGCGCCTGTGGACACTTCCAGGACACCTCTCATTTCATTCTGCACTGTCCAGCTACGGACTCTTTGCGCCGCTCACTCTTTGGCGACTCTCTGTCTCTTTACGACCTCTGGTCCAGACCCTGGGGAGTTGCCCGGCTTCTAGGGCTCCATGGTCTTCCGCCATGCCTCCATCCCTCGGAAGCGTCGGGTAACCAACAACAACAACCACACCAGCTCAACTATGCCATTAACAACATCTTTCTATTTTGTCGGAAGCGTGGCAAGAAAAATTGAACGTCAAAGTTGTAGTCGGATGTCGAGCGTGATCAAGCGAAACCGTCACTAGCTTTCAAGCTGGTGCTTTCAATTCAAGGTCAATCGTTCCGCCAATAGTCACGATAGTAATGAAAACCGCTGACTCGAAGACAGTCCGCGAACGTTGCACAAAGTTTCCGATTCTCAGTTGTCTTGAGTGTGGTAAGTTAATAAGATCTTATTATCTAAGGGGGCTGTCTACGAAAGATGTTCTCAATCAAGGGGAGGGGAGTTTGTAACTTGCGGACAAAAGGGAGGATGGTTTCTGGGATGCCGACGTCCCAACAATTCATTGCCTAATTTTCGGTTTTTGTTTGTGATCTTTATTACTAGTTTATACGCATTCAAGTATCAATAAACTTAACATTGCTATTAATATTTGACTGTAAGTGAGTAGACAAGGCATTCAGCGTTGTAATAGCGAGGGGGGCAGGGGTGGAAACCGCCCGCCTTAACTTATTTTTGTCTGTTTAGTAAGTTGTCACTTTTGTATGTATTTTTGGAGTGTTTTCCGGTAATTTCGGGTTTCTGCTATTCATACCCGGATTCACAATCTTTTCTCAACTTTTTGTGCTTAGAAAAAGATAGAATTAATTTAGGCGTTAATTACTAAGAATCAGGTGCGGTGGATCAAAGCAACTCATAAGTCTATTTTAACCCAATCAGAGAGTCACCAATGAGGACTGATTTTAAGCAAGATATATTAAATGAAAGCGTTCTCCTTTCAATAAAGCTCATTAGTGGCAAGCATTTTAGATCATTGCATCACCCGACAACTATTGGTTTGTTTGTGAAATAACTTGTATGAGTTTTTTGGAAACCAATGGTACACACCCAAACAATAGCAATTGGCCCACTTGAGTTAAGTTTGACCCCATTCTCAAACCTAAAATTAGTGTGATGATTGCTCTTGCTAATCTTCTGGGACATCTATGACTTGAAAGTAGTTTTGGGAAGCCGTTTCCTTCCGGCGCTCTGACTTGTTGTCCCTACCTCACTTGAACTTCCTGTTCCAAGCCCTGCAGATAGCTAATAATAAATCCCATTTTCATGAATTTCTACTTACCTCAGGTGATTGCAATCGCCAGAGAACAGTAATGTCATCCATAAGCAGTAGAAGCCTATTTGGCAAAATGAGAAACCTCATGTGACCTGTTTGATCCTGTAACTTCTACAGAAAAACGAACCCATCTACCTATTCTATATGTTACGTGCGTTTTCCATCTGCTGCAGAAGTCACTCGTCGCGGAAATACAGTACACATCAAACACAAAAGTAATAACTCATAAAAAGAGGAAGGTGAATCGGAGGAAATTGATGAATGTGGTCGCGTGATGACTTGCAGAAAAATCTTTTGATGCCTCGCAGTGCCCTTGGAGGAAAAGCGACCACATTGACCTTCATACTTGGAATTTGCTCGTAAAGAATTTTACGTAGGCTACAATGCTTGAATAGTATATCAACAATGGGGTTATGTAAGCTTTAACTTTAGTGTGCATTGACTGTTATAAGTACGATGCAAAATCTGAAAATTTGCGCGACAAAAATATATTTTTCCAAAAAAAGGAAGGCCAACGAGTTTGGTGTGGATGTATTGTAGAGCCCTCTCACTTATTGTTTTTAGAGCGTCCGCTTCGCAGTCGGTAGACTTGGGGTTCATTTCCCTTGTCGAGTCATACCAAAAGACTTTAAAAAATGGTATTCACAGCTTCCCTGCTTGGCGCTCAGCACATAAGGGATAGTGTGGAGAACAAGCCGGCAAGCTTGCTTGTTGTGTCCTTGGGCAAGGCACTTAACGGGATGCCTCCGTCTTTATGTGGCAGATAGATGGTGGGGCCAAGCAGTCTACCCGTCGTGGTGGCCCAGTCTGACGAAAGACATGCAAACCGAGAATGAGCTCATACGCGTGAATGAATGAACTTATTGTTTGTGCCCTATCGCTGTGTTTGCTCCGGCGGCGGCTCTAGATTTAGATGAGTCAATTAGAAGCCCGAAGGCGTTTCCACTTGCACTTCTAAAATACCAACAAAATTGTCCTAACGGACAAGAGCAGCACCGGATCATTCATAAAGCTGAGCAAGCTAAAGCTTCAGGCCCACAAAAATTTCGGGCCATCAAAAACAAGAGAATTGCTTATTGAAACAAGTTAAATATTTTGAAAATACTGTGCGCCTTATTGCCATGTTATTGCGCCATAAAAAATGCATTTAACACGGTTTGAAAAATCATTTTTGATTGCTAAGGTTATAAATTCTACGGCCTATTCACCAAGCAGTGAGAAAGAATTTGCTTTGCATCACTTGCGTGATTACAAAATTACTATCTTCATTTAGCGTAACAACGCCAAACGCCATAACATCATTTGACTGTGAAACAACAACGCTTACCAACAAATATAGCTAAATATGTTGAAGCAATGTAGCAAGGCTTTAACAAAAGTCTTAAATAGTATAGACTGTTGACGCTGAGTAGGATGTAGACCAGCTCATGCCTTAGTGCCTACTACAGCAACTAAACCATACGGTAAGGTAAAAGTCGAAATGTTTAAACGGAAACCAGGATGGGAGAAAGCCAAAATGGTAGAAGCAGAGCGAGAATAGAAAACAATAGAGAAAACGCCATCTCTGTTGAACTACAGGAATAAGGCTATCGGTGGTACCAGTAGTGCAGCTTTTATTAGTTCTGGTGGAGCACTTATCTCCTCAGTTGGAGATACTAGTGACAGCAGCATTAAAAATAGGCCAGCCATTGATGTCGGGAACAATAACACCGACGATAATGAAATTGTTACCCCTACTACTAGCCATTTTTTACCAGACAGCAAATCTCCCACTTTTTCTGCTGATCCAGGTAAATGGGACCTAAGATCTCATGAATTAATAAATTACTGGGTCAGCATAGATCCGCCAGAAAAAAATTCAGATGGTGATTGCGGAGAAACTCTGCGTGACTTTGGCTTGTGGCAACGCTCCTGTTCAAAGTCTTCGTTTTTTACCCCAAAAGCGCAGTTGGATTGCCAATGGCCAGTTGGCAATTGTGATTGGTTGATTTATTCGCCAAAAACTAGGAAGATTTATTGCTTTACTGCCGACTGCTGGAAGATTCAAATAAGCGATCTGCATTAGCTGATTGGCGAACCCAAATGGAATCGAAAACCATGCTTTCAGTGACCGACATCTTATTTGCGTTGGAAATTACCTGAAAAGAAGAGATGTAGAAGATCGAAGCGACAGAGAAAGAGAAAAAAAATTTTCGAGCTTTGTGATTATTGTAAGAAATTCTTAAGCGAGGGGTGCACAACATATTGTTTATTGCTGAAAAAGGACTTGCTTTTCGAGGTTCCGATGAAAAGTTTTGTTCAAAACATAATAGAAATGTTATGGGTATACTTTTTAATCAGTGGATTTGACCAAACTTTAAAGCAACATATTAAAAATACAGAAACCTAGGCCTTGGCAAAGCATCTTATTTATGTAAATCAATTGTGAAGAGTTTGTAAGGTTATTGACAGAAAAAACTCCTGCTCAAATTACTCATTTAATAAACATTGCAAGTTATTTTTCCGTCAGTGTTGATTCAGCCCCGTGTACATCAGTCGTTGACAGCTTGCCATCATAGTCCGTTATCTTTTGAATGGTAGACCTGTGGAGCGATTGTTAACCTTTAATGATATTTACAGCCACACCGGTACCAACCTGGCTGCTAATTTCCTTTGCTTTTTTGGGAAAAGTGGCATCGACATTTCTAAATATCGTGGACAGACGTATGACAGCGCCAGCAATATGAATGGGTATTGCAAAGGAATACAAGCTACAATAAAGGAAATCAACTTCAGCAGAATTTGTTTCTTGCGCAGCCCAACTCATTGGCTTTGTTTGGCCGATTTGCGGTAAACAGTTGGGTTAAGCGGTTTTATTTTTTGGAACAGTACAAGAAGAATTCAATTTGTTTCAAAGTCCTGTTTGCTTTGGGGCTCTTAAAGATGGTTTTTGCAAAGAAAATCACACCCGTCCCTAAATCTACCTCGGTAATTCGATGGAGTGCCATTGCAAAAGCTGTTGCGCACTGACTCCAGGCCATTCGAGTGCATTGGCCACATTAGACTATTTCGCAAGTGACCCTTTGCAAAAGAACACCACGCGCAAAGAAGCTCATCACTGCATTGAGTTAATTTAAAAACAGTACAAGTCAAACGCGATTAACCGAAATTTCGATCATCCGTGAGAAAATGTGGTCTCTCGAATTTTTTTGCGATTTTCCGTAAAATGTCGTGTGAAACAAGAAATTTCGGATAAATTTTGGCAGAACACACAATTATCAGCCACAAACTGTTAAACATAGTGGCAAGTGCGAATGCAAACGGCAATTAACACTGGTGATTGGACCAAGCCATGCAGCCATTACTGTAGGCCAAGTATTAACAGCAATTAGCACATTTCAGCATCTTTTGTTATGGACAGCAAAATTCGATTATCCGAAAACTCAATTATCCGAACGAATTCCGTGTCCCCTGGGCGTTGTAGATAATCGAATTTGACTTGTTTATTGTGCGCTCTGTGGAATGAAATTTTACAAAAATTTAACAAGTGCAGTGCTATGTTGCAATCATCTGGGATGGATTTAACAGCTGTCGTTGCTTTGCTGAAAAGCTTAACATTCAGCAAGTGCTGAACAACTTCAGGCAACACGAATTCAAAGGAAAAGCATTATCTGGTACAACGCTTTATGCGCAAGAAAAATGCAACAAACGTCACTTAAGTAAAGGACTGGATTGATTCCAGAAAACCGGAACCACGCGATAAACTCAGAGCACAAATCTTTTATTCAATAATAGCTAAGCAAAACGCTAAATTGTTTAACCGGATGCAAAGATATGAAACTCTCAGCAACATGTTTTCAGATTTACGAAACATTATTTTTCATATTTACTAATTTTCCTGTCTCTTAGCAAGCCAATCAGAGCATACAAATCTTATGTGATAAATTCCCTGCAAATTTGGCTGTCAATTTTGCACACGAGTATCTCCATCTAATTTCATTTGCTCAAAATCTAAATTTGCCAAAACGGAGAGACGAATGTGCAGGTTCTTGGCTATATCGGGTGATAATGAAATCTGGTATAACCGTCTGTGTGAATTTCCAGAATGTAAAGGTAGCACTTCGCATATTTTTAAACTCAATGATTACGACTTGCACAGGAGAACGTTCATTTTCGGTTTTGAAAGGAATTAAAATCAAGCATGAGCATCGGTCGAAGTCGTTTAACAGGCGTGGGTGCTTTAAATAGAAAGTGAAGCTGCAAAGTTGCTTGATTTTGACAATATTAGTCACGACTTAGCCACTACAAAAGCGAGAAAAGTCACTGTTTTAAAATTTATGTATGCAAGTGAGTTGTAATTTGAAGAAACAATCTTTTAATTTTGATTTCTTGTACTGCCTTAATGACTTACTGTATATGCATTTAGTTTGGCATGCGAAATATTTTCACCATTTAATTTTGTTTGCTTAAAGCAGTGGTTCTCAGCGTTTTTTGCTTTTGGAACATATAAATTAAAAGAAATATTTCTCGCACTGTAATGCAGCAATCTTACTCCTTATCTCAGTCATTTTTGAAATCAACAGACCTAAATATTGTAAAACTATTTGGTATATCCATGTTTTGTTGGATTCATGTTTTGTTGGTGAACGAAATAGAGCGCAACTTTATGCCAAAACACAAAAATTACTTTACATTTTTACAGATAGGCTTAGGGAGGAATCTGCTTTATGCAAAATGGCGTTTTTCTTAAGTTTGGATAAAATTTATGATATCAGTTTTCACTAGTGCATAAGTAATAGCGACATTTTAATGTTTAGTTTCTTTGTTAATTTATTCTCTTGTCACACAACAGAGGAGCAATATGCCTGTAGCGATTGCCAGTTTGGATGACTGGCGATCGTACATTAAACTGCAAATCTTTGCTGCTGTTTCTCGTTGACCAAAATATTTAACAAAAGAATGGATGCATTTACGGTATTTAACAAATTGGACAGAAAATGCCCAACTAAATGAAACTAAACAATACGAAACCAACCTAACTAAACTGAACTGAATCAACAAAAAGCAAAGTCAAATAATAATTATAACCAATTCAAAATATGCTAAAAGTAAAATCAGAAACTTAAAATGTGCCCTAACTGATTTGTGCAAAGAAATTAACAAAAAGCGCTGAAAAGATAAGGTGATAAAAGACACCTTATATCAAAAACGCTGCTAACACAAAATGCTGGTTCGAAACCGCTACATGCCTGCAGTAAGCGAAATCCCCATCTGTTTTAAAGTTTCGGCATTTTCGACTAATTTCTCAGTTGCTTCAACTTCTATGTACGTACCTGTAGTTTAGTTTGCTGTTTGTTCACATTCACTAAGCGAAGATAACTGTCATGAAGTGATTTATTTAAGTGAACAGTGGGCGTACCTTGTCTTACATCAGAGTTGAACTGAGATCGTAGCCACGGAACGAAATGGTACGTAAACCAAACCTGTACCCATGCACACGATAGTGGCCAAATAACTTGCAAGAGGTTTGGTTGAAATAAGATTAATATCCCGTTGCGAGCACAAATAATAGTTTTTGCGCACTTAAAAATAGGTCCACCAGCGATGAAAGCTTTAGGCCTCCAGTACTTCTGATCCAGCCACTGAACAAGGAAGAAAGAGAGGATTGGTAAGGTGTGACCATTTGGGTGAAGGGAGAGAGAGAGGGAGTAGTTTATTGCGGAGGTCTTTTATGGATAGCTCATAAGGATAGTTCAAGCTAGGGCCCATGCTTTTTGCAAAAAATAAAAGCTACTGAGCCGATTGGACTGGTACACGAGTCATGATAGAAAAGGAAAAGATAGCAAACATGTGGTTGCGGGCCTAATGCCTATCGGCACAGAAACTGTTTTTTGTTTGTCGACAGCTTTAATGCTATTCTAAGTTTTCTTGAACAATAGGCGTATGAGTTTAGCCTACACTTAAACTTTCTGAGCCAACTGGTTCTGCATAGCGATCTTAAAAATTCAAAAGTGAGTCCAAGTAAAAACTGTTTTAAAACTACAAATGCTTTTAGTAATCGTTCCAGACTTTATGGTGTAGCAGTAATCGTTACAGACTTCGAAAAGAAAAGTCTGGAATTTGAAATTCCATAAAAGCATTATTTGTGCGGCACCGATATTCGTAAGAAAAGGCATCCGGAATTAAAAGTGCTGCATTGCTTCAGCAAAAAATCTAGTTCGAAAGCGACTGTGTAGTTATAAACTTTCACTAAATCAGCACGTCCTAGCCAGCAAAAAAATGCTGGAGGAAAGGCCGTAAAATCGCGCGAACAAGAGCATAAGGTACAGTACACTTGAAATCACTATCGGAATTACGTTTTTCGCATCAAACTCTCTCACGACATCTCTCGACTGCACAGAAATAAAAAATAATACTAACTTAATCCAACAATAGCAAAATAGGCAAGTTTCAGGGTAGTGTAAGAGCTTTATAACTATCAAGCATCTTTGTTGCTTCTTCACAACTGTGTGCCATCGTACACCGTTTTTCAGGCAGGTTTTCTAGCATGCAATGAGTAAGACGCGTATAATTGTGCTGGAGATGTGGAGGCGCCATAATAACCAGAGGTTGTAGAAGCCACTGAGCCACTCCGCACGTATGTAAGGAAGCATCGTAACCTCTGGAACAACATAGTTTGAGAAAAAATACTATTATGCATTAGCCTAAGGCATCACTTTCGAGAACAAAGGAAGCCGTTGCCAAAAGATACAGAAACGGTTTTACACTTTCGCTTACGTACAACCTTACATTGGGTGTTTGAGAACTTTGCTGGGAGGTGATCGCGTCGAAAACGGCTGAGAGAAAAGAAAAATAAGCAATAAAACGCCACTGAAATTGACTTTTTCGCACGACACAACAAATTAAATATTGGTTAAATCATACTATGCTGGTGATGTTATACACCAAAAAACGCCAAATACAAAGAATCTGAGACTTGAAACTTTTTATAAAAATATTTATATCTACCTGCATACGTTTTTGATACAGTATTGGTTGGCATCTTTGCAAGGAAAGTAAATTCTATGGTTTAACGACTCTGCTCCCCATAAACTCCCAGCAGGCCGTGAGCAATCGCTGTCGGCACGACACGATGATCTTGAAGATAAAAATGCCATTTGAGAACAATATTGCTTGGATTTGCGACCATCATTTGTCTGTAAGGTGCTTCTTACAGCAATGGGAACCAGAGTGACCACAGGTCGAAATGGTGAAAGTTTTAATTGCCATGGCAATAACGGAACCTACCAACAAAGCTCCTTGATGCAACGGAGTGTTTGAAGAAATGAAATTTTTGCCAAAAAAAAAAAGGAAACAAGCCTACATCTCTAAAGCCTTTCTAACCGTTTGTGGGTTGCGTGGTCGAGTGGGTTAGGCCGCTGTCCATGAAAGCAATGGTTGTGATTTCAAACTTCACGATGGCTGCACTTTCGTGTCCTTGTAAAGGTACTTTAAAGGTCGCCTCGCTTTGTAACAGTGATTGTATTAAAACGAGCTCTGTCAGCAGTGCTGGTAACTCCGAAGCAAGCTTGAAAAGGAAGATTTTCTTGTGCAGACCTGTGCGGTGTGCGACCTGTGGCCTGTTTTGTCATTGTGTGCGTTTCGCGCGCTCTTTATATAATAATTTTAAGCTTTTTAATTAAATTAATTCAATGACTGTTTTGCTCACACCTAAGTTGCAGTATTTTGTAGTAAATATAATCAACAGTTTGAGGTTCAACTCATGCACCAAAGTTGCGACAAATAATAATCCACTAAAACACAGATGAGGCGATGATCTTGGAGGCTCAGAAAGTTTTACGCTGAAAACAAAGCAAAAGGAAAACTTTTCTCCTTATTTATCTTTACCAAATTGCAAGCTAATGTAAAATTGAAAAGAAAAATTTGAATTCGCTTCCAGCGTAAACTCGCTCTTGAACTTGTCAGCCTTGGCACGTCGCATGCTTGTGTGCGTGATGGCGTATTTAGTTGTGGAAAAAAAGAGACTTGATTGTCGATTTTCAGCCTGATATTTTGAAATTAAAATTTGTTCAAAAAATTTTGCGCCGTTGCTTGAGTCCAGCAGTCCTGTTAGCATTATGAGCCTACAAAAGTTTAGGATAGCAAATTGCCGGAATAAACGCGATAGCTTTTTAAAAGCACCTATGGCTGCAAGCAATTTTTAAAATATTGCAGAGTAAAGCTTGAAATTCGTTTGTGAGGCTAACATTTGATTAGTGAACTCTGAATTAATTGCGGTTCTGTGAAAGCAAATATTCCCAAAGTTTGTGAACATCTACATCTTCAAACATCACGATAGCAGTCAAATATGCTTGACTGAATTTATTCTGTTATACTATATCTTCTCAGACTCATTTACAGTTCTTTTACCAAAACTATGACAAGTATTTGAATGTGAATTGCACTACGTCTGCTTTTAACCAAATACGTAGTTTTTATGGAAAATTAGTGCCAAGTTTTCTTCTAAAGGAATCGATGCGACTCGCCTTTAACATTTAGATGTTCGAATTCGACCAGCTAGCGAAATAGGTTGCACATCCCTACTCTAGTATAAAGAATAAAAGGTTTTCCTGAGCCCAAAGAATAAAAATATAAAATGTCAGTCAACTCTTTAACTCAACCCCAGTGGCCGCAATTATTTTTAGGTCGTAGTGAGCTCACTGAAAACTTCGTCGAAATTGAAACAAACCGTATTACCCTGATATAAACCGGACGCCATTATAAAAAATCAAAGAGCTGACGTTGACAAGAAAAATATCCAAGTTTTCTGAATTGAAATAAAAATTTGTTCCTGAAAAGTCCTCCATAAAAACCTGATGTTCATCAAATTGTTTGAAGAAACAGGTAACCTGTGGATAAATACGACATGTTAGTTAACTACCCAAATATGTTGTTGTTGTTGTGGTGCCAACAGTGACTACGCGCTCAGGCTATTTAAGCCCATTGCACTCTTTTCGATCATGACTGATTTTGCTCAATTTCGTATTTCACCCCGCATTTTGGGTACTTGAGCAAAAAATCTGTGAATACCATTTTTTAAGTTTTTGGTATGGTTGACAAGGGAATCGAAGACATGTCAAAGGGTTGTGAAGGAAACACTCTAACCGTTACTACATTGCGACTGCATCTAACTGTGATAGCATGCAGTTGACTTTTGGACTACTGCCTCTCGTCTTTTTGTATTGGTAGAAATAGTCAACAGTAAAAGTTACCAAAGAAACACATTATGAACCAGTTGTCATTTTGTTCATGAAAACGTACAGTTTATTTCTTCGGGTGATATCATTAATTGCGTTTATGCACACAGTAACATTCTGCTTATTTCCTATTGAAGATTAGCTCGATTTGCCGGTTTCGCCCATCACAGTCAGGAATGTTGGGCTAGAAGTATCGGTTTAGCAGATTGCGCCGGCTTTGCCTCAATTCTGAGAGCAGTAACAAAAATTGTTGCAAATGGTAGTGGCGCAGCAGAAAGTGTGCGATAGTTGCCGTTCGTACATAGCGGCCATTTTTGACCGAGAGACAAAATTTCAGCTGTGTGTAAACACAGGATTCCAACAACAATGTTTGTGCTATAATTTGCTGGATCAAAAATTGGGAAGCGTTTTTGCTTTCATCCAGGGCAGCCAAAACTCACGTTACGTCACTGCACCTAATTTATGTCCTAACTCAATCATCGTATTCTTAATTTTGGTCTAACTCACAAACTTCCCTTCATTTTTCCAATCCTATCCATCTCTTGAGATAACTGTGGAGGCACAAAGTAAAAGCTGAAGGTGGGCGCAGTAACAGTAGTTGTTTTACGATTACAAAAATAAGTTATTTACCGGTAAACTTATGTCACAACTTGGCACGAGATAACTGTGAGATCAAACTTTTTGGTTGCACTTATTTACCTTGGCCCAAAATAGAGACCACATCTTCCCCAAATGCCTTACATCCGATCATCCAGTTGGCCTAATAGTCGATTTTAAAGGAAAAAATTACCTTCATTGGTGCAATATCACACACCGGTATACACCTGTTATCAAAGGCATTGGGCGCGAGGCAAGGGGGAGGTGTGCTCCCTCTTCTAAAGTTTGAAACAGAGATGGGCAACCTACCGGCCGCGGGCCAAAGGCAATTCGTTACATAAAATGCTGTTGTTCAAAGTGAATGTCAAATGTAGTAACTCGATCTTTGAAAAATCAATGTTTAGAACAAGGTCTTGATGAAAAATTAGACGCAAAAAAGTTAAATATCTTTTCGATAGTGTTGATCCCTTCATTTAATCCAAAAATGTCTTCGCCTTTTTTTGGATCAAAAATTCAATTGTCCGGTGCTTCCAAGCTTATTTTTGCCTTTGACAACGCCCTTGCCTACTATGCCACAAATTTTTTTGATTATTTTTTCTCAAATTTTGGATTTATAAACCAGGCCCATAAAAAGGACCTCCCTACCATGAAATTAAAATTTCGGTCACTCATAAACAACAAATAATTTTACAAATTCTATCCGATCATTTCATTGAGCGTAAATTCAAAGTTGTGACAAGACGCTAAACTAGCTGATGGATGATATATTGAAAGAAATAAGTTCTTAACAAGGTTACCATTTCGGGCTTATTTTTAAGATTTAAGCTTATTTTCGAGGACTCTGTCTTAGGAAATAAAAATGTGCTTATTTTTGTTGCGCGCTTATTTTGTCTAAAAATCCCTTTGTTACGAAATTTATCGGTTAAAACAGGGATGCACAACTTACGGCCGGCCATATGGAATTTTGTGGCCTGTAAAAAGAATTCAAAATGTGGCCAGCCGCGTGAAATTTGGTGGGCTTGAATGGCAAACGCATTGTTTGTATCTCAAAAGGACATAACTCCAAAAAAAAGTTTTCTCACGTAAATTTTGACAAAAAAGTTGCTATAAAAGAATTGATCTCCAAACAAAAAAGTGATTACACTAATTTGAGTGATAAAATCGCAAATTTATTGCAAAAAATCACTTTTTTACTGCAAACTTATTTTTTGTTTTAGGCTGATAGTAACCCTGGCTATTAAGTAGTAGGCATACCACTTACAATTTTTTCGTAATTGCAGGCCTTGACATGTGACCAAAGGCTCTATATGCTGGTAAGTTACTTGGTCGTGGCATGTACGCAAGCGAAGGGAAACGAAGTAATCCAGAGCCTGAAGTTCAGCATCTACAGTTACGTTACTGCAATAGATTAGATTATGGTTTTGAAATCGACAGTCCACCTACCACATTTCTGTGCTATCGAAAAGGATAATTTTTTCTATATCTTGCAAGATTTCACATTAGCCTAAAACTGGAGATTTTGTTCCTTTTGGCCACGCGGGATAAAAATGTCTTAAGGAGTTAAGAGTATCAAGAGCCCGTCATGACTGTGCTACAAAGATGTTCTAACCTTAAGCCCACGTACACTTAGTTGTGATAATTGTTGTACATGCAATTGCGTTATTTAAAAAACGCACATTTATCCCGGTATGTCAGTAGTGTAATATATCATTCTACCTTAACAGCCAGCACATCCGTAATAGACTTTACTATTTAAGTTTGCTTTCAAAATGACATTGGATTATAAGTTCTGCTCCACTTTTTGCCTCTTGCTATTTTTACTGAAGTGGTACCAGATAGTGCTAAGACGTCGGTTGATATTATAATGAAACAGCTTTTTCGCAAGCGTTCAAGAAAAAAGAAAAAGTAAGCTTAATTTCTTAATAGCTTGTTGCGTCCTCGCTAAGGCTCAGATGGTTGTAATATCATGTTGATATTAAAGTTTTATTCCCGATTTTTCATTACGTATTACTTTAGAAAATGAAGAGAACAAATTTTACAATTGATCGTTGATTCTGACGTTTTTGTAATAAATGGTCACATAATTTTCAAATTGGTAGGGAAGGTAGAGGCTTTTGTTTGAGCTAAAACCGCTTTTTCCGCCAAGACAAACAAATTAACAAATTTTTTTTCAAATGTGACATCATCAAGCCCATAAAGGCACTCATCCCAGGGCTGTAATCAATCTTCCCAGCTTCATGTTTCTAAGCCGAATAGTCTCGGAAGAATTAAAACATACATCCAAACGTAAAGAAACACACCTCTGTGGTATAGACTAGCCCTCGGCAGGGCACCCATTAGTGATGTCTAGGTTAAGAATATCGGCTACGCCGGTTTCACCCAATGGCTAATATTCTTTTGACATAAAAAATTCTCATCATAAAATCAAAAGTCCCGTTTTTTGATGGGAATCGATTAATCAGAAAACATCATTAGGGGTTGCGCATCGCTGCAATATATTTTCCAAAGTTTCTAAAGTCTCTGAAAACGTCGTGTTTGAACTGTTTGCAGCTGATGCATGCTCTGATACGGGACTTCTCACAATTGAAACAGCCAGCAATTACAGAAACGTATATGCGTTTATCTGATGACGTGCATAAAATGCATAGAAGTTGTGGGAAGAAGCCAAAGTGATTTATATGTATAGTAATGCAAGAGGCTAGCGATGCACATAGCAAAACTGCAGACAGTGACACTGTTTCGACCTATCAGGCCTCTTCAGTGCAGTTGGTGACCGACAAGAAGCTAGAGGCTTTTAATAAAGCATAGCTTAGACCGCCACACTTGCGGGATCTATACTAGATCCACTTGGTGGATGGTCTGTCAGTACTCTGCGAAGCCGTATCACTCGTGAATGAGTGGCGGTTGTCGCAGGTGCACTAAGTCTAGCAACTGCTAGAACAATAGTGCTGTCACAGCCTAGTGGTCACAAGGTCTTACATGTATAGTAATGCAAGAGGCTAGCGATGCACATAGCAAAACTGCAGACAGTGACACTGTTTCGACCTATCAGGTCTCTTTATATGTATTTTCAGGATAAAGCTATTAAAATTAGCTGACGACTTTTTTGATAACTATGGGCTTATTTGGATGACTTAAAGCCTATGTTTGCGTATATGTTGTTTGATCTTGGCACAAGCGCAGCTAGAGAAAGAGCAATCTTGCCCGAAGTCAAGCACCAACAGTTAGTTATTGCAATTGCAGGAGCCATCAGTAATGTCGAGGTTAAGAATATCGGTTCAGCCGGCTGCGCTGTCTTCGCTCAATGGGTAGGTATGAGAACTGTAATGCAAAGTTAACGAGTTTTCATTTTTCATATCGCCTATTTGCGTTCCAAAATCAAAATTATCGTTGGTTTGTAATGGAAATCGAGTAGAAAACATGATGCAAGGTTGCTCGTAGTCGTTTCATTTCCCCCTAACTATTTAAAGTCCCTAGAAACGTCTTGTTTACCTTGATTTTAGCACAGGTGCACTTTGGAAGTGGACTTGCTCATAATTGAAAATACCAGTAATATCACGAACTTTTATTCGTTCATTTCACCCCTTGCATAGAAGCATAAACGAAGTTGTGGGGGGCGCCGAAGTGATCTCTGTGTATTTTTAGGAATAAGCTACAAAATATTAGATATACTACTTACGACTTTTTCGTAATTATATGCCTATTTGTTTGGCCTAAAACCTCTGGATGTGCGTAAGTTGCTTCGTTCTGGCAAATGGGGAGATAGAAAAAAGGGGAAGCCAACTCAAAGTCAAGCACTTGTAGTTGAATTATTGTTATAAGTTAGGCTGTCGTTTTGATAAAATAATTTATCGATCAGGTTTTTGAGCTGAAGATGCGGATAGTTTTGTGATTGCCGCGAGTTTGTTCTTGCACTTTTTGTTCTTGCTGCACACGACTAATAAACTTATGTCTTAGAGATTAAGGTTAATCAGGTTTGCGACACAACTGCACAAAAGTATTCTAACCTGCCATTACACAAATAAATTAACCATTGGCGTACGCAGGGGGTTCATATGCGCGCACCCCCCCTATTGGAAAGATTTAAACGTCATTTTCAGCCATTATTTGCAAAAAGTCATTCCCGCACCCCCTCAGGAAAAATAAAACGTGATTTTCAGCCATTATTCTTGTAACGGTAACACACTCATCCCTAATTTAGCTCATAAATTATTGATCTTCAAACCGCCACCGTCCCGTGAAATTTTCAAAAAGGTATTCTCGTACCCCATTCAATAAATTGCGTACGCCCATGAAAACAACAGGTTTTTAGGCTTACGGTTTTGTTGCTACCGTTATGTATCATTGTCCTTCATCAGGTGGCATGTACTTGTTTGCTTTTGAAATAACAATGTTTTGACAATTTGAAGCGCAGCTGCTGCTTGCTGGACCGTTTCAATTTAATAATACCTGGCCCATTATGACATCACAGAGCTAGTTTGCCGCATTCAAGAAGAAAAATCATCCTTAGATTGCTTAAAATGCTTGAAAAAGCAATCTAGTGTTGCATCGACGATTTAGATTAAATTGCGGTAGAATTGTTTACACCAAAACACCTTGCCAGTATCTCTCGAAAGAGCTTTTAATCGCGTTTTTACGGTCATTAATTTTTGAGAAAATTCAGAGAACATATTTTGCAGTCAAGCGTCATCTGTGCCCCAATGTTGCACCTTAAATGGACAAAAGTTGGTAAATTGGGGGCTGGCTTTTGTTTGAGCGAAAAATTGCTTCCCATCTCAAGAAAAGCAAATTTTAAAACCGTTTCTTTTATTATGACGTTATTATAGCGTCACGAATCTTCTTTTGACAATCATCCCGGGCAGGTAATATATCGTGCCAAGTTTGAAGTTAGTAGTTTTAGCAATTCGGAGGCTTTGTACATCATACAGAAAGAACTCTGCATTAGAGGGTAAAAAAAATATATTATTGGTTTTGAAACTGGATTTGATTCTCGTGCTACGTTCTCATTTTTTAGAACTTTGGAAGAGTGTAGGTGGAAGTTGTCCTACATTTAATTGTAGCGTAATAGAAAGTCTAACAAACCTTGTATAACCACTGAAGCACTGCAAATCTAGGTTTCGAAGTTTGGCGGATAAAGTCTTTAAAACTTCTCAACAATGCACACTTCTCATCTCTCCCATCCTCATCACACACTGGCTTGCCAAAACGCTCCGATGTGACGTAACTGACCTCTTGCGGATGAACACAAGCTCCATATAACAGAGGAAACCCATTCCAATTCCGATTTCGAAGTTTTCTTAAATTTTCTATCTCACGTAGAGCCAATTGATATCTAAATGTTGAAAAGCAATTAAGAGGTTTCAGCACGACTTACATCTATATGGAGGAGTTGCTTCAGTCTTTACTAAAATTTCTTTGTTCAAAGAGGATCTTTCGGCATTTGGTCCGTTTAATAAAATTGCAAGAGAGCACAACTTTCATCCAGTTACTAGTAGCGAATTTAGCAGTGCTGTTATCATTACTCGAAATTGTTTTCTATTTGAAAAAGAAGGTTGCTAGAGGGAAATGGAGAAATATCGCCACACCCACCATAAAGCTCCATCATATTCTGATTTTTGACCGAGCACCTTAATGCTATCGAAAAAATAAGATCACTACTGTAGCTTAGCCACAACAAATACCGCTAAAATTTGTTTAGTAACACTTGCTCTTGCTAAAACAACATAGGTTCTCTAAACAAGTTATCGCCAAAAACAATCCAACACAACCCCTCCCCCCCTTTCACCGAAGTGTTTGCTGGCTGCATTAGCGTTGTTAAAACATCTATTTACGAAATTTGGATTAAGCAACTCATAAAAGCCTTACAGAAGTTTTGATTACGCCCATTAAATTAATCTGTTTTTGTTATATTGAATAAACAGTGTTGAGCCTCAATTAGTTAACTACATATCATCATATAGATGTCTCTATAATATAAAAAGTATGATGTTTGCATGATTGCTTACTTGTATTGTTCATATTCTGAAGTGATGTTCGACACTTTTACTCGGTTAATGACTACATTTTCCATGATTCCTTTTCGGTTTTTAATTCTGGTTTGGAAAGTAGAATCATCAGAGTTGGTTAGCCTGGTAGACATAGACTAAAACTGTGGCGCGCGTATTGAACACAAAATCATATCTGAACAGTAGATTGGTGGTACAGAATTTGAAAATTGCAGAAAGTAGTGTATTCATTCTCTCAGCTTTTCGTTTGACACTTTTCGAAAGAATCCGTCAGAAACAGAGTGAAAAGGTCAAGCGAGTCAGTAATATAGAGAACACGATGGACAAAAAAGAAACAAGGAAAAAAGCTCTATCGTGATTGGTAAAAGAAGCGACCAATAGAAGGAGCGGAAACTAATGTGTAATTTTTAGACCATAAACGAATTCCTTTTGTTTGCTTAAATTTGGTTTGAATGTTTTGATGTACGTGGCTTCAAGGGTGGAAAGATGAAAAGAAGTACGGTCACGGACAAGAATGGAAAATTTGTTATCATTATATTCACGTGCGCAATGCGCATGTAGGGTTTTGTACCAGATGTTGTCCTATAGCAGAAAAGGCAGTTTCAGCTTTAAAGTTTCCGATTGGCTTGCAAGAGCGGGCAAATGTGCTTCGGTCATGAGAAATATGCTCCTGAAGAATGGTTTTAGGCACGTGCTGCTTAATCCTCTGTTAAAAGAACTGTTAACGTGCCTAAAACCATTCCTCTGTTAACAGAGGATTAAGCAGCACGTGCCTAAAACCATTCTTCAGGAGCATATTTCTCATGACCGAAGCACATTTGCCCGCTCTTGCAAGCCAATCGGAAACTTTAAAGCTGAAACTGCCTTTTCTGCTATAGGACAACATCTGGTACAAAACCCTACATGCGCATTGCGCACGTGAATATAATGATAACAAATTTTCCATTCTTGTCCGTGACCGTACTTCTTTTCATCTTTCCACCCTTGAAGCCACGTACATCAAAACATTCAAACCAAATTTAAGCAAACAAAAGGAATTCGTTTATGGTCTAAAAATTACACATTAGTTTCCGCTCCTTCTATTGGTCGCTTCTTTTACCAATCACGATAGAGCTTTTTTCCTTGTTTCTTTTTTGTCCATCGTGTTCTCTATATTACTGACTCGCTTGACCTTTTCACTCTGTTTCTGACGGATTCTTTCGAAAAGTGTCAAACGAAAAGCTGAGAGAATGAATACACTACTTTCTGCAATTTTCAAAATCATATCTGTTTCAATTTATCTATAGTTGCTTCATCATCCTTCCCTCCCAAATTTAGTTGAAGGAAGAAAATTCCCACGATTTGGTTTTTTAACTGAATAAAAAATTAGTTTCATAATAAAAAAAATCCAATTGAGACCATTTTTGGTCACTTTCGGGAAGTTTACCTTTTCCAAACCAAGTTTTAAAATATTATCCCAAAAGTTTTGCAACCATTGGCAAAAATTTGAGACTTTTTTACCAATTTCAGAGTTTTGATGTATTTAAACGCAAGCCACTGCCTATGTAAATGATACGTATAACGTTGTATTCAGACACGCTACTACTGGTTCTCAGAAAGGGCCCAGTCAGTATAGGCTAGCTAATACCTAACTCAATTTTTGAGACAAAGTTTTCACTCGATTTTTAGGTAGAGTTTGGCTTAATACTAGCTCTGCTCAAAAATTGAGTAAAAGCCATTTCTTATGTAAAAACTCGATAAAATAATTTCTAGCCACATCGTGCAAGAACCTTTTTCGGACGTTTACACAATTTCTACGCAAGGTCCTTTTCTTCACAAAAATCTTTTGACCGATCTTTTCCCTCCCCAACCAACTTCTTGATGCCGTTATGCTTTTTTTAAGTTTTTAAATGAGCCAACGATCAAACATTGAAATAGCACCCGTCTATTTGGAGGCAGAACTACCAGCAGAAAATTTTTTTGCAAGTTCTTGTGACTGATGTTTCAAAAGCTGCTCCATGACATTTGATCAAACTGCTCCGGTTCTACTTTTTGCGGTAGGCGCCAAGCGGTGGAATAATGTGATTGGACTCCTATCAAGAGTAAGGATCTAATTTGCTAAGAAACTTTTGTAAGGGACCAATTATATGTCATATGCATATTTCTGGCAGTTACAGTATACGAATACAAATAATCACGCAATAAGAGCACAAAATGTCTAAAAGTTGGGGGAGTCATGTCACCTAATCGCCCTTAAAATAGGTTCCTGGTCAAGAGCACAACAAAGAGGGCTATAAGGAGTAAATTTCCCTTTTAGTCATAATATTTACAGTAATACTCCGAACAAATCTACCCGAAAAATTTGGGTCTCAACACTACAGGTATGAGGGGAAGACATAGGTTTTAATTGTTAACCCTAACTTTTACTTACCGGCGTTTGATTTTTGTTGAGTAGATTTGTTCTAAAATCATTTTAATTTCGGAGCAACTCAACCATTCAGAAGAGGATATATTTATTGTTTTATATTCAAAGTTTGAGCTTGTTTTGAAATCATAAGTTTTGTTAAAAGTATCTTTTTTGGCTTCGATTACAAATTGTTGTTCCAGCTTGCTGATGGGCTTAGTGGTGGCAAGCCTGTGCATATCGTTAGTTTGTGTAAAAGTTGATAAAGAATATAGCTTTCTTCCACAGTCTTCAGTTATAATGAACATTAAGCAAGCTGACATCAACCCGAGAGCACAGAAAAGAAAATTAGTTTTAAAATGTGTTCTCATTTTCAGACTGTTTTTACTTTACATTTTGTTTTACATGTAATTTAACACGTTACAGCTTTTAACATTAATAATATTTAGTAGCTACTTACATACTAAAATAAGACACATTCTTAGCTCAAGATTATTCATGCAGTTCTACTATTTTGCTAATCTTTACAAGATCTTATAGCTTAGCACAGTGCGTGTCATGATTACTTCTATTTCGCTAACCGAGTGCACGCAGTGTAAGTTGAAATAGTGCAGTAGTTGTTTTATCAAGTTATCTAGATATTCAGCGCAGATTAATCTTGTCGCTTTCCCCCTTGGCAAAGAATTTTGAAGTTGTTGCGTGTCATATGCACAGCTTTCACGACAGCTTTATAGCCAGAGGCGACCACAGAAAATCATGATATTCAATTGCAATAAAGTTTTACGACTTTTTAGCGACCTGCCGATATAACTTTTTTACAAATACCGAGCTTTGCAAAAGTTCTGACCTGTTGAGTATTTTTAGGTTTTGAGCTAATAGAAAATGAACTGATGCGAATTACTGATAAAACCTCATACCTGCACTGTTTCAGACTCTATAACTCACTCTAAATAGTGCTCAGCTCATTTAAATTTAGAAATGGAAAGAAAAAGAATACAGATATCAGCTCTGCTCCGCGCGGGACACAAGAAAATGGACATTGTAAAGTTGCAAAATGTAAGTCTATCAATAGTGAAACAAGTCGCAAACCGCCTAAAAAATAACAAAATCCTCAAAGATCGACCTCGTTTTGGCAGACCGCAAGTTAATCAACGGGAGAATGTCCGAAAAGCCTTTCCAAAGGATCCGACACTTAAAATGACTGAATTTGCAAAAAAGAAGATTTCAGTGGCTACCGTGTCAAGGAGGAAAGAGTTTATGGTAAGTGTCGGATCCTTTGGAAAGGCTTTTCGGACATTCTCCCGTTGAATAACTTGCGGTCTGCCAAAACGAGGTCGATCTTTGAGGATTTTGTTATTTTTTAGGCGGTTTGCGACTTGTTTCACTATTGATAGACTTACATTTTGCAACTTTACAATGTCCATTTTCTTGTGTCCCGCGCGGAGCAGAGCTGATATCTGTATTCTTTTTCTTTCCATTTCTAAATTTAAATGAGCTGAGCACTATTTAGAGTGAGTTATGGAGTCTGAAACAGTGCAGGTATGAGGTTTTATCAGTAATTCGCATCAGTTCATTTTCTATTAGCTCAAAACCTAAAAATACTCAACAGGTCAGAACTTTTGCAAAGCCCGGTATATCAAACTTCTTTTTCTCCAACAAGGTTTTATGGCACATACGTTGGTTTTAAACATCTAAAACAATATAACCCACATTTAAAATTTGGAGCATGCCTCCAAAACTTCGCCTCCTTTAATCTCTCCTGCTGACTTAAACTCTAGATGCTCCACTAGACTATATAAATGTTTTTTCAAATTAATTTCGTGCCCTAAATATTTGCACTGCAAGTCAGTTATCAAGCTATAAATTGATATTTAATCTATATGGCAAAAAATAACTATTGGTATTAACCACGGCTTTGGATTGGGACTCGTAAACTTGGACTTAAGGGTTTTTATCTCGAACTTAAACTTAGGCTAGCAGTTTTTACAGACAAGTCTAAGTTTTATTTAATGAAAACTCCTGGAGCACGAAATAGTTATTCTTGAGCACTAGACATAACAAGCTGACGCCAGATATTATCATTTACACTTGACTATTTTGTTTATTCCGTGCTTCTCAAATTGCGCGTCGCTTCGCAAGCGATGAGAGAACATTTTCGACAACACTGCTTTGTGTTTTGAATTTATTCCGAGGTAACACTGATTTACAAGTAAAATAAAGGGCGGACACTTCAACTCAAAAATGGAGAGCTAACATTAAGACACCGACTGTTCCGTTTACGCAAAAGTTATTGGGCATTATAATCCATGCCATAAAGCAAAATGCTTTCTCTCTCTCTCTCTCTATGTGTGTGTGTGTGCCTGTTGGTTTTAACTCCTCCAAAACTGCTGAGCCTACAAACATCAAACTTGGCTCAATTAATCATCTTCTCGGGGCGAGTGTCATAAAAGGGTTCGTGACGTTATTATGACGTCTTATGCAAAGATCATTTTTTTGTAATTTGCTTCTACAGACAGAGGAAAACCTTTTTTTACTCAAATGAAAGCCTACCCTCAACTCATCAACTTACAAAAATTTCGTTTTTTCGGGGTGTAAAATGACCTCACAGTTAACACTGGATTGCACAATTTGTTCGCTCTATTTTCTCCATAATTACTCATTACAAAAAGGCGATTAAACGCTTTTTCAAAAGATACTAACAAGTTGCTTTTGATAAAACATATTCTACAACGATTTGAGCTGAATTGGCAAAACAACAAGCAATTTTTTCAGCATTTTTAACATTCTAAAGCATGCTCTTTTTTCCTGCAAACTTCAAACTCGCTCGGCGATGTCATAATACTTTCCGGTACTAAAGTGAAAAAAGGTCAAAAAAAGCAGCAAGCAGGAGCTACGCATAAAACCTTTATTTACTACAGTAGACGCCGCTTAATGTGACCGCCTTGGGACCAGACCATTTTGGTCGTAATATCCGAATGGTCATAAAAACCAAAGCCTCCTTAACAGCTCCTGAATTGACGCCGTAAGCCACAAGAAGTCCAAACGCCGTCAAATTCATCATTTAACCGAAGTAACATTGGCATTGGCAGTAAAACAAAGTACAGTACTATGACAGCACAAGTGATAGTAAAACTAAGTACAGTATGTAACAATATGTTGAAAAGGCGAAGTTACAAGTGCGTGGCGGAAAAAAATACTGTACTGTAATAAGAGAGATGGAGAAAATGTTGGTCATATTATCCGAAATTTGGTCATATTAAACGGAGAATTTTAAATGGAGAAATTCCGGACCGTACCAAATTGGTCATAATAAGCGGCTGGCCATATTATCCGTGGTCATAATAAGCGGCGCCTACTGTGTTATTTTGAAATTAAATAACTACTATGCTGCCTGTGAGAGAAGATGAATGCATCACAATTTTAACCTGGCAGGCAGTCGAAAAACCTATCTTTTAGTAATGCATTGGCAAGTTACAAAAATTTTATAAAATCGTATCTATAACCTGACTGATCTTAATCTCTAAGACAAATGACAGCAAAAGTAAATATACTACCAGGAATCTGTCCGTGAAGTAACTTGGTTTATGCAGTTTGTGTTTTTCGTTTTTACACAAAAAGGTTAGTTACATAGAAAGGTTACATAGTTACATAGAATGGTAAGTTGGTTTATGCAATTTGTGTTTTTCGCTTTTACATAGAAATTGAAAATGCCTGTATAGAGCGAAATCGATTTTTCTTGTAATAAAGTAGCTCAGCTGATCTAGTGTATCTTAATTTTATCTCTGAGACATATTCATAAAATGTGGCAAATTTAAACAAACCTCACGGCAATTATCCGCATTTTTACCACAATAACCTGGTCGATGGATTATACTGTAACACCATTACCAAACTAATTGCAATAACTTAACTGTAAGTGATTGACTTTGCGTTAGTTTGCACTTCCCCTAGATGCGATTATGCCAGGACCTAGCAACATATGCACAGTCAGAGATGTTAAATCAAATACAAGTAGGCATACAATTACTAAAAGTCGTAAGTAATATGCCAAATATTTAATAGGTTATTCCAGAAATTACACAACCATCACTTTTACCCATTGTTTCAATACAAGAACAGATCAAAAGATTCTTTAATTGCATAACTTCACATTTATTCTTTCCAGCAGGTAATGGAATGTACGGACGAAAGTTTATGAAAATATTGGCTGCCTCAATTTTGAACGGTCCGCTTTCTAAATAGGCTTCATGCTGGAAACAAGGCAAATAAGACGTTACTAAGGACTTTAAAGCGTTTGGAAGAAATACGAGTACAGAGGCATGCACTATCACTCCTGAGATTTTCTACTCAATTTTCGTCAAAACTTTTGATTTTAGAACGAGAATCGGCTATGTCAAAAAGCAACATGCCCGCAGCCAGAGGCTTTAGGTCGCACAAATACGCATCCAACTACAAAAAAGTCATATGTAGTGGTCCCAATGTTTGATATCTTATTTCTGAAAATACAAATTATTCACTCTGGCGTCCTCCCACAATCTTAAAATTATGGAAATATACTTTTCGAGAGTATTTTGTCCAGTTTTGAAATTTCTATTACGGGACTGAAAACAGGGTGGAGGCTCCAGCCATCAATCCCCGTACTTTTACCCCTATGTCGACAAACATATTTTTCTTTGGAATTGGTAGGTAACTTTTACCTGCTAGTGCAATTATTGTTGCAAGATTGTTTCAATACAATAGCACAGCAAAAGATTCTTTAATTGCAAAGAAAATTTTGATGATGAAAAAATTAGTGGTTTCTATGCACGGTCAAAATGATCGTTGACAGTAATTTAAGGTAAATCCATTCCCATCCCTCCCTGTGCTCATTGCGATGTAAAGAAAATTGACATGCTAAAAGTTATCCAAGATTTAGGAAAAGTCAGGAAGTTTCAGTGTTATTGCACATACCCAATCAGAGATATAAGCGATTAAAAATCAAAAACAGTCAAAATGACCGCTCCGGTAATTCTAGTGTTATATTGAACAGATGATTTGTTAAGTTTGGGGATGCCTATGCTGAAAACAGGGCAAATAAGACGTTGCCAAAAACTCGAGAAACTTTAGAGGCACGCGGCGGCTATGCGCAACCCCACCATTATGAGTTTTGATCAACATCCTTTCAAAAAGCGTTAGTTTTTTTGCGAAACGGTATTTGCTTTGTATAAAAACATAAATTTATTGTTTTCGCATTCGCAATTATTCATTGGGTATAAAGCCGACGCAGTCGGCTGAATTCATATTGATGATCTTGAAATTAGTGAGGGGTCAATCCAGCGGGTGACGCCGGCACAGCCGGCTAGTATCATAATATTATTCTTGTACAATAGCATTATAAAGTCAAAGTGTCAACAACGAAAACGTTTTTAACAAATACAATTAAACAGAACAAACAAATCATTCAATTCAAAAATTTTCGAAGAGGTTTTTTTGGTTTAACGTTTAAGCTTGTAAATTCACTTGCAAGATCTAAGGAGTCTGTAAATTCCACGTGGACATGAAAAATTAGACAATTGCTCAGTCGTTTAGCAATCATACAGGAAAGTAAATAACAGGCGGCTTCGAGCAGAAAATGTTCGCTCTGAGGTAGCAGTTGTTGTTGGCAAAATTGAACACACTCGAAGTAGTTGACATGCAGTGCCTCACTGATTGCTAATCATCGCCATGCAAGCAGTTTGAATTGCTGTTACTTCTTTAAACTAGTTGCGATCATCTTGATTGCATCTTCCAGAAATGTTAGATGTCAATTAAGACGTGGCCAGTCAAGATTTCTGAACATGCCTCTTAGGTAGGGGTAAAATAGCCAGGGAAAGCGTGAAAACGGTGTTTCCATGTTGCTTCACACAAGTCTGACTGGAAGACGTATATTTCTACTCTTTGTGTTCCCACACTTCTTTTTTGGCACTACATTCCAGCTCTTAGATCAAAGAAAAAAATGTAACTATGAAGTTGCATTCTACAGTAAAGTAGACCATGAGCTATCATAATTTTTTCTTAAAGGAGGAGTAAAGTGATCTTTGCAATGTGCAAAACACTCTAAATTCAGATGTAGGTATTGTAAATCTAAGGTAGTGTTGGAAGATGTCGCCCTCCACTTGCCTTCTTGCCTCCTACATGCAATGTTTCCCCCTGAAAATTTTGTGTTGAACTTGGACTAATGCAATCAAATCGAACTTCCTCTTGGGCCTGGGACTTGCCTAATGAAGTTGTTCTAGTCCAATGCTCTGGTATTGACATTGGTATTGTAAGAAACACTCACATCAAGAAGCAATGATTTTAGGAAAAATTATTCAGTCTTTTGTATCGTTCAAATATCTTTGTAGCTTCCTCACAGCTATCCGTCAAAGAACATCTATCTTCCGGATTCTCTTGCAGCATGCACCTAATAATGCGAGTGTACTCTTTTAGCATTACACCCGGCGACATGTTGCGAAACGGTTCGATTATCCAATGGCCGATCCCGCATGTGTGCAGCGAAGCATCATATCCTCTAAAAACAGGTTTGTACAATGCAAATCTATTTTCCGCAACGATTTATAATTGTATCAGAAACCAAGCCGGGTGATGCACAATTCCTTTAAATGGAAGCTAGAAACCAATCAAACAAGGCTGCGATGTGTGCCGTTGAAATGACACCATAGGGGAGATGTGGCACCAATGAACCACCCTCATATTTCAGCTTCTTTGCAAAAATTAAACTTTTAAAAAATAGCGGTTGATGAAGTTTGGTTGACTTGTCTGGCGTGATTTTGGAGAAATTTGGGTTATTGTGTTTTTGGGCAGAAAAGTAAATATTTTGACTTGTGTTTGAAGGTTAGTGAAAAGTTGTAATATTGTATAAACTAAGGATGCATACACGATCCTTGCACTTAAATAACTATTTTATCAGGTTTAGCATAAAAATTTTGAAACCTAGTTGACCTTAAGATCTGAGGAGGTGAAGAGTAAAAAATGTTGCTTTGGAGACCTTTGAACCAGTAGCTTATGGGACCTATGAACCACTAGTTCAATGGTCCCACCTACTGTTTTTTTTCAGTTTATTGAAAAAATGCCTACCTTTAAAAAAAGTATTTTTTGAGATTTTCTGATGATATCACAAATTCAATATCGTTTGAAATGTGTCAAATTTTGCGTAACATAAAGCTTTAATATATTTTGCACATTGGGGCTTAAAATAACTCGACATTTTGTCCAAAATACTGCATGGTTGCTTTTTAGTATCATACTTATGTTTTGTGTAAACAATTATACTTTCAGACCTATATTTGTAGGTTTTATAAATGTTGTAGATAAACCGGTTCATAGGTCCCACCCACTGGTTCATTGATCCCCCAGGTGTGGGACCAACAAACCACTTGGGAAACTCTTCTTTAAAACTCTGTAATTGGCATGTTTTAAGCGTTACGTAATTTAAAATAAGAGGATATGAAATTAAGTTAATGAACTTCAATTTGTGCAAAATAGGAAGAATTACGACTTAAAATGGTGGTACCACTGACGAAAATGTGAATTTTGGTTCATAGGTCCCACAACTCCCCTAAGAATTTTTACGATTTCAAAATGACACCATACTATAATGCTGAGTAGACCTTTTATGACTTCAAAATGACACCACACTATGATGCATAGTAGACCCTTTATCAACAGCAAATATCTGAAAAAATTGATGAAGGCTTTTCAAGCGCAATGTAGAATTGAAACTCCAAAGCAGGTCTGGATTACTGGTAGCATGCTTTCAGCCACCAAAACTATCTTGTGGCTGTAAAAAATATAGCTGCAGTGACAAAAAACTCACTATCGCAGTTGAGGTCAAGGACAATATTTTATTAAACATGTAGAGGGCAGTTAAAACAAAAAAAAAACTTTTTCTACCACAAATTTCAGATAATTATTTGAAAAGCTTCGTGATTCGAAGGAGCAACAAGAAGTTGCTCCTTTTACTAATGAAACTTTTCAGATGATCACCAGAACGTGCACCATCCAACATGCACATGAGCTAACCTGCAGACATTATTGCGACACAATCCTCTGCCATCTTTGCATAAAAAATAGATTCGATGATTCAGAGCGAGGTAGCGCCATAAATTACCGGAAGGATGTGGACAGTCGCGGTCCACTGAGCAAATAGATCTGAAATGACAGCTCATCGTGACGCACTCATCGGAAACGGTGCTGCGTCCAACGGGAAGACCTATCGATTTTTTAGCAAAGTAAGCTTTTTCTCGAGAAGATTATTCGACTTAAAACAACTTGGGTGGTGTCTTTCTACAATTTAGTAGGCTACTTGATACTTTTATAAAGCACTCACCAATAGTAGTCCACTTTGTTAATGGTGAGGCTATCAACCCAACGACTGATTCAGAATGAACTAGCACTTGAACAATGAACTTGAACTTTGGCAAGCACTTGAACACAAACACAAACTTGAACAAGCACAATGAACTTGCTTTTGGCTTCTCGATTTCATTTGATTTGAGGCCTGGATTTTCCGTTTCTTATCGTGCATTTATCGCAAGAAATGTTAGTGACAATCATCATACTGTTCTCCATAATTATAGGAGCGATATCTACTTTGTTCCCAGTTGAATTCACCTTGAGTTTATTCTCACATTTCCGTAAAAAAGCAATGAATCAAGATCCACAGCAAATATATCCAAAGTTTCAGGAGAATAATAAAAATTGATTCCTGAAATATCTTCCATAAAAACTTGATGTTGTTCGAATTGCTTGAAGAAACAAGTTACCTGTAAGACAGCATAGAAAACGCATATAACTGCTCTGACCTTCAGTATAAAATCAAAAATTTTGCGCACCTTCGATAGCCATTTGAGTACGGTGTAGCCAGGTTTTGGAGTTTTTTGAAAATATATCATCAAATCTTTGGCTGAGTAACAATCATAGTCAACGCCTGTTCCACTGCACAGTGGTTTTCCAATTACTTTTGACACAACATAGATGATTTCATGAGGATGAACACATGATCCGTGTAATTGCGGAATTCCTTTCCAATTCAATTCATTTAACTTTCTAAGATTTTCAATTTCTCGTTCAGCTGAACGGTATCTACAACAAAGCATGATAACTAATCGCTACTTGAAAGCGATATTGGAATCCAAGAAACGAGATTCAGATTTAACCTTTGGAAAGACATTTTACGGTAACTCTACTGCTTGGTTGCACTGCTTGCTGTAGAAATGTATTGCGCCAGCAACATTGGTAACTCCGATCCAGGTCTGAACTCAAACATGCTCGAGCACACGACAAAAAGTACTTCCCTTGACCGGAGGATAAAATATATGACTTTATTTAACGTTCAGACTAGTTATAGAAAATATTTGGCTTTTTTCTTAGTTGGTGTGGAAGTAGAGATCTAATTATTCCCTCCAAAGGAATCGAACGTTGGTAAACTACATGTAAACTAAAGTGTAATTTTCAATCGGCTCACGTGTTTTGATTTTTTATAAAATTACAAATCATGTTCTCACCTTTATTGTTGTGCCAGGAAAAATAAAAGCAGAGAGAAGATTACAGCTTCTACCATACCGGTACTATAATTGGTAAAGCAACTAAATAACAAAAGCGCTGAAACACAGAAAAAGCCACATTACCTTTGCTTACCTGTAAACTTCACTTTCAGAATCCTTATTCTTCCATGTGGCATGTTTTATTACTACGCGTATCATATGCCCGGTATGATTACGAATTTGTGTGAAGTATACAGCTTTGTTTCCTTCTGCGCTCTCCGTTCTGCAAACAGCAGTTAAATGTGAGTTGTAAAGTAATTCTAACACCAATCGCAACGATGCGCTCAAATGGCCAATAATTACCAACCGCTAGGTCATTTCTCAGCCTTAGAAGCTCAACAAATTGCTGATTTTTTGTAAAAGTGTCATAAGCAATTTGCTTGTCGGCAAAGTAACTCAATGCAGATATCAAGGCCGCGGTAGGATTATACTGTTCTGTTGGAAGGATGGCACGACAGAAAAAATTTTTCCATCAAAAAAAGTCATCAGATGTCATATCAATGCAAATTTTGACAAATTTTGCTGAGAAAGTAGTTGGATCGCACCAAAATGTATTTAAGATCTCTTAGATTTCTACTATACAGTAGGCCTACACCAAAGCAACATCGTATTTGGAAATTGTTTTTAGGGGAGGAGAAAAATTAAGCCTACAAAATTTGATGGATGCCAATCCCTAGACTCTTCTAAATACAAACATACACCTATTACTGCAAAACCGTTAGACCTATCGTTCTTACCTGAACTGAGAGGAGATTTTTAGCTTTGTTTTCGTTAAAAGATCTTTTATCTCAGTACAACTCATCCAGTCGTACTTTAAAAACTTTGTGCTTTGATTTAGTGTTATTAACTCCAGTTTTGTTCCCTTTAAAACCTTTTTTTCAAACAAGATTCCTGTTTGATTAAGAGCCAAATTGCTATGTTCGCTGTTAAGTTGACTTCTATTAACTTTCATAAAAATGCTGATGTTTCGCTTGCATTTATCTGGGATAATCGTAAGAATGATGCGTCCCAAAATAAAGCCAAAAATCCAGAACAAAATTTTATTTTTTACATATCGTTTCATATCAAGTACCAGATTTGTTAAATCGGTGTTATTTTTCGCTATATACCCTTTTGCTGTACTTCTAACAACAATCTATCCAAAGATATGACTTAAAACATCGTGTCGTAGATGAATATATAGCCTCGGGTTATGTGGACATGCGCTGTATCCGGAAAGCTAAAATAGGAATCAAAATAAAAAGAATCCGCTGATAAATTTTTTGTCCGCTTTTTATTGCAACAACAATCTCACCAACAACCACCAAACGTTGGTAACTACACAAGTTATCAAAATCTGCCCGGTTCCTTCTGACTCTTTCTGGATGTGTGTTTAATAAACCACATAAGCATACTTCTGTCAAAAGTGTTACCAAAATTGCATTGCTGGAGTTGCTTTGAGTTTTCCGCAATGATTTTCTTTTAAGTTGATTGATAACATTGAGTAATGTAGGAATAGCAACTTTTTTCAGCTATTTTTTTTAAGGTTAGCAAACTGATCCAACTTTAGTTTCTAAAGTACCATAAACAATTTTAATAAAAATGCAAAATTGTATGACATAAACAATTATCATCGACCATTCGAATGTAAGCCATACTTTCATCGATAGCGTGTTAAATTATTACATTTTCAAAAGAATATGTATATCACTAAGACTCTGTGAGGTTTTGAACTCATATTTTCAATTTTAAAGTTGGGCATATTATTTGTGTACAGCTTACCGCTACGCTAGTTGCTTGTTGTAAGCAAACGATACTGAGCTATATCGGCATATACAAGTCGCATGAAATTGTTGGTTCTGCTGCAACTGCTAGTTGACCCTTGCGCATTTATAGAGGCATAAACGTTACAATTGGTTTTCAGTTTACATTTCTCTATTGAACACTTGCATTTCATGGCATGCTATCAAAAAAGCAAGTGTCTTATTTTATGTGCATAAATTGTTACTTCATGGTAAGTTAATGAAGGATATAGTTCAGCGCGACGGCAGCTACAGGGATAAAACACATTGCGAAAATAAATCTGCAATAGTAAAGACAAACAGGAAATACTAAAACCAAAGTTCTTTGCAGTCAATGGATGAATATCATTATTTCTGACTTACGAATACTTTAATTAGGCTTAAAGCAAGGCTACTGGCTTACATAAAATTTTTTAAGTCGCCAAAAACTTTCAAAAATCCTTTTTTGTTCTGGATGCGCCGGTGATTACAGGTACCAGTACTCCAGCTAAATTGGTTGTCAATACTCACAAATGCACCTTTAAATCTAAGGATGCAGATGTTTGCCAGCCTTCATGTACCAGTAAAGATCAATTTCACGTGACATCATCACCACTTGCGGCGCCCTTCAAAGTTTTGTTGGAGGACCAAAGCGCATTGTTTGCATAGAATTTTAATGAAGCCTTTTGCTCTCAAATTATTTTCTTAACATTTTATTGCTTAAAAGTGTCAATGTTTTTCGGAAATCGCCAAGACTGATAAGGCAGCTAAATATTTGGACACTAGCTGCAAGCGAACGTGCTAAAAATAAGAGATTTTTCGGCTATATTTATTAAGCTAACCTAGAACAGTAAAATCAGCAATTATCTAATTTGAAATTTGCAACAATCGCACGTAGGTAGTTGCATTGAGAAGGGTCCAGGCAATACCGACAAACTGGGGATTGTGTCAAGAACCCAGAGCAGTTGAAGTAGCTGCAACTTAACTGCTTTATAAAAAATTATTTCGGCATCCTTAAAAATAGTATTTTCAGCTAAATTGTTAAGTTTTTTACCACAAAGGCGTTGATTCACCCCGTAGTGGAACAAATTGGTTCATCAGTTCTCTCAAAAATTAACTCGCGAATTAGGATCTACCTCGCAACACCCCCAAAAACTGGCTTATTTCATGGGCGTAACACTTTATTGCCTATAAAGGGAGGAGAGAAAAGGCACTTTTGTCTCAAAACAAGGTTGAGGACTTTTTTGGAGATTAATTTTTTCTCCGTAACTGTTTGGCAATATTCAGCTCCAAATAAGCGTGAATACCACTTTTTACGCATATTTTCAAAGATTCTGCGGAGTGGATGGGGGAGGCTGAAGGCATTTTTGTTTTGCAATAAAGTTTAAAACCTTTTAATGCGAGATATCGCACTATTTGTGATGGACTTCTTTGCCCTTTTTAGCTCTAAAAAAATTGAAGATCTTTTTTTTCTACGTATATTGCCCATTTTTGATAGTTCTGGGGGACTGAAGGTATTTATATCTCAAAACAAAGTTAAAAGCTTTTTTGTAGATCATCTTATTTTGGGCAATTTTTTTGCTCCACACCGTCAAAGTTGAAGACCTTTTTTTTGGAGATTAACCTTGCGTAAGTGAGTTGTTTGCTTATTTTAGAAATTTATGTAAACGGGAGGACAGACAATATTTTGGGAGGCGTGTACTTATTTCTTTTACATTGATGGTACATTCAGATGGGAGGTGTAGGAAAAGTGCATGACCTCCCCAACCAAATTTTCCTGTGACAAGCCTGAGAACCTAGCTTCTTATATTATCTGTAAATTTATATCAGTAATTCAATGCAGAGCTTCTACACGTGACTTGTTGCATTCTGCTATGTTTTTGGTATTGAAGTAGTTAGCGATCAAATTCTGCGGTTTCTATGCTATAAATCTCACAAAAAACATTGTATTAATCAACATGAAGTTATCGTCAACTACATAAATAAAAACCACAGCTGAAGAAATTAGAAAGGATAAATCGTGAAACGTAATTGAATTAAAAAATGTCAATATGAGGTCATTACAACAGCAAGTTAACCAGCCCTTCAAATTAAATTCAGAGATGATACCGCGACCAAGATTGTTGAGAGTGGAGGGCTTATGTTTAAAGTCGATATAAATCCTATCATTGTGAGCTTCACATCCTCGCTCTTTGCATCGAAACCGGTCTGGGTTCAATCTGTAGGTCCACCTCAGTGACATTCCGCGCAAATACTAAAATAGTAAAAACAGTTTAAGAGGGTAAGGAGGGGATAGAAGAAACCGAGTTTTTCGTATAGCACTTGCGTAGACAACACGAAACAAAAAATGTTGATCACACGTAAGCGCTTTCAAAGTTGAGTTATCGGTCACTGCGCAGCGAGAATTTACACTTTCAACATACCTGTAACTGAATTTCAACTGGAAAAAGTGCAGGTCGAGTACGATCAAGCCGAAGCCATATGTGCAAAAGAAAAACAAACCCACACACCATTCAATAACACAGGTTTTTAATAAACAATTCAAATATAAAACTATTCTATTTAATTTGACAATATTTGTTATTTCGATAATGAATAATAGAAAATTAGTCCATAACAACGAAAAACGAAGTAGTCCTTTTTCGTTTTCTGTGATCTTGGGCTAACCGATCCACTCCGCCACAGCTGCATGATCAATATTCAATCATTGAATTGAATTGAATTACATTCATTGAATACATTCATTTCTGAAAGGCATGGAATCTAGACGGCACCAGTTTTGGTAGACCCTGTAAAGTTATATCTATCAGCCTTGCTCTTCAGGAATTTTACACCGCAAAAACGACAATACTTTTTAAAAATCTGCAGTTTTCAAAAGTTAACTACTCAGTGACTTAGCATGTCATAAAAAAAGTTCAAAATTAATCGGTTGCATGGATACGAAAATGACTGCTGATCAGCGGAACTGCTGCTTTAGTGTCATAAACGAACAAAAAAACAAAAACAACCCAACAAAGCGGTACTTGTTTAAACATAAGGAGCCTTTTTGAGATCATATTTTATAACGTACTAATCATGCTATTGTGACATCATAGTGTTGGTACTGCACTTCAGAGCAGCAAACGCCCAGTCGGATTTTACATTCAATCAAAAAGACAACATGCTATAAGGAAGCAACAATGGTTTATAGCAGAAGTGGGCAACCTTTTACGCTTAGATGGCCGCATTAAATATTACCTTTAATCATATGGCCGCAAAATTCAGCGCCAGATAACCTTTTACGGTCGAAGAGCCATTTGGACCTCTTTTCCACGGCAATAAGAGCCACCATAAGTCTGCTGAACATAATTGTGTTCCAAAAAAAAGGTCTCCAACTGCAACCGGTGGCAATAAACCGAGTATCAACACGTTCAATGAATGCCAAAAGAGCCATTTAATATAAAACACAATGATAGAGCATTGATACATCATGCCTTAGGTATGTAGAAGTTAAAACAATGTATTTATTTACGAAGCCACATATGGCCGCACATTAACTATAAAAAGGCCGCCGGTTCCCCACCCCTGGTTTATAGCATCAAACTTACACAGTGCAGAAGGCCTATTAGGCTACAAATGAGTCATTTAATTCTTTCAAAATACTTACCAGTGTATAGAATCTCTTTCAACTGGTTTTAATTCCAAGTAATGTTACATTCCACAATTTCTTTACAGAAACTACATAAAACGAACAAGAGGAAAGATTAATGAATCTCATTCTACACAGCTGTTTTCAGAAATGGAGATATGGTCGCAACTAAAAGTGGGTAATGCCAAACGAAGGTTAAAAGATAGTGATTTATTAGGCACTATTAAAAAATAGATTGCTTCAACAAGATAACTGCTTATACATCTAAATTATAACTTTCAGATTGCAAATATAACAGCAAAAATATACCTAAGTTACACAAAACCACAAAAATTAGCTCCGTTCCAGAAATACTTGTAAAAAATATAACACACAGAGTATTGGCTGTATCTGTGGGGACCAGTTAATAATTGACGCATTGACGCATAACATAACGATTTATGACGTCAATGCAACTGACCTATACAAAGTTGTACGGACTTTGATCCCAAAGAAAAAGATGAATAATTCAACACATAACTAAATAAGAAGTTCTAAGTTCAACTACCGCATGAGATTTGCGATTTTTCGTCTTCAGAATAACACATTAAAGTTGTTTTTGCAAAAGTTAAGAAACAGGATAAAATATTTTACGTGCAAACTCCTGGTTCAAAAGTTAAGTCCATTAATGTAGGGTGCTTTATCACAGTACCTACTGGATGACCAGTACGATTTTGAATTGTAGGAAAATAGATAGCTTTGTTTCCATTAATGTTTTCTTTGCTACAAAACAATAATAATAGCTATGCCTAACCAGCATCGTTAAAAAAAGGCGATTAATTTTCTTCGTCTTTCAAATTCTGTTGGGTGGCCGTAGGTTTGTTTTCTTTACTTTATTATAAAGAGTTATTTCAGAGTATTGAAGCACTCTGCCTCCTAGAAATTATTACGGTTACCCCTTTTTGCAAATCTGGTTTTCCGCCAGTGGGAAGAACAAATGAAACAAACTTCTTACTCATCCTTGTGCCAATTACGATTTTTTGCTGACCGATATTGACTTTCTTTTTTATTTTTTCCAATATATCTTTTGCATCAGCATAATTTGGCCGTTTTCTTGAAACTGCTCCATTACTAAGTACGTTTGAAGCATTGATATTTTTCGTAGCTGCATTCTCTTTCAAAGACAAAGTAGCTTTAGTTTCTTTGAATCAGGCCTGTCAAACTCATTTAGTGCTGTTGGCCACATTTCCATACCTGGACTTTATACGGGCCAGACTCTGTTGAAAAAAAATTTAAGGAGGCAAGACTGTATATCAGTGGCCCCCAAACTTTTTTGTCTGCCGGCACAGGAACCCAGTTGATCAAATTTCGCGGCACACCAGCCACGCAAATCTATTCCTATTAGTGGCGAGTGACATTATTTGGAAATTACAACTGCTCTGGGCAACGATATCCGGAAATTGTGTGATGTAGCCCGAAATGATGCTGATCTCTAAAAAAGGTCATTACCTCTCTCGCCGTAACCTGTAATGCCATTCGCGACTAAAGCAGTTGTCGACCGTTACTTCATGGCAGCATTTTCTCATTTTTGGCAAAAAATTTGTATTGCATTGCTGTGTATATTTTTTTTGGAGACTAATGCTTTCAATAGGGATTTTCTCGCATTTTTTACTCAATAGCTACTTGAACTTTTTTTTGAAAACAAATGTTCTCATCACGGCAATGGTCTCTATTTTCATGTTATTTCAACCTAATATATTTTTTTTCTTTGGAGAGCAATTTTTCGAAGACCAAATTTGGAGATCAGGCATTCGCACTGTGCCACAAAATTCTTACTCGGGCCACGTTTGGCCGGCGGGCAGTCAGTTTTGACACCCCTAACTTAAATAAACGAAACTTCAGGCTGACCTTGTTTTCAATTTGCTTATCTGAAGCTGCAAGCCGGGTTATTTTGTTTCTTCAATCATCTTTTATTTTATTAATGATACAAAATCAGATATGTATTTTGTAACACGTGGATGGCTGGCCTCCGAATTTGGTCTTCGAAAAATTATTCTCCAAAAGAAAAAAATCTTTTAAGTTGAAGTTACGCGAAAATAGAAAAACTAGATAAAAATTCAAAAATCAAATAAAATACCTTGCTGCTCCCATGTTTTATATCTAGGCTAGGATTTTCGCTGGCAAAGCCCGTTTCTCATTATATGGCTGAAGTTTGCATCTACAACAAAACTCGGTATCCTACATAAAAGTTGCCCCTTTGGAGCACATTGTTCATTGAACTTTCGTGATGAACTGTGTGTTTATGTACCGGAGCCTAACTCTCACTCACTAGCTGCTGCACTGCATAGCCAGAGGCTATACTGCTACAAAGCCGTGGAACAAGATTTTCTCGTCGATTTTTTACTGAAGGAAGCATTCCAAATAAGTAAACACTATTACACAAAAATTAATCACTTGACCATGGGGTTACTATAATTTCACCACACAAAAAGGGGACATCCTTTTTTTAGGGACTAAACCTGGCTCATAACAAAAAAAAGCATCACCTTTTTTGTGAGTTCAAAATACAGATGGTGACTAAATCTTTGACCTATTATTGACAAATCAATCTACAAGTTGAAAATCTGATTGCAATTCAACAGTAATAGGACGATTATGCGAATTTGTTGCGAATTTTGGTGTTTAAGATTGACACCCAAAAGAAGAACATTTGAGCATTGTTGTAAGTCCTTTGAGGACAGTTATTTTTTTTTTTTGGGGCAACAAGAGGACATGTCCTGGGCGTATGACAGTTCTACTTGATTACAACTTTTGTTCTCAAGTGACGTCAACAATCTGACGAAAATTATAGCATCAATGATCATTGAAGAAGAATACCCAATATTTTTCATCACACTTTTTTACTTTAAGTCTTCCATACTCGCGGCTGTATTTAGATATCTGAATTTTGTACCACATAAGTATGCAATGCTTTTTGCAAAGCGATTGAAATTTTCTTATTATGACAAGATCTGTCATTTTATTTTTCAAATCAAAAATATAAATAAATTATGTGATGCATAATTGTAGAAAAGCACAAACATTCATTGAACAAGCTTTAAAAGCGTTTGCAATTATGTTTTATGCAAGTCTTTCTTAATTGCTTTTAATTTTAATGGTTGGCGTGAGACCAACATAGAATTAAATGTCTCCTTCAAACCAGAAAATTGCAATGAAGCGGTTGTAATTGTGCTTAAAGAAAATCTGTTTTGGCGAAAGCTTGTCATGATGCGCTGACCAGTGGCAGTGTCTCACCAAATGAAAAGAGCTTCAAAGTAAACACTATTGTAGCTTACGCCGCGAAATTTCGATAAAAGCAAAGCATTATCAACATATTATTGTTTACACATGTACTAATCAATAGAGCAACTTGTTTGCTTTTAGCAAGCGTAATTTTCATTCTGTGACTGATTGCCTCTACTGTCTTTATCCTCTGTCTGCTGCATAAAGATCCAACAAGCGAATTTGCTGGCTTTTTTCTCTGCTATCTTTTTTGTGCCGAGCATGAAGCAGGGAACCTGGAAACGCCGTTTTTTCAAAGTCTTTGGTGTGACTCAACAAGTGAAATGAATTCAGTAAATGAATCGACTACGAAACAGATGCTTTAATCACAACACCACTGGCCAGTAATGTAAGCGATTCGGTAACAGCGCTTATGCAATAGCAGCTTGCTCCCTTTTGGTCTTTTGAATTAGTCATGTGATGTGATACAGCAACTGATGGTTAGGTCGCAGAAACATTTTGACAAAACTGTTTTTTTTTTCTAAGCAATATTGAAGTTTTCTACCCACAAACAAATTGGGCGTAAAGCATCTGATAAATTGCTTTTGTAATTTTATATTGCTATATCTTTCCAATCTCAATTTTTAATGCAACAAGTCAATGCTCAATCAACATAACGTGATCTTCAGTCTTGGCAAGCGCGCTACCTTATTTGTCATAGGCATTCTCCATGAGTTGAAGTTGATCTTGGAATCAGTAATGTGCATGTGCTTGCCATCGTTCTGCTTTATATCTATCTAATAATATCGTAGCTTTGTCACAAGCGTCAATCAGCGAGCATCGCTTTTCTGGTTTTCCCGTTTGCAAGCAAAAAGCAATGTCAGAGTAGGATTGTCTAATAGGCAATGGTAGCAGTGTCCGCAAGGGTGTAATAAGCCACCTTGCCACCCCGCAAGCATGAAGCGAAGCATCGTAGCCCCTAAAATATATAAGCTTGTAAATCGTTTTGTTTAGTGTAAAATCAAGCAAAAAATGATTTGTGTGTGCTTTTTTAAACGTTGTAATATCTCAATTTAAAACTGGGTCAAAAATCAATGTAGGCCTATTAAAGGGATAAACTGCATTGAGGAAAGTAAGGTAAAATGAAGAATAACTAACTAAGTAATTCTGCAAACTGAATCGGCCCCAAATGACCCAGGAGACACTTCTGCAACCAAACAAAATCAAGCTTTTTTTTTCGAGCGTATTCTCAGACAAAGCATATTGTTTCTACCTGTCAGGCCTTGTCAGTGCAGTTGGTGATGGACAAAGAATCGGTAGCTTCTTGTACGAATATCAAGAATATTAAATCGAATTGTAGGAGCTGGTGTTACCCTATTTCGATATTAACTTAATTATTTAAAAGTAAGGCATCTTTATGGCCAACTGCAATCAATTAAATAAAATACCACTTCCACGACCAGTTTCGTTCCTATTAGAACTCTTCAGGTGGACTTAGCTATTGAAACGACAATCACATGATTTGCATCATGCGGTTTATACCACTAGGCCATCGGTTCCTGTCAACTATAGCCATCGGGTCCGTGATATCAAATAATTAAATTAATATCTAAATAAGCTAAAACCAGCTCCTTCAATTCAAATTATAATGTAATACAGGCATTGACTTGGCTGGGAATTAAACCATACATCACATCCAGCTTACAGTAGTGAGCGTGTGAAGAATACGGTTAAAATTAACAGTATGGCGGAGTGGTATAAACCGCATGAAACAAATAATGTGATCGTCGGTTCAATATCTGAGTCCACCTGAAGAATTCTAATAGGAACGAAACCGGTTGTGGAAGTGGTATTTTATTCAACTGATTGCAGTTGGCCTTTAAGATGCCTTAATATCAAATAATTAAATTAAGAAAATTAAAGCTATTGTTATTAAAATATTCTCCAAGCGTATATATTAAGATATCTTTTGTTTTTTTAACTTGTCTAAAGTGCCAGCTGCAGTAAGAGTATAATAATGAAGAGATCTGAAAACATTCCGGCATACTTTTACTCAATAGTGCGTGGAAGCTAATTTTGCGCTCACCTGCAAGTACTGTTAATGCAGTAGCCTTGTGTTTCCAGGCATGGATAATAGATTTTATGATTAAGCGCCAAAAATCTCCACAAGTTCCCTCCAGGTCTAGGGCAGTCAGCGTGCTCAACGCAAGAAGATCTTAAAAAAAGTTATATTTCCATCTTGTCTTTATTTCCGATAACTTATTTTTTGAACTCTCATCTTCTAAATTGTGAAAAAACTTTTTCCTTTTCTAAATTGTGAAGTCACTGCGTGTACTGCTTTGGTGTTTCGTGGGTTTTGGCCTCTCTGAAAGAAAGCAAAATACAATTCCCTATTTTCAATCGATCAAACAATAAGTGTCGGCGTTTCAATCCTGTGTTTAGATCAGGGATGTGGAAGCGGAAGCAGAAGCGCGAAAATTCTACCACTTCTGCTTCCACATAGGAGGGAAGAATGGAGGAAGAAAAGAAATTGGTTCTGCTATCCGTCGGAGAAGAGCGAATAGGGGGGCATAAACATTAAGAAATGAGAGCGAGGAGGAGTCGTTTAGAGACATGTTGACCCCCACATAATCAGAGTAGGGGTCAAGCGAAGAAAGAGAGGAGGTAGAAAGCTCAGAGAAGAATAAGCCCTATCTGACGAAAATGATGACGCCGCCGCTAGCGTCTGTGACATCGGTAGAAAAAATACCAGATCGTGAGTGGGTGCCATCAAATCACAGAGCAGAGAATCCAGGAATCCGGAAAAAGATAAATTTAAGTTAGATTCCTGGATACAAATAAGGGAAACGGGATGAGACGAAATAAAGTGTTGCAGTTCAGTGCTCCTGACTAGGAGACCCCCAGCATTTCATTCAAGAACCCTGATGGAGCTAAGAAAGGGAAGAGGAAGCATGAGGTAAAGAGAAACAGCCAGCGGCCAGGATCATAAGTCGGTGGTGAGGGTGCAGAAGGAGAAAATACAAAGTGGGCGGAAAAAGGATAAGAGGTTTGGAGGCGAGGGTGGGGTGCGAGTGCTGCATTAGCAGAAGGGGGCCAGATGGGCCAAATTGAGCAGTGGAGGTATACCAGCTAGAGAAGTTCGAGGAGAAAGTCACATGTGGGATCTTTAAAAGAAGAAGGAACGCAGCAAGGAGAGCAGCTCCAGGAGTGAGAGCTTCCAAGAGTTCTGAATCTAGAAAAAGAGAGTAGTGAGCACTTTAAATGAACCCAATTGGAGCATGTGCAGCATTTGCACTGACCTACCCAGCCAGGTCACATTTCCAGCGCACACTGAACAGAGAAAGACGGGACAAAGGTTAGGATGAACGTTGCCGCTCATCAGGACAAGGAGAAGAATGAGAAGACGGGAAAAAGAAAGGCAAGAAAAGACAGGCCGATTTTGAAGAGGCTGCGTGCCATAGGCGTAGCCAGGGGGGCCGAAGGGGCCATGGCCCCCCTCTAAATTTTAAGTCAAATTACAAAGCAGTATCAAAAAAATTAAAACATAAGTTTGTTTGCGCCTCTGCAGGTACATTAGAGTTTATTGTTGACTTTTAGCAAGGGGAGGGCGTGGCTTTTTAAGTTTTTAAACTTACAAATGTTATCAAACAAGATGTGTACGTTTTACACACTAAATATTGCCAAAGTTTTTCTTCTATGTCGCAGTCGAGTGATGAATTGATAATCCAAGTGATGGTAATTGCAAGAAATATGCGTCTCACCGAGCGCTTTCTTGTTTTATTGCGATGCGGACTTCTAACAAAGACGTTGCTTCTTTTATCAGAACGTTCAACCTACCAGTGGGAGTGGTTTCCTTGAAATTCCTAACCCGTTCTTGATAAAACTACATTAGATCAGTGAAATCGCATTCGCACTTTCTCAGTTTTGTACAGCAATTTTTATAGTAACGACGAGCGTAGTTCACGAAAGGCAAAATGCTATTATTAGTAAATGACGTCACATTAAAAGTTGCAAAATTTGGCCCCCCTCTCAATTTTTTTTCTGGCTACGCCCTTGCTGCGTGCTGCCCTTCTGCGGTCATTCAGAGGGCTGCACGGCGAAAAAATAGTTTGTGCGAGAGGAGTGCCCGGGGTAACTAAAACTCTCGGGAAGGCCAACAGCCATTTTTACCCAACCCAAACGGGGTCGGGGGCCGCACCACCTTGTTAAGGCGGCTATTGATTGGTGCAGTTCAATTTTGCTTGCTTTACATGAATATACTATATATACGACAGAAATTTCGCACTTCACTATCCAAAAAGATCGGAGTCAATACGTGTTTTGGGGACGGAAAGAAAATCCGTGATGATGATTAGAGTTAAAGTTAACTCAAAATCGGAGTCAGTTGAGGATAGAGAGAGAAAATCAGCGCTATACGGTGTAATTTGTTGTTGTGACGACAGGTTATTGTCGAGAGCTGTAATATGTGGTCATACGGTTTAGATCTGAGAAGCATTAAGTTAACTGTTGTAAAAGTGGTTGTAAGTAGTGAAGAAACTTGTAATAACTGTTTATTTGTTGAAGTGTTTAATTGGTTTTTGGATTTTAGTAATGAAATATTTGATTTTCTTGCAAACGATTTATGATTTCTAAATTTTTGTTAGTGGGGGTTTCGTGACAAACGCGACAGTATATCAAGGGTTTCTCGATCACAAAAAGATTGAAAAGCACTGTTCTACATTCAACACGAGTTCTAATATCAATGAAAAAAAGAGCTCTAACATCTATGAAAAAAAGCACAGAGTAGTTCAGAACAATAAGCTCAAGCGAAGTAGGTAAAGTAATAGCAATAAATGAAAGTTTTTGTTTTCTCAAAGTGATGAAGTGTAGGAGAAGGCAGACTACAGACCCACAAACGTTAAAAAAATTGTCAACAGTCGTTTTTTTTGTTTTTTGTTAGTGGAAGCGGAAGCGGAAGCGATAGGTGTGGAAGCGGAAACGGAAGCTGTTGGAAAATAACCGCTTCCACATCCCTGGTTTAGATACCGCCAAAATTTTGTCTTTCTCAGTCAAAAACAGTTGCTCTCTTCAAGTAGCCGCCCTGCGCCAACTGCACATCCCTTGCTTTGGCACTGATGCATCGTTGCAAGCCAGATTGAAGGAGGAACATACGTAAGGCAATTGAAAAATTCGATAGCCCCTTCACTACGAAAAATAAGAACAAACTGTACATTTTTTAAAGATTGCTGTTTTCAAATACCAAATAACTAATTAAAAGACTTTTCTTTTTATCAAGTCACGCCTCCCCTCTTTTTTCATGAAATCCTAATGGGCTCTGCTTTGTAAGCCTGTTTACAACCTTGAATTGATTCTCACATCTCCATAGAAAAGAAATGAGTCGAGATCCACAACAAAAAAATCTAAAGTTTGTGGTGAGTAGTAAAAATTGATTCCAGAAAAATCCTCCATAAACGCACGATGCTCTTCAAACTGTTTGAAAAAACAAGTCACCTGCAAAAAAGTACATTTGTATTTGCTGCAGCATAAAGTTGACAAAATTATTGCAATTAATTTAGAACACCAATACCTAGGCTTTTCTGAAAGGCTGAGATGTATTGGCCGATTTGAACATTGATAACAGTGGCGGAGAAAGGAGATATAGTGACTCGATTAGACTTGTCAACAAACAACACGAAAACGCAAATCCCAAAATGTACATTTTTTGGGAATTAATGCAAAGACTCTCAATTTTAAATAACTTCATTTGGTCGTATTCGAAATCGGGGGTCTTCAAAGACAAAGTTTCCGAAAGAGATTTTTCTAACCAAAGGAAATATCAGATATCTATCAGGTAGCAGGTTACAGACCTCGCAAAGCTGGCTGTTTGGTACGCTTTGATTTATGCGGATGGTTTTCTGATAAAACTAAAGTGTACATTTTTGCTTTTTTTACATGAATGGCAAATTTAAGCAAATTACTTACCTTCGACATCCAAAGAATCGTGGAATGTGCTGGGTCTAAACTTTCCTTGAAAAACTGTTTTATATCGTGTAAAAACGAACATTTATAATCAGTTCCGGTACCACTGCAAAGCGGTTTTCCAATAACTTCCGATACAATAAAAATAACTTCTCTCGGATAAACACAAGATCCGTACAATTGTGGGATTCCTTTCCATTTCAAATTTTGAAGTTTTCGTAAGTTTTCAACTTCGCGAAGAGCCGAACGATATCTGTCAAATAAGAAATTGTTATTTGCGAAAATTATTCATAAATAGAATTAACAATTGTTTCTATCTTTAAATCTCATTACCTCCAACCTATTAAAAGCAAATGCTGGTTGTGGAATTCGAATTCACAACCATATCAACCAGTCAAACAATAGTTATTGGCTAAAGGGCATAGAGTTATGAGGAGTGAATAATGTGCTTGCATGCCAATAATTACCGTTCTAATGTACGGAAGTGGGTTAAAATCCGACGCACATCTTGCTGTCATCTTGTTGGAGGTTACACTTATAAGATTTGCAGATAGAATCAACTATTCCTTCTCTAGAAGTAGTTAAATGCGACATAAATAAAAATTGTTCTTACGTTTATACAAACAAGCAAATGGGTAGACACTAGACAGGATCTGTTTTAATAACTGCTTGTTTTACCAGCAAGTTGTAATATTTATGAAAAAATAGCATTAATGGAGCAGATTTTCAGTTGCATTGAGTCATCACGAAGTAGTTTTATCTCGAGTTTCATTTGAGGTGTGCCGGCTTTAACAAAGTAAAAACAAAAAATCTCTTTGGCGCAAGCAGTGAGTCCAAACGAAAACAAGCTTATCAGCTGTATTACTACAGTGCCCAGAAACAAGCGTGAAATACCCGATTAAATCTGCACCAAAGCAGTTACTAATGCTGTAGCTAATTGCAATAAAACCAACGAAAATAATGCTTTCAAAAAATCGTTTACATGTGACACACAAATAGTAGGTACTTGATGTATGAATGCTGGTTATGCATAAAAATATATTAACATTTGTGGCCCAGTAAAATCAGCTGACATGGATTTCATTTAAGCTGGCATAATCGGCATCAAACAGAATCGACTTCCAATTTCTAATTAAATGAATTTTTGAATCAGCTTATGTTTTTGTTTCAATTTGAACGAGACAATTTCAACATCTGTACAACACGGTTACCTATACATATCGCTCTCTGAACTAAGGTTTCGAAGTGTTGCCTGTTTGATTACCACACGCACCGAGTGGCCAGTTTGATTTTTGATTTCCGTAAAATACACAGCTCTGTTTCCGTCAGCATTTTCAGACCTGGGAACAAATTAAAGTACATGTAATTGCGAACTACAACTTGCATGTCTTATGCAGTACAAAAGACAATGTCATTGTAATCGCTAATGCTAGTAAAGGTTGTTTTTAGGATCAAACTTACGGCTTAGGGGGGGGGGGGGTAATATTCTTTTACAGGAAACAAAATATCCCTGCTCAACAAACTTTTAAGTAACCTCAAACATATGTCCGCAAAAATGAGAATACCTATGTTTTAGTTGAGATTTAGAGAGAAAAAGAAAATGCACTTTGTTATACGAGCTTGAGTTTCGTTGTGGGTGCATGGCCTACTTCTTTCTTCTTTTTTACACTAAGAAAGCTAGTGGGTAATAATTTACCCACTGTAACTGCTTTCAAATTCACTCAACCTATTAAAGAATTCAATTGTCATGTACAGCTCGTAATAGGAAATGCATGGCAAGATAATCAGCTTCAGAAAATGATTAATTGAGAGGGTGATTGCATGCAAATATTTATTTACATTTGAACTAAAGTGGCCTAGTCGACTTTAAAAAATGGGCCCTAAAATTGCCAAAATTGATCGTTTTTAGCTTTTGTCTTGCATTGATTAGCTTAAACATCACTTTGCAAACGATGGTTAAAATCTTTTTCAGTAACAGTTGCATATAAATCGCACCTTTTAATAATGTTGCCCATAGCAGATCGCTCCGTTTGCTGACAAAATTCTCATGACTTTCAACAATATTTACATGCGACAGGTCTAACTATACCACTTCCTCCCAAACGATCAATTGTTACCTTTAACTTTGCTTGCGTGAAACATCCACTTGGCAGGGGAAAAGTTGGATCTGGTAATCAAGGCATTGTCCAAATTATGGACGTGCAACCAGAAACCTGAAGCCTAATAACCGAAATTTTTTTGCTTTATGAATAGAATGTGGGCCGTGCCACAAATTTGGAGAGGAATAGCTTTCATCCAGCTTCACATCTTTGCTTCCTGGCTGTGCTAAAAGTTTTCCACCTGACTACTAGGGTATTTATAAAATGTATTGTTGTGCCATGCTCTCCTTTTTTGACATTGATAACAGAGCGACCATTCAGATTGATTTGCCTTTATGGCTCCCATCGCTTTTAAAAATCAAAAGTAATCTATCATCTATGCGCTACGGGACAGGCATTTATTTAATAAACTTATGCTATAGAGATGAATGAAATACTATTACCAAGAAACCACTAAACCTTAAGGCTTTAGCCATAATAGAAGCAAAGTAGGGAACTAAACAAGCTTTCATTAAATTACCGGTATTGCTTTTTATTCGTCAATTTTTCAAAAATGGTTTTGATTTCTTGACACGTAAGCCAATCATTGTATTTCAAAATTGTTCCGTTAGAAAAAATTTGTGAACGTGTAACGTTGGCTTTCTTTGTAATGTTGATATCCTGGAAAATTCTTTTCGGTGTTCTTTGATCTTCAACTTTTGTAGCTGTTTTTAATTTAACATTGCAATTGCTTGAGTTTTTCAACACCAAAAAACTTCCAAAAAAAAACCCAACAATCCAAGAAATTGTTTTGGTTTTTGCATGCCTTGCCATGGCAACTGTTTTCTGTCCTTTTCAGCCTTAACTACTTTTTAAGTGTTTAGTTCCATTAATTTAAAACTCTTATTAATACCAATTCTAAGCTGCATCCATGACTACACCATTACTCTTCCTTTAAATACTGTATTTTCTTCAGTGAATGTGAACAGCTTGTTTCTAAATCTATTTTACATCATTAGTCATGAACAAGCTGTCACCTGCAGTTCTGGTATCCCCTAAGGCAATTTTTGAAACAACAGCAACGTCAAAGAAGATGTGTAAATTGACATCTACTTTCTAAAATGGTTTTGTTTGTATGTTAGACTAACATGTGCGCCAATAATTGGAACATTTTACTGGTATGAGTTATGTCATAAACCCCTAGACGTAGAGGCTAAGTAAAAAATAAAAGAACATAATCATACGAGTCTTGCTATATCACATCCTTTTACTTACATCCCATGAAATCATGAAAAAAAGAGAGATATAAAACCGATCTTAAGTTATTTTCTCTTAGGCTATTGCTATTTGCAGAAAATTTAACCTTCTTTTTCATTTATTGGGAGGACAGAGGATATTCTACTAGATAACTTAGAAACCTAAACAATTCTCTTTACCTGAAGCACATTTTGAAAGGGGAGCCTTCTTAACGTTGACAGCAAAGCAAAAAATCTGATTAATTGATTGACGTCCAACAAATAATAGTTCTTGAATAAATTTACGGTGGAAACACAAATTTTTGGCGTAAAAAGGACTTCACTGGGTTAACAATCTATCACCCTTTACCCTTTTCTCGGTGCGCAGGCGCGTTCCACCTCAACAATAAAATTCTGTAGCTGTAGCGTAGGTGAGACAACCCAGAAAAACGGTTTTGAGTGTTTTTTAAACTAGCTTATAAAATCTAAAATTGGAGAGCATGTTTTTTTGAAAACTAGTTGGATTGGCGAATGATGGGATCTTCCAGTTGCTCATATTTTGTTACGTCTTTAATTGCCAACCGCGTAAGCGATTCACATGAACATTGAACAGAGGTTGACAGAATACAAAATAAATGCCCCCAGCATTGCAGGCGTCATGGGGTCGGCGAAGTGGAACAAAAAGTCGCTTTCAGGTCACTCTTACAACAATAACCTTTAGATGTTGAGTCGAAGACCTCAACAAAATTTCGCGGTTTTCTGTACACTAATCTGCTCATTTTGGGTTTGATGGCTTGAGCAAATTCTCTATATTCAATGTTGTTATAAAGGATGAAACACATCGCTGATTAACATCACTGATGTTTTTGCAGAATAATATTGCCGAGTGAAAAATATGCCTCAGTTGAAAGAAAACAAAAACTTTTAATTTTCTAGCTGGGTTTTCTGACTTTGACTGGCAAGGCTACCAATCAGTCATGTCGGGTTTGAAATATCAGTTCAACAGGGTGAGTCGGCTTCACCAGAATAACATTTCTGAGAACAGAAACAAAAAGCTAGTATAAATGGGAACATCGCCGTTATCCTCCTAATACTGATCATCGTACTTTGAATTATGAACGGTCTTACTCACAAACTCTCTACCATTTTACAAATTCTATCCGTTCTTTGAATAAGTATAGGGGTGCCAAATCAAAGTTGGGAGAAAGCACCGATTGTATACCGTTTTTTTGGTACTATTATTTCACTTATTGGTGTAGACATATTGACATAATCTAATCCAGCACATTAATTCATGCCAATGCTGCAATGCCAACAAACTTAACGCTAATTCTTTTAAAATGAGTAGACAGTGTAAAACTGACTACGAAGCCAAAGCTCACGAAGCGTTACTTATTAAAAAACACAAACCTCGGCTAAATTCTCAGTTTTATGCAAACGATTGTTTATGCAAATATTTTTGCTCAATGTTTTTTTAGCGAGTTCAGTAATTACATAAAATAAATTATGTTTAACTCAGACGTCATTATGACGTCACGAGCATCATTATAACACTCATCCTGCAGTGGTAAACAATCGTACCAAGTTTTATGTTTGAACGACGAGTAGATTCAAAGGAGTTAACACAGATTGACAGGCAGAGACAGACCGACACACACACATACACACACAAACACACACTAAATCAAAATTTTCATCGCAAGTTTGGACTTTATAAACTCTACTCAAAACTCTTTTTGCATTGTTATGATATTTAAGCTTGAAAAGAAGTATTTTTGTTTGCTTCATTATGTCAGTATGCTAGCTTAGTATTTTAATTAAATCTGATCCTCAAGCGTAACTTACTGTAAAAATGATCAAATCTCTCATTACTGAAAAGGTGCTTAGTACCAACAAATGTAGTTTTCAGTTACCAACTAAACTAATTAATGTTACATCAAGAGCTTTTTGTAAGTTCTAAAAAACTTTTACGGGAGTGAAAAGATGCCGTAGCTGTCTCATCTTTCCCACACCCTAAAACATTTTCAATTACAGCACTTGTAAGATGAGATGATTTCAGCGCTGCCAGTAAAAATCTCGCCTCTCCCATCTCCCCATACTTTTTTGGCAACTCGTTTTATAAAAAATGCGGTGGATTGAATAAAACAACTAAACTCCTCGTAAAAGTAGACAGTATTATCTAAACCTGGAGAATCATTTCATCAATCTGTAAACTCATTTGCACACTTGCCGCACTGCAGCCCATCTTATACAGCAAATATAAACAGACTACTTTTTGAGTTGTATTTTATCTTTTAAACTTGCAATAAAGCGACAACGCAAACTTAGCGCACGTAAGCAAGCTGTTTATATTTGCTTCCGAATTAACATTCCGCTAGCATTGCTTGGTAGTGTACTACACAGCTACAATACTTTCAATAAATTTACTGCTTGTTCAAATCCATTAAGCAGGAAAAAATATTGCAAAGATAGTCTTTCCCACAGGCACGAAGATCCAACCACTGCCAGATTTAAAAGCACGAGCAGCCGATCGTTGTCGCCATGGAACCGAGCTCTAAATAACTGGAGTGCATTGCCGACTTCAATCTCTTTTCTGGCCGGAAGGCAGCTGGCAACTTAACTTTTAGCGATTAATGATCATATGCTTTCAATAAATTCTCTGCCTCTTTGCAGCTGTGGGCAAACGAACATCTTTCTTCCAGGTTTTTTTGAAGCATACAATCAACTATCTGATCGTAATCTTTGCGGAATTTTGATGGAACCAAGACGGAAAGTGGATAAAGGAGCCACTGCGCTATGCCGCAGGTATGTAATGAAGTATCGAATCCTCTAAAAATAAAATAGTATTATTACTGCGCTAGAGCTTATAAGTTGATGATAAGATCTTAATTTCGTCGAAATAAATTGTATTCAAAATAGCTTGCTTTTGTCTTTCCGACAGAAGAGTCTATATAAAGCCAAGAAGCCAGCCAGCAAGGCAGTGCAGTAGCATACTGCTACGCCTATAAAAATGTTTACCGTGCCACGTTTTGTTCACCAGTTGGCGCTCGTGTGGTTTTGGAAAATTTTACATACTTAGATAGCTTTGCTTTGTGTAAAGTCACATGACCGCCACTTCCTAACCATGGGGTCATGGATACTAAAGAGTTGGTAACACCTTTTTTCGTGGCTAGATGCCATAAAATGTGTGCACTGAACAGAAAGGATGCAGAAAATCAAAAGCCAGGCAAAACTTTTGAATCTACACCACAAAGACCAATTATGTCTGTCTGTATGGCTGTGCATGTGTATGTTTCAGCTCTTCCGAAACTACTGAGCGTACAAACATGAAACTTGGCACAATTGTTCACCATTCCGGGATGAATGTCATTATGGGGTTTGTGACGTCATGACAACCACAACATTCAATTCTCAAAAACGACTTTTCTTTGATTTAAGCTTTATTGACTATGCAGCAAGCAAGTAGGCAATTAGTGTTTATAAGCACGCTTTTTTTCTTCAAAGCTTTAAAAAAGGCGTTGTGTCATTATGATATTAGGTGACGTCACTGCTCAGTCTGGTATTTCTTCAGTAAAAACAGCAGCAGCTGTACTTATTATCCACTGTCATTGTGAGAGCAAACGTAAACAGTAAAGCCAATTGCTGATGCGATACCTGCTTGAGCACAATGATATATTACAGCACTAAAATGCTGGCTTTAATCTAGCTTTTAATAATGCAGTGACAAGCACAAAATTATTATAGCTGAACTGAAAATGGCCTCCACTCACCTTTGCAGTACAAGTCACAGTAAATTCAGACGCCAAAGTACAGGAATTTCAAAAAGAATGCCCCAATTTAACTTACTATATCTTTATAACCACTAATTACCCACAAATGATACATATATCAAATGAAAAGGAAGGAAATAAAATTTTAGGAAATTGATATCATTGTGACGTCAAAGAGAAGCAAACCTCTACGATGTCATAATTACTCAAACTCCTATTTTTCAGCACGGTCGTGTTAGGTTCTTTTTGTTTCGCACATGTTTATAAGCGCGCAACAAAAATCCTTCTGTGTTCTGTAGCTCAGCAAAACTGAATCTGTAATTTCAGTGCAGCAAGCGATCTAGTGACATTTCGGTATTGCTGCTCCCGGTGCCAATAACATTAATCGTTGTTTCAAACAATCTGAGGAAATAGGCTGCTTGTGTAAAAGGAAGAGTCCAGGGCGACCAAGGATTTCAAAGGAGGCAGTCTTAAAAACCCAAGGGATTTTTTCGCGAATTCCCACGAAAGTCCACTCGCCGTGCCGGCCAAGAATTTGGCATCCCTCAACCAACTGCATGGCGTGTGTTAGGACGACGTTTAGTTATGCGACCATACAAATTGCAGATGGTACAAGTCTTTCGTGCTGGCGACAGAGCAAAGCGTGTGGAATTTAGTAATGCCATTTTACGGGATAAAGAAGATGCCAACTTTCTACTACGTTTGATTTTTAGTAATGAAGCAACTTTTCAAATCAGCGGCAAAGCTATCCGTCACAATAAGGACTCGAAAATCCACTAGAGATTCTAGATGATTACCGTGATTCCCCGAAGGTTAACGTGTTTTGTGCCGTTTCCTTATGGCAAGTTTATGTGTCTTTTTTTGCGAGGAAAACACAATTTTAGAACAAATTTATCTTGAAATGCCGCAGCAATGGCTTTTTCCCCCAAGTCATTTTTCAACAAGACGGAGCACCACCGCATTTGCATCATAATATTAGAAGTCTTCTGAACGAAACTCTACCTCAACTTACACCCTGCAACTTTTCCTTATGAGGTTATATCAAAGATATATCAAAGGTTTTTGTGCCATCACTAGCGACTAATCTGGATGACCTCAAAAGCAGAATCACGACAGCAGTGAATTCACTAGAAAATAACACTTTAAGGAGTGTTAGGAACGAGTTCAATTATCGTCTTGATGTTGTTTGTGAAGCAAGTCAAAGGCACATACTGTAGAACACTTATAAAATAGTTTACAGCTTACCCTTCATAACTCGCAATAACATTTGCTGTTTTTTGTAAACGATAAACCTCCTTTGATTAAAAGTGGATACCAATGGTCTTAAAAAGTTTTCTGTTAATGAGGAAATTCGTAATTATGACATTATAGGAATAAGCGCGCTAATCACGTCACAATAGGATCAATTTTCGAAAATACTATTTCCCACCCTTTCATTTGATATGCGTTTTTTTCACGGATAGTTTGTCGTTCGAGAGATATAGCAAGTAAAATTTGAGGCATTTTTTTGAATCATTCTGTTTTACAAAATGGAGCAAAATGCCAAATTTTATGCGAAACCTTGCAAAATTTTCAAAAAAATTATTCTCTGCTTTGGCACAAAAATTGCTGGTTGGTAGGCTATCCACTTGAGTCATGACATAACTTTTTGTAATATTTCAACTGCAAATGCTGGACTCTGAAGTCTTGGTCACTTCGCTCTAACCTGAATGCGCTTATGCTGGGAGCAAGGAACATGCGACCAGCCATAGACAAACTAAGGTCTAGAGTAAAGAAAAAGTTGTGAGTGCAAGTCTATCACTTTATAGCTTAATCCCTTTAAATACATCAATCACTTCAGCACCCTTTTTCAACTCTGAATTTTTGCCGGTGTGCATTTAGTCAAGTAAACGCATGAAAGTTTCAGCAATTATTTGCTTTTGTAAGTAAGCACAGTCTTGATTTATTGCTTGGAAGGTTAGCAATATGAGCATAGTGCATGAAATCCAAAGTTTGAGGGAAAATCTACAACGAAAAAGCAGGTCAGTATGTCTACACCATTGTGTGAAATCACAATTACCAAAGACTGGTATACAATCGTAGCTATGGAGGAAAAGGCTTTTCTTGAAAATGGATTTATTGAGTTATAGAGGCAATCTACGCGCTTTATATGCATGTTCGCACGAATGACGTGGTTATTTCACGGAGTAATAGTATTGCAAATAATAAAAGCATTCTCCCATAATTTGACGAGACCATCCCTGGACGCGTTTCGTTCTTTTGGACTCATCAGCAGGGCCTGTCCCGTCATCATCAAAAACCAAAACCCCTTTGCAATACTATTACTCTGTGAAATAACCACGGCATTTGTGTGAACATGCATACAAAGCGCGTAAAACTCAATAAATCGATGTATGATGCGGTTACGGTGATCACGTGCTGTGTTCATAGAGGTAAGGGTTTTGAATAGATCTCGCTTACTATAAACTCTTTGAGTGGTACACTGCATTCTTGAAAATGGGTTGTTAAGCTAACCGGGTTATCGCATGTAACACATTTGAAAAAGACAGTTTTTTGCTCCATTTTGGTACCAAGGCCTATACTGTAAGCGCAGTCAAGGAGCTTGGCATCACAACTATCATAACAACGGAAGTTGCGCCAAGACGTGAAACAAGCCTACCACTAATTACTTTATTTCAGTAGTCGTAAAACAAAAACTATTACGGCGCCCACCCCAACTTTCATTTTGCGCCGTTATATTTATTGAAGGAACGGATAGAATTTATAATGCGATTGGAAGTTTGTGAGTAAGGTCAGCCTTAATTTAAAGTACCGTGATCTGGATTAGGGGCATAAAGGCGATGCCACATTTGTACTAACCTTTTGTTTCTGCTCTCAGAAATGTTATTTGGGTGGAACCGGAGCAGACAGTTGAAAGGATATTTCAAAACCCACATAACTGATTTGTAGCCCTGTCAGGCGTGTTGTTGTTGTTGTTGTTACCCGACCCCTTCCGAGGGATGGACGTATGGCAGAAAACCATGGAGCTCCAGAAGCTGGAAAACTTCCCAGGGCCTGGACCAGAGGTCGTAGAGAGACAGAGAGTCGCCAAAGAGCGAGCGGCGCAAAGGGGCCCTAGCTGGACAGTGCAGAATGAGATGAGAGGTGTCCAGGGACGAGTGTCTGCATACGCTGCAGGAAGGATTCCCAATTCTGCCAATCCTAGAGAGATAAGAGCTTAACAGAAGGCTGTGTCCGTTGCAGCGTAGACGAGAGAGGACACAGCGAGTGTGACGAGGGAGCACAAGTTCCTCGGTGGCAATCGAGGGAACCTGTGTGTCAAAGAATTTAGATGAGACAGTACGCCTCCAGTCCGAGAAAAGAGAAGAGTGGATACGAGAGATAAGATGAGATAGACTACAATAGATAGCAGAGGGCACAAGCAGCGCTCCCTGCCCGGCCAGCTGATCAGCCGCGTCGTTCCTCTGAAGAAAAAAGTGTCTAGGAGCCATTGTAGCCTGATAGAACAGGAGGAGAGAGAAGACAGTTCCTGCTAGATTTTCCAGAGAGATTGCAATAAAAGGAAAGATGGAGAAGAGGACAGGGTGGCGAGGACAGGGCGAGAGTCTGATAGAAGGAGAAGAGAGGTGGCAGACTTGTTGGTGCTTTCGAGACCAGCAAAGAGCGTGCAGAATGGCGTAGACCTCAGCGGAAAAACTTGAGCATACTGCGCCTGCTGAAAAAGAAACAGTGGCCTCAGTGCCACAAAGAGAGCAGTTGGCAAGTACGCCAGAGCCGTTTTTGATGAATGGAAAAGGAACAGAGCCGTTTGTCCAAAGCACCAGATTGCAAAATGGGAGAGAGTCAAGATGAGCGAGGACCGCACCTTGGCGTGAGAGAGAGGGGGATCAAAGCTGGAGCATGGAGAGGAAAGGGTGGACTTCACGGTAAAGGAAGGAAGATTCCAAGGAGGAGAGAGAGAGTAGGCAAGTAGAGCCTTCCTAGGGGAAGTAGAAGGAAGCATGAGCGGGTGAGCGGACGCAAAAGCTTTTTAGGAGGATCTGCAGAGCCTTGGTTTCACTCCAAGTCTGGCCAAATGTGAAATAGGAAAGAGGGTTGGGAGAAGAAGAGCCCGCTTATAAGATGACTGCGTGAAATGAGTCAGGGTGACTCGCAGGGGAGGCAGAGACGCCTCAGAGAGGAGAATTGGAATAGGGGAGGACGAGAGGCAGCCGGTAATAGCGCGACAAACCGCTCGGTGAAGGCGTTCCAATTTGATGATATTGTTAACGCTTAAGAAAGGAAACTATCCGGACGATGCATAAGTGAGAAGGGCCGAAGAAAAGATCTATACAGAAGAGAGAGGGACTCCTTAGAGGGGGCCCCATGAGTAAGCAGAGATACAGCGTGCCTTGAAAAAAGGAAAAAACTTGGCCTTCAGCCAAGATACATATTTAGAAAAGGAAAGAGTGCAGTTGAAGGTGACCCTAAGAAAAGTTGGAGTGGGATTGAAATGGAGGCGGGAGTTAAATAAAAGAAAATTGGGCTGGAGATTAACTTGGTGGGAATCCACTGAGAAGGAGGCCTTACATTTTCTTGAATTGAGAGGAAGACACCGCTACTCAGACCAGCCCTCCAATCGAATCAAAGCTCCTTGTGTGGCCTCCACCGCAGTCGGGACCAAAGGGTAGGAGGACCAAATGGCCAGATTGTCGGCATAAAGAGAGCAGCTAACGGAAGAAGGCAGAGAAGTTAGGAGATCTTTGATGAAGGGAGAGAAAAGTACAGGGCCAAGAACGGATTCTTGCGAAACACCTCGACGGACTCGAAAGGAACGGCTTTTGTGATTTTGACATACCACTCAAGCGCGCCTATCAGAAAGGGAAAATTGAGTCCAACGAGCAAAGCAAGGAGGGAGGCCAGCCGAAATGAGTTTATGGAAAAAGGTGGAGAGCCAGAAAGAGTCGAAAGCTTTCGAGAAAACTCGTCGCGTCGTCCAGGCGTTGCTGGCAGAGCCGGCTAATATAAGATAAAAAGCTGTGAAGCGAGCGAGCCGAGAGCTTAAGGAAGCAATCTTTATTGTAGCAGTGTTTGCTTGCAAGAACATACTGATCGCAAAAACCGTGTGAAGGAATCTTTTCATTGTAGGTCTGTGCATTGTAAATTGTAACGCTTCATCACGCATAGTTACCTGCAAATATTATTTACGCAACTTCCTTTTCCATCTTTGCATACTCGATAGATTTTATGATTCAATGCTTTACGTGCCCACAAGTTGCCAACCATGTGGCCACAATCGTGATCATGACGACAAGATGCCCTAAAACTCAAAAAATTACTCATTTTTTGTACAAAAAAGTATTCACGCACAAAAAAACGCGAAATGCAATAATTTCTGCCCTCTATCTATGTATTGACAATTTTGGAAGAGGAGGGAGACTGCCCTTTAAACTATGCAAAAGGGTGGCAACACTTGCCCTAAAAAAGAGCCAAAAACGATAGAGGTCATCATTGAAAGAGCCGCTCCCTAATCCTTGATTTGTTTAAATTGACGCATTCTCCGTCCATACAGAAGATGATGACCTTCTTTTGGAGACCACCATTTTCAAAGCACGAGATTAGGTATTTGCATCCTTCCACCGGCCCCAAAACTTAACGTGGCCCACAGCATGCTGCACTGCTTTACCCTACATCATTGTACGCAAGTACAGGAGTCAAAAGAGCCGCAGTCAAGGACCTTAAGAGTCGCAGTTTGACCACCCCTGCTGAATAAAATTTTCAAAAGGAGCTTTTTCAAGTCTCAAAAATAAAAAGACGCTTAGGCCCGACTTTTGAATCGGCTTTATGATTAAGTAAGGACAAACTGAATTAATCTAGACAAAAATATTCCAAACTGTCTGAAAATATTTTTAAATACATCTTTCTATTCAACACCAAGTTATTTTTAAAAACGTTTTAAGCATCTTTAATCATCAAACTCTAACTAGGACAATGGTTCTAAACCTTTTTTTGTCATTACTCCGTTTAGCTTAGGCGAAATCTTTATTTTCCACGATCCCAATTGAATTGAACCATTTTTATTTGCTCAGCCACGTATTAAAACGAACAACGCACTACGTAAGGTGGTCTCCAAAACAGGTCATTAAGTCAACACAGTTTGATTTCCATAACGAAGGACAAAGGATATGAGCTTAAGATTACCTTGCAATCTGAAAACCACTGACCTGTGCGTTGCAACGCTTTATTTGAGACACTCTGGCTTAAGACTATTCCGTATTCCCACCCGCAATCCCTCTTATATCCTGCCGGTCAAGAAACCTTGAGGTAGGAATACTGACAGAAGCACACGCGTTTTTGGTTGGACTAGCTTATGTTCTTAAAAATTAGGTTTGTGTGAAGACTCTCTAATACCAACAAACAACAACTACATGCAACAAAACATTTGAAACAAAATAGGTCTGAGCGTACCTTACCTTGATATCATTTTAACGTTGTTGAGAAAAATCAATGAATCAACATTTACTAGTAAAAGATCAAAAGTGAGCGGAGAAAAATTGAAATTAATTCCTGAAATATCTTCCATAAAGACTTGATCTTTTTCGAATTGCTTGAAGAAACAGGTGACCTGTAAATCAACTGTAGTTAAGCCAAGAATGACTTCAAAATCAAGTTGCAAGTTTCCTGCTTTTTGGAAAAATTTATGCAAATTTCGTACCGTATTGAACGCTGGTTTGTAAACGGTTAATTCACTGAGCACTAATTTATAGAGGGTGTCCCACGATTTTTTCAGGTTTTCAAAATTCTTTGAAGTCATTAATCTAATGCTGTTGTTTTTTGTTTGCTTCAAATTATACTAAAATATAAAAGTATACAGTATTGTGATTTGATATTGCAGCAACTTCATTGTTGTTAATCAAGCATTGTCTTTTCTAAATAGCAAAAAATCAAGTGCGGTCTAACAATAATCGAAAAGAAAATTTTAGAGCTGCGCAGAGCAAAAATCCTTGGCTACAGGCACAATCCTTGACTAAAGAAGGGAGGAGTTGTCTTACCAACCACTGTGTATACCTTGAATACGTGGATGGTGTCCGTACCTATATTCAGTGGAGTTCAAAAAAGTCACTTAAAATGAGGGAAAATAAAAATGGGACTCACATTGAAAATATGAATTTTAGAAAGTTTACTAGGAATCTGTTCCTCTTCTAGCCTTGCTCCAAAACACAAAACCTTTCTAACTAAAACGCTTTGAAATTTTGATGTTATTGTGAACTAGTCTTAGCTTTGGAAAGACTTCAAAATGTAAATGAATTTTTGAACCCTCTTGTCGATACTTCAAATCTCATTTTTGTTTTGCCTTCTTGAAACCATATCGACTACAGCGTTCTTTATTCTATACTTTTTTATAAAATCATCAAAATTAGTTATTTTTCCTTTTTGGTTGGTTATCGAATGCCAACTATTCCCTTACTTTTTTATATCGAGTTGTTATAGAGAACGCATTTGACACAAAAGATACTACTTTAGGTTTTCCCATAGCTTTACCTACCTTGGACATCCACAAAAGAGTAGAATAACCGGCATTTGGTTGTTGTGAAATAAACCGCTTCATTTCTTTCGATATAGAGCAGTCGAAGCTGAGACCATCCCCACTACACAATGGCACAGCGGAAATTTCCATCATGACGTAAGTAATCTCTCGCTGGTGAACGCAGGCCCCGAGTAGATTTGGGATTCCATTCCAATTCATGGTCCGCAGTTTTCTTAAATTTTCAATTTCGAGCAATGCCTTGTGATATCTGTAAGAACACATAAGCTATTCTTTTCAGATCGTCTTCAGTGTTGCAAATATTGCTGGGAATAGGGCGTTTACACCGAGCGCACACGAAACCCGACGCATTGGAACTGAATGCACTTCACACAGTTATTCTTCAAAGTGTGCTGAATACGTCAACGGTGTCCCGACAATTCAAAGTCAACAATTTAAAGTCGAATGCATTAAAGTGCCATAGTTATTACATGCACGTTATGCTCAATTTTTTTGAACTGTCGACTTTAAATTTCCGACTTTGAATTTGCGTCTTTGAATTGTGGCAGAACCTACGTCGAAAAATAGTGACTATGATCGATGGGTTACGCGTTCAAACCTTTTGATAACTACACGTTTTTGCGCTTTTGGTAAAGACACTTCACGGTGATATTCTTTGCTTGGCGGAATCCCTTGGGCAGCAATTGTCCAATGCTTTGCATCATTGTTATCTCTGTCCGGCTGGTATGAAATATGAATTGAAAATCAAAATACAAACATGCAGACAAGCATACTTCATTACTGTTTTTATTATCGTATTTTTATTCACTGGTGATGGAAAACCTTTGCAGTAATGCAGAGAATATTGCTGCGTTCAAGCCTGCTTTCGGGGTTACCGATACTACTGGCACAGCGCATTTTTACTTCCAGTCTGCAACCAAGCAGTGAAAATTACCGCATTACCTTTCCAAGAGCACAACAACTCTTAGCCCATGTAGGCATTCAATTTACAATCTCACAATTGCGAGACACCGCTTTATCGCACTAAGCTGCGCTGCCGGCAATACATAAACTTAACATAAGAATTTAAAATATTTACCGGTACATGTCTGTTTCTGAACTCACGTTGTTCACAAGGACGTGCTTTATCAAAACGCTGTCAGTGAATCCGAGGTCATTCACTGTTGTAGCGAAATAAACACCTTTTTCAGATGCTTCTTTGCTGGCAAAAACATATTTCCTTTTAAACTGACATAACTTATATGCTTACAATCAAATTTTTACGGTCTTCTTCTTTTTATAGGCAAGATCTTTCGTTTTTGGGGAAGCATCTCAGATTATGAGCTTCTCATTTGCCCTTTTTGCTAGTACTTTAGTTAGAATGGGCCACCAAAACGGGTAGAGTGTTGGCCCCGCCATTTATCTGCCAGATAAAGATGGAGGCATCCCGTTTAGTGTCTTTTCCCAAAGACACAACAAGCAAGCCTGTTGGCTTGTTCTCCACATTATCTCTTTTGTGCTGAACGCCAAGCAGGAAAGCTGTGAATATCATTTTTTAAAGTCTGTTGGCATGACTCGACTAGGAAAATGAACCTCAGGTCTAACGCCTGTGAAGCGGAAGCTCAAACCTCTGTGCCATCGCGCCGGAAGGCTTGCTTGTTATGTTCTTGCCCAAGGTACTTGACGGGATGCCTCTATTTTTTGGTGGCAGACAGGTAGCGGGCCCAAGCAATATACCCATGGTGGTGACCCGGTTTAACTAAAGACTAGAAAAAAGGGCTAAGGAGCTTGCCCATACGAAGAAGAATTGTTGTTATTTGGCTACTAACGTCTGTAGGATTGATTTAGGTAGCCTTCGATGCAGACAAATTTTATTTCAAAAAAAAGTATGAGACAATATAGAGAATATTCCTGCAAGTAATTTGGTCATGCGACTCAGAAAGAAATGTTTAGAATCTTACCTCCAATTGCCCAAACAATCTGCTTAACAGAAATGAAGGCCTAGAACTTTTATCCGCTTACGCATAAGGCGTTTGAGGACTCGATAAGGTGGCTTGAGAGTGTAAGTGAAGAAGATAATACATAATATCTCGAATCTCCCACTCTAGCATAGGGGTAAGCAAATATTTTCAATGTGTGCCAGTTATGTGGTCACAATCGCAAGCAGCAATACCAAGATCTCATTTTTTTCAAGGCCATGAATGTCGAGACTAAGACCAAGACTGCTCAGTCAAGACCAAGGCCACTTAGACCTCAAGATCACTTTTGAGCAACAACCAAGACCATAATTTTTCAAAAGCCATAAATCAAAGATATTTTTATATGTGCCGTTGATAGCAAACATAAACAGTATAGCCCATTACTGATGCTTGTAATTGATAAGCTCTTTGTATCTGTATAAAACTCTGATCTTCATTTAAAAGTTGGGAGTTCTGGATTAGAGGCAAAGTTAAGTATTCCCAAGTTTAAGAAAAGATAAAAATAAAACAACAATCGCATCAATTAAAAAAATTGGAATTAGAGGGAAGGTTTTTACTTGAAAAAAGCTCAGTAGGCGTCTATTGATACAAATTATACGACTTTGGGGAAAGGCATAGCCTTTTTTATGCTATTGCCGAATTAAACCAAACAGGGAAGCCGAACAACTTAATGTCACAATTGTAAATACGAAAGTGGGCCCACCAAACCATTAAATGAGCCTAACACTACATACCATATTTCTTCAATTGTCCAAACGACCACCATTGGGGCGGTGCCATCGCTTTTAACTGTTTCGCCCCCTACAGTTTTCAAAAGTAAGAATGATAGTTTGTGACATTATTCTTTCATTTTGAGTTCTACCAGTCTTGATTTACAGATTAAGATAATGACGGAACTATGGCCTATATTTTCTACAGCTTTTTGTTGCTGCTATCACAAACGTTTTTACGGTGAAGTTGGCGCAGCTGCCCTAATTGATACGTTTTAACTCGGTGGTGGTGATGGCATGACCTGCCGGGGTAAAATCACACCATACTTAGGGAAACATTTTTTCTACTTTGCCTGATGGTAGCGTTGTAGAGCTACCAGGATCAAACCTACAAATTTTGAGAAAAGCAAGAACTGTTTTACCTCCTTTGATCGCGCCGAAGCAAGAAAAGGCGAACATGCAACATAATGCGTAGCCAGCAACAAGTACTTGAGAAAGTTGAAGGAGAAATCAAAAGAAACAACGTCACTGTGCCGCCTGAAGAAACCTTTGATATTCCGCTCCGTTTTGGACTGAGCAAGGCAAATAGCACTGCATACATTGAGGCGATTTCTTGATTTTGTTTTTATGAACGCCATATCAGAAAATCCAGCTTCGCAAAGGTGGTCGCGAATTAAACGAGAATTACGGAAGCCTTCTGCTAAGTAGTGGATATGAATTGCGAAGAGACAAACAAAAGCAGGAGTCGTCAGTTTTGTTATTTATTAAATGCCAGCTTCATCGCATTCGAAACTTTAAACTCTGCCAACTCCTCTGCTTCTTCCGCATTAAGGTTAGTTTTGGTGTTAAATGGATCTCTGTACCATAAAACATGCAACGTGTCGTCGATGAAATATGATCGAAACTCAGCAGAGATGATTTCAAGGCCTTATGATGCAATTTTTGATGACATCTGGCAAATCAATCCTATTCTTTTTCAGGCGCCTTTCCAACAAAGGAAACGAGGCAGTAGATCCTACCTTGATTCGTGCTTGCCAGACTCACATTTGATAAATTTAAGTTTAACTAGCGAATACTTAAGATCGTGACACTTGGGTTTTGCAATACTAGTGAAAACTTTTGCAAAGCTACCAAGCAAAGGCATTTGCTCGTGGCCCCCAAGGAGAGCCGAGGGCCCCGTTTGAGAAACCCTGCTCACTACCGAGATAATGCTGTCAAATATACGTCGGAGTTTATGCATGGCATATGAAACCCAGATATTTTAAACCTTCGCAATGCAGAACATGCATTTGCTGTTTTTACGTAATTATGCTTCGCTTAAGCGCTAAAAAAACTGTGCAGCATTGTTTGATACCGTATTATTATATCAGGTTTTCGATTGTATTTTAGAGCTCTGTAGTAGCCTATTGTTTGTTATCTGAAAAAATTAGAATTATTACAGCGGGTGGAGGTGTCAGGACCTCCGCTATCCACAGACTGAAACAGGGGGTTTTACATGAGAGTGGTAAACTTTTTACTGTACTAGTAGCTAACATTGAATTTTAAAGGAAATGCTAATTTTCTTAAAATAGAGCAAGCAGTAAGTCACAGAAGTACTAAATATTTAAAAAAGTGCATGAATTGAAAAGTTAACAGAACTTATCCGATGAGAAGTAAAAAATATTGCCGCCATGAAATCGATAATGTAAATGTGAGTTATATTTTGCTTACTTGTTAATATTGATGCTGTTTTCTTTTCCTTCTATCAAGAGCTTTTCTATTTTTGCACAGTTAAACTCCTGAGGCCAGGTTTGTTGCATGTTTTCGTTTTGAAGCTCCCTCGAAACTCCGCGGCTTTTTATTTCCGCCTTGTTTGGAAGCAACACTTCGTAGTCGGAAAATAACAAATTTTCAAACAATTTCATCCGTTTAACGCATTCTTCCTTGGCTTTTAAAATCAGCACAATTCCAGATAAAAAGCCTATACTCCAATATAGAGTCTTGATTTTGAAAATTTTTCGCTTCATAATAGTCTATTCTTCTTTTGTTAAATTCTCTAGTGCAAAACTAACACTTCTTCGAGTTGAGCAAAGACTCATACAGCATTGATATTTATCCTTGAACATTGATGTTAGTCTCTAATAATACTATACAATACTTCATCATTCAAAAGCAATGTAAGAACCATATTGATTCTAGGGGCTAAGAACACTGCGCCAAGGCCTCACCGTACTTTTATCAAAGTTTGCAAAGGTAATAGGCGTACTTTGGCGATGTTTTGGTTAGAAAATCCGTTGCCATTTAAAGACTTGGATTTTCGTATTGGAAGTGCTAAACCTAATTTAAGTTTAATTGCTTCCGATCCTGCTTTACGATGATGACGTATTGATTAGTGTTCGTTACGACTAAAGTATTTGCATAGTAACAGATTTCGGATTATATTTACCTCTAAGGCTATTCATGATATTTTAGATTGCATTCTATACGCCTTTCAGAGTTTAAGAACCCTACCAATTCTTGTTGTTTTTCAGAGTAATCAAGAGTTTTACAGGCTGTCCACTTAATTCTTTACTTCTTTTAATGAACAGTTTCAAAATGTTCTCTTGATTCCTGCGAAGCTTTTAGCTTTTCTGCTAAACATTTCAATTAACGTGCAATAAGACTTTAAATTTTCTGATTTTTTGGTTTGTCTCAATTTGAAGTCTTTTTATCTGTTTCTTTTCGTTTTTTAGGGTCTACTCAAGTCACAAAAAAGCGTTAAATTGAAAAACAGGTAAAAACTGTGGAAGCATTCGCTAACATTTTTTCCCGATTTTGCTGCTGCAATGCAAGTTTGCTCGCAAATATCGATGTTGTGTCACCGCGTTTACGCATGAACAATATTTTAAGTTTGGCTCAATTTGCCGAAGGCAATCAGTAACATAAGAGTAGTAGAGCAAGATTTTTGGTGAACATCAGTGTTCTCAACAACCGACAGAAGGGTGCACAAGTCCAATCTTCTTTCGGTAGGTCTATATTTGAAGACATGTTTCTGCAAAGGAGGAAAAGATTTGTAACGTGTTTCCGTTTTCTATACCCATGATAAGGTTTTGCAATTGTTTTTTTTTATAATATTGGCTACAACAATTCACAAAAATTCATACTAAGTTCCATAAAACCTGCTGTAGCTATGTTTAGTTCAAGATACATATATTTATGATGTTTACTAGCTGTAAATGAAAAAATAATAAGTACTGACTCAGGCCGTGCAGAATTAAACTGCAATGAAATGGTTAAATGCTTTTAAATGTCATCACTGTTCTCAATAAGCTCTATTTTCCATTCTGTTTTATTTGTCATGCAGGAGAATTCCGGTTAATCCAATATATTCATGGTTAATTCAACCAACCGCTTATTGCATCCACATTGCTTGGGACCGAATTTTTCTATTCATTCCCCATTACAAAAACCTTGGTTAATGCATCCCCTTTTGATTCCGCGGTCTGGCAAGTTGTTTTTAACCGCGTACAAATAATGGCCTATTATGAACAACAATACAGTAGATAATATTACTGTGAAGAAACAAGAGCCGATTTTTATATTTTATCAAAAAATAAGCATTGTGTAGAAACAAAAAGTTGTTATAGAACATCATTCATTTTAAAGGCAGTTCGCTGTTGCAGCTGAAGCAATCGTCTTATTGCAGCCAAAATGTTCTAGCCTTCCTTACAAAATGAAGAAATTAATTCAAAACTTTGTTCTACCCCGTCTTTGACTTCCTTTCTGAGTTGAATAAATACCATAAATATATTGGTTGCATTTTTACTACAGGGGGTTGTTTAGTTGCAGTTTAGGAAAACCGGTTGTTGAAACCACCAGTTATTACATGCAACATCGGTTGGTACAGAGGTGGATGCATTAACCGAATTCTCCGGTAATACACGTAAGTAATATTAAAATAGACATTTTGGTTCACGACATTTAGTAGTTGAAATTTAATTGATTTAAAAAACTTTATTATCTTACTTGCAGGCTGATTAATTAAATGTCAATATTTTAGCTAAATTATTTTACAACATCATCATTTCCTTTTTTCTTGCCACTTAAAGCGGCCGGCACGACTTTCCTTTTCGGTCAGTTTGAAAAAGCAGCTATGCGAGTGACTAGAGTACAGTTAGTCATCTTCCTGTTTGCCTGCTTTGGCTTTTACGTTTTTGGAATATTGCAACTTTATAAAGTAAATAAACAACTTTTTGATCGCGAAATTGCAAGCAAAAGCAGCAACATTGAGTTGAGAGATGTTCGGAAACTGAATGTAACTCAAAACTCCAGCAGTAAAAACCGCAAACAGAATTCAAATTCAGTTCAGTATCGCGACCAGCTACAGTATAACAACAAAACGAAGCTGTCATGCGAAGCATTACGTGGTATGCTGGCAACTGCTAAGAACTCGTCCGCAAAATTTAGGTGAGTACGAGTATTCTTGATTGCCTAACGTTCAAATTATTCACATAAAACACTTATTCACTCTAGATCTTCCCTTTTGACGCGATACCGCCACTGATGAGAGCGTCACGAAAAGCTTATGGCTCAAAAAGCTTTTTTCAAAGATATATCAAAATTCTGTACCACCAACAAGATTTTTGAGTGCGAGTAGTTTACTAATATTTTGATGCAAGAATTATTTACGTTGTTTGGTGGAATAGTGGCGCTTGATGAAAGAACATACAGTATATTTATGAGACTTACAACCTTCTTGTGCTAGAGCTTTGTTACTTTCTAGAAATTAGCCTAAGTAAGAACTTTACACAACTATGTAGGGGTACGAAAAACCCTTCATTAATACATCATTATCTTGTAAAATAGAATCGATTGGGGGCAGAAACTTGTGATTAAATGTTTCCAAAAAGGTTTTTAGTTTTTATCTTTTCTATCTGAAATGATCGCCGGTTTATTTATACCCCTCTTGTGGAGACACCATTGTTTACAGCACGGATGCCTAAAATTTTCGGTGCGGTGGCTAAATTTATCCATTTTTAAGCTACACGGATTGCTCCTCAGTTTCAATACTATAATAGGAGAACGGATAATTGAAATATTTTGTAAATATCGATCAGAGAGTCCTAATCCTAGAAGTCTAGAACTGCGTAGATATTCTATAATAAGTACCTTAAATGCTAATGTGCGCTATTGAGTATGCAGGGCCGTTCAGAGGGGGGGGCACGGGGGTACAGAGTACCCAGACCCGGGCTCCTTCAGGGGGCCCCGCTGTTTCAAACACAACGCGGATTGGTTTTTGTTGTCACGTGTCTTCTATTGGTTTTGATATTTAGACCTGCTCAAGAAATTTTTTATCGACATAGAGAACGAAATCAGCAAGTGGCTGAGTTTGATCTCCAAAAAAAAAGGTCACCACCTCTTAATCGCAGTGTTTATGGATGTTTTACCTTGCGGTGCCAGCAATTTAAGCCACGATTCTTTTCTGGGATTATTTTCAGAGTTTACCAGATCCTTGTCAAAGGGGGCCCAGAATTAATGCTGGTACCGGTCCCGGACTGTTTTCTCAACGGCCCTGTGAGTAGGGTGGAGTGAAAAAACTTTTTTCACTCAAATCACATTTTAAGATGCATTAATAGTTGTTCCTGACCCAAAAACTACTTCTAAACTATTTCTGGAGTGTAGCAAGATTGGAGGTGCAGGCAGCTCGCACGCATGTGTTAGCGAGGGCCGTTTTCAATAAATTGACATATTTTACCAACTACTGTGTTTAGAAAACTGTAGCTTTAGCTATTTCCAACTTAGTGTTCGGAAGATGCAGATTTACATGTGCTTGTTCGGAATGTTCGGAAAAAATGTTCGGAAGATGCAGATTTACATGTGCTCTAAGAGAATTTTTTGACATATTTTACCAGAAAAATGTCTAAATTTACAAAAATCTGTTTTTGACATGTTTCATATCTGTGACGTTTGTTTCATAAGACATTTCTAGCGTTTTTATCATTAACTTTTTAACTGCAAAACAATTTTTAATAAAAAAGCTGAAAGAAACAACTTAAAAACTTTTCTGTAATTTCCTTTTTTTCTTGGCTGTAACTTGAAGTTACATGCAGTCCCTAAGGTTTCCAAATTGTTATATTTGATTAGATCTTAAGCCTTTAGCTTGATGCTTTTTCATTCGTGCAAAATACATTTTTTTTGCAATTGTTTATAGGTAAAATTTTGAAGCACAGTATGATAGCTAGAAAACCTCTAGGAACTAGGTCTCGTAAATGTGGTGATCTGTATGAATTCAAAAGTCGACAAACTTTTTACGAAGATGTTTTACCGACAACTAGAGATATTTTGAAAAGATTATTCTACGAACCTAGTTGGAGACAGAAAACTGCTGCCACTACTGTTGCTGAAGAGTTGGTGTAACTATGGAGTCACTGTCATGTTTACAGCTTCAGTATAGCCGGAGTGATATCACGAACTGAAAAGTTGGTCGAGAATTTTCGCAAAATTGACTCGGTACCTAAAAGCAGAAGAAATGGTTCAACTTTCAAAAATGTCAAACATTTCATGAAAAATGTAGATTGGCTATTTGATCTTTTTTTGCAAAAAAATTCTCATCATCGCAGACTTGAAAAAAACAAATTGTCGACGATAAACAGTACAAATTTTGGTTTTATAAAGATCAAAAGAGAGCGAGGATTGGCAAATGTTCAAGTATTTTAGAAAAACTTGATGACTCCAAACTGCAGATAGTGACACTGTTTCGACCTATCAGGTCTCTTCAGTGCAGTTGGTGACCGACAAGAAGCTAGAGGCTTTTAATAAAGCATAGCTTAGGTCGCCACTTGTGGGATCTATACTAGATCCACTTGGTGGAATCTTGCATTACTATAAGAGCTTGGGACCACTGGGCTGTGACAGCACTATTGTTCTAGCAGTTGCTAGACTTAGTGCACCTGCAACAATTGCCACTCATTCACGAGTGATACGGCTTCGCAGAGTACTGACAGACTTTCCACCAAGTGGATCTAGTACAGATCCCACAAGTGGCGGTCTAAGCTATGCTTTATTAAAAGCCTCTAGCTTCTTGTCGGTCACCAACTGCACTGAAGAGACCTGATAGGTCGAAACAGTATCACTGTCTGCAATTTGCTAAGTGCATCGCTAGCCTCTTGCATTACTTGATGACTCCAATTTTACCTTTATCAAAAGGGCTTCACAAAAACGTCTGATCAAAAGGAAGAATTAACATCCAGCCACCAAATGTACAATCACTGAAGGCGAAACAAGTACCTGTAGTCGTAAAGCAGTTGCAAGCGAAACCAAAACATTTGGTGAAAGTTTGAATGAGATGCCGTCAACCAGCAACAAAGAGCAGTTTTCGGAACAAGCAGAAGAGCATTGAAAGAAGTTGCGATGGTATGTGAACGATATGGAATTTCTGACCGTGCTGGTGCTGCTGTCGCTACTGCAACGTTAAAGACTTTTGGAATTGTGAATGAAAGTGAAAGCAAATTTATCATCGACCGCAGTAAGTTGAGAAGAGAGCTAAGTAAGTGCAGAGAAGAAATCAGACTGGAAGAAGATCACTTATTGGGTCTTAAAGCTCTGTATATGTAAACGGAAGAAAAGACGCTACAATAAAAAGCAATGGACGAAGAAGAAAGTATTATCGAGAAACCGTTATTGAGAGCATTATGTCCTTGCAGGTGAACCCCGCGAATTTTACTTGTCTCATGTTACGCTTGCTGGAGAAACCAGTCTGGAAATAGCTAAAGCAATATATCAAGTTATTGAAGGAACCCAATTAAAAAATTCGTTGGTCATTATTGGAACAGACGGAACGGCAGTTATGACTGGCAAAAACGCTGGTTGCATCGCTTTTTTGGAAGCAAAATTGAGGTGATCTCTTCAGTGAGCAATATGCTTGCTGCATCTTAATGAACTACCACGCCGTCAAATTTTTTATAAGTTTGATGGTGCAACAAGCGGACCGTCATCATTTTTAGAGCCTATTGGAAACCAAATGCATGGATCTATTCCAACACGGGCTGTAGAAAATTTTTAACCACTTGCAAATTCAGAGTTTCGTCAACTACCATCTAAAATTGTAGAGGATCTCAGCAATGATTACTTTTATGCCTACAAAATTTGTCAAGCTGTTATATCAGGTGCTGTTGACGAAGACTTGAAGCAACTGCAGGTTGGAGGTCTTTGCCATTCACGTTGGTTAATTTTAGGCTACCGCTTATTAATGTTTCATACTTTCGAGCACAACCCTTCAAATTCTTTGCAAGCAGTGGCAAAGTATCTAGCCAAAGTTTATTTTTTCTGTTGGTTTCAAGGTAAGCAAAATAGCAGGCTAACCGCAACACCATAAGTTTTCTTTTTCATGTCGAAAAAGAATGATGACTCCCTATTTCAAGAAAAATTGCCCTCCAAGTACTTCAAAAGAATGCTTGTTTTGCACATGACGAGCATATTTTACTAGCAGTGCTGGGTGACGGCTAAAAGAATGTTCGTGACCAAGCAATCCAAATAATTCTGAAGATAAGAAAAGTAACTCCTTTTGAAGAAAATCCCAAAGGCCCACATGTAAGACAATTCGTGATTCCTCCTATCGACTGCAAGGCAACAACATACTACAATATGTCATCCTTGTCAGCTCCAACAATGAGCAAGTCTCCAGCTATCAGAGACAAGTCTTTTCTTGTTATCAAAGTATTAGCAGAGAGCAAATTTGTTATTGGTGCATCATTGTCCCAATAAAGCCTTAGAAAGGCATGTCAAGCTCGTGACAGAAGCAGCCATTACCGTTGAAGGATTTTTACGGAGAGATGGGATGATGAGACAAAAAATTATATCCCGTCACCTAACAAAATGCTTTGAATAAAAAAAAACAATTTAATGTTTAAAATCACAATCTGAATGTACATAGAGCACATTGTGTTTGGTTAATTGCTGTGATTTTTAACTGGATAGCGACTTTTGATTACTTGCAACTTTTGAGGGCCTGCTTGCCGGCAACTTTTGTGCACTCGTCTATTTTTCTGTTCTGCAGAAAAATATCTACGTCGTTCATAAATTAAGAAAAATGCGAACACGATGTTTGTAGTATATAGTTTGAGGCAATACAAATGAAAAAATCAGTGGCCTATTTAGGGTTCCATCCGCCCGCTGTGGTCTCAGAATTTGTTGTCCTTTGCAGAACAAAACACACATGCAATACATCTGAACCTTCCCCGCTATGTTATGTTATCTTCAAAAAAGGATTTTGCCGGACCAAGTTTAGAGGAATTTAAAGGAGTAGAGTCTTAGCTGTTGGAAAAGCATCTTAAAAATGCTTGTAAATTAAAAAAACAGATTTTTGTGAATTTAGACATTTTGCAGGCAAAATATGTAAAAAAGTTCTCTTAGAGCACATACCAGTATAAACCTGCTTCTTCCTAACATTTCCTAACGCTTCTTCCTAACTACCAAACAGTTTTCTAAACCCAGTAGTTGATAAAATATGTCAATTTATTGAAAACGGCCCTCGCTAAAACATGTGTACGAGGTGCCTGCACCCCAAAACTGGCTACACTCCAAAAATAGTTTAGAAGTAGTTTTTAGGGCAAGGAACAACTGTTAATGCATCTTAAAACGTGATGTCATCTAGACTACATCTGAAAGCAAAAAGGTTTTCACTCCACCCTACTATTGAGACACGATCAGAAAGAAATCAGGTTAAAAAAACTGCTTGCGTAGAATATTTATTGCAATTAATCAATGGGCGCTAAAAATTTGATTAGCTGATTACACATAAGAAAATTGTAGGTGAAGGACGTGACTCACCAAGTTTTGTGGTGGACAGGTTTTTGATGCTGGATTTTTTGGTAACAGGAATTCGGGGTATAGCCTATAGCAAACTTAAAGGCATTTGCCAAAGTGATACTTGGAGATAATCATCTTTTGGATGAATATAAAAATTTAGCCCAAAAAATGGATTATAATGAGTGGTTTGAGAGAAGCAAGCAATTATCCTTATTGTTCCTTTCTTTAGCATCGCTCCTGCTTTCATCTAAATTACTGATGTAAACTCTGAGGTAATTTTTCGGTTCACTATACACACCTATGTACAGTGCGGGACAAAAGAGTTTGCAAACCCAAAAATTACCTACAAATTTAACTTTATATTTTCAAAGTTTGAATATCCAAATGAAATACATTTAAAATATAAACAGAGACTTTGTATTCAAAAAAAAGTTGAAATAACTAAGCATTACAAACAAGAAAATGATAAATTTAGATTTTTTTATGATAAAAAGTGGGCCGAAAAAGTATGCAAATGTCTATTTCAACATTAAAAACTTGTATAAATTGCATATTTACATAGTTAGTTTTAACATAATCAAACAGAAAATATCAAAATTAAACCAAATTGCACAAGAATATTGCATGACGTTCATGCAATTAGGTCATCATGCCATGACATAATTGAGCAACAATCGGACAAAAAATATTTTCAATACTTGATTCAATACAATACATTCCTCCGCTTTGAATTAGCTTCACCACTCTTCCATCAACTAATGATGTTAGTTTTTTTACCACTTCAGAGGAAATCTGAGAACATGACTCCTTAATTCTCTCCCATAGGTCCTATTTGTTAGCAAATGGCCGTCCTTTCTCATAGACCTTCCTCTTAATGATCGACCACATATTCTCAATCGGGTTTAAATCGGGACTCTGTGGAGGCCAATCCATGAGTCGTTCTCCAGTAATGCCCACACCTGCCAGCCAACTCTTGGTGAAGCGAGATGCATGACTAGGAGCATTGTCTCACTGGAAGATAACGCTCTCTTCGATACCAAAATTCTGAGAATTTAATCAGAGCATGAAATTCTCGTCTAAAAAGGTGCAGTAATTAGCTGAATTCATTTTAAGTCCATCGAGGACCAGAAAAGGCCCAACAATCTCATTACCGATGATTCCAGCCCAAATGATCACTCCACCATCTCTTTGTTGACGTCTATAGAATAGCGCAGGCGAGGGCTTGTGTTTTTTAGAAGCCAACCTCTCCTCCAAATATCAAGGCCGTCAAGCGTGGCTCGTGCTTCGTCCGTCCAAATTACAGTTTGAAAATCTGTTTTCATGTACTTAGTTGCCCAGGACAGTCTTTTTTGCAATTTACAGCACTTAAAGGAGGGCAAACCGCTGGTGACCTCTGATCATCCATTGTACTGAAGATCCAATTTTTGGTCCTTTTTGACACCTTTGTTACTCCTGCCGCGTCAAAAATCCCCTTGCTTGTGCAGTGAGGGCTCTGAGGCAGAGCCCTTTTGATTTTTCTTAAATATCTCCTATTTGTAATCTTTGGTCGACCCTTTTTATGGTGTTTCCGGTCTACCTTGCCCTCATTGGTAAATCTCTTAACTGTACGATGATCTCGATTGATTATTTTGGATATTTCCAATGTGCACTGACTTAATTATTCGAGCGATACTACAAGTCGCCTCAATTTTAAGAAGTAATTTAAAGTTGAAATAGAATCAAATTTCTATTAAAATGCGACAAACATATAAAGTCAAATTTATTGGTAGTTTTAGGGTTTGCTAACTCTTTTTGGCCGCACTGTATTTAATACAAAAATGAATTATTTTTCAGACCTCAGGTGGGTGGCAACCGAGGAATATATTTTGGAAAAATAAAAACAGATGAAAACCAACTTCCTGTTGACGTTGTAATCAAAGTTGCTTCACTCTCAGATATGTTCAGTGATGATGAGGTGCTCTACAGGTATTACTTGTTTCTTTGCTTTTATATCACTCAAACCCATAAGGCAGTTTCGGTGGTGGCATACATAGAGCGTGTGGTCTAGACCTGCTTTGGAGTTTACATTTTTCCTGCTTCGCTTTGATGACCATTGTTACTGCTTGTCATAAATTGCTCCTTGTTAAAATCCACCAGCAGAGAGGATTATTCTTTGGTACTTTTCTCAAGTGCACAATCGCTCAGTCAACGCGAGCATCGAGTGCATTGCCACTCATTACCCGGGTTTCACCGGGAGAGAACAGAAAAGCTGCTCAGTGTTCACTCTGTACATTGTAAGAGGCGACAATTGGCTACCCACGAACAACAGGCCGCTGTTGCTCATGGGACTACTACTCTGCAGTTTGTATTCGTCGTAGATTCCAACTGGACTGCCACTTTCCCCTAGCTTAGTGTTGCAGTAAGGAACCACTACATCGCCAGACTTACCGCAGCTGCTATTTGGGAAATCCTGTCTCTTCAATGTCTTGCTCGCTCAGGATCTTCAATACACGAGCACACTTCAACTTGTAGAACATGGAGACTGTGTTGAACAGGAGACAGAAATGTAGTTTGCAAACTGGCTATGCTATCCGCATCAAACACAACAGGCGAAACGTATGTGGTCATAGTTATTACAAGGTTTAAAAACTGATGAAAAGATCTAAAATACAGTGCATGTGAAACAAAGAAATGATGACAGCAAACCAGGCGTACATGATCGAATTATGCAATACCAAGGCTAGCATAAACTGGCAATATTAAAGACACAAGTTGTCCATTGTTTATCAATTAAGCTAAAGATAGAAACTAGCGCTGGTAGAGATACACTAACAACTTGACACTCGCATTACGTTGGTAATAAAAAATTGGGTTTGTTGCCTTCGCTACTACCGCACACTAAACTCTACCATGCCAACGTACGCCGTAAGCAGAGCCTGTTTGAACAACCACCAGCTTTTTTAGGGCAAAAAATGAATACAAAATCTATCAGTTAACGAAATTGTCACATTGTGATTTACAAGAAACGAAAGTGATATACAGATCGATCAAAGCAAAAGTGTTAACGAATAGGAAGACGACTCGCCCCATTATTTTATCAATTCTTCAGGAAACTAAATTTTACGACTTCTTTCCCTCAAGGGTTTAACCATAACACAATTTGTGAGATACGAAAAAGCAACTTCATTCGTTATGAATTACATACTACTAAACACCCCTATTCCTCACCTATTAACTTATAGTAACGATGCAGTAAATCAACGGCTACCAAACTTTTTGCTTCGTGGACCCTTTTTATGCGATCGCGTTTCTTTGCGGACCCCCAAGAATATGTGACGATAGCTTTGTGACTCGTCTAATTTACGATAGAGATATTAGTAAGTGCTGAAAGTGCCCTCTCACTCACACCTGTGGAGGTGTCCTCCAAAAAAAAGAAGGTCAACGCCTTTATTACTGCCACAATTGTGTCACTCGCGGTCCGATTCATAGTCAGGCTAGAGTAAATTTTCATAAATTTGTTCGCGGACCCCCTAGGCAATCGTCATGGACCCCAGTTTGGAAACCTCTGTAGTAAATGATGCGGCAAACACAAAAAACGCAACAGCTTTAAACGCGAAAAACCTTCCAAAACACTTAGGATAGTAAGAGCAATAGCTTTTACTTGATTAAAGGACAAAACAACAAATTCAATGACAGAGAGCATAAACCATGTTGACACCTAGCCTACATCAAATTTGTGGCGTAAATGTGAATTACCGTCTTATGTCTTACCTTTATCCCAAGGATTTAATTAACATTCTGGTCCTTTTGAACCGCAATGCTGCGCCTCTCTTAACGATCATGTGATTAGATCTTAAATAAAATATGGGACTGGAATTACCGGTCATGGTTAAAAAATTCGTTCTATTGTTAAAAAACTGCTGCTGCCAATATGCCATGCATTCCTTGCAGCAAATTCTGAATTAGTTAAAGTAAATCAAGAGAATGTGGAGCAATTAGAAACAAGATTGGACAATATTGTTTTTTTGTCTAATAACTACTATCGTCCTTCAAGTACAGACTATAATAATTAATTGTTTCAGATTTAAATCTGCAGTAAAAGAAGTAAAGCACCTTCTTAAACTTAACGAAATGAAGTGGAAAGGCATTCCTCTGCTGCATGGACACTGTATTACAGCCACTGAAGTGATTTATGCAGTTAGCCGCATTAAAGGTTTACCCTTGTGTCGGGGTATGGGCGTAGATCTGAATTGCACATTGGCAAATGATGTTCTAAAGGCTCTATCTCAAACTTCCAACCCAGGGATTAGTGCATTGACTTTCTTGTCCAAGGTAAGAGATTGGAATGGACGGAAATTCCTTTGTTGGCTTAACATTTAGAAATTAAGAGGATAATTTTTGTAGTGGCTTAAGAATGCCCTTCACCTGGCGTAAGTACATTAAACTAACGGGTAATATTTTTGCTGCACCATTAAGGCGAACTCAAGAAATTTTAATTTTAACTCTGCCAGTTGTGTATTTAAAGGAGAGGGATAAAAAACAACGCCCCCCAAACGATCATGTCCGTATAGTCACTTCGGAAAGGTATAATCTTCAAGAAAAAGTTCTTATAGTTGAAAAAAGACAATTTACAAAACGTTTACAGCTGGGTGACAAATTTACATGTGTGCAACGCTTGATAATAACATTGACCAGAGCTAATGCTTGGTCTCACCCCCATTGAATAGTTCACGTCTCAGCTGAACACTACCGAAAGTGTTTAAGAATTGAAATACTGCAAATAAAAAGAACTAGCTATCATTCTTTGCATGTCGTTTCAGGCCGTTTGCTTCTTTGAACAGTTTGAAAGACACGAGGTGATAATGGAAGACATATCTGGTAGCAATTTGTTTTACGACAAGGAGACATATGACATTTACGTTGTAGATGCAGACTCATTCGTTTTTTACAAGAAAACATTTATGTCTGGGTAAATTGAATGCAAGTTCACGATTTTACGTTTGCTTTGATCTCACGAATATCTCCGGATCGGATCGGACAGGACGAGTTGATCGGGTGGACTTGAGCTAAATATTCAAATTAGCATAGTTCAAGCATTTGCTTCATTGATTTAAGAAAAATTCCGGAAAATTTATTACATTTTCGCCCTAAATCACCAAGTTACACTTCATTTTTGGCCATTTAAAAGAGCACTTGACCAATCTTCTTTGCAGCATCCCTCACAAATATTTTAATGGAGTCTTCAGCGCAGCGCTTGAAAAAGTAAGCCACTTCGCTTCTAACGAGAAGTTCGTAACCCGAAGGGAGAAATAATAGTTAAGGAAGAAATTGGGAGGGAATTTGAAATGAAGAGTTTCATAAATTTATTGAAGTTTGTTTCTAGACACCAAGAGCTTTTTGCGTGACCTAATACATCAGCCTCAAGATACAGCCCAACGTTGAATATATTACTGCACATTCATGATGCAGTAGAACTCGCTCAAGTCGCTCGTTTGTTCTTGTAACTCGTGATCGTGCTTGCTAGCCACATGCGGAATAATTCGTCCAAGTCCTCAGACCTCTGAAAGCTTTGCCAGAGTGATTGCAATACAAACTTTTAAGCTGCTACGACTACACTGCAGTTGTTTTCCTTAGCTATCTACAATAGGGTTATGACATTGTTACTGCCTCATATGCCTGGATTGTAATTTGATGAACTTTTATCTAAACACAAAGAGAATAACTTTTATCTGAACCGATTTCCTAAAAACATCACCTTGAAGTCAAAAATCGATTTTTTTATTTTGCTATATTTGATCACAAAATGAAAAACGTTTAAGACACTACGCAAGCCAAAAGTATCTCCACTACTTAAACGAGACTCGCTTTTAAGATGAAATGTAAATTAATTTTGAAAATATTAAACTTTTCCTTTGCTTTGTATTTGCAGGTGATAAACTTGTTTGTCTTCTAATTACAATAACCACAGCCACATTTTTCGGTATTGTTGAAAAGTTCGTTCAGGATTTTGCTTTTCTCTCCTGACACAATTATTGTAAACTTTCATTTACCAATCAAACTATAACTTGAATAACCTGATCTGACTTACGATAAAAATTAAACCTATTTTCTAGTATTTTTGTAGCCACTTTTACAATTCGGGCCATACGCTCCTTTCCACCTTTCATTTTGTCCCCAAGATATTGATAACCTCCAACAACCAGCAGTTTCCACAATATTCAACTTGTTTCCTCTAATGAAATTGCTTCCAGAAGATGCTGCTCGTTTTTGTTGTGCCTTTGAAACTTGTCAGTCCAAAACAAAGGCGGTATATATACACTTCTGAACAAAAAAATGGTGGGCTAAAATTAGGTCTCAAAACATCCCAAAAAATTTGTATGGTAAGTAAAAACAGTAAATTTGGTGCGTAAAAAATATGATATGTTGCTAAATACCGGTATCATTTGAAAGCTCAGATAATTTTCTTTCCAGTAGTATATAATTTTATATAGTCTAAGCTAAGTGGTATATGATATTTACTGATCAAAAATGAGTACCGTCCATCATATCAGTTCAAAACTCCACCAAAATTTTCGACTTACCTTCACCAAATTAGAATTTTTGAAAAAACTACATCCCTTAAAAAGATAAAATGAAATGCAGATATTTCACCACTAAAGTCGTCGTTTTTTATCAAGTTTCCAAGGAAATAGAAGCTAAAATACAAGTTTAAATGCTGACAGAAGTTTGGCTTCTCAAAATCAAAATTTGCTGTATCCCCTTTGTTTCTTAACAAATGGGAGGGGGGTAAAAAAGCTTCTGTTGCATTGTTATTGACATATTCTATTTAAACTTAATATTGCCCAAATCTTGAAAAAATTCTCTTTTCAAAAATACATAATGTTAAAGTGTTTAGGCGAACCTCCAGCAGATAATAACTGATCATATTTTAGGTACCAAATTTAACTACCAAAATTTAGTACCGGTCAACAAATAAGCCAAAGGCCTCAGAAAGTTGCAAATTGTAGAAAACGGCTTTTAGGTAAGTTTTGACTGATATACCTTGAAAGCTTATTTCCTTAGCATCATCTAGCAACCATTTCTAAAAGAATTGGTAGAAAAATAAAATCCAAAGTTGTCTTTGAGGTAAGGGTACTTTAATTTCGAAGACAAGGCAAAACCTATTGAGGGGAGGGGGGAATTTTCATAAAATTTGCATATTCAAATTTCTTTTTATTTAAAGTAAATGTCTTGTTTTGTTTATATTGTATTAATTTTTTTCATTTTTCAATTACAATATGTATAATGCAAGTTTTTGTTCAAAAAATCATTATATGCTTTCTTGGCTCATTTTTTTGTTCAATAGTGTACAGATGGAGTTGAATAAGTGTTTTAGGCCCCTTTTAAATTTACCGTAAGGGGGAAAACAAAATGGCCTCGAAACTTTTTTCATTAACTTTCTCATGCCCAAGCATTAACCGGCAGAAATGATTGTAACATGTATAAATCATCAAACTTCCAGTTTTAATATGGTAATTTATTATTAGCTTTGAGTACTCCGTGCCAAAATCCGCTAGTTGCACCATGTGATTGCAACATGCTATAGGCAAATCTCTATATTATTGTCAATAACTGGTTGGCCCACATTAGTCTATCGGTTGCTTACTTGAATTCGTCATCAAACCTCGTCATAATGTTTTTGTAGCAACTACATGATATCCTGCTTCGACTTACCACTAAGTGCTTTCCAAACATTGCACAGATTGCAGCCTAGCTGCGTTGGCTGCGTATTCCAAAGTTGCTCCACTATATCTGCGTAGCAGCTAATTTTTCGCTCATCGTGCATATTTGATTATTTCTACTCTGGGCTGCTGCTTTGAATCTAGACACCAAAAATATCGTAAAAATGATTTTTACAGCTTCTCTGCTTGATGCTCAGAGCTTGAGGAATAGTGCGGAAAAAGATCGGCCAGTTAAGAAGGTACGCCGTTAGAAAGGCACTTTCAGCTGATTCCTCCATCTTGATAAAGTGTACAGATGGCGGGGCCAGGCAGTCAACCTTTCATGATTTCTCAGTTAACTAAACGCAAGCAAACAGAAGATGAGTTCAAAAACATGAACAAACAGCAAAGTACGAAAAGTATGCAACATTTAATCATATGTGATGGTACATCAAATTTGTTGGTTGACTGCTTCTGTACGCTAACCAGTTCATAATTAAATTCGAATGTGGCATAAAGCTGTGTCTTTTGTCCATTGATGCAGCAATTTTATTTATTTTGAGCTGTTGAGTTTGTGTTGTTAGATACCGGTAACTGATAAAAAAAAATTATAGTTTTTTCAGATTTTAGTTCTGCAGTAAAATTAAAGATTGGCTTAAAATTATTGATCAATCAATATTTACTTGGGATTAAACTGTCACAAAGATCCCAGTTCTTATCACAACAGTGCGTTAATCGTGTTGAGACTGTACATAAAACTCAGAAAATTCGGCCCTCTAAGATCTTGCTCTAGCCCCCCCCTTTATTGGAAAGACCACTACTGGACTAAATGTCCCTGTTTTTCTTTAATTGTCTGTCGCATTTTTATGCGACAAGCTACACTCTTATGTAGCGTATTTTTTTGAAGCAAACATGACTTAAAACGATTAGCCAACGAAACAAATGTGGTATAGCGTGCCACGGACAACTTTCGTGAAGTTGTAACGTACGGCCTCGATGTAATGTTGGAAAAATATGGAAAATGTTCCGCGCAATTGCGCATTATGGTTATTTGTGATGTAACGAACGACATACGATATGTTATTGTGAAGTAATAGCCCCCCTATTTTTGGATTGACAATCACCAATATTACAATCACCAAAACGTATGAGGTACAATTACATAACGATTTTGATTTTTTATTTTGAGGTGACCTTTTTTAAGCATGGGCAATGAGGTTCAGTTCCACAAATATTACACAAAAGTTTATCAATTTTTAGTACAAAATATCTCCTATGTGAAAGTAGCTGCCAAATATCATGGCATAATCGCAGCTAGAGGAAGTGCAAACTAACCCAAATTCATTCACTTACAGGCTATTACAGTAGGCTAGATTATGGTTTAAGCATATAATACTTCAGTTTAGGCTTTGACAATATCGATCTCCACAAAAACCTTCACGTTCAATTTGGATACTTTAAAAAAGCCACCCAACGATACAGCACTTTCAAATTTTGTTTGCGTGGTATATGGCTCTAGCGTGAGACAAGCTTTGCCACCCCAGCAATAGACAGTAGTCCAAAGTCACGGAAATTTGTTTACGATTGTGCGTAGAGCTGGTAGCCGTGTCGGAAATGCCTGCAGGTTACTGTCGGCTCAGCATAGGTTTAGCACAAGCAGTGCAATCGAGCCTGTGTTCTTAACCGTCTTCAATGGGCACAACAGCGCAGAAAAAACATAATGATTGGCCTCGAACCCTCACGAGTGCTGGGCTATTTGTTTTTGCTTGGAGCTACGTTGTTAACAAAATGCATTATCATTTTCAATTTAGTACAACCTGTTACAAAAATGCTGAATGTCCGACAATGCGAGGAAAGTTTTGGACACCAACATCCTTGAATAGCAAAATATATTCGTCATGCAAAGAACTCAACGGCTACTGTGATGATTTCACTTGCAGGCAAGTTGAATTTACCAGCGCGTGCGTGCCTGTGTGTGTGTGTGTGTGTGTGTGTGTGTGTGTGTGTGTGTGTGTGTGTGTGTGTGTGTGTGTGTGTGTGTGTGTGTGTGTGTGTGTGTGTGTGTGTGTGTGTGTGTGTGTGTGTGTGTGTGTGTGTGTGTGTGTGTGTGTGTGTGTGTGTGTGTGTGCGCGTAAGTGGGGGGTGTGGGTGAGTGAGGGAGAAAAAGAGAAAAGTGTACAACGTCTACACCCTTGTGCAAATTAATTGAATCACTTGAAAAAATACAAAAAAAACGTGTTTTTATTTATTTTTGAAAAATAAACAAAACAAGCTATATTTCAATCAGATCACTTCGTTCTTTCGACAAATTTATTATTAAATTTAACGTTTCGCTCCCCTTAGTTATCGGGGAGCTTCTTCAGAACACGGTAGATGTTAATAATGTGACATACAAACTGTACAACATAAAAATATAAAGACTACCTGTATTACTAAACACTAAAAATCATTTATCAACAGGGCAGGCAATCACGTAATAACAAAAACATTGTTACATCACAGATACAGGAGTGCCAAGTGAAAAGTGTTGTGAGAAACATAAGACATTATTTATTGGAGACAAACACACTATAAACAGTCGGAAAATTTGCACAATCATTGCGATTAATAACATTACATGAACAAGCCTTTTGATTTATCAAAAAACTTTCCGCAACGCGACGTCTGTATGCATGTGGTTCTGACTTCAGTATTTTGACATTATCCCAATCTATTCTATGATCGAATTCCATAACATGTTGACTCAGCGCTGACTTTTTAGTGTTAAAAGTCTTGACCGCATCAGCATGTTCCCGTTTTCTGGTTCTAACACTACGCCCTGTTTCACCTACATACACAGCATTGCAATCCCGGCAAGAAATTTGATACACCAAACCACGCTTTTGTTCAAAATTAATAACATCTTTAGGTTTGCGAAACAACGAAGACAACGTGTGATGTGGTTTTAAAGCCACTCCGATACCAACTTGGGTCAAAATTCGGCTAATAGGTTCGGAGACACCTTGCACGTAGGGAATCGAAGTGAGCCGTTTCAGTTTTTCTGTTTTTCTGATATTATGATTTTTCAAGTACTTCTTGAAACTACATTTGTTACTGGGAAATCCGTTATTTTTAAGGTTTTTGTTATCTGATGAAACTCTTTAATCTTTTTTTCGTTATTGGATGTGATACTGTTGGCTCTGGAAAATAATGTACGAGCCACACTAACCTTTTGATTAACCGGGTGATGAGACGAATATTGAAGATACCTGTCCGTGTGTGTTGGTTTCCTGTATACGCTTGTTGCAAGGGATCCATCTTCCATAATTCTTTTGACATCCTTTGTCACCAATAATGGCAAACATGGTTATGGAAGAGATTGAGCAAACAGCTTTGAACACGTATTTGAATCCTCCATCTTTATGGTTACGTTATGTTGATGATGTGTATGCTATTATGAAAAAAACCGAGGTCGAGCCCTTTCATAATTTTTTAAATACTATATCCACTTCAATAAAGTTCACTAAAGAATTGGAAAAATCAGGACAATTAGCCTTTTTGGACGTAAGCATACAACAGATGGAAGATGGATCCCTTGCAACAAGCGTATACAGGAAACCAACACACACGGACAGGTATCTTCAATATTCGTCTCATCACCCGGTTAATCAAAAGGTTAGTGTGGCTCGTACATTATTTTCCAGAGCCAACAGTATCACATCCAATAACGAAAAAAAGATTAAAGAGTTTCATCAGATAACAAAAACCTTAAAAATAACGGATTTCCCAGTAACAAATGTAGTTTCAAGAAGTACTTGAAAAATCATAATATCAGAAAAACAGAAAAACTGAAACGGTTCACTTCGATTCCCTACGTGCAAGGTGTCTCCGAACCTATTAGCCGAATTTTGACCCAAGTTGGTATCGGAGTGGCTTTAAAACCACATCACACGTTGTCTTCGTTGTTTCGCAAACCTAAAGATGTTATTAATTTTGAACAAAAGCGTGGTTTGGTGTATCAAATTTCTTGCCGGGATTGCAATGCTGTGTATGTAGGTGAAACAGGGCGTAGTGTTAGAACCAGAAAACGGGAACATGCTGATGCGGTCAAGACTTTTAACACTAAAAAGTCAGCGCTGAGTCAACATGTTATGGAATTCGATCATAGAATAGATTGGGATAATGTCAAAATACTGAAGTCAGAACCACATGCATACAGACGTCGCGTTGCGGAAAGTTTTTTGATAAATCAAAAGGCTTGTTCATGTAATGTTATTAATCGCAATGATTGTGCAAATTTTCCGACTGTTTATAGTGTGTTTGTCTCCAATAAATAATGTCTTATGTTTCTCACAACACTTTTCACTTGGCACTCCTGTATCTGTGATGTAACAATGTTTTTGTTATTACGTGATTGCCTGCCCTGTTGATAAATGATTTTTAGTGTTTAGTAATACAGGTAGTCTTTATATTTTTATGTTGTACAGTTTGTATGTCACATTATTAACATCTACCGTGTTCTGAAGAAGCTCCCCGATAACTAAGGGGAGCGAAACGTTAAATTTAATAATAAATTTGTCGAAAGAACGAAGTGATCTGATTGAAATATCGTTACACTCGACATACGAAGAATGCCTGCTATACAAAACAAGCTAGTCAAAGCACAGTTTTTAATAACGGATGTCACCGCCACAACTAGTTAGAACCGATTTCACTTGTTAATGTGGCTTTCTTTTAGCTGTTGGCCGGAAAGCAAGACGACCAATAAAAAAAAACAGCTCTTGATCAAGATGAAAAAGAAACGTTTCATTTGGGCCAAAAAATATAAAGACTGGACACGTGAGCAATGGCGCCAAGTTTTATTTTCTGATGAGAGTCACTTTTTGGTCCAGGGAGTGAGGAGTCAGCATGTCCGTATATCAAAAGGAGAGCCCGCAAAAGAAAGCCACATTAATCAAGCTGTAAAACACCCCCTCAAAGAAAATGTTTTGGAGTTGTTTCAGCTATTATGGGGTTGGACCACTCAAGCCAGTTGAAGGCATGATGAATTCTGAAAAATACCTTGATGTTCTGACAAGGAAAGTAATACCAGAAATGGCAAGAAAATTCCCAGAAAGTTCAGAGATTTTTCAGCAAGATTTGGCGCCATGCCATACCAGTCGAAAAGTCAAAAATTTTATCAATTTGAACAATATTTCGGTGTTGGATTGACCTGGAAACTCTCCAGATTTTAATCGGATTGAAAATCTTTGGGGTATAATAAAACTACGTCTGCGAAGAAGAGATTGTGCCGCCATGGTGAAGCTGATAGAAGCCATGATTGACTGCTGGTATCGTGACCCTCAAATCCAAGAAAACTGCAAAAAATTGATAGATTTGATGCCCAAACGAGTGAAATCGGTTCTAACTAGTTGTGGCGGTCTCATCCGCCATTAAAAACTGTGCTTTGACTAGCTTGTTTTGTTTATGTTTCAAAAATAAATAAAAAACACGTTTTTTGTATTTTTTCAAGTGATTCAATTAATTTGCACAAGGGTGTATAAAGCGTTCAAAATAATGTTTTTTATATTATTCGATCAAACGCTTTTTTCAAACTTTTGCAGAGGAATTGATTCTTCGTTGCTCACATGCGGAATTGGAAGATGGTTGATGCTATCATTAAACACACTTATTCCAGATTCCTCTTACATGGAATACAAAAGCATACTGAACTGTATGATGCACAGTTGGCCAGATAAGAGATGCACTTTGAAGTCTGTTTGCAGTCGCTTAAAAACCGAACTAGAGTCACACAAATCACTCAGAAGCAAGGAGTACCAATAATTTGAAACTAAACAAAGTAAAATATTCGAATGTGATTTCATATATTGTGTGACAAGTTACTGTTTATTTCACGTGCACCTTGTAAAAGCGCATGCTGGCGCACTGTACAAGCTTACACAGGAGTATTTTTTATTTTGTAGCAAATAAGATACGCCCACCATACCTCAAGCTTTGTTTATAAAAATAAACAAAGATAACCTGCAATATGACAAATGGTGTCACAAGATGGATCGTGACACTACTTTAGGCTGTGACAAGGTTTTTAAAAGACTTTTAAATTATTAGAGGACACTTACACAATTGTAGACCTACACTTTTGAATTCGAAAATAATTTTTAACGGGTGACACTTTTTGATTTTGGTGTGACATTTTTTGAGAAAACTGGTGTTACTTGGTGACATCTTGTGCGGCTTCCAAAAAGGGTCACTAATTGATAATTTCTTTTAAACTCAAAACTGTGGTCTTCAGTAAGTCCGAAAGCAAATTGGCCTCGAATTGTGCAATTTGCAGAGTACTTGTAAATGAATTTCAATTTTCGCAATTTTTGTTGTTTATTATATTCACTGTGATTGCGCTACATTAAGAATTAACCGCAAATTACGAAAGTGTGGTAAGGTAAATACAGTATGCTGATACAACAAAAATTTTTGCTACTCCCAAATATTTTTGAAGCCGATCAAAGGTTTTGGAATTTTGGTTTTTCTTGTTGTTTTCTCCATACGGTGACGTGTACTTGAAGCGTGGCATGCTTGAAACCTTTTTTGAGAGAGGGAAGAGAAGAACAAAATTCTACTGTCTTCTAATCACAAACTATGTTTCATCAAGCAGATATTTATCTTGCTGTATTTTATTACTGATACCAACTATCAAACAAATGGCCTCTGGCTATTTTACAAGTAGAAAGACCACCTTGTGCAAACAAATGCAAAAGCTGTTACTTGAAAATGTAAAGCGACAGAATTCAGTCTACCACTTAGCATAAGCTAAATGTGAAAGTTTTTGTTTTAAAAATGTGAATGCAATGGCCAAGCAGTGCTTTCGAACTTTCTAGCTATTAAAAGTGCAAGTGTCTTTGACAACACCAACAGCTAAAAATGTTCTTGTGTCAGGCAGTCAGTAAAATCACTGAACTTTTGTATTTATTGTTCTGTAGCTATTAACGCTAATATTGGTTGAAAATTTAAAGTGAATATAACTGGTTGAAAGCAAATTCAAGACAAAAAATGAGAACAAGATTTACTTGCCATGAGAGGATATTTTAAAATCAAGATTTGTTATTGGGCCATCGGTCTGTTTCTAGGTTCCTTTACAATCATTCATTTTTCACAAAACTGCGTTGGTCTAACAGAAGTCTCCGCTTCTGCTCCTCAAGGTAGCCTTAGTCTCATGACTTTAATTAAAACGACTGACGTGATTCCAACAAAAGTAGCAAGTACACAAAGCAGAACTGATAATGACGATATTTTTAATCCGAAAAAACGCCAATCTGAAATAGCGTTGTCCCCAACTGAGTGGCTGAGTTGTGCGCAAGTGGACCAGATTTTTGCTGAAACAAAAACCAAAAATGGTTCTTTATATCGGTAAGCAAATGATTTGTGTGCATAATCATAAGAATTGTGTCTGGCATCAAGAAAAAAAAAACTAACAAGTCTACCGCTATCTATTGTAATCAGGGGCCAAATTATAAATTTTGCTAGGAGGAACGATCCAAAACTAAAAGTTTTGAAGCAAGCTTATTGCGGTTCTAAAAGAGATCTTATCCTTATGAGCCACATTGACATCACTAAAAAGGTGAGATGCTTCGTTTTCATTAGCCCTTTTTATTTCTAATCCTTACACCTAGTTGTAAAATAAGCTTCAACCAGAAATGCATGGCTAAATGTAGAACACGAATTCACATTAAGCAGCTTGTAAGTACTTTAAATACATGCGTTTAAATTACCTAAAACCAAAACATTTTAACACAGGTCACTGGAAAGGGACTGGAACAACCCTAATGGACTCAAAAAATCTTCCAATACAGCACTTTCGATCAATCTTTTTGTCTGATTAATTTAGAAATCAAGTGATTTCTTTACTTTACCATTTCTTTGCATTCCTTTAATAACAGACCGCAAGTTTGCATGCAATCACCTTCCTCTTCAAAGTCTTTGGTATTTAGGGTAATACGCGGCAAAACGAATCAAAATGTAACCTAATTCCCTGTCAGTCAGCATTAATTTTTCTTGAATTAAGTTGATCAGATAAACTCTAGTTATGACCTATAGCAGGGCTACTCAACTGGCGGACCGCGGACCGAATCCGGACCTTTGAAGTGTTAAAGCCGGACCTCAAGCTTCAGGATGAGTGATAGTAAGAGCAATGAGTAACAGTTGATCAAGAACGGGACGCTCAAATTCAGTTCGAGACCTTTTTTTAATTATGGGCGACGGGATCAGCTTCACATCGGCTGCAATTAGGCGCTGTCCCGCCTACGGTGTGGGTAATCTCCAAAAAGAAAAAAAAGGTCATCACCTGTTTGGTTGCCAAAGATCCAACTATTTTTCGGTATGTACTGGTAATGACAGTTTCATTTTTATCATTGCAAATCAACAATTCTACTGGATTGGACCTCAGGAAATACTAAACTTCTCCGACTGGACCTTCAATGAAATTAGTTGAGTAGTCCTGACTTATAGACTACCCTTATTTTTCGCTCCGTTATTCTAAGTATAAGTTGACTATAATTCAAGTCTTTGTGAAAAGTAGGTTGGTATACTTGTACAATAATCGTAGTCTTCAGGATCATATCTTTCTTAAAAATAAACAAATTGTATGAGAGCAGGCCAATTCATTTTTGTTTAGTTTCTCTGAGAAACTACAGTCAAGGAATTCAAGGTTTCAGCCTAGCAAATAAGCGTATCTCGTGAAATTTTGTGCTTCAGCAACGTAAATTTTTTTATGCCTATGCAACCTGCAGACCGAGGTAGCTAAGGTTACTTAGTTGAGTTTACTTTTTTGGCGCAAAGCGAGGCAACAAAAACAGCACCGCACGATCCAACTTTGGATTTTGTGAATTGTCGTATAGGTGCGCGTCAAAATATTGTAGCCCACGCATATCCGCTTTGTTTCAATGTCGCATTCCATACATTGGCTCTGCTAAATATTGCAAAATCTTAGACCTTGTCACATACTGCACAACAACAGCTTTTGTAGCATTTTATCACGAAAGGCAAAATAATTTATCCCCGCTGCAGTTTCCGCATTTGCCTCTAGGTGGATGGTGGGGTTTGGCACTAAAATTTTTGTCCTCAATTTGAAAAACAGATTTCATCAATCAAGTCAGCTCTGTGTAGCTACGAACCGAGTGATGGACCCGTCATCGAGAAACTACGAGCTGACCGCAACGTCGCTTGAGGCGCTACCTCGTGGAGCCGGTGCTTACTTTCAGCCTAGCGTTTCGGGTTCGAACTACGGCTCGTATGGAACGCAAAATCATGTATAAGTAGCAGCTCTGTTTGGAAAACTTAACGTCACACTGCACTGCCCCAAATTCTCTGTCACTCTTATGTTTGATGAGTTGAAATGTTCTCATCATTTTGTTCAATCAAGGTGAAGGCTTTTTTTCCAGAGACTAATTGTTTGAGAGCCACCTCCAAAATAACATCACGAAAGGCCGGGCCACCCGCCCCCAGTAACGTCGTTACTTCCTGATCAAATTTCCCTTTGGCAGCAAAGAAAATATTGAAGGAAATCGAGGAATTTACTTCACAACCATAACAAACCAACAAGGAAACTCGGAAAAAGTTGTGATCAAGCATGTAACCTTGCGCGATCGTGAATCAAAAGATCAACTGTATCGGTAACTGTTACATCTTATTGGCTGGTTGATAATTAGTTTGCTTAAGATCGAGTTTTTCACATGTGCAGTAAAAAGTGTTCATTTCATGGTTTTCCATTTCTGATCCGCTATCGTCACTGCATGAGTATGTCACAAAAAGATTTTGGCAAAACAGCATTTTTTGAAAATTTGTTAATTGGTTTTTATATACTTAGAATAAATTGATTTGTCATCAAGGGCTGAGAAGTTTAAGCAGAAATATACATTGGGTCTAAATGGATGATACGGTAGGCTACTTACAGCGTTCTGAAGAAAAGGAAGCAGCGACACACACTTTTAAGCGAGATATCATGAGCAATGAAACCCGGAATTAGACGTTCATATATCTTTTCTATTCTTTGCTTTTGATCGACAAATGATTATAAAGTTTAGGTATTTTTCCTTTAACAATAATACCATTTCTGCCCAGTAGTGCCATTTCTTTTCTGAACAGATTTGAAAAATGTTGCTACAAACCAACTCCCCGTTAAAAACGACGACATTTTTCTCAAACGGTTTGGGCTGAGAAGAAAATTATCTTTTGTTTGAGAAGACCATGTTCTCTAGTAATAAATGCTTCTCTGCCTTTATTACAATTTTGCTTTTACACATTTTTTTTTATTTGCCATATTTATTCTCCATTCACGAGAAAGCGAATTGTATCGCTATATTTTGGACGTTACGTCCGCACTCGTTTGGGAGTTGCCATTTCCGAGGTGTCTGGGCCACCTGTCTTCCACATAAAGGTGGACCGTCCTGCTAAGTGCCTTGCCCATGGATACAACAAGCGAACTTGCCGGCTTTTTCTGCACAACCTCTCCTGAATGCCGAGCGCCAAGCAGGGAAGCTGTCGGTACCATTTTAAAGTCTTTTGGTATAACTTGAAAAGGGGAATGAACCTCACGTCTACCAACTGCGAAGCGGACGCTCCAACCACTACGTCAACTCGTCGGTCGGTCCTCTTGGTACAGTTAATAAAAATCGAGAAGTTCAAAAAAATTGTGACTTTTTAACAATCTAACTTGTGATAATTGTTCTGGATAGATATTATTTGGCTAAGCGTGAAATTGGGAACTTGAGAAAACTTCAATCTTTGAAATGGAAAGGTATACCGCAATTGTACGGATCTTGTGTTCATCCGGATCAAATAACATATATTGTGTCGGAGATCATAGGAAAACCGTTTTGCGGTGGTACTGGAATGGAGACGAAATGTTTTTCACAGAATAACGTTATCAAATTTCTTAAAGAGTCCAAGGACGTGAGATATAAATCACTAATGTGGTTAACTAAGGTACTGTATTAAGCACTAAATACAGCATAACTTCAGTTCGTTCTGTCTACAGTAGACCTATTCCTTTATACTAGCAGTGATTGCTTCCAATTAATGGGATATTCAGTCTACTGAGAAAATTGCTATCGTATTGAATTATTTTGGTCGAAAAATGCCCTTCCTCTTCAACCGAAAGAATATGAAAAGTTTTTACATTTTTCCTAAAATATCAAATTTCAATGTCTTGGCGATAGCAGCCTACTTCCTTTTCTCTGGACTTTTTTTCAGCGCAGTTAGCAGCCAAACATTTATCAACGCTTGCGATTATCAATAAAAAAAAACGGTGCTAGGCATAAGTAGAAGTTTATATGCCATGAATCGCTTTTCATATTACTTTTTTTAGACTTGAAAAAAGTTCTAAGCATGAATTCTATGTCACGTGAACAAATAAAGTTTATCTTAAGATGGCTTAGTTAATCTATTGGCTTTTTTGAACAGTATTCAAGCAAATAAAATGCAGTCATTATAAGCTTTTGGCAAGAATTCACCTCACGACGGCGATGAATCTTCTAATGTATTTGTCACAGGCGGACGGACGGGACCGTTCCCGCACTATTGTTTGTCCAACAAATAAAATCAAAAACAAAGTAAAAGCATAAAAACTTTAAGCAGACCAGCATGGGAAAATTGACAAACCTTTATCCTCCAAGCGATTGAACAGCCGCAAATTCAAATTAAAAAATAACTATCCTAATGTAACTTCTTTTTTTTTATATAGATAAGTTCTAAAAACCCTAAAGCCACGCGTTTTTGTGTCAAGGTCAAGACCAGTAAAAACTGGATAACGTGGTGAGGTGCGGTAAACAAACGTGCAAAAACGCTGTTGTTCCCAGGGCGGCGGTTCGACTCCCAGCGAGCTCAGTTGAAGAACACTTGTTTAAAGGGCGTTGGTGCGATAACAGCTATTTAAGCTGCTAAAGATTGTTGGTAGATTTACTTGGTAGTTGTCGTGAAAAGATTCACAGGCATTTATACCTGTATTGCTAAGAAAGTTTAGCATTATCGCAGGTGCGTGACAGCTGCTGGTTGCTTTGGTTAAGCAGCTATTAAGTAAAGTAACCTGTGTTGGTTACCATCAGCGGCTGCTGATTCTGAAAATCTCAGTAAATGTTGGTGGTGGTAGTTAAATTAGGATGCTTACAATTACGGATTAAGTCTATACCTGCATTAACTGAATAGCAAATCACGGTTTAGTAAAGGCCAAACCAATCTGAAAGTGATTGTTTCAGTTTTCAAAAGATAGTTCAGCAGAAATAGTTCTGTGTATGGAAATATGAAGCCCGATAGCGTAGTGGTTGGAGCGTCCGCTTTGCAGTTGGTAGACCTGGGGTTCAATCCCTTTGTCGAGTCATACCAAAAGACTTTAAAATGATATCCACAGCTTCCCTGCTTGACGCTCGGCATTTAGGAGAGGTTGTGCAGAGCAAGTCGGCAAGTTCGCTTGTTGTGTCCTTGGGCAAGGCACTTAGCGGGACGCTCCACCTTTATGCGGAAGACAGGTGGCCCAGACACCTCGGAAATGGCAACTCCCAAACGAGCGCCGACGTACCGTCCAAAACATAGCGATACAATTCGCTTTCTCGAGAATGGAGGATAAATATGGCAAATAAAAAAAAAATGGCGAACAGATTAGATGGCCTGCTTAAATGATTATTTCGAGTTTAAGTTTGCAGGATTAAAATTTTTCCAATTTACGAAAATACTCCGGTGTATTTTGAAGCTGCCTAGCCTACATTTAATTCAACAAACCATAAAGAGGCAGCTGGAAAATTCAATTAAAATCGCTATGAATTACTGGTGGTCCACCAAAATTTCAAAATCATTGCAATGGCATAACGGCAACGCATAAAAAAGACGTGTAAATACGCCAAAGATTAGCAAAATTTTGGCGTTTATTTCCAAACTCAATAATAAGAACTAATTGAACCCACTAAACATAAAACAAACCAAAATCAGTGTGATTATTGAGACTACAAATTCTAGCTTAGACTATTAATCACATTTACGATCAGTTGGTGTTTTTTAAAAATTTGTGTAAAATTTTCAGCCTAGAAAAGTACAGAACAAAGTACTTTTTGTTCGGTTTCTGCAATAGCATCTTTAGGTATGAACCAGTAGTAGTATTTAATTTTTTTGAGATAATATGACATACGAACTCATGCCTTTTCAATATTCATTTTTTAAGGGTTGGCTTCAGGTCGCAGCGATTTCTTGAAATTTTCAATTTTGACGTTTTATATCGTGATTTGGACTGTTGCTGATGAAATTGGTTTGCCAAATTGCTCGATAACAAGAAACAACGATAGATCAACAAGACATTTATTCCAAATATGAAAGAACGTGCATACTGATTGACGATAATGACCATCTGACAACATTTTGATTTGACTATTGCAGAATCATTTTGCTGTCCGAATACCTGGGTGTTGTATCTCAGAATGCAAATAGTGAATATCCCTCTCCCAGTTTAGATAATGCTTTTTTTAATGATCAGCTCAACCGGAACTACGTTACAAACAATACATAGTCGTTTATGCTTAATGTCTGCGTTGCCCGTGTAGTCATGCAAAAATCTAAATTTTGGTTAACGGTTACAGGCAACACCAACATCACTGATATGTCAAAACATTAAACTGTAGCTCGAACATTCGATATCCACGATCACGGACCACGCATTCTCACCGGACTGCTTTAATTCTCGCCCTCAAACACACTGAACCGCCCCATTTCTCCCCCACAAAAAAGACATTAAACATTAAAATATCGCCCATGTGCACGCACAACACGAATACTTCAATCATTAGATTAGGCTAGTGTTTTATTGCCAGTTGTTCCTTTAATGTCCTGGTCGCATATTAGTCGTCGTCAGTTTTGTTGTCAACGAAAAATTCTGTGAAAGAGACGGATCTTTTTTGCGAAGAGTTTCCATAACAAAAATTAAATTAACCACCACCAACATTTACTAAATTTTCAAACCAGCAGCTGCTGATGGTAATTAACACAGGTTACTTTACCTAATAGCTGCTTAACCAAAGCAACCAGTAGCTGTCACGCACCTGCAATGATGCTAAACTTTCTTAGCAATACAGGTATAAATGCTTGTGAATCTTTTCACGACAACTACCAAGTAAACGAACAAGCAATCCTTAGCAGCTTACAAGACCACATTATATTTGATTTAATATTGTTCAAAAAAGTCTATAGATCAATCAAGCCTACTTAAAATAAACTTTATTTGTTTACATGACATAGGATTCTAGCTTAGAACTTTTTTCATGTCGAAAAAACTTAAATGGAAAGCGATTCATTGCATTTAAACGTCTGCCTAGCACCGTTTTTAATAGATAAGCGCAGAGCGTTGACAAGTGTTTGGTTGCTCATAGCAACGAGAGCTCGTACCTAGGTGCGCTGGCAAAAGGTCCTTTGTTTGATACAAATTTTACCCTATGCCGGTTTTTAAAACGTGTCGTAAACAGTCTTGCTTCTACAGGTAACTTGTTTTTTTAAACAATTTGAAGATCATCAAGTTTTTATGGAAGATATTTCAGGAATAAATTTTTATTATTCTCCTCAAACTTTAGACATTTTTTTGGTCGATCTTGATTCATTGCTTTTTTACGGAAATGTGAGAATCAATTCCAGGTATATTCAATGGATATTCTAGTAAATATACTTAGGATTAGTAGAGTAGTAGAGATTTGCACTGGGCGTGAAATGCTCAAAGGCAGGGGATGGATTTCTGTCAATCATTGTATTTTTAGAATACTTTAATTGACCCAGACGTCAAAAATGCAGATAACGAGTTGTTACTTTTTGCCTTTCACTTATGGGAAAAACTTCTGTTGGTTTCTAATAGAACAACTTTGTATTTACTGATCAGTCCCATTTTGGAATTATTTCTACAGCAGATACCTGTCATGTAGTACTCAAGAGCAAAATCACTTCCTCTTGCTCTTTTTATTGGTCTCAGGTCTCTTCTACTCATAATCTTGGACTCTCGCTAGATCTTAGTTTTGCCGTGCTTCCTGATGTTTCAATCTCGGGCTGGTCACCAAGATATTAGATAAAAAAATTTTGTATAGCGGCAAATTTTTTCTCGCCATTACACTTTTAACAGTAAACAAAAGATTGCCTGCTTCCTGCCAACTCTTTGTCAAAGCCAATTGGTGCAGCGAGCTTTCGCAGAACTCTAAACAATCAATTCCTCGAGTTCAAAAGAAAATAAAAAATTGCTTGCATTCTTTTCCATTTTCTCTTCGCAGATGTTCAGGGAAAGCTAATCATATTGTTTTATATCAATCTGTGGAAAAATGCGCTGTTTAAGGTTTATTAGCTAACAACGCAAACATTCGCTCTCGCTTGTGAAAGGTGGTCGTCTAACAACGCTTTTTCAAGCATTGTCAGAACGTCTTCTGCGATGCTAATTGCTACTCAACCCAGTAATAGAGGCTGGACCGGCTGCCTAGCATTTGTAGGTCTCTCACATGTCGTTCGTGATCGCAGCTTTGGACTAAAAGAAAAGAAGTTCACAATAAAACTCATTTGCAGATTAATGTACAAATGTCAGTTAATTTAAATTCTTGCGCAGTTGCCTAAGCAGAATTATGTCTGAAGGGTCAAAGTAACTTGTCATGCAGTTGTAGGTGGAAAGTATTTAAGATGACATTGTTCAATGCATTACAATACGGTTAGCTATCGATGTTAAAGGATCAGAATTTCTTCAATGAAGTTACGATAAATTAAATAAATAGGAGTATTGTTTTCGAAATAGAAGGTGTAACAATTATTATACAATACCGTCATTGACTGAAATGCCCGCAAATAGCTTGATATTATTTGTGTAGGGTCTTTTGCTAGGAATAATAACACTTGTCAACTCCTTACAATGCTCGTAAACAACGTCTTCTTACCTTTGACCTCATGCCTTGTTTGCTAGTCTTTCGTCAGACTGGGCCGCCACAAAGAACAGACTGCACGACCCCACCAACTGAGAATGGGACATCCCGTTAAGTGCGTTATCCTAGAAAGCGATAAGGAAGCTTTCAAGATTTTTCTTCCCGCCAAGCAAAGAAGCTGGTAGTAACCGTTTTTAAAGTTTTCCGAATGACTCGAGAAGGGAATTGAAACCATGACTATCGTCTGCCAAGTGTACGCTGCAACCACTACACCTCCGCATTGGTCAAGACTTCACAGCTTCGATTCCTGCTGGGCGTTCAATACAAAAGGAATGGTGTATAGAAAAAGCCGGCCAGTTTGTATGCTTTGTGTCCTTGAGAAAGATATTTAAAGAGATTTCTCATATTTCATAGACAGACTGGTGGTGGGGCCAAACAGTCGACCTAGAGCAATGGCCTTGTCAGTCTGTGGACTCGCAAACAGAACATGAGCTGATAGGCACGAATGAAGTAAACAGGTGGTTTGGAATAAGTGCAGGCCACTAAATTTAAATGTTTAATCAATTTTTTTCTATTACATTAAGATATCTCGTAATTTGCAGTTTTGATATCGCTAATTTAAAATTATTACCCAACAACTAAATCTATTGATACACACTTCATGCTTAATATGCCAATATTTCATAACTTATTCCTGAAAATACACTACAATAACTTTGACGCCTTGCCATAACTTCAAACGTATGCTTCTATTCAATTGCAGAAATCAACGAATAAAAGTGGGTGAAATTGTTGGCTATTTAAATTGTGAGCATGTCTAGCTCCTAAGGAGGTCTATGCTGGAAACAAGGCAAAAAAAGATTTTGCTAGAAACTTCAAAAACTTTGGGAGCAATATAGCAGCTGTAGGCAGTGTTCTATCATGTCTTTTTTAATCGGTTCTTTTTCAAGAAAATGTTACTTTTGATTTTGGAACGGGAGATGGCTCTGTCGAAGGAATATCAACGTTGCGTTACTGCTCTCGTAACTCTCCATTGGTTGAAGTCGACCGAACCGACACTATTAACTCCGAATCACTCATTGGGGTCCAGCGGGAGACACCGGCAGAGCTGGCTAGTTTAACAATAAACATAACTATCACTGATGTATTAACTTTTTAAATAAACTGTAGTCAACGCTTATCAAAATACACCTGATGAAATCGGTAAAACCAAGGCCATTCTAATCAGATATTGCATTTACGCAAGTGCTGAAGCAAAAGCCTTGCACTTACACAAAATACTCAATTCCTAAACGAGAGTTCACGTTTATATCAGGTCATTTCGTATTATGGAAAATTGTAGTACTGGCTCTTCATGTTTAAAACTTGCGCTGAAAGCATTTGTAAATTACTGCAATAACAATCAACTTTATGACGTCACAGAAGTTTGATTGGTACAAAAGAAATCTTTTTATTGAGCATTAGCATATAGTACTACCTGCATTACGAATATCAGCAACAATAAAAAGGCAAATGATCGAAAAACCTGATGTAATGCACTGTTCTTCAACTTTTTAGCGTCGTGGAACCCTTGCTCTACTTTGTCAATGTCATGAAACCCCATTACTTAAAAATTTGTGAGAACTGCTTTCTCTCTGGCTTTCTTGCACATCAAATCTTAGTGCAGTGGTTTTCAAATTATGGTAGGCGAGAGAAATTTTGGAAGTAATCGAGCAAGATTTTCGTACAGGCACATCAAAGATTTTCGACAACAGTCGGTGGAAATTCGTTGCTACCACTCATTCTCTACCTAAAGACTTTGTTTTGGGATTTAACTCTACAAGAGCAATTGATTTACCTTTTTTGGTTACGAAAGAGCGATTATTTTGCCCATTGAGTCTAAGAAAACTATGTATTGTCTAATGTATCGTTGCCTTCGCTCTTTTTCGACTTTGAGACCTTTTCTTTGGCAATCAACGTAAATTAAATTCTGCGCATGTACATTCTTTTTTTAAGATACTCCACTCATCTAAATTTTATTAAATACTTTGCAACTAGAAAGTGTTTGAAAGCCCCTGCCTTTGTTCCAAAACAGCTTTAAGTCATCAAACGAGAATCATAACTTGTTTCGCAAAAACAGCTAATCGTATTGTATTCTTCGAGCATTGAACTGCATCGATTTTCAACAAAATCTACTTTCCGCTTTGTTTTGCATTTGCGACGCAATAATGGCTGAAATCAAATTGTTGTCCTTAAATCAAACAGTTATTAACTTTTGCCAAATTCTTCTTGAAAAAAATAAAAAACGCTACATTTTTGCCAAATAAAACGGAAGAAGCTGGAATCCTAGCGGAACCATCAAAGCTCACAAAACCTCTCCAAATGTTTCACGGAATTTTAGGGTTTTGTGTAACTCCGGTCGAAGAGCTTCGATGTAATGAAAAAAAATTGCCATCAGATTTGAACTCGGCCCATCTGATATTGCTGCATATCAAAGAAAGCATAATATATATCACAGAGAAAGAAGTTATTTTGTTGGCCAGTGATGTTTAATCCCATAAAGGATTAACCCGAATATATGCATCTGTCGTTTACAAATCACTTTCGCATTATCCCGTTTATGTTCGTCTAAATTAGGTTTGAAGCATTCGAATAGCACAGGACCGTATTTACTCGCACTAAGCTGTGAATTTCTAGTGCGAGTAAATACGGCTCTGTGCGACTTTAATGCTTCAAACTTACTTTGAACGAACATATACGGGATAGTAGTTGCAGAATGGATATAATTTTCCAAAGCATATAATGCTTTAAGGGATTAATAATGTCATTGACACCAACTGCGACTAATTTTTGTGCGTCTGCTTGTCGCCTCCTGTGGAGCGCATTTTCAATCAATGTAAGTTAGTTATACGACCATATCGAGGCAGATCAGGGCCGTAACTACCGCCGGTGTACACGGTTCAATGCACCTGGGCTCCAGCATGAGGGGGCCCAGCATTTCTACATTTTACTGTAAAATATTTTCGTTAAAAGCTCAAGAAAACTTATTATTATTAAATGTCACACTTCATCAATAATTTTGATTTACATTTAACCATCTAATTTATTTGAAATATTTCTTAATATATTTAAAGTTTCGATGGAGCAAGAAATTGAAGTTCGATTGTGACGTATTTATGACGTAATCGGTACGCTACTCCCATTCAAGTCCCTTTAGTAAAATAAGTTTAAGCTATAATGACCTCATAGCATCATATTTATTCGCTTTATTATACCTTGTAATTGTAAATAAGTTTTGCTTTATGACGTAATCATACATAATGTCGCTGATGATTTCGAGATAATTCTACAATTTTCCACCACAGTCCAGTAACTTAATAGCATCACATATTACATAACTTGTTTACCAGCCTTTTGACTTGGTGCTTTGTGACGTAATAGTAACTGTCTGGCTGGCTTACATCGTCGTAAAATAATTATAGCATCTTCTCGAAGTTGCTAATTTTTTCTGGTAAACTTTGCCCGCTTTATATAAATAGGTAAATTCGTAATTTGTGCAGTAAAATTCGGCATTTTGTTGTGTTACTGTTTTGCCTGTGTGGCAGGAGTTAGAGTTTTAAGGGTTAGTGAGATCTAACGTCTTAGCTTGTGACAATAGTGATTATTCTATTTGAATAAACTACGCAGATTTAGTTTAACCATCTGGGTGCTAGATATCATTCTATTAGTCAGTGATCAGATTTGTGATTTCTGTTAATAAACTTCTTTTGTTGTATGTATGTATTCGAATCTTAAGGTGTTGCTTATATTGATGTTTTCCACAGTTCCACACACCGTCTGGCATTCTCGTTAAATTGACACAGATCAGTGGTGAAGCAAGGTTCATCTAGTCGTGAGTACTTTAATCTGTGTTGCACAGTGTCATCGTCAGCTTCGCATTGGCAGGCTGTGTTTGTTGCTGGATCAACAAAACCCCTCTTCTTCAGCTCAGTTTTAGTTCTAGCGACGCTTGTACGAAGGCGGTTGAGACATCGCCGCATTGTTCATCCTGAGTTTGATCCTGGAGGCAGCTTTTCCTGAGGTGTGATGTTTAAGCGAGAGCTTTGTGGCAGCGCTTTGAGCTTTCGTTTCCACGCTTCCTCTCTCCAGGTTGAGATTTTTTCCTTTAGAGGTTCTACACAGTGTAGAAAGTTTCTTCTTGATTTCAATCCGGATGGGGGCAGGCTGGTGGTTGAACAACATATGACGTGGGTCATAGGCCTGCCTTGAGCGTTCTAGCTTGCTGGCAGCTTTTCTTCGGATCTCGGGTGGAGCGATGCCAGCGAGCTGATGGAGATTATCAATGTTTGTTGGTTTCAGGCATCCAGAAATCAGGCGGCAACATTCATTTAGGACTGAGTCGAGGCGTTTCGCATGTGCTGATCGCTCCCAAACAGGACAAGCATACTCAGCGGCCTAGTAGAACAGAACCAAAGCAGAGGTACGCAGCACATGCGGTGTGGCTCCCCATTTTGATGTTGTTAGCTTTCGCAAGATATTGTTGCGTGTTGAAACTTTAGATCTTGTTTTGTTAACATGTTCTTTAAAAGTCAAGCTGCGATCAAGAGTGTCGCCAAGGTTCACTGGGTGGCCTCAGTGTTGAAGCTGTTCTCCATTCCAAGAGATGTTTAGTTTTTTGTTGGCGTACCTGTTTTTAAGGTCAATAGCACAAACCTGGGTTTTGGATGGGTTTGCCCTCAGGTTATTGATCTTGTGATACTCATTCAACTGTTGAAATGTATTCGCTAAATTTTCCTACACTTGGTCAAAGCAATGATCCTGGCAAGTGATGCATAGATCATCAGCATAGATGAATCTTGATGTCTGTTTATCTTGTAGTTGGTCATTTGAATAGATGTTATGCAGAACGGGGGCGAGTACGCTTCCTTGCAAAAGACCATTTCTCTGCAATCGAACATGACTTTTTCTCGTGTTAAATGTATCAAAAATCTTCGATTTTTTAGCAAAACACCCAAAAACTTAGTAAGAAGAGGGTTCTTTGTCGTATCGAGAACTTTTGTGAGGAGGCGGCGATCGTTTACCGACTTCTTTCGTTGAAAGAAGTTGTGATTTGAGTGATTGAAAAGTCAGATTTGAGCTTTCTATTTGTATCTTTTTTGCCAGACATACCGTAGTCCTTACGCTCGCTGCAGTACAATATCGTGAGCCAAAAAACAATAACAAAGAGAGTTTGTTACATTAAACTTTACTAACCGTTGTCTAAATTTTATTAAACATTCAAGTTTTGAGTAACAACATTGTAAAACTCTAGTTGACTGCAATTTAATATGAAAAAAAGTTATCAAAGCGGAGCAGAAAAGAGATAAGCTAAGAGAAGAAAAATACCTGAGGCAGCCAGAAACTCTCAGAGATCGAGTTCGTGGCTAACTCGACCAGAAACATCGAAAGCGGTTGAACAAGGCGTCAGCATTCGTGAGACAGAACCTACTTCCTAACTTGTAGACATCAGCATTCATGAGACAGAAAATTCCGATACTACTGAAGATAGAACAGGTGCAAGCAAAAATAAAGACTTTTTTATCATTATTTTAAACTCAGAGATCAAGAAAGCAATTATTGCAGCAGGTCCCAAACAACCTGAAGGACCTTTCCCTGAAGATCCGCTCCAAGGAAATTGTTCATTTTCAACTAATTATTACCATTTTGCTGCACAATCAAGTCCAAAACTACGAAGATATTGGTCATGTGATTCATCAAGCATGGACCATGTTTACTGCCAGCCCTGCTGGTTATTTCTCATGAAAACGTCTCTCCAGAGACTTCTTATTCGCACTTCAAAACCATTGGGGTACAACAGCTTTAAATGACTGGAGGCATTTATCGCAGCTCGAAGCCATGAAAGCTCCGCACATCATGGGGAGACGTGTGTCATATGTGAGCAATGCAGAAACAGCGGGACAATAAAAGAAGCGTTGCACGAGTCTTTGCTGGAAGAAACAAACTTTTGGCATATGTTTTGAAAAGACTAGTGAATGTTACGATGATGTTAGCAAAGTGCAACTTAACTTTTCGCTGAACCAGTCAAGAACTTTCGAAGGATAACAAGGAAAATTTTCTCTCTATTACACAGCTTCTTGCCAAATACGACACTGATTTAGACAACTTTTACAACTGTCTAAAGGTTATCCAAAATATTTAAGTCCTTTGATACCAAATGAGCTAATATCAGAACCAGATGAAGAAGTTTTCCGTGATATAAAAAGCGAACTACAAAGCGCTTCTTTTTTGCTATTATTCTTGATACCACTCATGATGTCAGCCAAAAAGACCAGTTAAGTGAAGTATTTCGTTAAGTCAAAATCGATTATCACGATGAAAAAACGCCATCAAAACTGAAAGTTGTTGAAGCGTTTACCTGATTTGTCAAAGTTGAGTGCTCATCTGCTGCTGGATTGCACAAACTGATAACGAATTCCATTCAGCAGAAGAGGCTCGACATAAAAAACTGCCCTGGACAAGGATATGATGGCGCTTCAGTGATGAATGGGAAGTACTCCGGTTTGCAAAAGAAGATCCAAGATGTGGCTCCACATGATCACTACGTGCACTATGCTTCGCATAATTTAAATTTGGTGGCAAAAGATGACATGGAAGCCGTGACTGTGACCCGTCAATTTTACGACACCATTGAGTCGGTATATAATTTTTTCGAGCATAGTATTGTGCGGTGGCAAAAGCTTCAAAATGTCCATGATCGTTCTTGCTCAAATGTTACATTAAAAGCGTTAAATCCAATTTGGTGGTCTGGTCGATATGATGCTGTCTATGCTTTGAAGGAAAAATTTTGTGACGTTATAAAATGCTTGACCCATATAATACTTATCAGCACGAAGCCAAAGGAAAGAGATAAAGCTATGGCAATAAAGAAACAGATAAAAAACTTTGGCTTTGTATCAGGTTTGCGGAGTCGGAGGTTTTTGGATGGGTGGAGTCGGAGTTGGAGTTTTGAGAATGCTAAGAGTCGGAGTCGGATTTTTTTTGTCCGACTCCAATTCCTAAAACCCAATTATTTTTTTTAAATGCTTTGCTTGTATATTTTTACCTGCTATACAAAGTAAAATTGTGGACCCCATGAATATAGTGTGGTTATCTGGTAACCAGAAAGATGAAGCAAAATCAGCACTTTTGAACCTTGCTATAAGGATTTTGGGCTAAACCCTTTGAACCCTGCAAGCCGGAAAACCGGCCTTACTGAGAAGCCTTATAGACCTGAAAGGCCGGTTAACCGGCCTTTGGATCTTCCGTTATTACCCTGTAAGCCCGTGTAAAATGTAAGCCGGTGTACCGCCCTGTGAGCCGGTGTACCGTTGTTACTCTGTAAGCTCGGGTTAAAGGTGGGAATGATCAGAGAAACCAAGATTCTAAGGGTTAAAAGCAAAGGCATCTTCTAAAGCTCCAGAAACTGTTTTAAGTTCAACCACAGACTCAGAGGTTACATGCGATGAAAAAGATTTTGAAAAGTTTTTAGATCAGCAAGATCATAAAGCAAGGTCAAAGTTAATGTTAAGGAGTCGGAGTCGGAGTTGCAATAAATTATAGGAGTCGGAGTCGGATTTTTGAGGATGCTAGGAGTCGGACTTTTGAGAATGCTAAGAGTCGGAGTGGGATCTCAAACCATCCGACTCCGCAACACTGCTGTGCGTGCCTGCTGGTTGTACAATGTCTGCTGGTTGTAAATTTAGTGTATGCCTGCTAGTTGTAGATTTTGCAGATCGTCAACATTCCTTCAAAAGCTCTGGAGAGTAAGACAATTGACTTAATTTCTGCCCATAAACTTCTGCAAACTGCTGCTGAGGATATTGTTCAACTCAGAAGGAGTTTTGACGCAGTACTAAACAAAGCTTCCACTATTGCATCTACAGGGGGTTTGCCAAGACAGTTTTTAAACAAAAAGAGCAACAAAAACAATTGCCTACCGTAAATCTTCGAGTATAGTCCGCATTTTTTTCTGGAAATTTATGGTCAAAATCCTTAGTGCGTACTATACATGAGGTTAAAAAAAAACATATTTTCTTAAGCGTCAGCCCAATCGCTAAATCCGATCGCGGACATCGCCATATTGAATGGTAACATGATGCACAAAGAATTTGCAGAATTTGAATAAATCTTTGAATAAATGTTTGAATAAATCTTTTGCTCTTGCTCTTTGTTTTGTAACTCAAGTTAGGGGTGCGTACTATACATGAGGTTTAGGTTTTTCCCCCCAAAAAACCCTATACTTGCCCTGCGGACTATACAAAGGGGCGGCTTATACTCGAAGATTTACGGTACTTTGATGAAATATTCTAAGGAATAACGTTAAGCGATCCTAAGAAGCGATTTGGCGTAACTGTGTTTCTTCCGACAATGGACATACTTTTTTGCCTACTAATTAATCATTTTGAAAGAATCAAATCAGTGGTGATGTCATACCAAGTTTTCTGTCAAATGCTTTTCTTTTGGATCTTGAGGTTGAAGCAAGAAAATTTTCTAACAAATTTTCTGATAACGTCTCTCCGTTATTTCCTAGCCAAATGCTCTCCATCAAAACGTGGTTTAGAGAAAAGATTTCCCACTTAAAATCTGCTAAAGAAATGGCTTATCTTTGATTGTTGAAAATGCATTACTTGCCACAACTTATCCTGACATTTGTACGGCATACATGATGTATATGACAGAACCTGTAACAGTTGCTACGGCAGAGAAGTCTTTTCTAAACTCAAACTGATCAAAAACTTTCTTCGAAGCTCCATGCCCCAAGAGAGACTTAGTGGTTTGGCTCTGCTTTCGATAGAAAATGAATGAGCTAAAAATTTAGATTTTAAAAAGTTGTCCAGCAGTTCGCTAGTGCAAAAGCAAGACGGAAAAATTTCAAGTTTCCAACTACCCGCAAGTAAATTACGGTAGCCCACTTAATTAACCTCAACTTATTTTGTTTTATTAGTTTGTACCTTTTGTGGTGATGTCATAGAACTGTACGTTAATTCTTTTTGGGTGAAGCAATTTATCCGCATTACATAGCACATCTCCATTTTGCTGAAATATTATCAATAGTGCTCACAAAGCACCTTGCCTCAAAAGGTTGCACACAATTTTCTTTGTTATTATAAAACGATTTTGGTTTGCGAAGTTTATTCGATTGAACTTTTATTAAACAATCATCAAAAAATTTTTGTTGCGACTTGCCCCCCACAAAATCCTTGCTATGCCATTATTTTAATTTGAATACACTGCAATCACAAAAATTATGTTGAACCGTGCAACTCTGGTGAAATTTTATTCCAATTAAAGCCTTTTATTTGCAGGCACAGTAAACTTACCTTTAGTCCATTTTACCTGTTCAGCTCAATGCTTTTTTGTCTCATTATATTAATTGAAAAATCTTTCTATAACGCCGAGTCGTCAATGATTTTTGTGTTGAGATAAGTAGCTCGACTGAATATTAAGTGCAGAAAAAAATGGAAGCCCCATAGCCTAATAGATGTTTGCACCGGGGCTCCACCTGACGAAGTTACGGCCCTTAGGCTGATGTTTATCTTTTGAGATGCTGGCTATCATTATGCATTTGATATGTAATGAAATTAAGCAAAAGTAATCATGCATGTAAATTTTTTTTGGCGTATTTGTGGCTTAGAATTTAAAATTCGTGCATCTCTGATATTTTGATCAATAGCAAAATTTCTGCCAGGTAAAGATCTTCGTTTCGAGAAACTGGCCTTGCATTCATACCAGTGTTGATCTTGGTCTCGGTCTTAAAAAAAACCTGGTCTTGGTCTGAAACGAGCTCGTCATGACCACAACACTGGCAAGCACAGCGCATTTCTACCGCAAGGAGTGCGGTCAAGCTGGAAAAATGAGCGCAAAATATCGTTCCCGAATGCGCAACATCACAGTCGTTGTGAGGTGTGAACAAACGATCAATTGCTGTCATTTATATCTCGCGGTCTAGAGCTCTAGAGCATCCTACCATTCGAAGTAGTTGTTGTGCTCTTGTTGTTTAATCATCAGACTTGCAATCAGTAATTCGATCTGGTAAACTTCTGCGTTAGCTTTGTCTCGCCTGAAGTTGTAAGATACGTTTTCAGATATTCTTGTCGAGACGATTTTGATTGCGATAGTCTCAAAGGAAAATTTTGGAAGCACCAAACTCTCAATCTTAGAATCCACAATGGATGCGTGGAATCAGAGGGATATTGCTTGGAAAACCGTTGCAGGTGAACTTAACTTTTGGAATAAGCTATTCGGCATTTGGCTTAATCTTTCTAGGCTTTTGAGCCTGTATAAATTTTTGGCTTCATTGCTAATAGCATGCAGTTTTACACTGTGCCTCCTTCCTACGATAGAAGGGAGGCAGTGCGGTATGGCCTACATTTATACTGTAGCCCTGCGGTTTCCCAATTTTTTCTCTGGGCGCCCTTTGGAAATTTCTGAGCACCTGCGGTCCGATACTTAAATTCAAAATTTGCCCAATTTGCAGTTGTTGATCTTTTTTTCGAGATTACTGTTTTGAAATAGTTTGTTTTGTCCAAGCTGGAGACTCAGGTTGCTTTGATGCTAAATTTGCCCCTTTTGAAATTATTTGGTGATCAAATAAATACACTTAATTTATGTTTGATTGAAGCGGCACCCCTAGCAAAGTCTCACAGTGCACGTTGCGTAGCTCGCTTTGGGAACCACTTTGGTACGCTATGCGGCGTACTATAATAGCCATCGTTTATTTGAAGGGGCTTCGATGCTTCGCTAAATACCTGTGGAATAACGCGGTGGCTTTTGCAACCATTGGTGCGTGTCCTACCTCGTCACGTGACTGAAAACGTCACTCGCATTTTACAATGCATGAACAAACCACATCCTGAAGACAGATGTTCCATGACAACAGGTTGCGAAGAAATAACACAAATATTTAAAGCAATTCCAGTCCCAGAATGATGATGGCTCCTTCGGTAGAAAAAACTGCCTGCAGTATGCGGTTTTGCCTTGAAGAGGCGAAGGCAATAGTTCTATAATACTACCTACAACGTTTTTCTCCCTTATCAAGCAAAGTTGATAGTGTTTTTGTTCGATCATTATGAAATAAATTTTGAATCCGAAAAATTCATCGGGTTTTGTCAGGAATATTTTTATGATTGTTTAAAACGCCGACCCGCTAATAAATACATTTGTCTTTTGCTCTCTCAGCTTATCCCAACACCTACAAATCCTCTCACGATGACGAAGTTGCTTTCAATCAAGACCAATATTTGGCAGACAAAATGTCCTCGGATAAAATGTGCTTCTGTTTTATTTTTCAAAGATTGAGCTCTTCCTGTATGCAATAAAGATTTTTAGTTTTTTCATCGAAACAAACTTACTTCGAAATCAGTTCTCAAGTTCTGCCTTTGTCTAGGACTAAACTGTACTTCGAGCGGAGTTCTGCTCAAGACTCATCTCACTTTAACATTGATCCACGTCGCATTTAAGACTAGCATCATTATTACACTTAGCATGTTTTCGTAGAATTGATCTTTAGTTATCGTCTTGGTTGCCATCTGTAAGTGCAACTTTTTAGTGTTACTTTTTGATGCACTCAGTCGTTAGCCAGTAGCCAGCAACGCGGTCTAAAGACCGTGATCGAATGGATGCGAGTTTAAGTTTGCATATGTCTGAGCGCGTTGTTATGGCGCCCTGAAGTAAGCCACTTTGCGTTTAACTTCTCTGCTCAGCAGATTTTAACAAGCAGTAAATATAATGAAAATATTATCAGGCAATGCGAAAGAAATGTTGAAGCCTGGAAACCCCAAAGCAGATCTGGACAAATTTGGCGCTTTCCTTCAAAGCTGGCGGATAACTAATGCAGTTAATAGACAAACCACAATCGGATTGTACTTTTTGCGAAGTTCATCAAGTTTCCTTTAGATGAGTTTTAATTTTGCGTAGATCTTCGCAAAGCTTTTGCTCTGTGTGCAAGCAGATCTTGATGCTTCGAACAAATTTCGCCGATCGATGCTAATCAGGCGCTTGCTCTTTGTAGCGTCAACAGTGAAAAGCGACTTTTAGCTGGATGACAATAGGATTGCTGGAATGCTATTCCATTCGTAAAAGCTCGAATTGCTCAAAACGCGTTTACCGTCATATCTGCACCCAAGTAAAAAGCTTTGCAGTTTTACATTACTGATGGAACAGTTTTTGTTCTAACATGCGACGGGGTTACAAACGCTCCTTGCACAGCGCATTTCTATGACTGGTGCCGACTAGGTAGTTTGCTTACCTCCGAAAACCTTGGGACGTCAGTTGTGAAAAGTAATCTATTTTTAGCAGTTAATGGGCAGATGTGCAAGTATGCAGTCATATCCATTGAATAAGTGAATGATCAAAGTAAAGCAAGTGTCGATAGTTTTTATTGAATTAGTATTTATATGTTTTATCTCGTAGGTTAGACAGACTAAAGGCTGGTTTCCATTAGGCGTAGATTGCAGGCGTGGCACGAAAAATGCTTTGTTTCTCTATTTAGTTTTATGCGCAGAACGCGCTCGCTCCGCGCATAAAACTAAATAGAGAAACAAAAAATGTTTCACGCTACGCCTGCAATCTACGCCTAGTGGAAACCAGTCTTAAGCGAGGAAAAACTACCGCGTAGTTGCTAGATTCACTTTTGGTCGAAAAATCGCTCTTCAAAAAGTCAAGACAAACTCATTGCTGTGGTTTGGTAACTACAGCTTCCGGTTTGCAGTGGGTAGACTTACGTCCATTTCTCTTGCCGAGTCACAACGAGACTTTGAAAATGGTTTTCACAGTTCTGTTGCTTTGCATACAGGAACAGAGGTAAAGTAAAGAATGAAATACTAACATTGCAGAAATAAATCAGTTGCGATTAAATATGCGAATTTACCAACGCGATGGCGTAGTGGTTAGAGCGTGCGCTTCGCAGTCGGTAGACCTTGAGTTCATTCCCCTTGTCGAGTCATACCAAAAGACTTTAAGAAATGGTATCTATAGCTTTCCTGCTTGGCGCTCGGCATTTATGGGAGGTTGTGGAGAAAAAGCCGGCAAGTTCGCTTGTTGTGTCCTTGGGCAAGACACTTAACGGGACGCCCTGCCTTTATGTGGAAGACAGGTGACCCGGAAATGGCAACTCCCTAGCGGGTGCGGACCTACCGTCCAAAACATAGCGTTACATCGCTTTCTCGTGAATGGATAAATATGGAAAATAAAAAAAATGCCCTGTTGGTAAAAAGCATTGCAGTTGAAAACGGCCAAAAGATACCATCACACTCCTTTTATTTTCATTAATGATTGTGCTTACATTCAATTGCTTTATTTTTGAAATCAGTTGTTTTTCGGTCACGTAAAAACTTTCGTCAGTTGTAACAAAGCCACGTTGTGCTTAGACCCGATTTAAAGTTACTAGTACGCTGGCACCGTACCTTTCTACGACAAGCAGTGCGTCCAAACTGGAAAAATTTCCGTAGTGTGGCTCTCGCAAAAACAGAGCAAAATAGGTAATGTAAGGCTTGAACTCACAGCCACTGCAGCAATGAACAGTGTTTGAAGCCACTTGATTACGCTACTTACTTTTTTCACTGCTTTTTACAAACGAAATAATTTGATTCACAAGACGAAGCTACTGATCGGTAAATTGTGAATGCAGTGACCAACAAAATTATTTTGGTGCTACAATAGCGTGAGATCTACCGCCATACGTTGCCTACCGAGGTGCATGGGGAGGTTAGGGTTAGGATTAGATTTAACCCAAACCCTAACCCTAAGCCTAGACCTCACACTATAGTGTGGACGGGAGGTAAACCTAACATTATAGTGTGGTGGATCTCACCTTATAGTAGCACCATTATTTTATACGTAACACTATTTCAGTTTTCCGAGGTATTTCGCACTACTATACAGGAAGACGGAAATGTTGATTCGGAAATTGATTGACGGAATCATTGTGGTTGGTTGAATTGAAGGAAATTGTCCGGAATCGCTTGTGACAAAAAAGTTGGATTAAGGCCGAAAGCAAAACTGTATAAGCCTGTGGCCTGACCCGCGATTTCATATGGCACTAAGGCAATTCCACTGAAGTTTTCTTCAGCAAAGGAACTGAATGTGACTGAAACGCGGATGTCAAGATTTATGAAGGAAGTGAAAGGACTCGATAAGATCAGAAATGAAGACGTAAGAAAACTGTTTTGGTAAGAAAAAGTGTCAAAGAAATACAGGGAAAGGCTACTGCAATTTATCGCCATGTTTTAAGAAGAGATGAACATTACCTGAGTGAGGAAATCATGCTGTTAGTCTTCGGAAAAAGAAAAAGAGAGACACAGAAGAAGAGATAGGAGGATTGTGTACGAGAAGATCTAAATCAGTAGTTCTCAACCTTTTTTTTTTGTGGCTCATTTTTGATCTGGAAAATATTTCGTGGTCTATTTCTTACATTTTCGATCTGAATGAAAGCTTTTTTTTTCAGAAATCAAGTTTTTAAAGCCTTTATTTTTAAGCTTTCAAGCCAAATCGAAAGCGAAGACCTTATTTTTGAAGTCTATGTTTTTGCCCGCTATGGGAACCACTGTCCTGATTTGTGAATTTAAAGCCATGCCCCACCGGTTAAGAAACACTGATCTAGAAGAAGCGGGATTGAACAAGGAAGATGTAAGGGAAGGACAATTTGGAGAAGACGCACTAGCACTTATGCCGCGATCTATTAACTTTAAGAGAAAAGCACAAATAAGAAGATTAGTTCGTTTTTATCATTATTCAAATGTAAATTGTTTTAGCGCCAGAATAATTTTTCGAGTTATTTTGAAATACTCCAGTAGTACAACTTCATATTTTCCCTCTTCGCTTATTTCCATTGCAATGTGTCAAACAGAAAAATTATGAATACAGACTTTTGTGAGAAACGAGTAAAAGAATTGAACCCACGTCTGTAGAATGTGATGCGTGCACTCCAATCCAGGTGCGGGCAAACTATAGAGGCCGCGAGAAAGATTTGCCTTCTTTTAAGGTTTATTCCGAGCGGTCAAACAAGTTTACAATACTTTTTCAACTTCGATATTTCAGCAGACGGTATCAAAACCTCCTTATGGTCAATTTGTTCACGAAATGTATAAGTGTGTGAAAGATTTAAAACCAGAATATACTGATTGTCAAATCAAATGACTTATTGCTCTTTTTCTTAAACCGCCATAAAAAGAGATTACTCAACGTAAAAATGAATGCAGCCAACATTTTGACGAATTGCACATAGATTCTGCCATCGGTTTTGAAAGAATTCAAGATTAACTTGAGGTCGTCTTATAACATCTGAAACAACACTTTGAAAAAGCTTCGAAAAATTTGCAGTTAGGCTGATTGGTCTCTAATATGACTTCAAGGAAAATATTATTCTTGTGCGTCGCGTGAAGTGAAGCCAAATTTTCAAAACCGCGAAAAATGGCACAGAAAATACTTGTGTTGTTTGGTTCCACGTACATATGCGAACGGACCTTATTGTGGTAAACATCAACAAAGCTCGCCACAAATCCCAGTTTACTGGTAAATATTTTAGATCTGCTTTGAGAATTGCTACAACCACATTAAAATCTGACTTTGGTGGCTTGGTAAAGAAAACTCTTCAAATGCATTGTTCATGACAACACGAGAACAATCTTTAAATGTCATAGTCTTCGATTTCTTTTTGGGTTATGTTTTCAATTTGTTCTTTGGCATCGTTAAAATAATGAATTGTGTTCACGTGTTTATACGACCCGCTTATCATATTTAAAAAATTTTTGGACCCCACCCTAAAAAGTTTGCCAACTCCCGCTCTAACATTGCATCATCGCGCCCTTATGAATGGCCTGACCGACATAATTAAAAATTGTTTTGTATTTATTTCACTGATGCCTAGAGGCGTTTTTAACTTCTTATACCTGCCAAGTGAGTTGAAGCAAACGTCGCACAGCTTTCTATTTTTTGCATAGCAAGCAGTTGAACAGGCTCTGTTTAACAAGTGGTTATAGGGTTATTGTCAATAAACACAAAGGAAATTTTTCAAAACTTAGTTATGACCAAAAGAGAGATTACGTTTAAAAGTTGCAAAGCATTTTGAGTTAACTTTGTGTCAAGGAAAATGCACGCAGTGCAAGTCAGTTATGTACTCAGCGAATTTGGCAGCTTCGTTGGAAGCTGACGTGGAGTTGCATATTCTTCTCTTCCTGTTACTTCAAAGCCTTTTGTCCGTTGATCAATCCGCACCTACGACCATCAGATTAAGAATTTGTTCTCTTTTAATACAAAAAAAAGCGCTTTACGGGGATACGGAAAATTGAGATCGAATAGCAATCTAGAAAAAGCAAAAAAGTTTACTCGCTTTGCGGAGAAAATAGTTTAAACCCCATTACACCCCCGAGTGCGACTTTGGTCGGAAGGATAACTGCTGTAACAGGCAGCCGAAATGGTTTTCGTTGTCTCTCTTTTGTGGCCTGGTTTTGCTTTCACACATCGCTTACTCTTTGTAGTTATAGTGTGCTTTGCACAGTGGCCTTTATCAAATTTCTAAATAGATTTAACGTATAGTTTAAATGCTTAGTCATTATTTAAATAAACCTAAATTACCACCATTATCATAAATGAAAAACAGGTAGCGATTTAAATTCGATTGAATGCTTTATAACTATATCATCAGCTTTTCTCAATAAGAGCCAGTGCAGTGTGCAGTATAGGTCTATGATACAGGGAATAGAGTAATTTGCCCAGGCGTCAGTGGACTACCAAGCAGATTAAGAGTCACATTGATAAACTGGCTAACTACGAAGATTTTTTTTATCAGCAGAACAAGTTTTTAACCATGACTGAGAAAATTCCGTTCATATTTCTTTCTCCATATAACTGTTATTGCTAAGGACCAAGCAGGAGACCAATGGAAACTATTTTACAGGTTTTTGGTGTGACTCGACAACGAAGTTAAGCCCAGATCTAACGACTGAGAAGCGGGCACTCCACCAAAGTTTTCGCGAAAAACGTTGTAGTCAAGTGATTTCTTTCCGGAGCCTACTGCTTTGTGTTCTTGAAAACCGCACTTAACTGCAACATTTTTTCTGCTTGGTCAATGTGTTTAGGGTAGAACTATACTTCACCATCAATGATACTATCAAACTCGAAGCAGCTCTAAAAAAAGACGTACCGGTACGACATTTAGCAGTAAAATTCTGTAAAGATTTTTCTGTGATCGAATGATGAAAATATAGAGCGGTTTCCTGCAATTACATGTAGTTGTGTTTATTTTCAGTGTTGCTCACAAGCTGTCTCTGTAAATAGTTTGTGAAAGAAAGCATCCAATGAACAAGAATGCTTATAAGCTGCACTTGCGAAGCTTTCCCATACAAAGCAATGCTATTTTTAACCTAAAAATTGTCGTTATATTTTTATTTGTTTTCGGATCCTATTGCTTATACGTGGGATTCTTAACGGGATCTTTAGCATCCTCATGCAGCAAAAACGAATTCGTCCGCAATGCTGTCCACGAATGGGATTCTCTACGCCCTTTTGAGAATGATGTTTTGCTTCAATACAATTCTGAAACAAGAAGGTGTAATTCAACTAAAAAAAATTGCACTGCTGGTGAGTCAAAGCTTTGTTGCTTGGATCCTCGATGATCAATTTAGCTCTCGTCAAGGAACATGTAAAAAGTAAAAGCCAACTATTAGACCCGTAAAAAAGGGAGGAAAATCTCCCTCCGTTTAAGTTGTGAAAACTTACCTTTTTGGAGATTTGTTAGGATGTGATGATGCTTCAAACGATTTTTTTCTTTTATCTGTTTGCCTTTCTTCCCAAAACTGGATTCTAAATGTAACATCACTATCAACATAGACGTAACCAATGAAGTAACAGGTTGCATGATCCCCTCTCCCAAATACCTTGAACTAGATCAGTGCGTTTTTTTTTCATAAAACAGTAAAGTATGTTTTTACTGTTTTAAACTTTTGGTTTCATCGTCTTGACTTTAGTTTATTTAGATATAGTCAATTGAAGATTAGGCCAAAGGCCATTGCTTGCGACCATGCGATATCTATATCCAACAACTTTACTCGTTCATAATATCAAAATTTTGTAGAAAAATGTGCCATCTTCCAACGTTTTTTGACTAGCTTCGCCAATGCGTTCTCACGAAAGTGCTTTCCCACGATGTTCGAAGCACTTACCTTTCATTGACATTTTGTTATTGAAAGAAATTGCTGATTTAGCTTTATTGTGAGTTTGTTTCCGTACAAGCTTCATTCAAACACTTATATTACTTTTGTAATGTGCTTTCCCGTGGGAAGATCTGGTTGCTAATCGGTTTCTTCTGTTCTTAATTAATCAGATTCAAGCCGAAAAGCAACTCCTGCAACGTTCAAACTAATGCGTAAAATCAAGCAAACTATATCTGATGAAAGGTGAGAATATTCTAATAACTTCAAGATTGCTGGGCCAAAATTTGTTCGCGACGCATTAAAGACTGCATCCCAAGCTCGGACGAGCAAAACTTCGCGAAAATTGATTTGTTAATGTCCGAATTGTTGATATATGACAAGCATCCTCTCGACTATTTTCATTTGGTGCAATACCGCTTCTCATAAAAATGTCGCAAAAATTTGTTTCAAAGCTCCATTAAAATTTAATACCTCCAGTAAATTGCTTGTATAAATATTATGGATAATGTACATATTATGTATGCTTTTATTCTTCTGGTAATGCCGGCTAATTGAGAAATTCATTTGAAGAAAAATATCAACCATACCAAAAAATCAGTATGTCTTGCTCTGTATAATTCAAAACAAAACGTTCAATTGAAAGCGATTCTGATAAAGCTTATAAATCATTCCGCCGTTTTCTGAAGCACTCTTACAACTTCGCCAATGACTTTATGAGACAGATGCTATAAATATGAAAGCAATATATCCATTAATTGAGTGCAGTTTGTATCGTAGCTTTAAGATTGAGGGTGCTTAGAAGAACTCTTTTGCAGCAGTCTTTCCCGCTTCGTTTCAGAGCTTACGGCAGAAATGGAGTGCATCGCGCAAAGCTCTAAAGGGGGTTTAGCGGTGCTTCATCGGATGGAACAGCAAAAAGGCTCACCCAGCGTGTCGTAGGAGACAACTTGCGGGCACCGCCAATTATGGCATCTTGCCTTTTTGGTAGTGGGCTACCATAGCGAAATTGGTGCTTATGACTGACTCGAAATAGGCCTCTCTTTCTTTAGCTCAATCGTAATCAAATTTAAACTCTGAGTTTGCACAACCCTACTATGCCGCATCTCAATTTTGTAAAAATGATATTAGTACACACAACAACAACAACAATAACAATAACAAGACGGTCAGAAATCAAGTTGCTGCATGTTGGCATAAAGCCGTAACAATTATTATATATCATAAAATAGATATATTTAAATAACACGAAATCATTCAATAATCTGTGCTCTTACTTTGTTAAAAACAAACCGATTTTACTTAAACATCGCTATTCAGCAAAGCAACCGCAATAACCAATAATCACTTACGTGAAGTTGAACGGACAGGCTCACAAACCGACAATAAGACTAAACTAACTAACTGCAATAAGGACATACTGCACACTGAAAGCTAATTCACACAGAAAACTAACATCAAACGATGAGAGCGAGGAGTGCAAAAATAAAAAGTCATCCTAACCGGAGCTGCTAAGTAACTGAACTTGATAGGTTGCTAAAGTAATACATGCGATAACGATTGTGACACGCAACACAAAGAATCAGATCGCGCAGTACCGTAATAATGAAACACCGCAAACGTAACAAACAGTTTACACAGATGAAAAAGTCACTGTGATAAAAATACATGTATAACGCGAAACAAATCACGAATACTTTTACCGTCTACACTCTACAGTGACTTAGAGCTAAATACTTAAAGTCAAGTTTTAACTTGATATCGATTAATAAGATGTTGAAATTGGCTGATACTTGGCAAAATCGATATAGCCCTGATGGTGCTACTACTAGGTAAAAAGTTAAATCGAAAAAATTAGTTGGGCCACCCTTTTTACTTGATTTGTTTCACTGGATAAAACAAAACACTAGCTCATTTCTTCTGCTGTAGTAGTCTATATAAATTCTTTTTCTTTTCTACAATGCTTACTGATATCAACATATCACACACCACACCATCATTGGAGATGTTCAAAATGATATTTTCCAACCATGCAATAAATGCTCGTTATGTAGTAAACGCGGAAATAACCCAAGCATGGTAAAACCCACCAATTTCATCTCTATTGAAAACAAAAAGTTTTTCTTACGCAACGTTTCACCTGTGCTAACTACAGGATATGCAAAGCGTAATACAAACTTTGTAATCAAATTTACGTGGGACAAACAAAAATAAATTTTTAATTGGATAAATGAATCACCTTACACTTTGGAAAAGTAAAAACACAGAAAATCACACTGAAAAAGCTGCTTTCCTCATTCACTTCTCCAATTACCACTAAAAATTCAGTTCTCATTCAAACATTTCCAAATGCTACCACGTCAAATTTTTTGCATGAATCTACCGACTACCATATTCTTCATATGAATAAAAACAAATCAATCAATAATCTTGAAGCTACGACAAATATAAATAGAATTAAACACTACGATTTTTTGACCCCAATTTTATACTGTATTGTTTAGTAATTATTTTTTTGTTTTTCGTTATTTTTTCGTTTTGATTACATTTTTTTTACAGTGATTTATTCATCTGTGTAAACTGTTTGTTACGTTTGCGGTGTTTCATTATTACGGTACTGCGCGATCTGATTCTTTGTGTTGCGCGTCACAATCGTTATCGCATGTATTACTTTAGAGCAGGGGTCGGCAAACTTTTTGTACTACTGGGCCAAATCTTCATATATCCGGTAGCGTGCGGGCCGCAATACTTTCCGCCTATAAACGCAATAGATTTCACAATAATGAGACGCGTGTCCGTTTATTGTCAAGCACACATTAAAACACAATACATTGATTTATTTACTATCATCAATGTGAAGGATGATGTTGTTTCTGTGTGATCGACAAAGCATTAAAATCAACTGGCAACTTTGTTGATGATATCTGCAGTACGTCGTTCAAATGACGATCCGACAAGCGATTACGAAGTTTATTCTTAGTGTAATTCATTTTTGAAAAAATTTGCTCACAGCAATATGTGCTTTCAAACATGCACATTACACGTTTTGCATTGTCATGCAGATGAGGATAGGTAGATTTCGGGACATATTCTTTATAAAAGTTGGCAGTTGGAACTGAATCAAATTTGGCCTTTAACGTATCGGATGATTGAAGTTCAGTTATTTCCATTTGCAGTTCATGTGGCGCAGAATTGACATCAACTGAAAATGGCATGGCAAATAAATTGAATTTGTCTTTTTATTTTTTTATATCACCAAATCGAGATTCAAATTGAGTTTTAGTGGAAACGATTACTGATACGTACTTAGCAGAGTTGGCAGGTTTACAGAGGCCTAAATTGGGAAAACGGGCAAAGTTGGAATTGATCAGTTGAGTTTCGCAAAGACGTAGCTTGTTTACAAAGGCACTTTGGAATGTTCAACCCTCATTGTAAACTTTTCTACTTTTCCCAGACATTTTAATGCTAAATTATAAACCTTAACCCCAAAACAAAACTGTTAAATACAACTAACCGCAGTGTTTTTGACTAGTAAACAACCTAAGCTATAGCAGACATGTGCTTTCGCTTAGACTACTTACTACAAAATAAACGCTATACAACAGACATTGTTACGTCATAAATTCGTGTGCAGATAATAATTCATTTTAACTTATGCCAATGAGACGACATAGAGTCATTTATGATTTTATAAGACTTGTAGATGTCGTTCTGACGTCCCTAAATTAACCGGCATGAACGCAAACTTGTATCGTAATTAGTTTATTAGCAATTTTTTTTTTTATGCATTTAAAGTGAGGTCGTTCGAGGGCCACAATAAATTTGTTCGCGGGCCGCAGTTTGCCGATCCCTGCTTTAGAGACTTATCAAGTTTTTCAGTTACTTAGCAGCTCTGGTTCGGACAACTTTTTATTTTTGCACTCCCCGCTCTCATCGTTTGATGTTGGTTTTCTGTGTGAATTAGCTTTCAGTGTGCAGTATGTCCTTATTGCAGTTAGTTAGTTTAGTCTTATTGTCGGTTTTGTGAACTTCACGTAAGTGATCATTGGTTATTGCGGTTGCTTTGCTGAATAGCGATGATGATGTTTAAGTAAAATCGGTTTGTTTTTAACAAAGTGTGAGCACATCTCATTAACTGTTTCCAGCTTCAGCTTTACTGTAAGGATTTAACTTAGTTGATATCTATAGCAGAATCGTCATTTGTTATTACTTGTGCGGAGATTCTTCTCAAATCCTTATGATTTGCTTAACAAAAATAAAATTGTTTCAGTTATAAATTAATCAGCTGTGAAGATATAATTCGATTTTGGTATTCCAAAGAATTTGAAGCATTTACTCCTTTCGAAAGCAACATAAAAAATAACAAAAAGGAACGCAAAAGAAGACGTAAGAGTGACATAACAATAAAGAATGGAACAACGTTCTACTTCAAAAAAGACTCCTCCAAGCACCATCGCTACAAAATGATTACAAAAGAGGTAAGAAACATTTGTGGGATAATGATACCACCGCGACGGCAAGGATCAAGCAGGAATCACTCCCCGTTTTTGACTGGTATACATTGCATATCCTTGTGAGTGATTTAAAAAAATAAATCATTTATGTAAAAAGCTCAACATGCAAAATTATACTTTCAAAGAAAAATTGTGAGCAGCATTAGAAGCGTGATTTTGTCAGGTTGATTCTATGCACTTCTTTAGAATACCATCGAAACAAAATATTGGCTTAAATGTGGAACTAAGAAAGCGTTACAAGGTGTTATCAGCAGCTGTGACAGAAGCAGCATGACTAAGAATTGAGTTTAAACCCAGTTTCCAAGTGGCGGTGGCCAGCTATTGATTTTTTTGCGTCAAAGCAAACTCAGTGCTGCTGCTGTTAGGCCGCATGTTTCAGATTACGCTCAAACATTGTCTTCATGGATGGGACCATTAAGTTGTTGCAATTTTATTTTCTGATCATGGAAAACTATTTGGCTTGATTCGAAAAACCAATTGTTTTCAAACCCGCTTCGTTATTGCCAGCATGCATCCGGTGCAGTACGTTATCACCACCGCAAACCGTGTAATCAAGCAAAAAAATGCCGTAACGTGAACTTGCTGGGATAGAGCTTGAGGATAAAACTCGTGAACTTGCGATGGAAAACATCTGCACTTTATAATGATGATTGCCCGTCCTCGTTTTTGGATTAAGGCAAGGCATAAAACGGAACGATCAGAACTTACTTCGCAAAGCTCAATGAGCAAGTGCACACATACCGATTAGTTTGATTGGGATGAATTACAAACTAACTGTCACAGATTTATGCCTACACCCTTACTACCACCGAGGAAAACTGCTTCGGAAACCAAAAAGTCCCTTTTCACCATGCGGTGAGCTTCGCCATATTTAAACCCGTAATGCGTGGACCACAACTAGCACAGAACCTTAGCGCAATAGCCAACGTTGCTCACTAAAAGTAATGATAGAAAACATAGTTAATTAAGTTACTATGGCAATAATAACCGGGGAATTCCAACGTAACGGTTCATTCACGCGTATGAGCTCATGCTCGGTTTGCATGTCTTTCGTCAGTCTGGGCCACCACAACGGGTAGACTGCTTCGCCCCACCATCTGCCTGCAACATGAAGACGGAGGCATCCCGTTAAGTGCCTTGCCCAAGGACACAACAAGCAAGCTTGCCGGCTTGTATTTCACTCTATTTCTGTTGTGCTGAGCGCCAAGCAGGGAAGCTGTGAATATTACTTTTTAAAGTCTTTTGGTATGACTCGACCTGGGGAATGAAACCCAAGTCTACCGACTGCGAAGCGGACACTCTAACCACTACGCCATCGCGCCTGATAAAAGTCACGGTGACTGTCTTTGAGAAAGGCACCTTGAGATGAGTTTCTGCGCATGGTGGATTTTAGGTTGTGATAAATGTATTAAACGTTATATCAAGAGATCGCACGAAATCTCGAAACTCGGAAACTTCAAAACAGATCCTGCAAGTCTGGAGGGTAAAAGTGTAGTAAACAAATAAATATGCAAAGATTACAGCATTTTGATTTTAGGCTCTTAAAAATACACCTGGGTACTTCAAACTGTATGAAGAGTATAAAAAAAGGTTTCTCATTGGCTGGAATTTAAAAGGCGTTGCTCGTCTTCTTGGTGCGTGCGTTACGGACAACAACATCCGCATCATGAACGAAGACATTGAAGTAAATTTTTATGTCTTGACAAAGCACATAAGTATGGAGCATTTTGATGATAAAACTTCTCCCACTCTTTTTGATGAGAAAAGCTGGCAAAGCTGAAAGAGCAATGAGAACAAGCACTTAATAATTGATTTTCCGGCTTTGGTTAATTCTCTCTTGTTTATCTACTTCCCCTCTGAAAACTAATATTTTTAAACACCCATCATCAACCTAAAAGCTGATTCGCATTTTGTTTTTTGTTTGCATTGCTTTCACAAAACTACTTTTATTGACTTTTTGAATTGTGTCCTTCTCGTAGGGTTTTCAGCTATGTGACTATGATGATGATGATGATCGAAGAGGACCTCGGGTTTCTACGTGTTTTCGACTTGAAAAACTACGGTCAGCAGCTCTCTCTCTCTCTTTGTGTATTTGCCTGAGTGTATGTGAGTCTGTGAGTGTATGTGTCACATTTAGGTCTTCAAGTTGTTAAAAAGAAAATCTGCTTACCTGAATTATAGTAACTTATTGTCGATATGTGCTTGCAGCAATTTTATTCAACGTCAAACGGACAGCTCTGGCGCAGCTCTTCAAATTGCGCGAAATTTTATTTGTTTGGTTCGGGAGCTTGAAAGAAAACAAGTTTTTGTTGAAGATTTTCATGGCTCTCACTTTGTCATAACATCCGATATGTCTGTGAGTCTAATAGATTACTTAGTTGATGTTACATTAAATCGTTACCGGTATCTTCAATACAGCTTTAAAACAGCTGTTTTGCCAAGAACTGTGTTGCTCTCATAAACTGTCAATTTTGGCGTCAAATGTTATGCACAATCCGGCATAACATTTGACTTTTGATCAGGGCGCCACGAAAAGCGGTTGTTACAGAATAAATTTTGAAAAAAACTGCCTTGAAAGTTCTGTAACGAACAGATTAAACTTTCATCACTCTTTTTAGATTACAATAACGTGACTGCTATACAGAAGAGTCCAGTAAAATCGGCCCATTTAGAGGATTTGTAGCTATGCCTTCTGTACTTCTGCCTGCCCATTGTATTTGCCCGTGCATGCCCGCCAAACCAGGAGTAGCATATCAAGCTTATTGCTGTGTTTGAAATAGCTGCGCTCTTCTCTTTTCAGGTTGTTATCAAGGATGTAAGGAATTTAATTTTTTACGGTGGAAGGAATATTTTTGGTGGCAATCTGTGCTGGAAAGATAATGATTGCCTCTCACCTATTGGTACCAAATGGTCGAACACCTCTGCAAATCGCTTTATTTATGACCGCTGCCAAGACAATAAACAAAGGTGTTCTGAAAACAGGTACTGAAGAGCTTGTAGGCTGCGAACGAAAAACACTTTAGAATGGCTTAGGTTTGGTGCAAACAATTCGTTTTTACTGTGGGATATTACGCAACTAAACAAGTCTGAAGCTACAGTCTTCTTTGTGCATTTTTGCCCTGGCTACTTGACAGCTTTATTTCACCTGCTTGACACTCAGCAATAGGGGAAATGTTGAGAAAGAGATATGTACCGTGCAAAATTTACTCGGTCGTGATAAAACGAAGTCCTGGAACAAAAAACCCTTGCCGTTGAAAAAGTGGTCAAAGGCATCTATGCTTTATTAAAAGCCTCTAGCTTCTTGTCGGTCACCACTGCACTGGAGAGACCTGATAAGTCGAAACAGTGTCACTGTCTGCAGTTTTGCTAAGTGCATCACTAGCCTCTTGCATTACGACACAATAACATCTTTTGCAATGTTTTAATGTCATGGCCGCTGCTTGGTCACTTTATTTTGCAATTTAAAGTTTTGAGATCTTTTTCTTTTGTTTTGATTGGATAGGTGCCGAGTCAGTTTTCGCATGTTAGAATACGCTAGCTAAAAATCTGGGTATTTATTTCACCTTGTTACTAGAAAACGCCGACACAGTTATCAAGCACCCACCAATTCTCAAAGTTGCAATTAATTTTGTGTCTTGGTAACATTTGAAAGTTAAATTGTCTTGCTGGCGCATTTTTACATCAAAATAGCGGCAGGAAAAGAGGGTATAACAGACTCCATAGTTACATTATTTCATTTGAGTCAGGCGTTTTTCTTACACTTCATACAAAAGAAACAAGGCTAGAATAACTCGGTTTTGAAATTATTCCACGGCAATTTTTGCCGCCGGCTAAAGCTACACGTGAACGGACTATGTGTTTCTTTTAATGGTGGTGTCATTAGTTATTGGGAATTTAATACTTTACTTTTCAGCCGATGCATTGGGTTTAATGCTTCACTCCACCTCTGCGGTTTATCTCATTGGATTCTTCCTTTCGTACTCGAACAACTGTCCAGGGCTCAAGAGAGAGCGAGGTTTTCTATTCTCATCAACGCCTTATCAGCCTCATACGCTGACAGGAGAAAGAGCGCAAAATCAGCTTGTGACGAGGTAAGGCAAGGGTGAGCAAATCAGGAGACCGGCACAAGGCAAGGACGGAGCTCCAACAATATCGCGACTGAAGACCAGCCTCTGCGCGTGTCGTGATGACATCGTTCTTCCGTGGAATTTTTGCCACTTCAAACATTGAGGCCAATGTCACCCCCTCTTGCATCTAACTAAGCCACTAATTCTGAATTGAATTCACAAGTGTGTATTTTAGATGAATGAAATTCTTGCTATGTACGAAGAAAATAAGAAAAATCCGAGCAAGAAAAACGACAAAGCATTTCATTTGGGCAAACCAAAGTAATGTGGAATGAATTGATATACAAGTGCTAAGAAGTTTTTAAATTTCGTTTTGAGAGGCAAGCTTTTAAAATTTGTTGGAAGGTGGTCAAAAAAATCATGAAAAACAAAAAAACTTCTTTGATTTTTTTGTTTTTGTGTAAATAGGCTTTTTGCCCCCTTTTGTAAATACGCTTGTTATATCTTTGAGAAAGGCGCTTAAAGGAATACACGTCCATTTTGATGTGGGAGACAGATGATGGGGTGAAGCGGTACGTCTGTCACAATGGCTCAGTTTGACAGTAAGACTTGCAACCAGGCTATGAAGTCGGGAAATGAATAAAAGAGTCAGGCTGAACATCCGCTAGTTTACCATAAACCAGCCACGAAATACAAGGTGAAACATCCCATTTAACGCCTTTTCCAACAGCATATGAAACAAACTTATGAACTTTTTTCAGCACTATACCTTTTGTACGAAACATCAAAAATAAATCTGCAAAAACTTTTTTCCAAAAAGTTTTTGCTGTGACCAGCTCCAGGCATGTGTCATACTTCCGAGGCCATAATTCTCTACTTTTTCATGTGCTCGCTTTCCTTAAATCTTCACAATTTTCTGGTACCCTTGTCCAAAATGACAGACAGAAATAAAGCAATAAGCAAAGCATACTAAATCATGTATGAACTAGAATCTAAACCACAGATTCTATGCACCCAAACTAGCAGCAAATCAACAATAATCGCTCTATGGCACAAAAATCTGAACTACCCACTAACAGCACAAAACTCACTTCGAACCGACTTAAGTAAACACATAAATAGCGTGAATGTTCTGTCAGTATATTCATCAGCTCGGTCAGGCAACAAATATTAATTTAAGGAAATGTGCCTTTATGAAAAAAGGAAATTTACACGAAAATACTGAATACTGATGCACATAAATACGGAAAGCAATACCAATTCAACGAGGAAATTGCAGATTTCTTTTTCGAGACACACCTCTTCGGACCAACTCTTTTAGTGAGTTCGGAAATGCATAGTTTAACTCGATTCAATTGTTTCATTATTTTCATCCAATTGAGAGCTTTTATTTTAGATTATTAAACATTTAAATTTTTTTACCTTTACAATGTCCCTCATTTAATCATTAGTTTTTTGTATTTTTTAATTCAGTAATTCTAATATATATATATATAATTTGGTGTGAATTGACGTATGTCGATATTGTAGTGTTGTCCAGTTTGGCCCGTCGTTTACAAATTCAAGTAGTATTCCTGGCGTAAAGATAGATAGAATGTGCTCCAACCTTGATCATCACATGTAAATGTGATTTTTACGTCGCGGAAGACAGAGATTTCACTGGTCTTAGTCGCTACCGCTTTGGAAACTCTATTCGAAAAATTTCCAGCTTTTGATTCGTTTGTTTGTAGCTGTAGGACTACCACAGCATTTTTGTTAAAACTAGGTTTATGCAAATTGTATTTAACCCTACTGTATATCTTTTTCTCCCTGCTCTGATGGTTCCCGCAGACGTATATTTATAGTATCCCTGGTTAAAAACTTGTGTCTCACAGCATTACAAGGAGACAATCTGGGAGGCACAAAAGATCATCTGGTGGTTATACAGTACATGACACTGCTTTTTCAAAAATATTTTGTATTACTTGTTACAAATCTTCGGTCAATGAAAATTTGTCCGCAAGTTCCCGGGAGGAACTCCAGGGCCTTCCCTCCTTCTTCACCACAACAATTAAGTAAAAAAACTTCTTTATTGTGGCAAACTCAGTTAAACAAAATGGAATGCAGAAAACTCAGTTAAAATAACTTCCGATAGCAAATAAAAAGAAAGAGCAAAAATTCACCGAGGGCTTCTACGTAAAATAAACTGATGCAGTATACCACTCAGAGAGTTTATAGTAAGCGAGATCTATTTAAAACCCTTACCTCTATGAACATAGCACGTGATCACCATAACCGTATCATATATCGATTTATTCAGTTATAAAGGCAATCTACGCGCTTTATATGCATGTTCACACGAATGACGTGATTATTTCACAGAGTAATAGTATTGCAAATAATAAAAGCCTCCCTCCCATAATTTGACGAGACCATCGCTGGACGCGTTTCGTCCTTTTGGGACTCATCAGCAGGGCCTGTCCCGTCTTACCAAAAGCCAAAACCCATATTTGCAATAATATAAAAATATAGTATCATCCTAATACAAATTCCTTCGCACACATCACGCGCGTGGTACATGCTATCACTTTGGCACGGGTATCCCATCCGTATCGAAGATGCAGTGTACCACTCAGAGAGTTTATAGCAAGCGTGATCTATTCAACCTTCGTGCAGCCACAAAAATTAAGAACTACTTTAGAAATTCAAAAACGTCACTATTTACTGGTTGGAGCGAGAGGCCGGCTAATCAAAATGTAAATCTCGCCCGGTTTTAGGCAAAAAACGCACGATAGTTGCATTTCAACCTCAAGCAACCAAATGCCAAATAGAGAAGAAATAAGGGCGTGCGTGCGAGAACAAAGGGCGCTAGTTCAGCTCAGCCTGGGAAATCAATTTTTTTTCTCCGAAGCCAATTCCGTAGCATTACTAAAGAAAAAGTTATTTCAAAACCTTTGGTTTATGTTTTTTTGTTTTACAGAGGTCGTAAAGGGTAATGAACTTCCGTACAATTCAAATTGGTGTATGGAAAATGGATGGGAGTTTCGCATATATGCAGTTGATGTACCGTGGCTTTGTGTCTGATCGCTTTACATACAAAGGAAATGCACAGTAAAAAAGAATTTCTTCAAAAGTAAATCCGAAGCCAAGATATAGTTGTGAACGAAAGCTATTTAATTTGAGAGTTAGAAATTGCAACTTTTTTCCCGAAACCACTCACAGAAAGCTTGCTTTTTAGAGATTTACTTGCATTTGATGAATTTTTAGAAGAATATTTGCTCCATATTCCATTTTACCTCCAACCCTTTCGTTTAACTACCTTCTAAACATAGTCTTGCTGCTTCGGTTTACGAACCTGATTATTAGGTGTTTTGAATTTTTGAATTGGAGACAGGAAGATGCTTTCTGGTCCGATATTGGAATGATTTTGCATAATATTTAAATTCTTACTCTGCTGTATGAGGGACGCATAGCTATGCTAAATGTTAAAGCATTTATTTAGTTAAAATGTAATTCGCACAACAACAGATGAGATATCAACTGTTCTCGTTGATGCTTTACTGATGCCTTATGGGCCGAAACAGTGGAGTCAGCATCTGACCCTCACGCAAAATATTCAACAGCATGTGCTGGCTTTGATTCCATCTTGAAATTAGTTAAACCACTCGATGACTTCTTCCTGTTTCCTTGAAAAAAACTTATTGTCACATTTTATGTACTACAGTCTGCAATAACCTAATGCCCACATTGTTTCCTCTTTTCAAGGCTTATTTTACTCCTCCTATAATTTATCTATAGCTGCGTCATCAAGCTTCACTCATCAAAAATTTTTGAACTGCGTATCTTTAAGTTGCTTTACTTCTAGTGATATGTCTCTGCAGTGCTTAACTTATGCCGTTTCGTTACTGCGGTTGAAAAAAGATGATTTATTTGCTTGTTAAATCACATTGAATTGTTCATTCTAATTTAACTGAAAGTTTAAACAATGCTGTATGCTGGTTTAACGGCGACAACCAGGACTCGTGAATGGACAAGAGTTCCAACCAAAATTACAGTCGTCTTTTTGTGACTGATTGTTATGATAATAAGTTTTTCTGTTATTTTTGAAGCAGAGTGCAATGGAGGAGGTGGCTTCTGCCTCCCAAGTATCGCTCCTCTTGTTTGTGTCCCTGCTTGTTTGCGAGTTTATTGTATTCTTCAGTTTTTTGTTTTTTGAAAACAAAATAAAATGTAACCACTTTTGACGTAATTCATTGTTTCGTGTCTGACTCGTGGTGAGTAGAAAGAAAATATGAATTATTGAAGAATATTAATATAGCCAAGACGTGTTTATGGGGTAAGAAGAATCAGAACACAACTTTTCTGTTGGCACTCGTCTCATTACTTTTCAAACACACATCGTATATGAATCTCTTTTGCCTACTTGAAAATATGGATGCAAATAAAAGCGGGCTTTCTCCTCGTTATTTTAAAATAAAAACTTGCGACCCCTCCCCCTTTAAATGATTATGCAATTTCTTTACTACTTGAAGAAGATATCTTTGCTTTTTGAACTTAATGCTCTACCACCGACACATTATGATAGCTGTTTGCTCAATGGGATTCGATATTTGGCTGTATAGATTCGTTTGGATAAATTTGTCGGCTTAACCTTCTAATAGTTTTCAAAAATATGGTTTTAAACCTATATTAAAAAGATATTTTGATATTTCTGGTGATTCGATATTATTTATTCACCGAGTGTCGAGGACATTGTAGTAGCAATAGATTTGTATTTTTTACAGGAGACTTTTTGTGAGAATGCAATTTTTGTTTCCACCCAGCTTTAAAAACATAATCGCACCCCCACTACCGAAGGATAATTTTTTTGAAAAAATTTCTTACTGAATAGTTTAATGTCACTGCCAAAGACAAATTAAATTGAGCCTAAAATTGCTATTTTAAGTTAGAAGCAAAAATACTGTTTTAGTTTAATAAATATACGTCTGAGAAAGTTTGCTTTTTGGGGTCGGCATTTTGTCTGATCTTATTCAGCATGCTGCACATCCAATCTTAGTCTAAACAGAGAATTAAACACTGCAAAGGGCACGCTTTTTGTAAAAACGAGTTAATCTTGTTGGCCGTCTGAGCTACAAGGCATGGCTTAAAAAGGTTTACAAAAGTTTTTATCTGTTTTGCTCAATTGTGATGCCAACAATTCAACCAAATGTTAAGTTAAATCTCAAAGCAAATACCGTACTATCTCGTGACAATGATGTCACAATCGAGCCATGACGAAAAGTCGTTACGGTTGATCGGAGAGCTTCGCTAATCTTCTATTTGCTGTCCGTTTGAGCAACTTTCCTATCAACTGACCTGCACTGAATTGCAATGAAAAGAACGTCGACAGCTCATGAGATACATGATGCTTCACGTTACGTGTCTCGGGCACGCGATGGATTCCTGGAACAAAACAAGAAACTTTTTAAATGCAAACTGACACCTTGCTGCAGCAGTTCGAATTTACAAGAGAAGTATTGACTCGCCAAAGATAAATAGTTAAAATTTTATATAGGCTCCGGCGAGAGAGTGAGAGAGAGGGGGTCCACTACGGTTTTGACAAAGCCAGCCAGTTGATAAGGTTCTCAACCCGGATGCCATTCGTAGTATTCGAGAGTGCCGCATGGTAGGAAAAGCATTAGAGATTTACCTGAAGTGTTTCAAATCACAGACGTAGCTTATGTGAGATGGATTTTCGTTTTGACGGTGATCAAAAACTATGAAAAGAGAAAACTTGAGTGTAGCCGTTGAAGAAAAGATTGCGATTTGCAATTGCTTGACGTTCTCAAGTATTAAAAAGAATTAATCAAGAAAGCACATATATACACTATGATGCAGTACAAAATGTGCTTTAGTTTCCTTAAATGACTTTTTATATATGGTGCTACAACATTGGTTGATATTACTCTGCTATCGTGGGTTTTGAAATTTAATTTGAGCTTGCTACTTTAACCTCCTATTGCTGCAAAATAGGTCCAGGGTGAAGAAAAATGTTTAGCTTTTTCAAAAAGTACCGCAGGTCTGAAAAGGTTGGGCTCAACAGCAATAGATAATGATGCATTTGAGAAAGATAAGGCCAAGCTTATGTCTTTCACAAATGAGTTAGTATGAGATTTTACTCTTTACTTGCGAAGACAATGTCTTCATGATGTATCTGAATTGTTGCAAGCTTAGTTATAAAAATAGTTCAAAAAGTTAAAAATTGTCAATTTTTAAATGTTTCTCTAAATATTGTTTTAAAACTTTTAAAAGTTAATTGTCCCTCTTCACCCCGCTCCTGCATTGGTGTAGCTAGGACAAACTTTTGCAGGGGCTATATTTTCATTAAAATAGAGTGTTTGACCAACATTTATGGCATTGAACAGGGAATCTATCAAATAAACGATGCAACAAAACAACTAAACACGCTGACGATACAAACGAAAAGAAACACGAAAGCGAAAGAGAATAATTCATAAGCATTGTAAACAAATATTTCTAGGGATCAGGAAACAATGAAGTAGCTTCAAAAGTTTTTAGTCAGCGCTTTCAAAAAGGAAATACCATGGCTCTCACACAAATAGGCCATTTAATACTCATTTTTATAACTTTTCATATAAATTTTGCATTTTACCTTTCCTTAAAACTTAAAAATTTTCCTGCCAATTCTAATTAATTTACAGGCTGCAAGTATAGTAAGCAAAGTCAACAAAATTTAAAATTAATAAATAAAATCACACCTTATGCCGAAATTGCTTTGAAAACTCAATAACTGTTTATTGTTTCACAAAAAAAGCTTAATATAAGAATGGGGTCAAATATTTTGAAGAGGTGTGGTTCCTGTATTCATTCCTGACATCGCTATACTCATGGTAGCCTATACGTAGACAATTAACAAAAGTTTTGTGTTTTACTGTAGAATGAATGAAAATACTTCATAGATTATTGTGCTTTCTTGTAGGCTATTTTGGCGATAGCATCAAATTGGAGTAGTGTGAAATCTCTTGGTGAGATGCTCTTGAAGGATCTTTTTCATCTTCTTTTTATCTATTTTACTTTGATAAACGGTTATCCAGATGGAAACATACCACTTTCAGCATGTGAAAACATGACTCCCCAACATGGAACCGCGGCGCCTCGAGAAGAGAGAAACCCTTACAACATTTCCGTATCATTTGAAACTTTTCTTCCCAGCAGAGAAATTGAAGGTATTTATAAACTTGAACTGATGTCAAGGAAAAATGTGATCAACCATTTGACTAGAGATTATTTGCAGCGAAGGAAGGTCTAGTAGAAGAAAAGTTTTACAGAAAAGTAATCAGATTCCAGAAATAAACAAGACTTCTTCTCGGTTCTTGTGTGGGTAAATTTTTTCCTTGAACAAGTTTAAAACAAAAATTGCCAGTAGCACATCCAAAAGTGTAGAGGCATCCTACTTCTGGAAATTTAAGATTCGCTCACCAAGAAAATTGTACAAACAGGGAGGCAGCGGTGAGCATAAGTGACCCCAAAACATGAAGTGTGTGAAAAATAAATCTTTAAAGAAGATTACATGTGCAAGTACTCCTCAATGTAAATCAAGAAAAACTTTGTTACTTAGTTTTTGTTTTATGTGAAGTGATAGAAAATTATGAGATTTTTGCACAACAGGAAGTTTCTTATGGTTTACCAAACCGCAACTTTAGCAAAAGACCGATGCAGTTTCTCTATGGCACTTTTTAGGAGTAAAAATATTGAGTATTACGCTGTTTATTGGACCTCTTTGCTGTAAGCTGATCAACGGGTAAAAATTAAAATTTAAAAACTTTTTTATCTTACTCGATGCGTAACACTTTAGATTGTTTTTCCATCCCAAGTCACAAGCTCTGTCAAAAATTCTGTTTGCTCTAATACCAGGTATAAAAACCCATTTCTGTAGAGCATTTTGATTTTCTTTTCAGCTTTGTCGTCGTTTGAGCTATCGTGCTGAGCATTGTTTAGAAAGATGTGCATACATTGCGTAAGAGCTCATGCTCTGTTTGCGAGTCTTCAGGTACATTAAGCCACCACAACGGGTAGACTGCTTGGCCCCGCCACCTACCTGTCAAGTAAAGATGGAGGCATCCCATTAAGTGCCTTTGACCAAGGACACAAGAATCAAGGTTGCCGACTTGTTCTCCACAGTATCCTTTTTGTGCTGAGTGCCGAATAGGGAAGCTGCGAATACCATTTTTAAAAGTCTGATGGTATTACTCGATGAACCCGAAGTCTACCAACTGCGAAGCGGACGCTCTAACCACTACGCCATCGCGCCAGTCCCTTTCCAGCCTGATAGCAACAAACCTTTAACCTTATTTGCATGCATGTGCAAAAGACGGCAAGTTTTTATCCAGTTTACTGAGCATGTATGCAGAGATGGCTTTGGCAAAGGTCACACTTATTTCATTTTTTACCAGTGCAATTAAATGGCGGAAGTAGCCTTTTTCGTGGATATTACGTTCAAGGCAGACGTTACAACAGCAGCAATCCAGTCGGAACTTTTAGTTTCCAGAACAACCAAACGAGGACGCACTTTTGTCCCAACGGATGGCCAGTAAGTTTCTCTATTAGAGCAAAATAGATAAGTATTAAATAGGAGGATACTCAGCAAGAAATGTGGGAGATTAAATTGTTACGTTTGTAAAGCCCTGACTAGATTTTGGACAATAGCCAAAGTTTTGTGGCAAAACTAAAATGATTACTTTATTTAAGACCGTTCAGAAATCTGGTCAAAACCTGGAAAGGGCAACTATAAGTGTAAGAGTTTGATAAATATTTTCATGGGCTAATTACTCCCTTCCTGGCTGCGCTCATGAGGAAAAACGGTGATCTTCTCGCCCTTTCTACTTCCAAAAAACCTTAAACTTCGGTATAATAAAAAAACAAACTTGGGTATGTCGCAAAGGTTGCAAAAGATATGCTGCACACTATGGAACGCAGGTGGTTAAATTACCTTCTTTAAATATCGATCTCAAAAAATGTCCTTAGCTTTTTATAAAGAATCAAATCTTTTTACAACTTCCAAACTTTCGATCATGATGTTCAACAAAAGGTTGCTATGAATTAGGTGAATATCCAAATTTGACGGGTTGAATATTCAAATTTAACTTTCGAGTAAAATCGAAGAAAAACTTCGGCAAAAGTGGGGCTCCAGAGTGCTACGCAAAAGTTTACGGCAGTGGTTGGAAAATTTTTTAGCTATTACCTCAAAACTATTTTGAGAGGAATGTACAGTAATTACCCAATGAATATTTAGGAGCCGAAAAAGATTATACTTATGAATACTTTCAATCCAAATTGAACGCGAAGACCATTTTTCTAAAAGTTGTGGTTTTCGTATTTTCTATCCAAAAAAAGATTATTTTAAAGATCTCTTGTTGAAATTTTGGTATTTGTGCTTCTTTCTCAAATAATGTATCTTTTTTGTAGAAATCAACCATATGAAATAACATTTTGTGCTTTTACGCCACAACTTTTTCAGTTTCTCTCTGCTTAAGAATAATTTACCCCTGTTATCCGATCTTTGGTCTGAGATCACTTTGAGTTATTAAGTGTTTTGAGAAAAATTCTGTTTTTTGAGGCAATAAAATAGTTATCTTTGTAAAAAATGACTTTATTAAGTCGTGCAATGTTCCAGCAGAACTGATATCGCATTTTGAGTTCATTTTTTTCAATTGAACGAATAAAACAAGTTGTCCTGCTTTTGTAACCGCTTTAAAAACGGACAAAAACAGCCAAGTTTGTCTGAAAAAATGACAGAAATCAACTACAGTATTTAGTAAAGAAGGTTTTCCAAAGCGGAAAATTGAGCTAAAATTACGCTATTTGTCTCCTAAAATAACCTTCGTTACCTAACTTGGTGATTACCAACTGGGTAAGAGTAAGAATTTTGAACTGATAGAGAAGGAATAAGCAATTGTAAAGTTATGAGAGGAATATCCACGTTACAGAGTTTACGATATGGAGTTTTATATTTTTCGAATTTTATGGCATGTATTAAGGCTTTTCTTTTTATTTGGAATGATTTTATCCATTTCCCGTGTTTGACGTTTAGCCTTGTTATCTGGCAATGTGTTGTGACAAATGTTTTCACTCTTTTAAATCAAACCAACATTTCAATGTTCCTCTTATTTTTGACAAAAAGTTTTGCCCATTTCTAAAGGCATAACTTTTAAAAATATCACTTTGCGTTTTTATGTTGGTGAAGGGTCGAGTTTGAGTAATAGGCTTTGAAAAACGTGTGAAGGAGAAAGGTGTTACCAGGAGATTGACCGGTACGGACTAAAAACATTAATTTCAGCTTTTCTACAGATGAAATTCACTAACTTTGCCCATTTTTAAACAGGCTGTGAAACTATGACAACTTGTTTTAAATCACTAGTTGAAAAAAAGTTAACCTGGAACTTAAAAGCCATGCCAGATCTGCTAGAACATTGCAGACTTGAAAAAGTCATTTATTCCAAAAACATGGATTTTACTGCCTTCTAAAACAGAGCAACTGGAGTGGTCGTCCACTTTTGCACTGCACTGTAACGACTCTTCGCCGAATCGAAGTCTTTGTAAACAGAAATCTAAAGTTTATATTTGAAAAACAAAACATGAAGCAATGCAAAGCTTAAAAGCACTTACACATTGCAGGTATGTAGTTCGCTTCAATAACTTCTTGAGTTTAAGGTTTTGCAATCTACGATTGTCAGAATCTCCTGACAAATACTAAACGACTGCTTTTCAGTCATGCTCTATCGACAACCACAAGCTGAGCTATTATAGCGGGAATGTAAATAACAGAAATTCTCGTGAATTATGACGATTAGAAAGCCTCGGAATGGCAAAGTTGAAAAGAATTTTCGGCTAATGCCAAAGCTTGCGTTGCAAGTAGTTTTTTCAAAAAATCAGCCACGAAACTTAAATTCGGTTGGTCTTGAAGTTGTAGCGAGGGAAAAGCCCAATAATACAGTAGATGGATTCTGCTTCTACCTCTGGGTCCCTCTTTAAAAAATAACATTTAAAATTTTTCTACCAAAAGTTTGATTTCGAAGTGATGTACTGTAAATGCTGTAACCGCCACATCATACCGTGGTTATGCTTTGGTGAAATTTAGTCAAGTGTGACTATAGAGCAAGCCAACTCTTACAATTCATCAATTTTGATCTTCAGCTTTCTAAAAGCTATTTTCTGAGCGATCTACCTTTGTATGGGCAGGATCTTTCATTTTTGGAAAAGCTTCTTGAATGATGGGCTTCTCATTAGCCTTTTTCGAGTCTTCAGGTAGATTGCGCCACCACAACGGATAGACTGCTGGGCCCTGCCACCTGTCTGCCACATAAAGATGGAGGCATTCCGTTAAGTGTCTTTGTCTAAGGACACAACAAGCGAGCTTGCCGGCTTGTTCTCCACACTATACTTTTTGTGTTGAGCGTCAAGCAGGAAAGCTGTAAATACTATTTTTAAAAGTCTGATGGTATGACTCGACTTGAAGAAATGAGCCCGAGGTCTACCGACTACGAAGCGGACGCTGTAACCACAACGTCATCGCGCTGGTTTTGAGCGATGTTGACTGGCGACAATCGAACTACATGTAACACAGAATTTTGTGTTAAAAGCAAAATGATCACAATTCTTTCTATTGAAGGCATTGTAATCACAACTCTTTATATTGAACGCTTTGCGGTATTAAAAGTTCAGTATGTTAGGTGACAATGAAACACAGCAACCGAATTTTGATATGTTTATGAAAACTTTTCAGGATCAGCCTTCAAATACGATCAGCCACACACTCGAATGGAGATCACATCCTGGCACTTCTCTTACAGTATATTGGATTCCTCCAGATACCACAAATGATCTGTATTTGAGGTAGAGTATCTTTTGAAAGCTTGCATTAAAGTGAAGGGAACCGGTATAAAGCTTTGCAAGTCCAAAGGGGGAAATATTTTGATCTGTCAAAGTAGGAAATCTAAGACAAAAAATAAATATAAGCTTGGCCGTTGGCCTTGGTGGAAAAGTAGGCCAAGATAATTAAAAAGTGCTAATTCAGATATGCAATTGATCCAAATAATTCAAAACCTAAAAGAGAGCAATTACGTCCTCTGAAAAATTGAATGGTTTTTTAGACTGTGTACTTTATGTAACTATGTTTACTTGGCTCATGCTACCTATTTTTGTTCTTTTCAGGGGCACCTTTGTACAATCGTTCACCACATTTTGGATCGGAACCTCTTCGGTTACTTTAACTCCCTTATCGCTATTAACTTACACAGGTATGAGGTAGAGATTATAAATCGCCTTTGTAGATCTCGCTTTTCGTCAAAATATTAATAGAAAGAAGAAAATTACACATTTTTCTGCCAATGAAAATCACCCCCAGCATAGTCTCGATAGAAATTATTGCCTTAAACTTGAGTTGGAATTTTTATTGTAAACCTTGCCTGCTCTTTGACTTGACAATAAAACAAAAAGAATCAGCTTAATTTGCATTTGCGAGAGTAACTTTTCAAAAAAATCTCTTGATTCAACGCTTATTTTATGCAAAATTTTCTACGTCATTTAAAAAAATAGTTAATGCCGCTTTCCCATCAAATCTCTGGCAAACGCTAGCGCTAGCAGCTAGCACTTTGATAGCGCTATGTCAAGAAACTTTGAAAAAGGGAAAAGGAACTTATTCCGCCGGAAAGAAAAGTAGTGCAACCATGCAAATTCGATAAAGAATAGCTTAAACTCCCGCCGTTCAATGAAAAACAAATAATAACTAATCAACAAAAAGCTACAAACGGAATTTTAAAAAATAAAGTATGCTTGGTACAACGGCTGAACCAAAAGAGAAAATAGCCCTCTCCCATCCCCTTTTTGAAAGATCAATCAGAACTTTATTTTTGAATAAATTTCAAAATGTACTTTGATAAGTATTAATACATAAGCTTTGCTCCCCAAATGCCTCTAAAATTAGCATGCTATCCGCGATTTTTTTCAAAATCTTAGCAGTCTTTAAATGAGCCCATTAAAAATGATATAAATTTAGCCAAAAGAGCTGGTCCTCCACTTGTCCTTTCCCCGAAAATGTTTTGGGTGACTACACCCTGCTCGGAAAAACTGTTATTGATAAAAATCAGTGAGTGATAAGCAGAATTGCCGCCAATTTGACTTCGATTTTTTCGTTTAAAAATGTCAGCCCGTCAACATTGCATGTGATCTGCTACATTACAAAATTAGATCCTTTGCACGTAATTATATTTCTCAATTCTACAATCCTTTTTTGATAATCTTTTTAGATTGCTGTAATCACGAATCAACCGTATCCAATGAAGTGAAAGAATTTTGTTCCTTGTTTCAAAGTCAAAACTTTCTCGGTGACGCCACAACATTAAACACTTTTCTTTCGTTGCTTGAAACTGAAAAACGAAGCTTGTTCTTGTCTCTACGATGTTTGCACTGTAAGTTCGTTGCTTGGCAGAGAGATTTTGATGTGGGAAGAGTAAGGAGTATTTAGAAACTGATTAGAAACTGGGGAAAGGAAAAGAATTTGAACAAGAAAAAAGTTTCTCGAAAAAATACCTGAAAAGTTTAAACTTTTAACCACTTGACAGCGGATGACGTATATATACGCAAAACCATGCTTTACGGCATACCAGACAAAATCCTCTTACTAACTCTTTTTGATAATAAAATGATCTATTTTTATCATTATATTGTATAGTTTTATTTATATTTATTAGTTGTTCTTTTTTTAAGAATTTTTAATTTTATGCAATTTTTCTAAAAAATCCCGCTAGCAGAACATAGAACCGCGAGGACATAGAAATGCTTTTAAAAATCCGCTGACAAGTGGCTAAAAAGGTTTTTACCAATTGCTGTGCCATTGAACTATTTTTTTCTCTTTCTCTTCCTGTACATGATTCTGTGGACAGGAAGCGTTTATTTTTTATAAGTGGGATCTTTTTGAAATTGTCTTGAAGGATAAAACTCTTTCATGTTTTTTAACGTATTGGTTTTTGTTCACAATGCTACGTTGAAAGTCGGGAAAGAGCTAAACCCAACCAATAAACATGGCTTTGGGTTATTTCTGCTTCATCTGATCATTAAATATGACAACAAGAAGTTATCGTGGGAGACTAAAAATAAACTGCGTCACTGTGGAGAGTGAAAAAATTACCTCATTACCAATGAAGATTATGACTTAAACATTTAAGTTTTGTCTTTGGCTGAATACGCTCTTGTTGCAAAAGCGAGACGTTTTAAATCAAAATGAGTCTCAGCATTGTGTCTCCTTTCACTAACTGGCAGGATATTGTTTCAAACATTCATGATCTCGAATTTTTGTAGGGAGCTCATCTGCGACAGAGGAAAACAGGACGCTTGTTTCTGGTAAGAAAGATTTACACTTGGAGTCAAAATATTAAATTTGATGGGAAATGAGTTGACAGTGTCTGGATTAAACATTTTTTAACCTCTTAGAAGTTTTAAAATTTGGTAAATTCTAGCCTCATCAGTTGATAGTAACCCGTTGCATTACTTTCCCAACAAGTTCGTCGTTTGAAATTGATTGAGGGGTGAAGTTTGAATCTCTGACATCACTAGGGGGCGGTCTACCTGGTGTGAATTAATTTTGGTGGCAACCCTAGAAGAACTCGTTTCTGAGAAAATATCAATTCTCTTTCAGTGAGTCGATAGAAAATCTGTCATTTTTTGAAACTTCGGGCCGCGTTTTTCGAGCTTGTGCAGACCGACACTGACTCTTGTAGCGCCAATGAATGGAAACGATTAATAAAGAAGTTATCTAATAATTCAAATAAAAGTAATTGGGAAATGGAACTCTCAAAACGTAGTTAGGTTTTTCACATTTTGGGAGCATTGAAACTTCGTCTGTTTGTTTTGCCAGCGAATGGCGGGTTCAGGAATAGGAATTACCGAACAGTTAAGAAAAGAATAGGCCTCATCAAATTGTTGCTTTACCAGAATGCTGTTCTTCGCGCAACGTACCTGCCACCTGTTCCATGTTCTGCGATGCGGAAACGTATGCGATCTTCGACGCATTCATTGATTTTGAAACGGATTTTCAGTCTTGCTACGATCAAAATGAAGCTGTCGCAACCTGCCACTTTTCAAGTAATCTGAGTGCAAACATATGCGTTATTCAAGTGTTTTTCTTCAAGAAGTACAGGAAACGGCATTGAAAATTTTTCTTCTACAATATCCTACAATAGAGCTAACTTGACTAATTTAGTGTCAAGTCTTAGTCGAAACGTTTCAGGGAAGGGGAGGTGTAGAAAAGTGAAACTTGTTAGCAAAATGAGTTTATTAAAAAAAGCCATCCGGTGGTAAAACTGACTTGGTCTCAAGAGAGAAAACGCTCTCAAATGAAAATAAATGTTTTTGGTTGGCAAAAGTTCTTTTGAAAATACGGAGATTTTAATACTAACGCGTTTAACGATATACTTTCTTAGACGGCTTTGCAATTTTGGGTCGAGCCAACAATAATCACTTTTTATGCGAGTGATAGCTCTGTGTTTTCTATTAATTGAATTTCTTGAATTCATGAAAGCTATAGACAGATGTCAACGCCGTCTTAAGAGTTAAGTAATTATTTTCCAACAAGAAAACTATCGCTTAGCCCAGAGGTTCCCAACTGGGGGGTCGCGACACACTGGTGCGTTGTTTGGAAAAGTAAGTGCGTCACAAGTTTACATCCTTGGTGACTTTTGCGTAATTAACCAGCGTTGAGAGCCTTTTGTCTTCGTCATAGACTTGATGACGACTGTTTTTGGTAGGTCAATTTATGTAGAAGGCTTTGCTGCCCCCATTTTTGACTTGATGACGTTTGTTGAGGTCGACTCATGAAGTGCGCCGTTTAATTTCGTAGAGCAGATTAGTGCGTCAGAAATTCATCATATAAGTTGGAAACCTCTGGCTTAGCCTACAAAGCGATTATGCTTTGAATGTGGTTTTTATATCATCCTAAACACCAATCAGCGGTAAAAAATGTTGTTCCACCTCAGACACCCGAATTACAACAACTACTCAGCTTTTCACGAATTCTCCTCCTGTAGCATCGTCTAGCACTTTGCTGATTTCCTCATCACCTACTTCAGTTGGCTCTTGTGATGGCGTTGGCGAAGTCAGAACTCCGGACGGATGCATTTGCGGTATGGGGTATACCGGTTCTCCAATCACGGGCTGTGATGGTAAGTGCTGTAACGATGGTCCCCAATTACTGAAAATACGGTGCATTAGAAACCGTAATTGTTACAAAAATGCTTAGCGCTCATTTCTTTTTACGTAATAAGTGCTTTAATGACGTCATTAAAATGTACTTATTAGTCATAAAACTTATTTTCAGCTCACATGGCTACCGGAAATAAAAAGATAATAGTAATAATTCTGCAAAGTGTAATTTGTTTCCCTTGACTGCTCGAATTCGCTGGAGCGTAACGATCTTTAAATCTCCTTCTAGCTTTGGTGGTCATTTCTATTGAGCTGTTGAGAATAGAAACAAATTAACGAGTCAAAAGTCATGTACTTGCTGTTTGAAAAACATTGCAAATTTTTTACTGAATTTAACTTTTATAAGCAGCGAACAACAAAGACCTTTTTACCTTCGACTTAAACCAAAGACGCAAAAAGATCTTATGCTGATGGTGCAACATATTTGTTTGCTTTTCTTACTTTTTGACTTTAAAACGCTCAATTTACTCCACATCAGTAACATTATGAGCGAAAATATGAATTCTCAAATGTATCGTTTCTCTTCCCCGTCCACGCCCCTCAAATAAAACAACTCGTTTTTTTGTATCAAAACAAATTTTTTTTGCTTCAAGCAAAGTTCTTATTTTTAGACATCGACGAATGTTCTAGAAATATTTTCAACGATTGCCATAACACTAGAGGCGTTTGTATGAACACGTTTGGGAGTTATAACTGTTCGTGTCGTGATGGATTTTCTGGAGACGGGATATCTTGTCAAGGTAAAATCACCCCAAGTCTGGTCGTGTCTCACTAATTGAATGCCAGTCTGAGCTGAGTAAAGCCGGAGGAAGGGTTTGGATCGACACTCGAGGGAATGATCTCCTGCCTTTGAAAAATACCCCGCCGAAGTCAAGCATTTGACATTAAGTTTGCAGTCTCTCTCTCTCTCTCTACAAAAAATATCTTAACGAGAAAGTATCCTCTAAAGTAGTGGTCCGAAAACTGTGAGGCGCTGCCCAATTGTGTGGGCCATACACCGCTTGCGATTGTAGGTCATGTGGAAAGTAGAAGTAAAGATCATCAACTCAAAGAATAAAATGCAACTTTTTATAATCTCCGAAAAAAGGCCATCACTTTAAAGGATAGAATATCTTCGGTGTGTCTAATGTCTTCTTCTAAAATAGTGTCGAATGGAGTTGACCGACCCCTTGCGGTGACGCCGATGGTTTCAGAAACCTTGATTATCGCGCTGGATTTTACGTTTTCACAAGTCAAAGCTTGGCACATTAAATCCCATTTGGATCAGTCCGATCTTTGAGCGTGATTGGAAGCATCCTTTGTTTCTACTATCATGTCGAAGTGCTATTTCGCACGTAGAGATTCGACAGTGTATTGGGCATTATAAAACGAAAAGAGCATTTTTTCAATCACGCTCAAGCATAAAGAAAATGATAATGAGCTTAACTGCGCACCATGCACTTCGCAATCACAAAACTACTTTGCTTCCACCTGTACATTTCACTAATTCACTTTCGATGTGATCGAAACCGTGAACTGTAGCACAGGTTTCTTTTAGAAAAAAAAAACAAAGAAAATCCCGCAGGGGCGTAAACAGAATATTTGTGATAGGGGTGAGGCGCTGGAAGACTGATCAAAACTGTGGTTACGTCTTTGTCCAAAGATGTTGAGTGTTTTTGTTAAAAAGATCCTTGACTAATTTTGGAAACATTTTTGAGACTCGGTTTTAGTCTCCTTAACCACCCCATTTTCTCTTTCATAGCTGTAAAGTTTGCCTGCAGCAAACTGAATCAGCATAATCAATTATCAACGGTAATTTCAATAATAAGAGCGCATTCAAATTGTTGAATTGAAGATGAATGGAAACTGTAAAATCACCTCACGCTTTTCAAGCTAACAGCAGGCAGCAACGCTGTTGTGGCGAACGCAATTAAGTATAAACTCAAACACCGACTTGAATGCAATCGTCGGTTCCGCATTGTCATGTCGCACGCAGCATAACGCTCTGAGCGCTCTCGCAGCTACCAGCAGTTCAATTCTTTACTCCGGGCTGCTGACGATCGAATTTATTTGTTGCGCAACGGACATGGCAACTGGGTCAAAAACGGAGATCGAAAAATTGACCTAAAACTCATACACACCAATCTAAAATTAAATTTCCCACACAATAGACTTACATTCACAATAAAGCAACCTACTAAATCTGTCGACAATATATCCCTATCAATAATTCATCTTACATGAAAAGACAAGTTAATCTCTGGCCTTGGAGCAAATGAGAAAAACACTGGTTACAAGAAGAAAAAACAACTTTAGATATCAATGAATGTCGTGATGGGATACTATCTTGTCCCAGGAACGCCAGGTGCTCGAACGTCATAGGAAGCTTTGAATGTAATTGCAGACCAGGTTTCACTGGAAATGGCACCATTTGCCAAGGTAATTCAACAGAAAAATTACGTGGTCATTCGCTTGATTTGCCAGATGTCTAAAAACACAGAAAGCAGTGGCAAGGATTTACCAAAGCTGTCTTTTGATGGTGTCGTCTTGACTGGCTTTTGTAGAGACCATTAACATTATTCGGCGATAGAGTTTGGTTCTGCATGCTCATTCATGTTTCTTTATATTCTAAAACAGCAAAATGTTTGCAGTTGCGTAAACATATTCTTAAAATTTACTTTGAATGTTGCAATTTTGACCGAAGGTTTTTGAAAAATGACGCATGTAAGACTGTCAGATTGAGATTTTCCCTTTCTATCATCCACTTTACTGCTTGCTCTCATTCAAAGGCTGATGTTAGAAAAATACTAAGCATGCTTTCACACCGATTGGAAATTTTTGCTATTGCAGATAAATCTTCTTCTCTCTTCATTTTTAGAGGCTTTGCAACCGTTAATTGAATCACTTATTTCCTATTTCAAAAATAGATTCAAAATGCAACCTTGTTGCTCTTGTCTATTTAGCAGATTAAGCAGTTTTCGACAGTTGTTATTTGACTCAACAGCAACAAATTGTGATTAATTTTTTTAGTTAAATTATGTTTATTACCTATGAATCCATTGACAGTTCCAAAATTGGTTAATGTAGATGTGGAGTCGAATCTTATTCACAGCATTGTATTTAACATGCTGAGAGTTACAAGATTTCAAGATAAATGCAATAGTTACTCTCATGATACAGTAACATGTGGACCGAATAAATTGCAATCACTTCTATATAACTGAATATGTCGCTAGAAAAGCTAATTTAACAATCGCTTGAAGCGTAGCTAAAACTACAGAGCAATACATTGTACCGCAATTTTTCCTAGATATCGATGAATGTATCAATGCTAACGTTTGCGGAAATCAAGGCGCTTGTAACAATGTGGAAGGCAGTTTCTCCTGCATTTGTTTTGGAGGATATTTTTGGAATGGTATGACGTGTCAAGGTAAAATTTTTGAATATTTGTGGGCAGTAATTGCTTTACATTATTGTTTCATGTGTTGTTTTATACACCATGGCGAAAAAGGAAAAAGAGATTCAAGTAAAGCATGAAGGGTAACTGCTATGACGAAACGCCAAATCCAAATGTAAAGAGCTGTTTTGTTGGGTAATCATTTGAGGAAAATAAGGGTTTTCTGCATATGTGAAGGGGTTTGTGGCAGGAGTGTTAGCTTCTCGCACCTCATGAAAGTCATTGCCGTCTCTAGATCGAGTCTGTTTTCTTATTTTCTTTATTACAAGAGTAAGTTTGTACCTCAGAGTACGGTGTTCTTCGTAACAATCATAGTGTTTGCCATAAAAATTTGGAGGCTTTGGCTATCAATGGAAATGATGCCCCCTCTTTCGTTTTTCAAAGGTACCAAATTACTTTGGTCGAGAGCTGAAACGACCCAAAACGTTACAACTAATTTCTTTCATAAATATTTGAAAAAAAGAATTTGCGTTTAAAAGTTTAGGCTCAAGGTCAAAAACTGATTTCTGCAGCATAAACCAAGAGAGGGTACGAACAAAGAAAACAGAATAGTGATAAAATATAAACGAGCAAAATAGAATGACAGTTGCTATTTTTTGACAAAAAAACTAAAAAAGCATGTAACCTTTATTCAACCCATTTTGAGCACAATTAAGTTTAAAAATGAGTTTCGGGTTTCGGATTTGCCTTTGTTTCCATATGAGTTGGGTTCATGTTAACATTGATACATGTAGATGACTATCAGAATGCCCGGAAAAGTTTAAGTGTTAAGCGATACCAGATATTGGTTTTGCATTCATTTATCCATTATTGAATACTCTTTCAGGCTTCCTTAATATTGACTGCTTTGGAATAAACGAAACAGACAAGGGCGATTATAAGATTAGTAGAACTGCAAATGAATGCTTCCTTGCTAGTGAATTTGTAGTTGTTGGATACTGCGAAAAAGTCATGGGTATTCCAAATTGGTATCAGGGAAGCAGCGGATCCAAAAGAGAGAACGATTTGGTAGATAACTAGCTGAAGCTTCTCCTGTACCAGGTGCATTGGAAGCAGAGTGGCAATGGCTGGGAGTGGGCTTTATTGGAGATTAGTAAATGTTTCAAGATAGATGGTAAACAGCAAACTGGCGGGAAAATTGAAGGTTGCTTCTCAAACAGCTGGTAACTATTTGGCAATCCCACTTTCAAATTGTGTGTGTAAAACTGCAGAAAATAGTTGAAGATCAATGACGTGTTTAACGGAGAGGGTAAGAAGCATTGGGCCCCACAAAATATGTTGGCAATGTTTTTCGAGGATGCTTAAAAAACCGTTTACACAGGCTCAAAAAAGACTTTTGAGGTCAAAATGGGCAAAGCAATTGCCTCGTTTAATTTCGTAGAGCGATTAGTGCGTCAGAAATTCATCATATAAGTTGGAAACCTCTGGCTTAGCCTACAAAGCGATTATGCTTTGAATGTGGTTTTTATATTATCCTAAACACCAATGAGCGGTAAAAAATGTTGTTCCACCTCAGACACCCGAATTACAACAACTACTCAGCTTTTCACCGATTCTCCTCCTGTAGCATCGTCCAGCACTTTGCTGATTTCCTCATCACCTACTTCAGTTGGCTCTTGTGATGGCGTTGGCGAAGTCAGAACTCCGGACGGATGCATTTGCGATGCGGGGTATACCGGTTCTCCAACCACGGGCTGTGATGGTAAGTGCTGTAACGATGGCCCCCAATTACCAAAAATACGGTGCATTAGAAACCGTAATTGTTACAAAAATGCTTAGCGCTCATTTAACATCAATGCCGTGTTTAACGGAGAGGGTGAGAGGCGTCGGGACCCTCAAAATATGTTGGCAATGTTTTTCGAGCATGCATAAAACACCGTTTGCACATGCTCAAAAAAGGCCTTGGAGATTAAAATGGACAAAACAAGCATTTTTGAAAAGTTGGTCTTTAAAAAATACTTTTTATGCATTTTATGCGCTTTGGGATGTACAAGCTCTCCTGATACGAGCTGTGAGGGTATGTGCTGTACCGGTGGTCCCCAGCTACCTAAACTAAAATGCTTTTGGTCTTTCTGTTGTAAAATTACTTCACTAATCATTTCTTCATTTCGCATTGCGTGCATTGTCATTGTTATTGAAGTGCATTTGCAAGTCATCAAACTTATTCTTATGCAACGTATATTTTACCCCTGGTCATTTTGGAAACTTACATGTTATTATTAATTCAATTTCTTATTTCCTCCACAAAAGCGCTTTTTGAAGAAAGTGATGTTGCTTTTTGAATGTGCATCTGGCCATATGGCGATGCTATGAGCCACAACGGGGCTATCCCTTAACTGTCGTTGTTTCCAGGCCACCCTCAAGCAAGGTGTAGAGCCTGTTAGGCTCGCCAGTTAGAATCACAACTTAGTAGCATAGTAACGGACAAAGGTAAAACTTTATATCCTACTTAGATTTGTGGCAGAATATATGTTGGTTGCATGTTGTTGTTGTTGTTGTTGTTCAGCTAATGACCTAAGGTTCAAAAATGCACCAGTCATTTTTGGCCTACTGATTCATTGCATTAACATCTTTGCTCACTTTTGAGAATGTTTTTGACAGTTTTCGTTTTTCCGTTGTTTCGTTTTTCCGTTGTTTCGTTTTTCCGTTGTTTCGTTTTTCGTCCGCTGATATGAGTCACTTTTTATTTCTCCGATTTTTTTAAACAAAAGTATAATACTTTAGAGTGCCTGCTACTATTTTATATATTTAGCGGACCATCCCTGCATCTTCCTCCACTGTAACTTGACGTACACTTTAGATGTTGATGAATGTCACGATGGAATACCATCTTGCTCCAGCAATGCTATGTGCTCCAACGTCATGGGGAGCTTTGAATGTAACTGCAGAGAAGGTTTTACTGGAGATGGTAACGATTGTCAAGGTAAGGCAACAAAAAGCTAGCAATTGCTGAATGAAGGATAAATCATCATGAAACTTGCAATTTTGAAAACAAACCTTGGATAACAACGTTTGTGAGATTTTCGGGTGGAATGTTTTCCTTGCTCACAAAATTACTTCAACACTCGTGATAACTACGTGCTTGCACGAGTAAAACGCTACTAGGAAGGACTAAGTTTTTCTTTTCAAAATGTGAAAACAGCTACTTATTTTAAAAATAAATGTCCTCCCCAGCAAATTTTAAAGAAATGTAGTCATCATTTATGCAATCGCTCTTTTCCCTTCAGCGAAAGTAGCTCCTAAGCGCTTTTTTTACTCTCAGCAATCATAAGCAGATTAACCGAATAAATTTGACGTGTGCTAACTGCTGCATATTATCTTTTACCTTTTTTGAGACATACAACAAACGCGTTGATAGAATTTTGGTTGAAGTGGAAGCTGCTACATTGACACAATTGGCGGGCAGTTCCTTTCAACTTTGGTCAAAGCTGCCTTAAAATCTACTTGACTAAAAGCGTTGTTACTTACACAAAAAAATATTCAAGTAAAAGCAGATAGTAATCACTAGTATTTTTACTTTGAAGAAGTAGTCGCAAATTAAGCAACTTAAATAGTACAAGTAGAAAGTAGTTTTATTTTTTGCACAGTTTTGTTTTGCATCTTTTTAAACCAGTGGTTCTTCATTGGATCACATAAAATGTAAGAAAGATTTTTGAAGATGCAAATTTTTCTGCCAATTTGTAGATGAATTACGGCAACATTACTGACCAAGTCAAAGGTTCGCCTATATGGCGCAGGCAATGGCGTCTCTGTAAGAAATGGCTCAGCTTCAAAAGACACTATGCTAAAGGGTAATACTATTTTTAGAAGACTCTCGAAAGGAGTTACCTTAATTTGGGTTGATTACTTTTTCCTTTTGAAGAAACCAGTTTACGTTACTTTAGTAATTGCTACTTTTTCGTGTAGGTCTCATAAATTACATTTCTTCATTGTTGTCTTATGTTTTTGATTTAATGTTTTTTAATAGTTAAAAGTCGTAAAAACGTGAGCGCCTCGATGAGAGTGACACTGTTTTGCTTTTATACAAAAATGCTAAAGCCAACTGATGCAGGCAGCTAAAAATTTCTGATCCCGCCCGATAGGAAACAAATTTTTTTCTTCAATCACATCTTTTCGAGCGACGTTTTTTCGGTCTAGATGGTGCAGTAACCTGTCCGGATAATGAAAAAGTCCGGATAATACAAATAAATGAAAAAACTGTCCTTAACAATATATACCATATACACTTGATCTTCGTTTATCCGGGCTAAATGGCACAGGAACGGATCCGGATAAATGAAAACGTCCGTATAATACAAATGTACAGGGAGTCCTCGGGTTACGACGGTCCCGACTTACGCTGTTTCGAGGTTACGAACGCGCCCCATAAAATGGAAAATGCCGCTGGACACCCTGCCCAGCCGGAAGACTTTTACCCTAATGTCAAGGTGGTTTACTTTCCACCTAATACCACGGACCTTTTATAGCCTTTGGACCTAGGAGTAATTGCTTCGTTCAAGACCTACTACCTCAGAAGGACAATTGCGATGGCACTACAGACAACAACTCTTTACATCAGCTGCCTCTATTGCTACAAACCTCTACCGTCTACCTCAGCTGCCTCTATTATTCCAGCTTCTCCACCATCTTATCCATGTGGTATGGAATTGTTTTCTCTTTTTCTAATAAAGTACTTTTTTTTAATTACTTTCTACCTTTTATTGTAGTACAATACTTTACAGTACAGTACCTATAGAATAATTTATTTATGATGTTCCGACTTACACTGAAATTCGGGTTACACCGTTTCTTAAGAACGGATTAACGTCGTAAGTCGAGGACTCCCTGTATGTAGTTAATGCCAATAAGATAAAATAACTGTCTTGAAAAAGATAAAAGAAAACAGCACTATAATTTTGCTTACCTAAAAATATTTGCAATGTATTTACATGGTTGGGGCTTGGGATGTAGAACAGCGAAGTGGAGAGAAGTTGGTGACGGTTGTTTCACGGCCACTATCAGGATAAACCGAAGTCCGGATTAACGAGGTCCGGATAAACGAGGGTCGAAGTGTCTTTTACAAACCTCACAGAATTGCGATAAGAATTAGTGGTATTAAGCAAATTTTGAAGATATTTTCTGAGGTTAAACTTATACCAAAGATTCGCAGCCTGCGATTCCGTTGCCACATGTGGTTCTTTTCTCCTTCAATTGTGGATCTGCGGGGTTTGGGAAAATCATTCCTATTCTTCGTTCTTTCTTATTGTGACAGTTTTGCTGTTCAAAGACCGTTGGATCGAAGCAAGGTGCTTACAGATACGTCAATCTAGGCGTTAATGCCAAGAAAACAAAAATTCTTTAACAACCATTGCCTCCACCTCTGAGCCGTACTGCTTTTAGGTTGTAAACAAATTTACTTACCTGTGAAAATCGCGAATGTAAACGAATTCACATATCTAGGTAGTGCTGGCGACAAACTTTTGACTTGATTGCCACATCCAATGCTATACTTGCTTTGCCTACGTAGCGCTTAGTCGACTAAGCACTCGCGCTCTATACTAAACAATAATCTCAACATTGGAACGAGAATTGCTGTCTGCAATGCTGTTTCCGTCGCAGTTCTTTTTGTATGGCCACGAGTCTTATATGCCCACAGCCGACACATCAAAATGATGGAACAGTTTTATATCTCACGCCTGCAACAACTCCTAGAGTTGCAATGATCGAACGAGATCCCCCACGCACCCATCCCCTTCTCCCCTCCCGCCTTTTTGCAAAATTGTATTTTTTACATCAGAGCAAGAGATTTGAAGGATTTTGAATATGTAGATAGTCCAATACGCAACTTAGAAGCAAAATGTTTCTGCCGTAAGCTAACTCACTTATTTTGACGTTTTTTTGGGTGGGTCTATTTCATCTTATGATCAGTGAGTAAAACCTCCAAGTACCAGACCTCTAAAAGCTTGTGACGAATTGAGATAGAAGCGTAAAATTATTATCAGTGAAGAAGCGAAAAGCAGATTTATGCATTTTTACAAATAGTGAAATTTGCAAAGATCTGACTAAGCATATTTTATAAATTGGCTTGTCTATTTTCTAGAAACTGTGGTAATGAATCAAATCGCGTAAACATAGCTTGAATTGGTGATCTAGAGTCAACGGTTTTGCGCAATCAAAGTTGATGCTGGCGTTTAAGTGAATCCCTTTTTATTTGGCGCAGTAGTTATAGGGTCCGCTTTGTAGTCGCTAGACCTGGGATTGATTTCCCGAGAGTTGGGTCATACCAAAGTCTTTAAAAAATGGTATTCCCAGCTTCCCTGCTGGCCGCTTAGTAAACGGGATGAGAACGAGCCGGCAAGCTTGCTTGTTGTGCCCTTGGGCAAAGACACTTAACGACATGCCTCCATCTTTATGTGGCAGACAGGTGGCAACGAGCTTGGAGAGGAGATGAGCGCCACTAAGCTCCCATAAGCCCACTGGAAGGATATAAAGAATGAAAGAACTGCCTCTGCTTTCGGATTCCCTCAACGACTCACCAGTCATGGGATGACTTGACTTGATTTGAACTGGTTTAAAGTATATGGAACATCTTAAGGAAAACGAGCGCGTGGGGAAATTTTAAGGGGACAGAGCCATCGTTCTTTTACATCAAATCTGTCTTATCTTTTTGAAATCGTGAAAATTCGAGGATGCCATTTAACTTCTTTCCGTGACCCGGATGATTGTCGTGGAAACTCACAATATTCTCCAATAAATTTTGATTGCTTTTTTCAGTGGTGGATTCAAAGTTTTAGGGGCCTGAGGCAAAATTTCATGTGGACCCCTATAGCCCAAGCACTCATTGGAGAACTTTGTTTTTTCTTTCTTTTGAAAATTTTTTCTGCTTTGAAACTCTGGAATTGGTAACTTTGATGTGAAATAGGGTTGCGTTTCTGCGCTTATAGACAAAGATCTTTTATTGAGATCATTTCTTATTGAAGGTATGAACTACATCAACCACCACTCACTTTCGTAATCATTATTAAATCCTTTTGGTGTCGCCCGCTCACCGCTGGGTTAATAGTACAAATCACAGCAAAACGCAATTCGCTGACTTCAATAAGGAGATGTGTTTGCCAGTTTATTCTGTTTTACTAAAGAATGTTTTCTTCCTGTCGGTAACAAATCTTCGCACAACATCTGACGCAAAATAATTAGTGATCCAACAACCAAAATTAAGACCAGAATTATCTCAAATTTTTGATTATCTCATTAACTCGAACGAAAGCCGTTACGAGCTGCTTAGCAGTAGATCACGTCATAGTTAACTGATAACACATTGAATAAAGGTAACACATAATGATTGCAGAACACTGGTTCGACTCCACTGTACATACCAATCTAAAATTGACAAATAGTACATTGCCAGCAAAACAACCAAGACGAATACCGTTGCCGACCCGCAAATGCCCCATAAACAACCTTGGGTTTCTTGATTGCCGGTGTACTTGAATATTTTGCAGTCCTTAAATACGTACATTGTTTATTGTAGCCAAATCAAAAACCTTCAGCTTTTGTTGGTTTGTAATCTGGTACACTTAAAATCAACAGAAAAATGAAGCAAAAGCCAATGATAGAACTGTGCAGTGCAAGGGTCCAAAATACAGATAAAATTGGTTAATCGCATATTCACTTTGTCATCCATTTTTATGCGTTTATCCGATTTATGTGTTCAAGCAATTTGCAATAGAAAATATGGTTTATCGTGAACAGACGCTTTATCTCCTTAAAGGCAAATCTTTTCGCTTTATAGATTTTCTTGACATTTTGAGATGACCACCAGTGAAAAGCAATAAAACAAAATGCTAACTTCGTTTTTCTATTGACCCTTTCTGCCTTTATTCCGTTTGAGTTTTTCGTTTCTTTCTTTTCAGTCGTTTGGCAATTAGACAATGACGTTATAATGACCTCTTTTTGCACGACTCATGTGTTGAAGTCAATTGCATTGCAATTATTTTGTCTGTTCTTGCGCAGCGAGGATTCCAGCAGTGAAATCGACCGCGGATTAAGTTACTGCGTCACTAAGCACGATAATCTAGAAACGTTGATTGTTTTTCCGCGCTCACTTCCTTTGTTTTGCGAACGTTTCTCTAAAGAAAGAATGCAATTAAGTGAATGAAAGTAGCAACTAGGACAAAAAATCTATGCGATTATCCGGTTTGTTCTATCAAGTGGTATGCGATTAACCGATGTTTTTACTTGATAATTGATCGGATTTGGTTCGGGATTTCAGATTTGTACGCAATAAAACAATAAATGCGTTTACGCGGTATGTAATTAACCGATTTCATCTGTATCGTTTCAAGCCTGCCTCAAAATTGCTTTTAAGTTAAAATCATGACCTGAGCCAAAATAAGGTTTTCAAGTGCACCCCGTTCCATTAGAAAATTAAACCCTAATCCAGCTGTGCTCGGCCTAAAAAATTTACTTGGCCGGCCTAAAACTATTAATTAAAAACTGAATTAATTTGACACTTATGGTGTCTTGTTGGACTTCTTAAACAGTTAATTCAATTTGAGCATAGCTCCGCATGTACAAAGTTGTGACCATATTACCACAGCAGAGCTCATATATAAAAAATGTAGATTTCGTAGAGAGACTGCATGAGGAGTTGAGCTTCTCAAAATGCAAAAAATTTCCTCTTTTTTCAAACAGGGACATCTTTTTTGCCGTATCGATTTTTTCCTTTATTTTTTCCTCTTTTATATTCTCGCAAAGCCTAATTTCACATGCAACCTTATGTTTAACCACTTTTTGTCAACTAACAGCTAAAATTTATTCTAATGCTTCACGCTCTTCTTGGTTTATTACCAGTAGAGAGTTTTTGTAAAACAATAACATTTTTATTTGATATCAGAATTTGATCCGGAGAACGCAGTCATTTATTCAGTAGAAATCACAATTCAGGCTAGCCTTTCACCACCAGAACGGATGCCCGTGATAGAAGCTGTGATGAGTCAATTGATTGAACCTGCATACCAACCCATCGACTCGTTTCATTCGGTAACGATATCCCGCTTTAACTTTTAAGCTAATGGTAAACTTCTAAACTACGTTCACTAATAGAAAAGTGCCGGAGTGTACACAGGATGCTAATTCATCAAGTTTTTTGATTGACCAAAAAAAGATAAAGATCTTTTTTTCAATTTGGTTAATTGAGTTTGCTAAGAGGCATGCATTCTATCCAATTTCCACATATTTGAGCAGTTTTCTTCATACTTTTAAGAACGCAGCACCTTAAACCAATAGATTTTAGTATTGACTAAATAGTTTTGTGGTGTATGTAACCCGGTTCTTTTTGTTGATTGTGTGCTTTCAGCGCCAATCACTACATTGTTGATGTTATTTAGTTTTCTAACTGCATGTCATTACATCTTAGCTATTGTCTATCTAATAGGTAGTGTTATAAAAATCACTCATTTGAATTGATTTCGTGGGTAACAACGTGGCAGTAGTAGTGGTGTATGTGTGATGAGCATAAGGGTTCTCAGCTTATGTTGAATTGTATAGCTTAAGGTTATGCGTTTAGTTTTTCGGAATTCATTTTTCTAGTGCAGCACAACACAGAACTTGATGTGCTTGTATCTCTAAAGTTAGGCATAGCTTAAGTCGATGTAGGGCCGTGGTAGAAGTGGCTGTGGTTGGTAGACTTTTTTGGTGGGACGAGTATTGATTAGCCCAACTAACAGTCAAGGTATTGAGTGCGCCAAGAGCTTTTCCCCTTTGTATTTTCCTCAGTTAATTTGTCGCAGTAAAGTTCTGAGAAATAAGACATTTTCAGTTGTTATATGTAGCACTTAACTATGGTTGCCGAAAATGCCAGTCTTCCTGTGCCTAGTTCTCATTGATTTTTACTGAACTGAAGGCTCTATTTTATAATGAAATACTTTTTTATTGTATTTTAAATTTTCAGTAAGTTACAAGGTGAGCCGATTTAGTTTCATCAATTGTAACTTACTACGATGTAGGAGAATATTTATTCGTCTCTAAAGAAAGTAATGGCTTTTGCTCGCTTTCTATGCAGAGATGTTGGGCTTATAACTTTAAGTAATATGGTTTTCGGAAGCTTCAGTCCGCCTTAATTCCCTTTAGCTTCTGCCTTAGAGAAGTGCAACTCTGCGCATTTGTACTGAAGGGCAAAGGAAGTGTTTAGCCACAACTTTTTCAAAACAATGTAAAAACGTTATTTATTTCTGAAACCTGAAGTTTTCCTTTTTCAAGAACACTCCTGTCGACCCCAGCAGGTTTAGCTCTTAATTAATTACCGCGCCAGAAAAAAGCATGTAGAAGAAACAGAGAAAAGTAAACGGGTGGTAAAACGTAGCAAAACCACAGTCTTTAAGAAAGGCAAAAGGTCAAAAATTTTAAGGAGTATTATGCATAAAGTTGGGAATGTTGGCGTTTTGTAATTAATTTAAATTCCTCTTTCCTCAAAACAGATGAGTTGAAAAACATATTATGTTTATTCTCGGCCAAAGAAAAATCTTTACCGGTTATAATAAAGCAGTTCTGTGTTCAGGGACGCTTTGAAGTTAGCAATCCTGCTAAGGTTACGAAGCTAAGGCGACCTTGTGTTAGAAACAGCTGATGGCTCTGGCACAAAGAACATTTTAGTTTTCGTTCGTCCACATTCAAAAAATTTTGGCTTTGCCTCTGTTTGTAGAAATGATAAACTGTCATAATACGGCCATTCGAGTTACCATTTATTAACCGCATTCTACCTGTTTAAGATTTTGCTGTGATATTGGTAAAAAGATAAGCAAGCACTTACTTTCTATTTTGTAATCAAGATTCGTTTTTTCGAAAATGCAATTGTCAGCGGGACTCTTAGGATTACATTCGACGTCGTTTTCGTGGCATTAATAACTGGGACCAAGGTTCGATTCCCTCTTGAAAACATGCTATTGAACAGAATCGAGTCAAGAGCTAATGAAATTGACTACGTCATCAATAACGTCGGAATGACGAATCAATTATCGATTGATCCAAACATCATCATTCAAGCATTAGGTACTGTACCTGTAGGCTTACTATGACTTCTTTGCGTCATCATTTTATTGAAGAGCTACGGCACATATGAAGATTACTTGCAGCAAAGTAAATAAAGAAGTAATCATCGCTCTTTTCCCTGACACACCATAGATTGTAGACATTTTTAAAGCAAAAACAATGATTTTTAAAGTTATCCTTCCGGTATTTGCACAAATATATTTTTTGCACGCCTTTATATGGTAAACATTGCTTCTTATAAAAATAACTTTAATACTTGTTACGGGTGGACGTCAGTCAAATAGAGAAATATTGATTGAACGTAGTTAGTGATGTCATCACAACTTTCGAAGCCTTTGTTTGTATTCTTAATTGGTTCGGAAATGGACCGCTACTTCCTCTATCTTGATGTTGACTGTTTCAAACCTAAATATCCATATCACGCTTTGGTGCCTTTCCAACCAAGAAGATAGGTAACTTATGTTTTCTTTTCACTGAAATCTTGTTTAGAAGTGGTCTGGTATAGTAAAGCAAATAGAGTGATCAATTGATCACCGATTCGCCAAGTTATCAGGTCTGAACTCACCTTTTTCTTTAATTCAGCCATCAATGGTCAATGTGAGGATTCACCCTGCTCTTTGGTGTACAACAACCCAGATTGCGTAGAAGTGGGTAACTCATCTCTAGCATGTGTTTGCACTCCGGACGATGATTCTGAAACGTTTTGCGACCAACTGCCATGTAAGTATGACTCCATGTAAGTATAAGTATGGCTGGTGTGTGAATTGTACATTGGTGTGCAAGGCTTGAATAACCAACTAAGAATAAAAATCAAGGTCTTTAAAAACCTTTTGTGTAATGTTTTTTGCTACAGAACCGGGAAATTTTGATGCTTGAAATATTTTAAAGAAGTATTTTCAAACCAAAAGAGTGCGGTGGATTTAAATGCAAGCATTTGCCGCCATTTTAACCTTTTGCGGTCCAAGCACATCCCTGGGATGCAAAACAAAATTATGTAATACGGTTCAAAGTCACCCCAAGGATGATGTCTGTTTAATACTGCTCAACTAGGGCCAAGTACATTCCTTGGATGCTGGTTTGGTAAAAATAAATTTCTTATCGATTGCAGATGATCATTTATATTTTTAGATGTTAGGAGAATAAACTGAATGTGTTTCATTCGTTTTTGTTCAGTGGTGTGCTGCAGCAAAAATCTATGAGAAAATGTCAAAAAAAAATTTGGACCAGCAGGGCCTATACCGTAAAAAAATGTGGACCGCAAAAGGTTTATCCTGTTCTGCGGGCAATTATACGTAATAGGTTCGAAGTAGCAACTTAAGTTGTTTCAAACAAAACTTAACCAACTTGATAGAGCTCTTCTACAGAGTGTTTCACAATTGTTAAAGCAAAGCGACAGCCTCTAAAATCTCTCCCGATGACTTTGTTCTTTTTCTGTGCTCAGATTGTCGCAGAGAAATAGATAACATTTTCATATATTAAACGAAAAATAGTGTAATTATGCCTTGGTCCATGAAACAGAAGATCTTTTGTGCGAAAGCATATCACGAAACCGAGTCTTTCAAGATTGTTCAAGCAAGGTGCAGAAGAAAATTCAACTTTAAGACATTGCCCAACAGGAGTCAGATTTTATTTTTGGTCAAGAACTTTGAAGCTCACGGCAATTGTAAAGATCGTAGGGTAACGTGCTGCTCGCTTCTGTGCCTCTGATAACAATCTGAACCCCCGACAATGCTCCTATGGTTCAAGAGTCAGTCGGCCGGAGCCCGAGCAAATAATCTGCAACGCAAAAGCAGAGAACTTGGCATATCTGTGTCTTTATACTTCCCATTTTGGTTAAGGATCTAAGACTTTGTCCCTACCGGATCCAGATAGAAGCATCAACTAATCAACATCGATATGGAAAAGAGGGCTGCCATGCGCGAGTGGTTTTTAAAAAAGACCGACAATGACGACAAATTTTTAAATGATGACTGGTTTTCGGATAAAGCTCTTTTCTTTTTGAATGATCCTGTTTACTCCAAAAACTGGGTGTTTTGGAGAAGTTAGAAGCTTCATAGAGGATTTAAATGCCCTCTGCATTTAAAAAAGATCGCAGCATTGATTGCCATTTCCAAACATGGTATCATCGAACCATTCTTCTCTGAACATAATCACAGTAATGAAGTAACCGAGTCAAAAGAGCCCTACGTTCCAATGTTTGAGCAGCTCTGGGAAAATTCCCAGAAGTTTGAGCTCCTTAATGAGAAGGAACAGTGGCTCCAGCAAGATGGTGCTCCTCTTCACACTGCTAATTTTAGCATGGTCTGGCTCCGTAAAAAGTTTTGGTAGCGTCTCATCAGCCCCAAAGATGAAGTGAAATGGGTACCTCACTTGCCTGACCTGAATTCCCCAGATTTCTTTTTGTGAAGTTTTCTAAAAGACCACATTTACCAGGATAACGCATGTACATTTGCTGTTTTGAAAGCAGCCATCGTTGCGAAGATTCAGGCCATAACACGGGAGGAATGTGAGCGTGTTAACAAAAAATTTGCCCGAAGCATTTGAGTAAGCCCTTGAGTGAAAGTGGATATCTGGAACACGTTCTCGAAAAGTCCTTTTATCATTTTACTTCAAATTTGAGAATAATTTGAAAATAAACGGTTGCAGCTTCCAAAAAGTTATCCTTCTATTCTCCAATAAATGTAATCATCATTATTGCATCATTTAAGATCCTTAATTTGTGTCCAATCGTTTTGTTTCAACAAATGAGAAGCTCCCAGTAAAAGAGGTTCTTAAAACTCTTACTTGAGTTACTGCTAATATCAGTTTATATCAAACAGATTTAATTGCAAAAAAATGTTTAAAGATGTTTCGATTTCTATGTAAGTCATGCTGACATAGAAATCGAAACGCCTTCTAAAATAGATTTGGATTTAGTTTGCTAAAATAATCATTTGCAACCAAACTGTTGTTAATTGAGAATGTCTTAAATTACAATTGAAACGCCTTGTAAAGCAATGGTTCTCGGACTGGGATATGGGGACCTTGAAGAACTTTTAAGTCGAACTAAAGGTCATTGAAGAACTCCTAAAGGCCATTGAAGAACTTTTAAGTCGTCCGTATCAACCTTCAGTTTTAGAGTTTTAGACTCAAATTTAGGACCCCATCACAAATTACTTTCCAAAGAAGATTGTTTTGTAAAGAAAAGAAACAACAGGATTCCACAGCTCGCCGCACTTAAAAAAGGATTATTACAATGCAAAGAAGGGCAATGAGCCTTAACTGTGAACCTTCATTAAACGAAACAAGCAATTGGGATCAACCCGTAAAAATACTTTGAAAGTCATTGCTACAGAGTATGCCTTGTTCCTTTTAACCCTTAAATTTGCAATAAAATTGTTCCAAACTTGCGATTTCGATGATCCAAAGCATGTTCAAAACACTCCTGCTTAGTTTGATTTTTTTGGTCATAAGTAACAGAAGTGGACAATACATCATATTTCCGTCCTTCAAAGTGAGCCAAGTCATGCAAAAATTTAGAAGAATACCAATGTTGAAATCAAATTACAAAATTTGAAACAGACTTGGTTGTTTTCCAATATATCTTATTCTTCTTGATTATTTGAAAGGAATTTCATACTTTCGTTAGCTATCCGAATTGTCCCAAAAATTGCCCCGAAAAATTCGTTGGCTATCCGAATTGCACCGAAATTTATAAAATTATGGAAGCGATGCTGAAAGACGTTTTGCATTTTTGTAGCTCCGCCGGTGCCGCAGGACACTCTTCGATATACGATCGTCGTCACCATTTTCGTCTCCTTTCCTTCTCAGCAGCAAATCATTTATCTGGCCGACGAACTCAAGCAACAGCTTCTAGTTCCGGCATTGGGTGGAATAACAGGATATAGCAGAGTAAGTTTTTGTTTTTGAGGCAATGCTTGTAATATTTTTTTACAAAAATTAGCCTGCTGTTTAGCATTGATTTATTGAATTCTCTTTGTTTTCAATAGAATATTGTCGCACAAAAGATTACTATAGCGATTTAACATCAAATCAAAACTAGTAACGTTTTAAATGGCCAAAATGTAATGATTTATCAAGAATTTACCGAGATTTGTTTTGTTAAGCAAGACTAGTAAGGTGCTTTATTGTTATACTGTTTTCAATGCTTCCGTACACAGTAATTCGCCATTATTTTTCCTTGCTTTTATACTTCTCCGCATGATTGATTGATTTAAAGCCATTGTTGTTCCATGACGTGCTTTCATAGCATGACATGCTTTTTTAACGGAAAAATTGGTTTTTCGCTGCGTTTTATTACATCAAGAAAAAAGTTTTTCGCTCAATTAATTGAAGAAAGACGAAACAGCTTAAACCGTCTCAAAAACTTTGCGGGTTAGACAGCTTTGCTAGCATATTAAATCCCAATGAAACCGGATTAAAGCAATTGCATCTTATTTTCTTCCAAATTATCTAAATCAAAACCAAATAGATTTGTTTTGTTCTAGGTCAGATATTTGGGGTCGACTTTTGGAAGTCTTATTGTCAGATCCGAAGCCGAGTTCCTTGTCCAAAACCCCGAAAATCCAACAATCCCAACCTTGTCAATGTTGAGAAACAGGTTGAATGCGCGCTCTCGATCTTTGATGCAGACGTTATCATCCACTTTACTGACTAACTCAGCTAATTTCTCTCAAAATTTTATTATTTCTCACGCAGGTGATTTTTGTTAAAAGAGCTGGGATTCATGAGTTGAAGTATAATTGTCCCCTTTTAATCTTCTGAATGTTTAAAAGTCGGCTTTTCTCATAGTCAAGGTTTTGTTCAAGAACTGCTTTCGAAGTGAGGGGGAATGTGAGTTTAGAAAAACTTTTTCATGCTCCTACAATAGAAAGCGGTTGTTTTTAAAAAAAAAGTGAGACTTTGATCTAATTAGAGACGGGAACTATCCATGCTTTTTTAAATTGAGCCCTGCACAAAGCAACTACATTGTTGGTTTAATTCAGAAACAAACGGGCTGTGCACCAATGGAAGTGCGGTGTGTCCCGCCGCTCCTCCAGGATACATGAGTCAGTGTGTGGAGTACGGCCAATCGAGTTACGAGTGCCTGTGTGCTTCAACAAACAATGATTTGGAGGTGGATTGCAACAGCATCGAAACAGAAAGTAAGTGCTCAAGATTTGTAATTCATGGGTATGTCATAAAATCATTGTTACCACAATCGCCTGTACTCAAGCCACACTCAATTTCCAAAACAATTTTTCAAGCGTAAAACGAAGTTGCAGTAGGAAGAAGTAATCGCAATTAACCAATATCAGATATTAATGAATAAAAAAGTTAATAACTGAATCTACCACTAACCTCTCAACTACCAGCTTGTTGAAGAAAGAGCTGGGGTTAAGATTCGAACCCAAACTTGCTATTGATGCTGTGATCTAACCGCTAGTCATCGAGTGCATAGCTGTGAAGACAATGAGCAATTAACAACTTTATTTAGATTCAAACTCAACTGTCATTATAATCATTGCTTCTGTTGTTGGAGGATTGATTGTTATTGCTATTGTCGTCGGTTTTGTTTGTTTGAGAAGAAGACGTCGTGCTAAGCGCCCTCCATTACCTCCTACTCCAAATGATGCTTATATCAATCCGACATTTGAAAATGGCACAACTTCATTTGTGAGTAAATGTGATTTGCTGATAGCCCAAGACTCAAATGAAGAATTGTAGATTTCCTTTGAAGATAACGTGCTCTAGTTGGTTGGATTGCAGTTTATGGCTGCAATAATTGTGCACTTGAACCTCACGACTGCTACGGTATTTAGTTTTTGGAAAAAGACCCTTTATGGCAACTTGTACTGCTGTTAGTGCAAAACAGCTGCACTAGCAGTATTGAGAAACCCAAAGTGGTTGAATGCAAGTCTTCTACGTTAGGGGTAGGCAACCACATCGCGCGAAGAGCCACTTGGAACCGGTTCCCACCAAAAAGAAAACAATGGAAGCAGCAAATACATTAAATTTTTAATTTAAAATCAACTTTTCGGGATACATTTTTTTAAATTCATGTCCTCCACTGCTTTTTCGCCTATGAGTAGATTTTCCCAAGCCCACCGAACAAGCAGTTGCATAATAACAAAAGTTGTAGCTTGTAGCTTGCCGCCCGCTGTTCTAGATATAAATCTAATTATGTTTGAGATATAAACGTTTTCTTTTCACTGAAAGAGTAAAATATGTTCCCCATTTAACCTGAGTCTCTCCTGCAATTTAAAAATGTAATGTTTACTAATGTTATGATGAATTAGAAACTGATAAAATGCCACCTGTTTTCGATGACACATTTTTGCATTTTTCAGAAGCGTTAATAAGAAGCATTCCTGTCTTCTGTAAAACCCCAAAAAGCGCTGGCCACAAAACTGTGACAAAATCAATTTGCTCTGTTGCATTCAACTGTTTGCAATAAGTGTAGTTATTAGGTTTTGATGCCGTAGGAGCTCCATGACCTCTTAAGTTTCAGCTATTAAACTTAAAAAAAAACACAAAGCTGTTTAAGTGCAGCAAAAATCTCAATAACATATTTTTCCAACTTCGCTTTCCAGCCTCCTACATAAGACGGAAGAGCTCAAGTCCCCACCCCAACATCATGATTTATTTGTGTTTTTGCCGTGAAAAACAACAGTTGCAACATTGTGGGAGATTTTCTTCCTCAGTTATTTTCTTCAGAACTTTAAAACTCTTTATTTCTTAATTTTACCATATTTATCCTATACTTATTTTATATTGTGCATGTAAACCAATGACCATGGTTTAAAAGGTTGGTGGTTATGTGGGTTCAAAACCGCTCCCAGCTTTGTTTTAACAGGTTGAGGGCTGTAAGTTTTAAAGGTAGATTTCATTATTAATTCCATCGATACAGTGACATAATCATCTTGTTTAGAAATTACCGGAAGAAAACATATACATGGAAGTTCCCCCACAAGAACAGGTACAGAGAAGTTTACTTTGAAATATGACTGCAGTGCAACACTATGAAACTAAATAGTATTTATCCTGATTTCTAATTCAGCCGCATAGACTGTTAATTTATTTAACCATCAAACATCATCAACTGTAATTTTATTCAAAAAGAATTTATTCGATGTGAAAAATAATTCTGCTGATGTTGTTTCGATAAAATGAAATCGATGTTGAAAAAACGTAAAATTTACATTTATCTAAAGAGAGCGGACTGGAAGTCTTTTAAAATGTCGAAAATTACGGGATCGAAGTTATATTGTAGAATCTCACGATATTGCACATATCATTGAACCAATGAAAGCGTCAAAAGCTTCTCTGCTGATAATTCTATTACAGTAATCCCATGCCCCTCAAGGTTGCTCTCTTGATTGCCTTGACGATGTTGCAGTGGTTACAGCGTCTGCCTTGCCTGCGGTAGGTTGCTAGTTCAAACTTCAATCGCGTCATTATGCCGACTGCGCAGATTCTTAAAAAAAGGTGTCCGCAGCTTCCTTGCTTGGCGCTCAGTACAAAAGAATTATTTGATAAAATGCTGGCAAGTTTGCTCATTGGAGCCTTGAGAAAGGCGATGAACTAAATTCCTTGAATCTTGTTGGTGGTACAGAATGTTGATATAGCTTTGAAATAAGCTGTTTGAGCTAGAAGCTTTTCGTGACGCTCTCATCAGTGGTAGTATCGCGTCAAAAGGAAAGATCTGGAGTGAGTAAATGCTTTTATGCAATTCATTTGGACGTTAGGCATTCAAGACAAGCCAATGATAGCGCTAGTATTGTAAAGATCGTCAAAGAATAATTCGCAATAGCGAAATGCTAAAGAAAGCGCAGGAGGGGCCAAATAAGAACGCCGCCATTATCGAAGGAGTTCGAGAGCGTAAACAAAATCTTTCTGTCTGCATTACACCGGGCGTCGGGTCTTGATTTAAGCAGCCTCTAAGAGATTAAAGAGGAAAGAGCTGCGTGCTGTGGCGAGAATTGAAAACCGCCTGTTATCACAGTTTAATGCACATTGATCATTATCTAAAAGATGCTGATCAATGGCAGAGTCACAATCCGCTTTGATGTCGTTTCGTTTGCACGATCTGCGTGGTTGAGCTGTGTGCTCGCCGCAGTACGCAGCTCTTTCCATCTCAATCACTTATCGCTGGTTTCCATTAGGCGTAGATTGCAGGCGTAGCGTAAAACATTTTTTGTTTCTCCATTTAGTTTTATGCGAGGAGCAAGCAAGTGCCGTGCACAAAACTAAATAGAGAAACAAAGAATTGTTCGCGCCACGCCTACAATCTACGCTTAATGGAAACCAGCCTTTAGACTTAGAGGCTGCTTTTATCAAGACCCGGCGCCCGGTGTTATGCAGACAGAAAGAGTTTGTTTACGCTCTCAAACTCCTTCGATAATGGCGGCGTTCTTATTTGGCCTCTTGCTGCGCTTTCTTTAGCATTTTGCTATTGCGAATCTTTCTTGGCGCGCTTTACAATAATGGCGCTATCATTGGCTTGTCTAGTGTCCAAATTACCTAACGCCCTAATTAATCACATAAAAAACTCTTACTCTAGATCTTCCCTTTTGACCCGATACTTCCACTAATGAGAGCGTCACGAAAAGCTCATGGCTCAAACAGCTTATTTCAAAGCTGTATTGGAATTCTTTGACTTTTATGTGGCAGAAAGCGGTGTGGCCCACCAGCCAACCAGTTGTAGCAACTTACTATAGCTTAAACTAGTCAATAAATCTTGAGCTCATAAAGACTGTAGTAGTTTTTCTTCAAGAACACAACCCTGGTATAACGTGAGAACTGAACCCGCCACTTTTTAATAACAAGTCGCTTTTAGCAAACTGCAGACAGTGACACTGTTTCGACCTATGAGGTCTCTTCATTGCAGTTGGTGACCGACAAGAAGCTAGAGGCTTTCAATAAAGCATACCTTAGACAGCCACACTTGCGGGATCTATACTAGATCCACTTGGTGGAAAGTCTGCCAGTACTCTACGAAGCCGTATCACTCGTGAATGAGTGGCGGTTGTCGCAGGTGCACCAAGTCTAGCAACTGCTAGAACAATAGTGCTGTCACAGCCTAGTGGTCACAAGCTCTTAGAGTAATGCAAAAACAGTGTCACGGTCTGCAGTTTTCTAAGTGCATCGCTAGCCTCTTGCATTACTATAAGTTGTTTCTAATTATTTTACCATCTTTACGTTTTACAGTATGGACAGTATCTTAGTTTGGACAAGTATGAACCGGCCGGAGAAGTTAAGGTTAGTTCTATTTCCTTCCTTATTTACCATGGAATGCTTTGCAAACTTAAACCTTTCTTCCTATAAACCAATGATCATTGTTTGACAAACTGTTGGACACGTGGGTTCGAATACCTCCTGCAACCTCGCTTTTAACAGATAGAAAGATATGAAATATTTTGTTGCCAAAGTTGATATGTGATATGATTAAATTATTACCACTTTTGCGTAACCAGGCATATCGCAGGACAAGCGTTGATTAGAAAACTTATGTAGCAAAAGCTAGAGTCGAGCAAAATGTATCATAAACAATTAGTTTATATTTTTAGTTTGGAGACAAAAAACCGGATCTTCCAGGAAATCATCCCACCCGAGCTAATGAATACGTGAAGGTAAATGGTTGATAATGCTACTTTAAATAAACCTTTGTCAATTTAAACTTGACTGAAGTAAAATATTTGAAGTAAGTATACTTTCTGAAGTTAACTTTACGAGTCACAATGCAGCACATTTCAAAATTGCTCCTCGTGAATCACTTCTTAACTTGTACTGGCTTACTTTGTTTACACTTGTACATTTACATAGCTTTTTTGAGATCACGATATTTTCTTTTTATTTGGTGGTGTCTTAACTTCTGATCTCTTTCACTGGGTGTGGTCCAAAAGGCACAGCAAAAACAATAGAAAACTTAAAATATTTTATTAAGAGCTCAATCACGTGTTTGTACTCCATTTAACTAGATCGTTTGTTAAAACTGCTGTTGTTAAAAAAAATGATATTTTGTTCATGCTCACGAGCTCACGATCTGCTCACTAGTTTTCAATCACACCAAGCCACCGCCACCGAGCGATTGCTTGGTTCCACCACCTGTTTGCCACACAATGGTGGAAGAAGCTTTTCCACTTCTCTAAAGTCCCTTTCCCTATGCAAGCAAAGTTTCCGGCTTGATGTCACTAGCCCTTTTTTTGCTGGCCCCCAGCAAGGAAGCCGTGAATATCATTTTGTAGTGTGACCTGCCAATGTTTGAACTAGCAACCTACGAAACTCAAGGGGGCAGCTTCAACCATAGATGTTCAGTCACGAAGCAGTTCTACTTAAGCAGGCTCTTCAATAAACGACTGCTTAATTGAATAGCTTAATTTTTTGCTACCACTGCTTTTACCTGAGTAGATTAAGTTGGAAGTAACACTACTTCAGTACATAAAACTTGGAGCTAGCAATATGAGTAGATGATAAAAATTTCATGTTTGTTGTATTGGAATGCTGCATGATAGCTCAAAAAGAGCATTGAATTCAAGTTTTTATTTTCTTCAAATCCTTTATTGAAGTGGGTTATTTTTGGTTTATATTTTGAAAACCAGCTCCTGCTACTGCTACTACTATCACTACTACTATTAAACGCTAAATAGGGGAGGTGAAATGAGCTATTATCAGAGTTATTATCATCGTGTTGTTATACAGCTTGTTGATTTTATAGTTTTCTGCAGCAAAGTGCATTTCAATATTTTCCTGTGTTTACATTTTTGTGGTTTGTTTTATCTTTCCAAGCGTATATTAGTTCGTTCACAAACTACCTACTGCTCTTGTCAAGGTGGTAGCCAGGGTGGCAAAAGAAATATTATACTCTCCTAAAAGATTTATAAAATTGCTTTTTTTCTGAACGCCCCTTGTAGTTTATATCTTCATTGCTTTTTGCTTTTAGTCAAGTAAAAATACTCATCATTATTTTCTACTTTTACTTGAGCATTTTTTGAGCAGGCCAAGTATAATAATGCCTTTGCTCAAGTAGATTTTAGGTTACTTTGACCACCTCTGGCTATAGCCATAACAGCATCTACGCTTAGCAGTAAATGAAATAACGACGAGAGATTATTCAACTTTCGGAACCGAATGGTAACGAAGAGTTTTGGTTACAGCGTAATGACCTTACAGTCTTCAAGTCAGCAGCCACTTATGTAGTATAGGCTTACGTAACGTCAGTGTTGTTGGCGCGATCCATAATCTGAACCAGAACCGTTAACTTTCCGCTGGGCATGTTGCTTATGTCGAACGCTTAAAGCGCTCAGTCTGTATTGCCGTGACCTCTAGTTTCACGCTCAGCTCATAATGCCAAGTTTTGACAATGCACCCGACACAGATCTAACTTTCTTTCACCAATTAAACTTTACGATAGCTCATTTCTTACAGACAAAAAGTCTGTCAATGATTTCCAGCAAAAAATCGGAAAATGTTCGGACAAATCTGGATGAAGAAGGCGGCTATTTAATTCCTTCTACTCTTCGAAGAACATCAAACAACGAATCACCCAAAAAGGAATTAGGAGTTTGTAAAATTCCTTCTAGTGAGTAGGGTTAACACTAAAATAGAGCTATGTTCGCTGGCCAGCGGCGCATTGAGTGAGTTTCAGTTGGCATAGGCAATGAAATAATACTAAGAATGGGTGAAACGCAAATTTTGTGTATTTTAGCATTATCTGTTGCTGGTGTAATCATCAAGCATTGACGTTGTAGGCAATTTTATGTCATTTCTGGTAGTGATGTAGAGTAACGATTGAGGCCATCCTACCTCACTTGTACTATCCCGAGGAAATTTTACTGTGAAAGATCTTTTAACCTCGGGAGAAAAACAGTCAATGACATTCCAATCTCTCTTCGTCGTTCTGTAATATAAACTACATTGCAGGCAATTCCACCAACCACTCTGAACTAAATCAAATCGAAGACAAACTTGATTGTCAAGAAAGTGCGTGATTGTTTAGTACTGCAAAAATATTTTGAAATTTCTTGTTGTGGCATAGTTCCATATTGATCTGGCTACTCGTCAACTTGACAAAATACTACTTCCTCTAATTTATGCATTCTGTGATACTCGAGAATCTTGTATCGAAAAACCTATCGGGGCTTTGCAAAACTCGTTTCTTCCAGCAATATTCATCTCTTTCTAACTAATGAGTCAATAACCATTTTTATCTGTTTTGGAAAACACCTCTGCCTGCTTTTTTATTCTCACTAAGAGAACAAGAGTTATAAATAATTACTTATGTATTTGTGTCTGGTTCAAATTAGAGGAATACCGTTATCTTTTAGCCTTGCTTTTTGATTAGGTTTACGGTGGGGACCGCAATATAACCGTTTTTTCCTTAACTTTACCCCACAGAATAATAGGGATATACAGCTGGTTAGGGACATGCAGACCAGCCTCCTTTAGCAGGAGTAGTTGCTTTTTGTTTCGGGCTGAATGCAGCTCAGACCTATTGGTAAAATAAAGCAAAACTCCCCACCATCCACTTTTGATGCAGGTAAGGAAAAACCGATTTCAACAATTTTCCAAATTATACCTCTTTGTTAACTTCGCAAAACAATCACGACCTCCACAACTTAAAGCTCTGTTTTGCCCCTTTTTTCTCACTTCTTTACAGGCTTAGACGTGCTCCTTTAGTGCATGCATACTCGCTTTCAAACCAGACTTCTGCTGGAGCCGTTGCACCACGACGGTTGCTAACCCGAAGTTTTTATTCTTCCATTTTTACTTTTTGTAAAAAAAGCTGGAATTAGAAATTAGCTTTGAGAGGTTAAACAAACAGAAAAAAAGACAGATTTTTAAATGTAAGTGTTAGAACAAAACTACCACCATCCCCTCGTCCGGATAATTTCTTTGGAATGCAATGCACGACGCAATAAGTCAGCAGTGCTCGATTTGAGTTAGGTGAATGAGATAAGTATTCTTTTTGAATGAGACATAAACTCTACGTCACGTTTAAGTTTATCAGAGCTGAACTGCTTGGATATAACTCTGTGAGGTTTCAGTCAAAATTGTCTTGTTGCCATGACGAACGTAACCTCAAACTGAAAATTATGATGTCCCAAGATTTAAGATGACGTTTAACTGAAAGAAATTGTTTATAGACGTGGATAACACTTTGCCCAAATCTGAGGAGAAGACAGAAGAAATAAATATAACCAAAAGTGGTAAAAAGTTTTTACTTTACTTTGTTTCATATCAGATTTGCATTTGTAATTGCTTTCAACTTCGAGTAGCAGCCAGTAATAAAGCAGCCAAAGTCGCCTCTTTGAAATTAGTGCAAAGTGCAATCCCTTTCATCCAGACGCTACTTAGAACCTTTGTTTACACCGAAGCTCTTTTCCTACTTCTATTCCAACGCTATAACCATCACTTACAGCGACCAAAAATGTGGCACATAAGCAATTTTAAAGCAAGAGTGTGAAAACTTCTTTGCATACTGGGAAATTTCATTCAGTTGGAAGATAAAGCGGATAAAGGTCTTTGTTTTTCTGAATCAACCTACAAACGTCGCACTTTCACAACTGAAGACCTTTGTTTGGAGATCAATTTCAAAAGGACGAAATTATCAAATTTTTGGTCCTCAACCATGATGACGTAGCCCAGCTTTTCAACTAAAGTCTATTCTTTTTTTTTCTTTTCGCGATCAATTTCAGACGGACAAAGTTTTTAAATTGAAAAACTTTTTTTTTATGTCACGCCTCGGATGAAGTGACTCTTCATAGGGTAATCCTGTATTTTATTTCTGATGATCAATCTGTGGACGCGGGCCGCAAGACTCTTTCTTCCCCCACTCCGCCACACAATTTCATCTCGTGGGCCTCACTTATTCTACAGGCTGCAGTTTGCTCACCCTTAATCAAACTTATTGACAGTTATTTTGCTGCTTGGTCCTTTACGCATATTTAAAAAATGGTAAAAAGGAACAAGAGGGAGTTTGAAAATTATGAAAAAAATTCAAAGATTGAAAAACACTGCTTTAGATTTTGGTACAAAAACTTCATAAATGTTGAAATTATTGGTTAAAATGCCGAGCATAAATGTTTTGTAGACTCGATTGACAATTTGCCTGACGTTGAAAGAAAGACTAAAGATAATTCTGAAGGTGAAAAAGGTAAACGAAATTTTATTTCATTTTGTCTTCCGAGTTGAGATATATATTTTTATCCTCCAATCAGAGAAAGTGTTTGTTCATTTGTCGGTTATACTTGAGACTAACCGCTGCAACCCACCCAACCACGTTGTCAATTGCTCATCTAAAAGGTGCAGTTTTTGAATTTGAAGAAAAAACTTCCATTCTTATGATTAATGCGAATTGAAGACTTCTACAGTTGGATCTTGCAGAATAGGAATTGTGAAATAGAAGTAAATTTTCCCTCCAGATTATTCAAACTCCCTGAAACGTCAGAGTTAGAATTTTTGTTTTTTATGCATAGAACAATTTGTGTTTAGATCTAATTTAAAATTGCAGTATTACTGCCACAGCGTATGTCGACCACAGAGCTCTTTAACTGGGGTTCGGCGGAACATTCACAGGGACTAAAGCTTTAATTTAGATATTTAAACAAGGATGAAATTGTGGCAATCAACCATCTGAAGACACGATTCAGACAGACAGACAGACAGGATGATTTTAGTACATGTGCACAAACCGTGAAGTCAAGCATATGCGCATAAATCTAGTTTTTGTGATGGCAAAATACATGCTTTTCTGCCTGGTTTCCCTTGTTTTAATTTTTATTAAGCGAGGTTTTGATGATATTTACAAGACTAGGTATAGGGTTCCTAGTCGCCAAAAAAGTTAAAAAGCACTGATCTCTTACAAGCAATTCCCAAGGATACATTGAGAGGATTAAACGAAAGACTATGGAATCATAGTGAGCCTCGGGTGCCTCTGGATTCCACTTGGCCGCGTAAAGTCAAAATGCAGAATAAGAGTGAAACAGAAATAACGTTTAATGGAAAGAAATTGTTTTGTAGGCCTAGCTGACGCTCTGTCCAAATCTGAAGGGAAGACAGAAGAAAAAGAAGTTGCCGGAGAAGGTAAAAAAATTCTTTGTTTACTTTAATTGTTGCCAATGAGATCTGATTTGGAAATAATTTCCAACTTCGAGCAGCAACCAGGGTTGGAAGCGAGGGAGGCCGCCTGCTTGAAACTACTGCAAAGCGACCTCATTTACAATAATTCTACTTGCCAAAAACCGTTTTTACTAACACGGCACCTTTCTTTCTTCTCTCCAGCGCTAGAATCATTATTGGCAGTGAACAAAAATAAGGTGCTGAGAGATTTTAAATGAATAAGGAGACCTTTTCTTTCGTAATTTTGGTGTTCATGCTTCTAAGAAAATTATGTGACAACATTGGTTTAAATTTTAAAAGAAAAACTAGTTTGATGTTAAAATTATTTAACAATAATGCCGAGCAAAAACCGATTTGGCTGACTATTTGCCAAACTCTGAAAAATGATGGCAAATAATTCTGAAAGTAAAAAAGTTTATTGAGTTTTTAATTCTTTTTGACTGTTGAATTAATTTATGTTATATTCAGTGGCGTACGCAGAAAGTTTCCTAGGGGTGGGCCAAAGTTTCTTTACAATCGTGTGACCTCACAAATCAACTTTGTGGGGAGCGCCGAAGGCACAAAAATTGAAATTCAGGGCGAACCTCGAATACTCGCGAAAAACAAGCTTTGGTTTTGCTTTACATTTTTTCATTTTTGGGGTCTGAGGGGGGGCCATGGCATAGTGGCCTCCCCTCTCGGTACTCTAGTGGCTATATTTTTCTTCCGGTCCTTAAAGGTGATTAAAGCCTTAAAAGATTTTAGAAAATAAGGTGAACTTTATGTTTCGTTACAAACTTACAAAGTCAAAAATATTTTCAAGACCTGACTGTCTCAACGCCCAACTCCGATCAGAAGGTGGAGCCCGACAACGAAACAAAGAAAGGTATTCTGTTGTGTTCTTGACCTTCATCTTTAGCCTACGTGGCAGATTGGTGCCCCGGCCCATTAGTCTACCCGTCCCGATGGTCCAGTCCAACTACAGACTGTCAAACAGAGTACTTCCTGCTCATAAACAGATGGTTGTGCCGCTCTTGATAGTTTGGAAGAAAAAATGCGTTTTAGTTCTCTTGAAGCAGTCTGTACGTCATGATTTCTAAAGAGCCGTTTCATTAGCATTATATTTCGGCGTAGATCCAATCAGAAACGTAGATGTTGTAAGAAAAAAGATTTGGAGGGACCAAAATTTTTGGTAGGCTGTTTTGTTTCCTTTTTTGGTTGGATAAGCTTTTTTACATACCGACGTTCTGTAGCTATTTTACTTAAAAATAGCTTAATTACTTGATTCGTCTAAACAATTTTGGGGAGACCATGGCCCCACTGCTCACTTGCCCACCCTTTAACTACGCCAATGACCAGAAATGCTTTGTGTTTTTCCGAAATTCACGTTTAGTGCTTCTATAAGCAAGAGATGCAACAAGGTAAACAGAACATCTTGAGATTTTTTTACAATAGATGAATCAGATTATAATGTTGCTGTTGTAGTCCATAACAAAGAATAGATGTAGAAACGTTTTGCAGGCGTGACTCACACGTTGTCTATCTCTGAAGAAGAAGTAGAAAGTAAAAATAAACGAGGTAAACGTTTTTCATCCAAAGTGATTTAAATCGCTACAAGCCAAAGGGGTTGCGATAATGCGTGAAAAATCATAGGTTTTATCGAATTTAGACTAGGCTACTTAGCTAAATCGGCGAACCATAGAAAGGAACCAGCCATTTTATGTTCACTTTTTTCTGGTATCTATTATTTTTCCCAATTTAACGTTAGCTTTGTATGCAATTTGACCTACTAGGTATTTAGCTTTGCATTCTCAAAAAACGTAATGGCTTTCGCTATTGAGAGAAAAAATTTGTATCTCTTTTTGCAGATTCAGTATACCCTGGTCAAAAAATGAATATGACAATAAAAAAATTAAAATAGAATAGCTTCCAGCGAAATATCAACACACAAAAGTCAGAGGCCACAAAGAATCGCTTAAGTCAAGATGTTCTTGGCTTTTGTCAAGATGTTCTTGGCGTTGGGATTACTTGAATGTACGCAAATGAAATGCTTGTCGCAGTGCATTGATTTCTTAAAAAGGCAACCAGCATCAAAAATTCTCGAGGACCAAACAACGCAGAAACTGCGTCAGATTTGACCTCACAAACGTCAAAAATTGCAAGCGGACAAAACCGCGTCCTTGAAAATTGCTGTTTTAGCGCTTTTTATGGCTGTAAGCGTCTAAGCTACAAAGATTTACCAGATTTAACGCTCCAAAGAACTAAAAAAACTGAGGCAGTTCACATGGCTTACCAAGAACAACAGCGTTTTTTCTTTTTAAAGACGATATAGCACGAATCAGCAAAATAGAGTATTGTATGAATTTCTTTTACAGTGGAAAAAGAAGAACGGAAAGAAACTGAAAAAACTGTCAACAATCTTTAATGAAGTGGTCAAGAGCGCTTGGTTTCACCGTAACCGTTGATAACGTAGATATCAAGAAGCACCTTGTACATAGGATCAACAACAAACTTTTTGGAAAAGACTTATCCTATAGCCAAACATTTCATCGGACATTTTAGTTATTGCGTCTTGCACTTTCTCGATTTTATTTTGCACTCTTTATTTTTTGTACCTGGTGCCTACCCATGTTTTATTTGGTTCTTAGTGCATTACTGTTTTGCTGGCTGCTGCTTCTGAAACTTTTACGGTGCTTAGCTCTATCTTTATAAACGTTCAATAAGAAATGAATTGTTGATGGGAATGGAAAAGTGCCTCGCGGTAAAGGGGCGTGGAGGGCTACCTTTACGATAATCGCATGGTGATACGTGCTTTGGTAATTCATTTAATAGCAATTTTTTAGCTTAGTTGGGACCGGCAACTCGGCGTATGTTTGAACGCAACATCATTCGTCATTATTGCATGTTATCCCCATGCAATTGAGGAGGATATGAAGGTAGCTGGAGTGAATGAAGAGGACTCAATGGACCGTGAAAAATGGAGGGAAGATGGTCTGTTGTGGCGAACCCTGACGGAAGAGCAGAAAAAAGAAGCAGAATTGCATATTATCCCCCAAGCTCACAAGGCAAAGACAATTGTGTTGATCATTAGATAATTTGGTAGAATTATCCAAATTTTATCATTTGGCTCGCAATACTTGGCGTTACTTTCAATAAGTAAACCGTTTGTTAGAGTCGTCGGTGTGGTCAATCGCTTGTTTGTTAGTGGTTATCTCTCCTCTTCCTCTGGATGGAAGGTACGGCATGAACGGCAATTCAGGTTCATGCCGTCAACCTAATTGAAATTAGGCTACGGGAAAGATGGCAGCCCATTTCGAACCAGTCATGAGTGACTGGTAGCCCCACCACCAACAAGGCGGACTGCCACTGGTGGGTACCCAAGAGTCGTCTGACATGCTGGGTTAGCAACTTCACAATTGTAACCCGGTGAAGTACGGGTGGGCCACCTGTCTGTCACACAAAGGTAAAGGCGTCCCATTAAGTGCCTTGCCCAAGGACACAGCAAGCAAGCTTGCCGGCTTGTTCTCCACACTATCCATTTTTATGCTTAGCATCAAGCAGGGAAGCTGTGAATACAAGCAGAGGTCAATCGCGTCGGAGAGCCGTATGTGGCAACGATGATCTTGCGTTCGAACCTTACGATAGTTAAGTTGTGTACTTAATTGTTGTTACCAAGTGGCCGCTCTTGAACTGACATGGTCACAAATCAAATTAGATCCTTGGCAGCAAATCATTATTTCAATGCTTGTACGACGTTGTGTAATCAGGGCTCTTCAACATTTTTAGCGTGGTGGAACCCTTGCTATACTTTTACATAAGCCATGGAACTTCTGAAGCAAAAAGAAATTCATAAAAACTACAATGGCTCTGCTTTTCCTGCATAAAAATTTTAGATGTAAGCGAAAGAACATGTGGGAGTAATCGAGCAAGTTTTTCGTATGGTAAAGATCTCGACAATAGCCCATGTAAAACTCTTTGCTTTAACTCATCCTCTGCAACACCTTGGTTTCGGAAATTAACTTTGCAAAAGCGTATATTTTTTCCAGATCTGTTACAGAAAGTGGTGGGCAAGTTACTTTTTTAAAGTAGCTTAATTACAGTTACCAAGCAACTAAAGTAGCTTAGTAACAGTTTCAGTTACCAATTCTAAATAGAAACTGGCTACAGTTACTTTCAGTGATCAAAATTTTTGATGCAGAATGCAAGAGTGACGTATTTTCGATGCAAGGCGAAACAGCCAAACCGCGAAATATAAATGCGGTTTAATTTGACCAAGTTTAACCCTACATTGGCAGTGGGAGAGCAAATATGCTCCATCTCTGTCGGTCATTACAGAATTACTCTAAAACAGTGATTCTCAACCTTTTTTCGTTGCGACACACATAGAAAAAGATAAGTTTAAAAATTATTTACTTACCTACAACCCACTGCGTAAAATAGTTTATGATAATAATTTTAAATATGCAAAATAAAATAATATGTACTACAAAAATAACTGAACGTTTATTAAACGAATAATTACAAGTTAATGATAAGAATACCTTTAATGCGAAATATATCTAAAATTATATATCTAAAATTTGAGGGCACACTTTTGTAATTTGGCGGCGCACAAAAAGTGCTGCGGCAGAGTGGTTGAGCATCACTGATCTAAAACAACCACAGATTTCACGTTCATGTGGCTTGACTTTACATATGATTTATTCCTTCACAATCCCTGGCAATTTCAAGTTAATCGGTCAAGACTAAGAGGTCCAAAGTTTCCAATTTATTGAAGGGCCCCGATATATACAATTTTTGGACCAAAAACGTTAACTAGTTTTTCATTATTTTATGACAAATTAATAAAAAGTCAGCTTGTTTTGCTGTGAAAGTAGAAAACAAAGCATATCTGTAACCTTTTTTTGCCATATTTTTCCTCCATTCACGAGAAAGCGAATTGTATCGCTATGTTTTGGACGGTATGTCCGCACTCGTTTGGGAGTTGCTTTTTCCGAAGTGTCTGAGCCACCTGTCTTTCACATAAAGCTGGGGCGTCCCGTTAAGTGCCTTTACCAAGGTCACAACAAGCGAACTTGCCGGATTGTTCTCCACATCCTCCCATAAATGCTAAGTGCCAAGTAGGGAAGCTGTGGATACCATTTTTCAAAGTCTTTTGGTATGACTCGACAAAGGGAATGAACCCCAGTTTTACTGATTGCGAAGCGGACGCTCTAACCACTACGCTGTCGCGTCGGTTTTGCCAAAAGAGAAAGGAACAGAGCCGTCTGTCCAGAGCACCAGATCGCAAAGAGGGCATTCAGTGTCAGAGAAGTAAAGAGAGCAGCACCAGAGGAAAGAGAAAGAGACGAGTATTCCTCTGCAGAAGGACAGTGAGAGTCAAAGAAAAAAGCAAAGTCATCTCAACAAGATTTCTGAAAATTGAAGGAAGAGAGACGTTCATTGAAGTAAAAAACCGGAGAAAAAGGGACGGTTTGTAGAATTAGTAGGTGATCAAAACTCAGGTCCTGAAACATTTCCCAGAAGCATGAGAGGAGGGAGCAAAGGAGATGCCCCAGGAGAGGAGCGACTGCCAGAGGAGCGATGGAGAAGATTAGGTATATCAGAGTCATTGAGGAGGTCAGATTAGATAAACCAATTAAATACTTTCTCCCAACATGGGTCAGAAGTACCTTTTGAGTCCCGGAGGTGTTGATGGTAGTTACGGTTCCCCAGAATGAAGAGATTTCTGAAAATGGGAAGAATGAAGGGAGAGAAAGAGTCGGTTCTGCTATCTCTCGGAGAAGAGCGAATAGGGGGAACATAAACATTTAGGAATAAGAGCGAGGAAAAGTGGTTTAGAGAGATGTTGACCCCTACATAATCAGAGTATGGGTCAAGCAAATAAAGAGAGGAAGTAGAAAGTTCAGAGAAGGATAAGCCCTGCCTGACGAAAATGAAGATGCCGCCGCTAGCGTGTGTGGCATCAGTAGAAAAAACACCAGACTGGGAGTAGGTAATATCAGATCGCAGTGCAGAGAATCCAGGAATCCGGAAAGAGGAAGACATATTAGGGTTGAATTCCTGGATACAAATAAGGTCAACGGGATGAGACGAAATAAAGTGTAGCAGTTCAGTGCTACTGGCTCGGAGACCACCGGCATTCCATTCAAGAACCCTGAGGGGGTCAACAAGGAATAGGAAGCAGGAGGTATAGAGAAACAGCCAGGAGCATGAGGTGGTGGCGAGGCTGCAGAGGGAGAAAATACAAAGTGGGCAAAGGGGGATAAGAGGTTTGAAGGCGAGAATGGAGTGGGAGTGCTGCATTAGAAGTGGGGGCCAGATGGGCTAGATTGAGCAGTGCAGGTATGCAAGCTGGAGGAGTCCGAGGACAAAATCACAGTATTGGTAGGTATGGGATCTCCAGAAGAAGCAGAGATGCAACAGGCAGGGCAGCTCCAGGAGTGAGAGCTACCTAGAGTTCTGAATCTAAAAAAGAGAGTAGTGAGAATTTTAAATGGACCCATTTGGAGCAGGTGCAGCATCGCACCGACCTAACCCGCCAGGTGACATTTCCAGCGCACACAGAGCAGGGAAAAACGGGGAAAGGGTTACAATGAACGTTGCCGCTTATCAGAAGGAGAAGAATGAGGAGACGGGCAAGAGAAAGGCAGGAGAAAAGAGAAGACAAGAGACTGGTTTTAAAGAGGCAGTGTGCTGCCCTTTTGCGGTTGTTCATGGGTAGCACGGCGAAAAAATGATTTGTGTGGGGGAAATGCCCGGGGTAACTGGAACCCTCGGGAAGGGCAATAGCCATTTAGACCCAACCCAAATGAAGTTGGTGAAGGCACCACCACGTTGAGGCGGCTGTTGATTGGTGCAGTTCAATTTTGCACGCTTTATAAACTATATATACGACAGAAATTTTGCACTTTACTATTCAGAAAGATTGGTGTCAATACGTGTTTTAAGGACGGACAGAAGGTTCGTATTGATGATTAGAGTTAAAGTGAACTCAAAGTCAGAGTTAGTTGAGGATAGGGAGGGAAAATCCGCGCTGTATCGTTGTAATTTGTTGTTGTGATGGCAGGTTATAGTCGAGAGCTGTAATATGTAGTCATACGGTTTAGATCTGAGAAGCATTAAGTGAACTGTTGCAAAAGTATTTGTAAGTAGTAAAGGAACGTGTAATAACTGTTTATTTAATAAAGTGTTGAATTATTTTTTGAATTGTAGTAACGAAATATTTGATTTTCTTACAAGCAATTCGTGATTTCTAAATTTTTGTTGGTGGGGGTTCCATGACAAACGCGAAAGTACATCACTTCCACGATGACAAAAAGATAAAAGAGCACTGTTCTACATTCAACGCAAGTTCTAATATCTAGAAAAAGAAAACACATAGTATTTGGAACAATAAGCTTAAGCGAAGTACGTAAAGTAATACCAATGTATGGATAGGTTTTTGTCTCCTCAAAATGATAAAGTGTAGGAGAAGGCAGGCTACAGACCTACAAAAATTAAAAAAGTTGTCAACGGTTGTTTTCTCGTTTTTTGTTAGTGGAAGCGGTGGAAACGGAAGCGGTTGACGAAATAACCGCTTCCACATCCCTAGTTACTATTACAGTTACCAAAAAAGTACCTAGTTACGTCCACCACTGTGTTGGAAACCTCTTATTTCCTAATGTTTCCAACTTTAAGACCTTTTTTTGTAAACAACTTTGTGAAATCAAACTTTGCTTATACTAAATTCCTCTTTGAGGACATCCCTCAAATCAAGATTCAACTAAACCAGTGTTTCCCAAATTTTTTTTTCAGACCGCGTCCTTAACGGTGTGGTTACTTTGAAACTTCCCGGCGACAATGCAATTAAACAATTGTTTTTTTTCTGAAATACAGCGCAACGTCAGTGTGACGGAATCGATCAAGAGTCTTTGGCAATGTTACGTGCAGAAAGGATTCACAAATAACACTTTAGCAAGCTTACAACTACATTGCAGCTTTTTTGTTTTATATTAAATCAGCACAAAAGCAAAATGAATCTCATTTTGTCGGCATTTTTAATAATAAGGCTCTGGAGTAGATAACTGAATGAGATAAACTTAGTCAGGCATTTCAGAACCTTTTTAGATATGTGACCCATTTTCAAACTAAACAAAGGTTTGTGACCCAGTTTTATTATATTTTTTCTAATTTCAGAGATGTTCTCCTAATTTGGCTAGTCGAAACATAAATAGCAAACCGTGACCCACCCAGCATACGTATTGTGGCCTACTAGTGACTCGTGGCCCACTGATTGCGAACCGCTTGCCTATCCCTATTTGCAAATGCAGATTAAGAGTACGAAGGCAAGACCCAGATAAAGCGTCATCAAAAACTTTTTAGGGGGGGTATAACAATATAGATCACTGTAATTTGTTAATTTGTTTTCCGTCAAATTACTTTCCATACAAGTGCATTTGACATAGGCTATTTTGACTTTTTTAATTCTAGGAGGCCATATCCCCTTGCCCTTATGATGTCGATGCCTTTGGATCCTGGGTTATCTAGTTGATAATCCTTATCATTATCGCACCAACGCCCTTTTTAAACAAGTGTTTTTTGACTGAGTTAGCCGGTAGTCGAACTGCCGTCCTGAGAACAACAGCCTTGTTACAAGTTTTATTACCCACACTTCACTTCGTTATCAATTATTCACTTGCCTAACCTAAATACAAAAAACGCGTGGCTTTAGGGTTTTAGTGATTGTATATATAAAGAAAAAAAAGTGACACTTGGATTCGGTTTTTGTTTTGCTGCTGTTAAATTATTCGGAGGATAAACCTCAGTCAATTTTCCCGAGCTGGTCTTTTCAAAGTTTCTATCGTACGACTGTCAATATACCCTTTTGTATTTTTCTGTTTGATTTTTATTCGGTTGGGTAGACAACAGTGGGGGAGAAGGTCCTGGCCGTCCGCCAGTCACGCATACAACATAAAATTCATCTCCATCGAGAGATGAATCCTTACCACTTATTGGGCTTAGTAAAAGTGCCTGCAGAAATCAAGTCTTGAAAAAAGAAATTCTTGTTTTTAATGTCGTAGTACGCTGTTACATGCTTTTCCAATTCAACAGATACAATAGTTGTTGCTTAATGAGAACTAAACTTCGAATCTTTCTCTTAAAAACAGTGCCGTCGACTTGATCTTCTGCACAACAATAATACTGCTGTAGGCTATATGTACCGGTGGCTACTTTACTTTTAACCATTAATATGTTACCACCAGCAGTCCACAACCCTATGCCACAGCCATTTCCTTACCCAGGCATTATTAGAAATGAGAATAGACTTAGTTTGCTTGAAGCAAGATTAAAAATGCTTTATCGTGTAATCACTACCACAAATCATTTTTTTAATCTAAATTTATGACGTACAAGACGATTAAGCAAGCTTTTCCAGTTTTTTGCATTTCGGAGCGGAACACGATGCACATTTTGCACCCCGGGCTTCAGCTCTGTTGGCCCTTTCTTTGATCCACCATTGCCAAACAAAAAACTAATTAAATACAATTACCCAATGTTGTTAGGCTACACAAAAACAACAACAGCGACTATATGTAACAAGTGTCCAAACTGCTGACTTGCACTTGGATTTAACCAATTTTTTTTAAGATTATTAGAATTCTTTTTAAGATTGACTTTGATGTCACCGCCCCTTCCATGGTTTTCACGGCCCCCAAGCAAGGAGGGTAGCGCCCACTTTGTTAACCACTGAACCAAAGGACCTGAAGATAGAAAAGTTTAAAAATCCCTGCTTTCCCTTCATAGCAATTTTGAGCCATGATACGTGCATCACAACTTGTTGCGCAAGTAAGCAACTAATGATATTGTATTCTTCCGTCAATCAACCTCTGCTATTTGCAGACTTTCAAGAAAATCTACTTTTTGTGTTTTGTAATTTCAATTAATATTGTCTTGATGCAATAATAATTGAAATTAAATCGCTTCGCTTAAAGCAAGAAAAGCCCGCAATTAAGATGACCACAACACGCGTTTACTATAGAGTCATAAAGTTTTGCAAAAACAGTTTCGAAGAATGAAAAAAACGTTATGCTTTGTTGAAAACAACCAAAGGAGGAACCCTCAATGCTCACGGAACGCCTCTAAAATGTTTTATGGAATCCTGGGATTCTGCGGAAACCCGGTTGAAGACCTCCGACGTAGACCTACTCCAACAAAACCATTTTTTACGTTTGTTAGCAATGTTTTATATGATTTGGTATCAACTTCGATGGCCAGGTATATTGTTTACCAACTGTATCCTTTTATCGCTCAGCCTAAATCATTTCTTTTTGATCCTTATAGTAATGCAAGAAGTTAACGATGCACTTGGCAATCTGCACACAGTGACACTGTTTCGACCTATCAAGTCTTTTCAGTGCAGTTGGTGACCGACAAGAAGCTATAGGCTTTCAATAAAGCATAGCTTGCTTTAGGCCGTCACACTTGTGGGACCTATACGAAGTCCACTGTCTGCAGTTTGCTAAGCACATGGCCCTTGGTAAATGCACTTCACGGCGATTTTCTACGCTTGGTGGAACTGCTTGGGATACAAATGCGTTGCGGCAGCAATAATGGTAACTCCGAAGCTGGTCTAAACAGCGATGAGCTGCATAACCGAAAAAAGTTCATTCCGTGGGCAGAGGATAAAACTATATGACAAAAAACTCATAATTGTGGAAGTTATCACTAAGCTGGGTGTGAGTTTTCATTAAAATAACTTAGACATTAAAATGACCGTGCTTCACCGGTTATCAGAATAGTGAAGCTGTTTACCCAGCATGTCGTAAGAGGCGACTATTGGGTACCTACCAATTGCAGTCTAACTGTTAATGGTGGGGTTGCCAGCTTAATTGCTTGGTTGGACCACTCATGTCAAAAAACTGAAGTTGGGGGTAAGCAAGGGCATGCTCCCTGTAGAAAAATTTTGCTTCAGTAAATCCCCATGACCAGAAAAAATATACAAATGGCCCCCAGTCCCGGCAGCTCTTAAATGGGCAGGGGGTGCGAAGAATCTCCGGGTTTAAATCTGAATGTCATGGGATAAGATTTGGAACATTAAATGTGGGAAGTCTTTGTGGAAGGAAAACGGAAGTGTGTGAAGAACTGAGGAAGAGAAAAGTTGATGTGTGTTGCATCCAGGAAGTAAGATGGAAAGGCCAAGGAGCTCGTTTTGTGGGTGCTTCGGGACGAAGGTATAAAATGTGGTGGTCAGGAAATGATGCAGGATTTGGAGGGGTTGGAATTTTGGTGAAAGAGGAAATATCTGGAAACGTTGTGGAAGTTAAAAGAAAAAGTGACAGAGTAATCGTGATTGTGCTAACTCTAGGTAGGGAGGTGATGCGCGTAATATGTGCGTATGGGCCACAAAGTGGAAGACCAGATGCAGAGAAAGTTCGTTTTTATGATGAAATGGGGAGTGAGTGGGACTTGGGAAGTTGTAGTGAAATCATTGTTTCTTTGGGGGATTTCAATGGACATGTGGGGAAATGTGCTGAGGGTTTTGAAGGTGTTCACGGGGGGAATGGTGTCGGGAAAAGAAATGCAGAAGGAAGAAGATTGCTGGAGTTTTGTGATGAAAGAGAGCTGTGCGTGGCAAATACTTGGTTTAAAAAGACAGACAAAAGGAAAATTACTTATAGTGGCGGTGGATGTGGAACAGAAATTGATTTTGTGCTTGTGGGGGGAAAATATAGAAAGTATATAAGGGATGTAAAAGTGATTCCATGGGAACTTCAGCACCGGCTGGTGGTCGTAGATCTAGATAAAAAGGTTCTAAAAAAGGGTGTGAGAAACGAACGAATCATAAGAAGAAAGATTTGGAAGTTGAATGAAAACCGAACAAGAGTGAGATTTGAAAAAAGAGTAAAAGAACTAGTGAATGCAGATGCACCTGATTTGTGGAAAACTTTTAAGGATGGTGTTCTAAAGGCTTGTGACGAAGTGTGTGGAAAGAAGAAGTCTAGGAGAGATCAAGGAGACATGTGGTGGTGGAATGAAGAGGTCAAGGATACCATTGCAAGAAAGAAGGCGGCATTTAAAGAGCTGTGCAGGTTCCCATTAGAAGAAAATAAGAATCAATACAAACGTATAAGAAATCAAACAAGGAAAATTGTTGCTAGAGCTATGAGAAAGGAAGCTAATCAGGAGTTGAATAATTTATATCATAATTCTAATAGTGTTTTCTACTTCCTTAGAAGAATGAAAAAGGAAGGGAAGGATGTGGAAGGAGGAAGGTGCTTGAGAGGAGGAGACGGACGATTGGGTTTTATTGAAGAAGACCGGGCAAAAATTTGGAAGGAACATATGGAAAAGATCATGAATGAAGAGAACGAATGGGACCACATGGTGGAAACTGATATTGTAGAAGGACCAGTGGAAAAAGTGGCTCGTAATGAAATTGTGGAGGCAATGCAAAGGATGAAATCAGGAAAGGCAACCGGACCATCTGAAGTAAGTGTGGAGATGATAGTTGCAAGTGGCAAAATCGGGGTTAAAGTGATGATGGAACTGTGCCAACGTGTATTGGATGGTAGAGGAATGCCTGATGAGTGGAAAACAAGTGTGATTGTACCTATCTTTAAAGGAAAGGGTGATGTGATGAGCTATGGATCATACAGAGGAGTGAAACTGCTAGAACATGCCATGAAAATCGTTGAAAGAGTGCTAGAGAGGCGAATACGAACACTAGTCAATTTGAATGAAATGCAGTTTGGATTTATGCCAGGAAAAGGAACAGTGGATGCGATATTTATTGTGAGAAGAATGCAGGAGGAATATCAAAAGAAGGACAAGAAGTTGTATATGTGTTTTGTTGACATGGAAAAAGCTTTTGATAGAGTGCCAAGAAAAGTGATGGAATGGGCCATGAGAAAGAAGGGTCTATCAGAAGTAATAGTTCGGGCAGTTATGAGCCTGTATGATGGTGCAAAGACAAGAGTCAGGGTGGGATCTGCATATTCAGAGGAATTCGAAGTAAATGTTGGTGTACATCAAGGATCTGTGCTGTCGCCACTATTGTTTGCAATAGTGGTGGACGTTGTTACCGAAAATACAAGAAGGGGTGTGGTTAACGAATTACTATATGCAGATGACCTTGTTATCATGAGTGAAGACATGGAAGACTTGAAGGAAAGATTTTGGAATTGGAAGAATGCACTGGAAAGTAAAGGTTTAAAGGTCAACACCAGAAAACAAAAATGATGGTAAGCGGGTCAGAAGGAGAACTATACAAAAGCAAGATAGATCCATGTGGAGTTTGTGGGAGAGTCATGGCCAACTCAGTGTTGTGCACAAAATGTGAAAACTGGGTTCATGGCAAATGTGCAAAAATAAAGAGAGTTACCGCTAGGTTGGCAATGCATTTTGTTTGCTTGAAATGTAAAGGAATAATGGAAGGGACGATGGACTCAATCGAGAAGTTGTGCGATGAAGTGGAGACAGTGAATGGATTTTGTTATTTGGGAGACAGACTAAATGCTAGTGGTGGTTGTGAAGTGGCAGTCACAGCAAGAGTAAGAATCGGTTGGGTAAGATTCAGGAAATGTGGAAAGTTGTTGCTTGGAAATAGGTTTCCTCTGAAGATGAAAGGTAAAGTTTATTGTTGTTGCGTAAGATCAGCAATACTGTATGGAAGTGAGACATGGTGTCTAAAAGAAAATGAAAAAGCAATTTTAAGGAGAACGGAGAGAGCTATGGTGAGAGCCATGTGCGGTCAGAAAATTGTAGACAGAAAGACGACTGAAGAACAGATGGATATGTTAGGGTTGAAGGAAACGATAGACCGGTTAGCAACAGCAAATGGAGTTAGATGGTATGGACATGTACTGAGGAGGGATGACGATAGTGTTTTGAGGGTTGCTCTGAATCTTGAAGTGACTGGCAAGAGAAAGCGAGGACGACCGAAGAAGACCTGGAAGAAGCAAGTGGAAGAGGAGACAGAGAAAGTTGGTTTGAAGAAGGAGGATGCTCTGAGACGAGATAAGTGGAGGGACGGAGTGCGAGAAATTGCAGAAGGAATGGGGTAAATCCGGCCATCTCTGCTAAAGGGAAAACACCGGATAAAAACTGAAATAACTGCTAGACCTACATTTTATGGGGCAAAGTTCGTGGGAAGAAAATCTTGGCCACTGGTATAAGCAAACTTCCACATCATAAAAGACCACTTCAAAAAGCTCATGGTCCAAAAACAGAAAGCCGCGTGCACATAAATGCCGCTTTGCAACTACTACTTTACTTCAGCAGAAAAAGATTCTAAAAGTTTTGAATAAAAATTAGTTTTGTATGGCAACAGGTATTTAAATTCTGCGCCAGTTACATCTTGAATGTAAATCACAACATATAGTGGTTGGTTCCTTTTAAGTATAGTAGATCAGGCAAACATTACTCGTAACAACTGTGAACAAAACCAAGTTTGTTACTTCCTAAACTAAAAAAGTACTTTTAAACTTAATTCTTTGTGGGGGTTTGTCGTTCTACATACATTTTTTATAAAAATAACAATTTGGTGCTAAAAGTGAAACGTAGAATTATAAGCCATTGCTAAAATTTGCACACGGTACCGTTTTTTAGTTAAGTTTTAAGGTAAAATTTTGCCGAAAATGCAGGAACTCTACACTCTCGTGGGGTGGGTCGTTACATTTGACGCTTATCACATCTCAGGTAAAACAAAACCGATTTCTGTGTAGCAGCTACAAATGCATAAGTTAGTGGACCAATTACTCATTACTAACGTTTTACCTTTCTATTAACAAAAAAAAAGTTACAGTACCTTTTGTACGAGCTGTAACAACTGTTTCTGGTCTCCTTTAAACGATTGCTTGCTAGTGCTGGGTTTGTTTCTTATCCTCTGCTGCATTTTGATTTTCAATGCCCGTTAAACGTTATCGCGAGTATCAAGTGTGAGTACTCTTCAACAATACTACCGCTAGGTGTCTCTTACGTCTGGTCTCCACCGCGGTCAAGGGCGGCTTCACTCTTACCTTGGTTGATTTGAGCTGAATCGCAGGCGTTCGCGGCCTACGTCCGTGCCAAAATCAAACAAGCAGTGTTAAGCCGCGCTTGGTCTGGGTAAACTAGGATTTAAGGTTTGGAATGGAAAACTGGGATTTCTGTTACAGAGTAAGTAGCAAAGCTCTTGTTTTTTGTGGCAAATTTGCTTGATGTTTTTAAATTCTCGAGGCAGAGGGTCACGTGGCTAATGTAGGAGGCTTCAGCCCCTTCACGTGCGCAGTGTTCAATGCACTTTGGCGCCCTCTCTGTTGCAATTAGACGCTTCGTTACTTTTTTCGACACACGCTCTCCATTTCGCAGTTCCACACAATGCGTGCGTCACCTTGCGAGAAAGAATGGCACGTGATTCTCGGTACAAATGTATTGAATAGACACTAGAAGCTCGAAATAGCAGAATTGTTCGATTGTAGTTCAGTAAAACAAGCAGAAAGTTGTTGGGAAGAAAACAAACTGACAAAAGGGCAGTGCGAGAGAAACTGTTCAAGACAAACGATTACAACTGATTCTGTTTGATCTGCTCCAACCTTCGCTTTAAGTCGATCAAACTGGTCGAGGTGGTTGGTGCACCCCCACCAGCACTAGGGTAAGGGGGGCCACCGCTTCGAGACAAGAGAGTTGCGCTCTGAAAAACAGTTTTTTTGAAATAGAATTACTTGCTATTTCTATGATTCAGCCCACCTGGTATTGGCAAAAAAGCTTAAAATTCAAAAGCCTCGACAATATTGTGTTGATAGATAGGCGGGGTGGAATTTCCCCCCAACAAAAAAAACCTATTTTGGGAACGCTGTTTCTTTCACCTATCTGAAAACATTTCAAGAGGACCCCTGCTAGCTTTAACTTCCTCATTTACCCAAAAAGCACTCTATAGGAATCGCTAACATCGTCTATACTATGGCAAACTCATTGCTCGACCAGTCGAACACTAATTATAAATTTACCTTCGAGCGATGCGCCGACGGTTGAGCAAGGTGATTCAATGAATTGGTGTTGGACGCAAGCACCTTACTGTTGTGTTCTTCGGCAGCAGCACTTGCGATCACAGATCGCTTTTTGAGGTCCTCTTTTTTTAATGGTCCAAGTCCACAGTTTGCTCGCAGACGCTAAAATAAGACAATTTTGAGCTGAAAGGTTCAGTCTGAAGTTGGAAGCGATTCGTTCAACAGCGGGATTATCTTGTCGGTATAGGCGACGGTAGCTTAGCGTTTCCCCCCAAACTGCTAAGTGCTCACCCAGCACGCTGTAAGAGATGGTTGGAGAGCCGCCATCCACTCACCGCAAACATGGTGGAACTGTCAGTCTGCCATTTGTACTCTGACTGGTTCGAAATGGATTGCCGCTTTCTTCGAGGCTGATCACAATCACATTTGCTGTGTGAATGGATTTGAGCGAAACCTGTCATGCCGTGCCTCTCCATCTCAAGCAAGAAGATAAACAACTATGATGAAGCTTTGTGCGATTCAGAAATGGCCGATTAATCGTGAGGCAGCCAAGTGATATTCTCGGCACAAGCTCGTCTCGCGCTTGGTCGTAGTGTTAGTGGAAGGAATACACTGTGCTGGGTATGGAGCCAACTTTGAAGCAAGTTTGAACTGATGTTTATAAGCATAACCGTAACGCACGGCATTTGAAGACGAAGACTTATCATACTAAAGAAATCGGTATCAACTTACATTTAACCGTTCAAAATGTTCGTTTCCACTGAAACTGCGCGCATTACTTGAAGGAATTTGAGAGTTCTTCAGACCTAAAGTAAATTTCTATTTCACAAACCTGCCGTAAAGTGCCATAACGCGCCTCTCCGCACTTTCGTATCTAGTACTTCGCTACAAAGTGCAACCCGTGGAAAAGCAATTCGCCAACTGTTGAAGTGATTGAAGAAACACAGCTTGCAGTACAAAGACATGGCTTATGGAACAAGCGTATTGAAAATGTGTAACTCTTTATCTTTACGTATAACAAGAAAACAGAAACAATTTTTCACACAATACGATTGGACTTGGATAAAATTGTTTACTGAGATAAAGGCCATCTTTTTAATGCGAGTTTTAAATATACCTCTCTAGTCTTCTTAGGATTACAATCAATTTTCTAATGCATGAATTGATGGAAAATAAAGAGATAAATTTTCTTTAATAACCGTTACTATTAGAATGATGCTCAGCACGTCAAGGGAATCCATATCTGAATGACAGTATAAGCAACAAGCAGCACTAAAGCTCACCTTTTGACGTTTTTTCGTCTTCAATTTTCTTCAATCCACGTTTGACATAATCGCGAAAGAATTCAACTTCCAACTCTTCGATTTGAGCGTCGACGTCATAATGAGGATATTCCGCCTTAAACTCGTACAACTCAGCCAAACCCTGCAATAAACACACAAGAGGTCGATTTTTACCGTGCTGCAACTGAATTGAGTAAAGTTGCTCTCCCAGCATGTTGTAAACCAGTTTTTTTGGCCACCCATCAATGGCGGTTGGCCTTTGTTAGCGGTAGAACTACCGGCTATGCAATATACATTCGTCGCTTTTTCTCAACTAACAAAACTAAATGTCCCCTTCATGCTGTGCCTCCATCCCACAAGACAAAACGAGAGAGGTGCACATTGACAAACCACAAGACAAAATGAGAGAGGTGCACATTGACAAACCACAAAACAAAATGAGAGAGGTGCACATTGCCCAACCACAAAACAAAATGAGAGAGGTGCACGTTGCCCAATCACTAAACAAAATGAGAGAGGTGCACATTGGCAAACCACAAAACAAAATGAGAGAGGTGCACATTGACAAACCACTAGACAAAATGAGAGAGGTGCACATTGACAAACCACAAAACAAAATGAGAGAGGTGCACATTGGCAAACCACAAAACAAAATGAGAGAGGTGCACATTGCCCAACCACAAAACAAAATGAGAGAGGTGCACATTGCCCAACCACAAAACAAAATGAGAGAGGTGCACATTGCCCAACCACAAAACAAAATGAGAGAGGTGCACATTGACAAACCACAAAACAAAATGAGAGAGGTGCACGTTGCCCCACCACAAAACAAAATGCAAGACCGGAAAGTGTAATTAGTCCAAGTAAAAGGCTGAAGAATAGGCCGGTTATGATATTATTACCCCTTGCAGAAACATACGCACGGCAAGAAGTGGGATACACAACTTTCCACTGCAAACCCAATCAACCAAATCAACCAACGCACAAGATTTTAAAAAAAGCGGTATTCCATTGAATCAGTTTTGAACAGACAGATAGTGCAAATACCAATACGAACCGAATTTTCCTGCGTGGTTCACCGGGTTGGAATAGTGAAGCTGCTCACACAGCATGTCGTAAGAGGCGACTTTTGGATTCCACCAATGTCATTCCGCCTTGTTGGCGGCAGGGCTACCAGTCTGTAATTTGCATTTATGACTGGCTTGAAATGGACTGTCGATTTCCCATAGACTAATCTTGATTAGGTTTAGGCATGCCCTGGAAAACCGATTCCTATATAAACAGGAGAGTAAACAACAAGCTCCATCAAGTAAGCAGCAGTGTTCTTGTTGTGATTGCCCCTACTCTTCCTCGGGATGGAGGTACGGCACGAACGGCAGTTTAGGTTCATGCCGTCAACCTAATTGAAATTAAGCTAGGGGAAGGATGACAGCTCATTACGAACCAGTCATGAGTGACTGGTAGCCCCACCACCAACAAGGCAGACTGCCATTGATGGGTACCCAAGAGTCGCCTTTTACATGCTGGGTAAGCAACTTCACAATTGTAACCCGGTGAAGTACGGGTAGGCCACCTGTCTGTCACATAAAAATGGAGGCGTCCCGTTAAGTGCCTTGCCCAAGGACACAACAAGCAAGCTTGCCAGCTTGTTCTTCACACTATCCCTTCTTTTTATGCTGAGCGCCAAGCAGGAAAGCTGTACATACCATTTTTTAAAGTCTTTTGGTATGACTCGATCTAAGGAATGAACCCCAGGTCTACTGACTGCGAAGCGGACGTTCTAACCACTACGCCATCGCGCCGCCAGTAAGCAGCAGTCACCTCTACTATTCTAATACACTGAAGCCTTACAAATAGCTGACTAGGAATCACAACGTGCTTGGCTAGTGTACGACAGACGGCCATCGAAAGTTAGTTTTTAAATCCAGTTGTCACAGCAACAGCAATGTAAGGATCGCATCAACAATGAGGCAGAAAGTAGTGGAGAGTGAGTGCACAAGAAACACTTTAACAAATTAGAAATATACCTGTTTAGTAAGCTGTCGATCTCCAATTTTCTTGAAAATACCTGATAACTTCATTTCAAGACTGATTCCTGGCGTGCTGCCAATATTTTCCTGAGCAGAAAAATATGTAATCTATCTGCATAAACCTTGATCAGGGGGTCTGCAGTAATTAAGTTGCTGCGGAATAGACAAGCCTTTGACATATTGCTTCCATCCTTGATTATTTTAAAAACGGCGTTTTCAGCTCTCCACCAGATCAGCCGTACAGAAAAAGAAACCACTATTTTGCAAAACGCTGTTTTAAAGAAAAAAAAAAAAAGAGTATTGACCTTTTTCCATCGCACCTAGTGGCGGGTTCCTGTTGCTGTGTGCGGCCAAAAATTTTTCAACGCAGTTGTGCTTTTCAATAAAAAATAGTTTACTATTCCGGTTGCTGCTTTGCTTACCGGCGGTTATACTGCTCAACCTAAGCAACTAATAGCTGCCACGCAGCTGCAATAACGCTTGAAATTATAAGCAGTACAATATAAGTGTCTTTAAAGCTTTCCACGACCACTATAGAATTCAGTTGCAAACTAATTTTAGCAGCTTAAATAACCACATTGTGTTCGCTTAAACATTGTTTAAAAAGGTGTTTATAAACCAACCAAAACTGCTTAAAATCAACTGTATTTGTTCATAAAATTCTTGCTAAGAAGTTTTTTCAAGTCCAAAAAACTAATTTAGAAAGCAATTTATTGCATATAAACCTATGCCTAGCACTGTTTTTCTTGAAAAGCACAACGCACCGAAAAATGTTTGGCTGCACACAGCAACAAAAACTCGCCACTAGGTGCGATGGAAAAAGGTCCATTAAAAGAACGCGAACTACAAAAATGCATTGGTTTGAGCGTTTTCTCTTCGACGTAATTGTGAAACTGATGAAAACGCCACACAAAGTTCTATTCAAAACTGTATTAATCTAGCCTTGGCTATTAACTAACAGTTATAACCTTGACGTTCAAAAAAGAATCATTGGCATCTGCGACGTGCGGCTGTATCGCAAAGAAACAAAACACCGAATCACACGCAACGTCCATGCCCCATTTTTTCAATTGAGTTCGAAGTATGTCCATATACATGGCCCCACAGCTAAAAACGACCTTTGACGAAAGATTTAATACAAAGCTGGAGCCAAACTTACTTTCTTTGCAGACAACGAACGGTGCGGTCTGCTGGCACGAGCACCAGCCGCCTTCTCGATCATGGCGACCACTTCCGATTGGTCAGGATTGGGGATCTGATTGAGTTCTTCCAATATCTTAAAAATAAAAAGCGTTCAAATAGGAACAACAAATGAATTCGATGGCGCACGAGATCGTGATCAGGGTATGATGAAGAAAGTTGACGAAAACGAAATCGAAGTATTGTCAGCACTCAAAAACAACGGTTTTGCTGTTTTTGTGCATTTGCACAAGTGGACAAGGCTACATTTGCTCCTTATTGAAACTGCTGACTGCTGTTTTCTGTAAAAGTTATATCACTACGTCAGACTGTGTAAGCCAGACCGCTTTACAAGTAAATGAGTCAGCAGCATGAAAGAGAAAAAGCACTACCTTAAGACTGGGTTGCCTGCACAATGTAAGCAAGATCGTCTTGAGCGAACGCAGCGGCATGTCCGAATCAAGTTGAGTGTAGACCGCGTGACCACGAGGATAGGCTGACCACAGACGATCGATTTCGACAAGAAGCTTTGAAACCTAAAGGTACATGTTTTTGCAAGAAATATGACAGCAGCAGCAGATATACAAAGCAACAACAAACGAGACGCCGCCACTGATGAGCAGAGCCACGACGTTTCTTGCAAAACAGCTTCTTTCAGAGCTATACCAAAATTCTCTTTACCAACACACTACTGACGAAAATTTTTAGAAGGCTATACACAACAGCAGTGATTCTCAAAGTGGGTTCCACGGAGCAAGGTCAGGGGTTCCGTAAAGTAACATTCGTACAGAATTTCGAACATAGCTGCCAATCTTGCGAATATATCCCAAGATTGCATGTCGAAAGGCGGTCGATCTTCAAAAAAGTCTTCATGACATTAACTTTGTCAAATAAAACATTTCTTCTATTGTATCAAGTATTACTGTAAATAAGGGTTCCGTTATATTACCAATAATGTCAAAGGGTTTCATTGCAAAAAAAAATTTGAGAACCACTGCAATACAGTTTGCACAGTGGGCTTGGCCCTTGATCAACCGCATTCAAATGTTCTGATTATCAAATTATAACAGCCTTTGACGGCACGTAGTTTGAGGTAGATATGTCAAGCTGGGCCGAAAAATGGTCACGTGGGTTGGAGAGCCTTGACGGTAGTGGCTGTGCGTTCAAGACTCACTGTGACCGTATTGCTGTGCACTTGACAGATTCTGACAAGCAGTAAATCTATTGCAGCGACACGAAGCAATTCAAGCGAAAAGCTCAAACTCCAAAGCAGGTCTGAACAATCGTCCCATTCTTGATGCCACTGAGAGACTGGAGATAAAAATGCAGTTAATCAATATTTCGCAGAATCAGGGTCCAACTCTGCGTGGAACGTCAACTTGGTTCATATCAAGCCAACCTTTAAAGGTTTGTGTCGGAATCCGTCGTGGTCTGGTGGCTGAACGTATTCTGGAATGATGCGAGCAATCTTCCATACACACTGAACACAAAAAGCATGGTTACCAGCTGTACATCGCACGGATATTGCGTGTCCTATGACAATATTAAACAACGTACCAATCACATCGACTACACCTTACGGGGAAAATCACTTTTAGTTCCCATAATAATTCCACTAGACTTAACAAAAATCTCCGGACAGACTAAAGGCATTTGCTTTTACTTTCACGTTTTGTCAATTGATTTAGTTTCGACGGTGATTAACTCGTTCTTGAAGTTGGATGTGCAGTTGTATACATCCAGTATACGTTTCTGCAAATTTAGTCCGATTTTTGTACTTTTTTAGTTCGTTTTTTTACGATAATTTTTATCCTTTTAATTACTTATATGGTGCTTCAAGTTTGCGTTGTTGCTCGAGCTTTCGATTCTTCCGCAAAGTACACACCAAAAACGTACCTCGCATTGTACCGAATTAACCATACTTCAAATCATCACATTTTGTTTACATGAACGCTTTGCTAATTACTAGTTTCGGTCAACAGATAGATTATGGTTCGATCCCTGTAGTGTCATACAAAGAACTTTAAACATGGAATTCACTAACTTTCATCTAGACCCTCACTGACAAGGGTAACATGACGAAAGAAAGAAGAAACTGTTTAAATATAAAATGTCATGATTAAAAAAATTTCTGAAGTTAAACAGTTGGAAGAAAAAGATGAGTCAGAACTGGATCTTATTTAGAATCTTCAGAATAGAAAGTCATCAATGAAATATTTTTGCAATGCACAATACGACAATAGTTGAAGGCAAGAACCATTAAATTATGGGCGTCATAAAACCAGGCAGGGTTCTAGGATTGCATGATCTCCGGCGTGTCCATATCCAGAGAACGTATTTGGAAACAACGATGTCCCCACTCATAACCGTTAACACCAACCGACTCAGCCCCTCAAGCTCACTTTCATAGCGATTTCACAGTAGTTCTTGGAAGCGCTGTCGATGCTGTCACTGAGTAGCTTGATAATGGCACTGAAACAGAAAAGAATAGTCTTAGATGGCTAACTAATGATACAGCTTACATACAAGCAGTTAGTGAATCAGACGTCAGGTAACTTCCAATTTCTAATCAAAATTCAGTTGCTTAATGGGGAAACTGATCGTGTGCTTATTAATGTAGGCATGCAAAAGAACGTAACAATTATTTTTTGGGATGAAAGGAACGTGTCGATTTTACGTCATTTTTCCCGCGTTTCGCAGGCTCCGACGTGCTGATTCAATTTATGTCTACCACTACACACTCGCTTTCGAACCAGGCTTTGCGCTGGAGCAACGTAGCACCTTAAATTCCGGATGCCCTTCCTGACGAATACCTGTGGTGTTTCTATAATTTTGAAGTTCACACTTTTTACTCCGAATCCCGCAACTATACCACTACACCACGGCAAACACGATGACATTCAGCAGAAGAAACAAACCACGGGTAAAAAGGCAACAACCCGAATTTTCGGCGGCACCGACATTGGTTTAAGTTGGATCTCTGGTTTAGAAAATCTTTGCTGTCAAAAATTGCTGACAATCTAGCACGAAAGCAACACAGTTTACACTTTGGGGAACAGAGCAAACAAATAGAAGCGTTTAGGCGAACATTAATTGCTCGAGGGTGCCATTTCAAGAAAGAGTTACATTTTACTCTGTAGAGCTATCTCAGAAAGTACAGTCACAAAATTGAACATCGAAACTGAAATTGAACGCTTACCATGTCACAGCTGTTGGATCGCAATGCTGCCACATGCGCAACATCAGCATATTCATGATCTGTATCAACTTGCCAGAGTAGGGCAGCACAGCGAATTGATCGTTCATCATCAGGGGAACAACCGATCGCAGAAAGTCGTATATTGTATACGATGACAGCTTCGAACTAAGAATGTGGGAACCGAAAATCTAAAAATGCAGAAAATTGAAAGTGACATAGTACTAACTTAAAGTAAATATTTGACAAAGCTGTTAAGAGGCATCAAAATAGAAAATAAATCCTGAACAAATATATGGTAAATTTTCCATTTTTTGCTCTGATGATGTCGGCGGTTCCGGCCAACAAAACGTCGACCAAAAATAAGGGCACCACCGAAAAAATTTGTGCGGTTATTAATTTCCGGCAGCTTGAAGAGAGACAGTAATCAATTATCATTGAATTAAGGACCCATATTTGCCCGCAGCTACGTAATTATCATTCTTCCGTAAAGCAAAAGTGACTGGCTGGACTTGGCATTGATTTTTAACAAAATCAAAAACTCGGCGTACGTTTGCAAAAAGTGCTAATAAAAACCCATCTTAAGCCTGACAATCACCAAACGCAAACGATAATCTTTCCGCATCTTCTCAGCTCTTACCTCAAGCAGAAAAGCAAAATGACTTTTGCAGAGCGACTTAAAGCTGCTCTGATTGACGGCACCAACTGGATCTTCGATCTCGCCGTCAGCCGACACTATCATTGGCAAGTAACTAAAAAATAAAACAGTAAACAACTGTTTGCAAACAACTTTAAAATGGGCAGCTCTATCAAACTTCCACTTCGGAAATGGCAACAATGGAAAAGTTCCAATTTTAAAACGGTAGTGCTAGACAATTTTTACTTTTAAAATGGCAACTCCAGGTTAATTTTACTTTTTAAAATGGCAACACTTACCGGTCATTCGTCATTCGTATTTGAGTCGTGGAGGAGGTTAAAAGTTGTTCCATTCTTTCTTCGAGAAGCGGAATATTTTCTTTGTGCTTCTGAACTTCATAAAGCTGTACAATCAGAACAAGCGAAAGTTAGAGTTGTATTGTTAGGTCGTCGAGTTGAAACTATTTGATTCAAGATTTAATCTCGGCGATAACTTCTGATCAAATTACTCGAAAGAACTGTTACACTGCTGGTGAAAAAGGCGGGTCACCTCGATGAAAAGGTGTTTGTAATCCGGGTTTGATAGTATTTTTCAACAAGAAATATTTCAAGTATTTCGAAGGATTTTCTAAAAACCTAATTGTTTAAGGATTGACCCACACCCTCAAACAATTAGGTTTTTAGAAATGCTTTCTCGTATAGCTGTATGTATGATTTCAGACATCAAAAAACCTAATTGTTCCTTTGCCATCTTCATCGTGACAGTAAGCCAATAGATCTTTTAATATGAAATTTATTTAAAACCACTTCCTAAAAGACTTGATTGACATATTAATCTATAGACGACTTAACAAAGCAGCCTCACCTCGTGTATAGCTTGAATACTTGAATCGAGACTCGGACTTCCAAGTTGTGAGATTGATTGGTCCAATGCTATTCCCGAGCTTGAACTCGCGCCGGTTTTCCTGCTAAAAAACATCACGTATTTCTTTTAACCAGATCTTCCTCTCAGTAGGGTCGGGGAGCAGCAGTCGTAAATCCTTGTAAAAAACGATCTCCAGCTACATCCACTAACTTTACTGGCTCGATTCCTGGCTTTGGCCTAGCCAAGTTTACATAACGAATGCATCTAGCGCCTGAGTGGTCCAGCATTTTTTTTCTCTACTTAATGTCAGAAATAGACAATGTCATTCACATCGGTTCTGCGCTTATGTGCCTTTGGCAAGAGATTTTTCAGCGTCTTTTCTCGCTTGTTTGCAATCCTTATTGTGAAAATGCACAGAGATGACGTCACTGGCAGCTTCGAAGCGGGTCTGAGCCAAACTGTTCGATGCAGAACAGTGAAAACTATAAACAGAACTCACTCTTTGTCTTTCAAGTATTGTGGAACTGGAATAGGTTTGAGAAGAAAGTCCACATTAACCTCATGGAGCTGACCGACTTTGCGAGCAATGTGCTCCGGATAATTCTGCTCCTCGTCCTCCTCCGCTCGGGATTCGGACACGCGAGACTCCTGGATTCCAGGAGCGCTATTGCTCCTATAACATACAAAGCACCCTCAATACAAAGTCAAAGGACTCAAATCCGATGATAAAAGCGTGATAGTATGGCTTAAGGCAAAGCTACAATACCTCACACTAGACGAGTAGATTTCTACCAAACCACAAGTGGTGTTCAAACATAATCAGAAGCAACCTTTCTTGTTTTCTGCAGCTAAATGCCCGCTCGAAACATCGAGCAAGTGCTTTGAGTTGAATAAAGCAAAACACTGCTATCATTGCTCTTGGTTGTGTCCAAACACCAGGTAAATGAACAGGCCTCAACCGCGCACCAGCTGCCCAAGGAAGAGGAAGATAAATGGAAGAGGAGGGTAAAGATGGAAGAGGAATAGGAAAAAAAGACCGCACTAAGATAGAAAAAGTTACAAAGTTAGAAGCAAAATGTTAAACCAAGAAAAAAGCAATAAAAAGAAGAGTATGAACAACTACAACTCGTTCGCGGTAAATGACAAGGCAATCTGTTGGTAAAGCAGATTCTTATTACTAGCTATAGTTACACTAGTTATATGTCATCACGCATTGCTAACTTTTCAATAATTGCTGTTGATTTTGACAAGTTTGTGGGAACAGATTTCGTTTCCTTCATCTTTGGAGGAGCCGAGGACACCCTTGGTTCTGGCGGGCGCTCAATACTTTCCCCTTCAGTGTATTTCCCCGAGCGTTTGATTCGTTCTTCAAGCATGCTCATGTCTTTTTCGCTCAGCTAAAAATACGCGATAAGGCCAAAAATGATGAAAAGACTTTTTCAAAAGATTTCAGTAAGATACTCGTCAAGATTGGTAGCGAACTACGTGGTAGAAAACAAGAGCGAAATGATGTTTTCCGCGCATCACCTGGTTCGTGGTTACATCAGTGAAGCTTCTCACCCTGCCTTGTTGGTGACAGGGCCACCAGTCTTCGATCTACATTCATGACGGGTTTACAATGGACTGCCTCTCTCCACTAGCCTGATCTATATCGGGTTTGAAGAGTGAATTCGGATTACCACTACATGTCATGCCCTCCATTCCAAAAAAAAGAAGCAATCACAACTGGTTTTTCACACATAATGCAAAAAGCTTTTCTACAGTTAAGCTGCGCATTATAACAGAGCAAAAGTAATCGCCAGCAAACATGGTGTTGTTGTGCCCATAGGAAAGACATCCCAGAGAATGAAATGAGTTATTTAACAGATTCACCGTTAATAATCAAATGTACTTTGATCAAATATTCAAGAGATAGAAGTGCCCTAGTGCTCACTCTTCCGACTTGTTTGAACACGATTTCTCCCGATACGTTGTAAGCGGCCACAATCGCATTCAACGCTGACGATCGAACGCTTTTGTCACGGTCGCTTATATTCGATGCGATTTCTTTCAACGCTTTGCTCGCACTTGGCTGGCATACTGACACGCCGTACGTTTCAATGAGAAGACCGATTTGATCCAAGCATTCTAAAGAAAAATGTGAAACGCGTGGAATAAGCAAAGGCGTATAAAAAAGACTTTGGGGGAAGAAGCATGGTAGGTGCCCCAAAACAAGCTATGTTGTCGTTTCTAGTCAAACATACTGCAGTGACATCTCAAGCGACAGACAAAAATCATCGCAAAATCCTTCTCCTTTTTAATCTGCTGCCACTCGATTCAGAGTCGTGGGAAGCTGCTGGGGTATGCTTGACGGTAATTCAGGTCTACATTTAGGACGGCGTTATGATGATGGGAAAGGGCTGCTTGTCCAAAAAAAGTTAGGAATAACAAGGGAAAGAGATGTCAACAATTTTTATAACACGCATGCACAATATAGGCTGCGCAGAGCCAGATCGAAAAAAACATAGAGTGTGTTGCATGCCTAAAAGACAACGAAGCTCGGAATGAAATCACCCCTATCACCTAGACTAGCAACACAGGGTTATTGAACGGCTCTTTCAGCTCACACCTACATCATTTAACTCCAAAAACATGAATTTACCAGATCGCTGTCGAGAATTCTTCGATTTGATGCCATCCATAATGTAATTAAACAACTTTGAAGACGAATATACCAGAGAAATTTGCTTGATGATACCTTGAACAGCTTTGCGAATATTGTCCTTATTTTCGCCAATCTACACACATAAAGCATTTAAACAACACTTTAACATTCAAAGCTCGCTTTTAAAAAAAACTTGAATAATTGGATACATCAAAAGGTGGCAAGAAAATTAAACTTCCACGATAATACATTGAAAAATAAAGCTAAACATTGAAGAGAAGCTAAGCCAATTACAACGGAAGTAGCCCTGCAAGATACCAGGAAATTAAAGAAAACTGAATTACCACTCGCACACACCTTTATCATTAGATGTGGCAGAAAAGCTGATGCTTCATATTCGCTCATCCTATAGTCGTTCTCTATCAGCTTCTCAAACAAGGACTTGAGATATTCGAGTGACTTGATATGGACTGTTGTGTTTTTGTCGTAAAATCGCAACGTAAACCATCTCAACAACAGATCGAGACATGCAACTGTTGAATTCCAGTCGGAAGACAGACCCTGGAAATAAATTGAAATGAAATTTGCTCGGTCAGCCAGCAGCAAGGAGTCTTGAGTGGAGGAGTAAAGAGGACAGCAAAATCGAAATAAACCCTTGAGTAACAATGGCAATCTTGACAAACACCAACTCTCTGTGTCACCATTATAAAGCAACAACAATTGAAATAAATTTGAAAATAAAGACCGATTTCCCACTTGCCTTACGCACGCTTTGCAAGTACATGGCAGCAGCAAGAACGCTTGTTCTAAATTTTGTCAGTTTTTGGTCCATATTTTTCTGCAGTCAAGTTAACTTAATGCATTTTACTTTTCCTAACCGAATGACAATGCAACCTTTAGCCTGAATAACTGCGTTGTGCAGTGCGGTGCTAGGCAAAAAGGATCATCATGAAGCTTATAAGAAACTCTTAGCGGTACTGACCCACAAACCCCCTCAATCAAAAAGCGCTTCAAAAAATGAAAGTGCGGTACATTGTCTCAAAATATCCAACAGCAGAGCTACTGCAGAATGTTTTTTTCAAGGCAATGTACTCACTGCTTCTGAAATGAAAAAGGTTTGTAATACCTGTTGCAGCATCGATATTGCTTTTAAATGATGTTGAAAGTCGGCGTGAAAGAGCTCACCGAGTAAACCTGGTCCAATACAAGTGGAAAGCTGCTGTTGTAACTGCTGCACAAGCTCGTCCCGTGGGGCAGTGAAATTCCACTTGATTGTCTGCAATGCAAAGCCGCTTTACGAAAGCCGGTTTTGTCGAGTAATGTCTTTCCTTCACCAACCATTTCTAATTGCATACGATAGTGGAATGGTGTTGTAACCACGAGGTCGCAACATATTTCATTTCACAGGCCCACTGCTATGCCAAGAACAGTCACAGTGAAGTCGAGAAAAATAACCTAACATGTGACACAACACACCTCGCATATTCTTTCAATGTTAAGCTCTAGCCTAGCTCGAGTCGAACAGTAGCTATGCCGACGGCGAAGCAGACGCTTTTGAATCTGTTTTCACAAGACTCTACCAGTGTAACCCAGCACAATGTGCTTCATACGTCTCTCATAGCAATTACTATGAAAAAGATTTTTGGGGTCAGTGCTCAAAAAAGTTTCAGCTTGCACATTCTACAAGCCTACATTGAGACAACATTTACTTTTGCCAAAACCACAACCAATGCAGGGCGCATTTTCAAATGCACTTTTCAAAATATGATAGTGTACGATAGCAACGTCAGCCATCAGAAATCGATTATTGCTTACAAGCCATTTCGATAACGATGCGATACTCACTTTTAATTTAGCTTCATCCTTCATACGCTGTTCCTTCCCATTAGGCAGGATGATGAACATAGGCGAGCTATCTTCTTCCGATTGTTTTGCTTTACGTTGAGCAGACGGAGCTCGTTTCTTTTCTTCTTTTTTCTAAAAATGAAATTCGTGCTAATTTAGTGCCGGAGTGAACTGCGTGATCAGGTGAGTTATTGCAAACCACACCGGTTATGCGTGCGCACCGCACACACATATAATCGAAGACTTATTCGTGCAAATGAACTCTTGCTCCGTTTGCTGGTCTGTAGCCAGACAGAACCAGTACGACGGGCGGAATGTTCCACCCTACCACTTGTCTGTTACATGAAGATGGAACAATTCCACTAAACTCTTTTCACAAAAAGTAAGAATACATAGGTACAATGAAAAACGTTTTTACATTTGTGGTTTGCTGGCAGCTGAAATATTTTTGCTTACCGACGTCGGTCGTTTTTCTTTCGCGGAAGCTGGTTTCTGCGGTTGCTCGACTTCATCATTCGCTGAAGCACGTGACTCGGGTGGGGCAGAGCTGGACGATGATTTGGCTGACGACGAGGCAGTTTTGGCGGATGAGGGTTGAGAAGCAGGCAATTGCTCTCTCGCTTTTTCAAGCAGCGACATGATGACGTTCTTTGTGCCAGACTGAAAAACCAAATAGCAAGATTGCACGAGAATACTGCATATACTGAATGATGCTTATTACTGAGTGCAGTTAGTTTCAGCTTAACCAAGTAGCAGCATTCAATTCAGTTCGTGCAGCAACAAATCTACGAAAAAGGAGAAACAATAAGCCCTACAAAATATAAGTTACCTTAGACCAGGGATTCTCAACCGAGGGTAAATTGTGATAGCAAAAAATTCATGCTTTTACCTATGACAATAGGCATTTGTAGAAGTGAAAATATAAAAAAATTTGGGGGTAAATTTTACTTTTGAAATTTGCCAAGGGGTAAATGAGAAAATTCCTGCTTTAGACAGTACAACGGAACATCAACAAAACACATTTCCAATGCATCGCGTAATGGAACAAAGATGTCACAAATTAAATGTTTCTTCAAGCGAATATGCTGTACAGGATTGAATAAGCGAAGCTGCCAAGTTTGCGATAATTGGGCATTGGTGGGGCGCATATTATGGCAGACCAGAAAAGAATAAAAATTACAAACTAATTAACGGTGAATTTTTCCACTCTGCAATATGTATTCAAGGCTGTTTCAATTGAACTACCGCTCACTAGCATTAATTGAGTTTGTGGCATGAAACTAGATTTCCTATTTCTCACTGTCTCTACATCACAAAAAAGGAAAAGTGATAAAATTATCATCGAAAACACGCGAAATGTGCCCCAGAACACTATATGCTTTCAATCAAACTATGTTATACATTTCTTGAGAAACATATTCGGAAAACTAAATACCAGGATAGATCTAATGACACAATGTTGCTTCAAGCGTTTTGTGGCTTACCTGCCAATGGTTATTTGGCGCTGCGAGAAGCTTCCGCAAAACAAAGCAACTTTTAAGTAGCGTGCCCTAAGTAAATAAACTGTTTGACGAGAAAAGTTCACATAGTTCTTACCGAAAGTTTCCCTGTTGCTCTTGCGAGCTTTTCGAATGGCAGATGGCGCATGAGCGCGGGGATAAAGGCTTGCGCTTTGCCCCGTACATCCGGGTTGCGATCTTCGCAGCAGGTAAAGACGATCGGAACACAGAGCTCGAGACCTTCACGAGCGTTCGCTGATAGCTTCTTCGAGGTTGTAAGCTTGTCGCTTAACCAAGCAAACAGCTGAAAAAACGAAACCACATAAATCAAATTTACCTGAACGCTACACAAAAACCCTTTCTAAGGAGTGTAGCATGATCATAGATCTTAGGACCTAGGCTAAACGACAGACCAGAGCATGGTCACTCCTTTCCGCAACGTAGGAAGGTTTCTGGGTTTTACAGATGATTTAATACCGCCCTGAGCATATTAATGATGTTCGTCAGAAAATCAATCTGTGGCGTGAAAGCAGGCGTTTAGTGGTTAACATTTACCACATCAGCGTCATCCAACAAACAATTTATCTTTACTATAGTGTAAGGGTGGCAACACCTGCCGTGATAAAGAGCTAAAAATGATAGAGGACATCACTCAAAGAGCCGCTACACAATCCTTGGTTTATTCAAATTGACGTATTTTCCGTCTGGATAGGGGGTGATGACCTTTTTTTGGAGACCATCATTTTCACAGCATGAAATTACGCATTTGCACCCTTCCACCGGCCCCAAAACTTAACGTGTTGCACAGCAGGTTACACACACCAACACTACATCATTGTGCCCAAATACAACAAGAGTCAAAAGAGCCGCCATCAAGGACTTAGAGCCGCAGCTTGAGCACCCCTGCTATAGGGTATTCTACTTACCTCAATCCTTAAAAACGTATGCTTTGCGTTGGAGAGTGCAGTGGACATCGTTTCTCCTTCAAACCATAACGGCAGTCTGCTGTTTTCCAACCAGGTGTCCATGCACTTCAGAGCCGCTTGTCGGATCGTTGCCTGATTAAAGCATTAATCAAAAGGTTTGTGGACAAATCATGTTAAGATAACGCAATTAAATAGCTTACGAGACCAAAATCCATGAAGAACTGCAGTAGCCAATAACAGTATGCGATGAAAGCAATTTGACAATACAAGTAAAATACAAAAATTAAGTTTTATTTCCCATTTACAAGATATCTTACATCAATTGTACAAAACTTGAGAATTAAATATTTAACTGATTGAGGTTTAAAGCGAGATTATTTCTAGAATCGAATTTGTGTGATATACAGCTCTCAAGTAGAAGCAATCACCAGTATTAAGTTTTTGGTAAGAACTGCAAACAAATTTGAAGTTAAAATACCTTGCTGTCAGCTAATGTGCCAATAATGGCAGATGATATAGTAGTAACATGCTTCGCACTGTGCGGTCCCAGAGCAGTTGATAGTTGGTTGAATATGTTCAAGGTCGTGGTGACCTAAAACAAAACGAGAACCTTTCAAATTCATCTTTAATTGACGAATTCGATAACCAGTCGAAATGCCAGCAATTGAAATAACTGCAAAACCTATCAGCAAAAATAGTAACTTTTTGCCATACTTCAAAAAGAGAAATCATATACATTAGTCTCATCGTTCTTCTATCGAAATTCGCAGAGTTAATTGGCTGGAACCGGAAGCCGATTGATTGAAGGCGTGTTCTCGGTTTGAATGCCCCGCTACCAAAAGCCGGAATTTACACCAAGAATTGCTGAAACGGATCTTGCATTCAAATCCTACCGAAAACCAGTTACCAACAATGCTGCTAAATTGACATCCTAGAGCCGGTCCGGAGTCCACCCGAAGCCAGTTTTTATCAATGCCGCTACATAGTGGTGTTGTAACGCTATTTGCCTATTGGTTCTTATTTATCTCAAAGCATACAGAAAATAGATGAACGTCCAGCAAAATATTATGTGTCCTATATACACGAATGTATATCCCACTTCCCATACAACACATTAATTGAGAGCGACTTTTAGTCAGACAATCTATTAAAAGTTAGAAAAGCGTTCCCCTTTTTAAAATCTACAAATCATAGTACAAAATATAAACCTAGCAGCGGGATTTTTCAAGGGATCAGCAACAACCTTTAGTTCTTGGGTTATTGACTAGCTTCGAGGACCACTCCGATATATCAATTGCAAAAACAAGGCCATTACTACAACGAAACGATCTTTAAAAAAAACTCACGGGGGTCCTACTTTACTTGAAACGGGCTAATACCTATGCTAAAAGGCTTAAAAGCACACGATAAAGTCCAGGCATTAAGTCTGCATTTTAATGCCTAGAGAAGTTTCTAAAAATATTTTTAAGACTTACAAGTATTTTATTCGAGTCTGACAATCTAGCTTTGAGTGCAGGTAATAAATCTCCCAGATCAGGGGAAATAAATTTTGCTTCGTTTAATATCTCCACCACATTGTCGAGGCCTTCTTTTCGAATTTTCCAGTTTTTATCACTCAATTTCGCAACAAGACCATCAGTAATTTTGCCACTGAAACATTATTTAAAAGCGTTTATTGCATTCGCTCATTCACGGCCACCTGCATCAGTTATACTTTCTTGTTCTCCGGTCACAGGAAAAACGTTTTGTTGGTTCTACACCGAACAACGTTGTCTTTAAACCCGCCACAGCGTTACCAATATTACTGACACATTGCATTTTTAACACAAGCAGAGTAATCAGGTGGAACAAGAACTAACGTGAAATGCTTTAACCCACGAATGCAATTGCCACCGTTATATAGAGATAATTATTCCAGACTTTAGAACGAAAGGTTTCGAGCTCAAAGTCCCAAACCAGGATTGGTATTTGTCAGGGAGGGCAACCGAAACTTGAAACCCTGCGTTGTTGAAATCTAAAGTTTGGTTCCAAAGCGTTGTGATGGCCATGCACTGGACGAGCAGGTCTCAGCCAGAGAAAAGCTGGATAAAGGGCGTGAAATCGAGCTACAACGTAGCCTTTGGGAGGTTTGACCCCAACCATTAAAGTCGCAGGAGGAGTCCAACGCAATCAACTACATTTCCTATAGTGACGAAACCTCGCGTGCTAAAACATCATTACAGTCATACCTAATATCCGTTCTCGGAACCATGTCGTCTATATTGAAAGCAGCGTCTTGGGCATCACCATCATCTTCATCTTCAGCAGCATTATTTTGCGATCCGGAAGACTGTTTCTTAACTCCTCTGCATGGAGCAGGAGGCTTCTGACCGTTTGCCTAGAATATTGTTAACGCAGCAACATCAATAACGGCATTACTTTGCGCATTTTACAGTAGATTCCACTGCTTGAGGCCAGCCGAAGCACTTTCAGCTACATATAGCTCGCTTATAGCTACAAGCAGTTGAACATAACTGCAAGTTTTTTAAAGCTTAACATAACATAAAACTTTAACATAACATAAAGCTTTTCGTGATGGACTGATCAGCGACGACGTCACGTCATATTAACGAGCTAGACCTTACCAAATCTCATGCAAATCACTTTCGAAAAAGTAATCCAACAGTATTCCAAACTCACCTTGTCGATTTCGGCATCTATTAGTTGCAACACGGCTGGTTTTTCACTTTCAAAAAACATTCGAATTTTACCTCCCATAAACAAAGCTAATGTACCGATAAGTGAAAACGCAGAGGTTCGGACAGCCTGGACAATTAATGTTACTCATCACAACACTATCTTTATCATTACATAATTATCAGGTCTTTGAACAGTACTTGAGCAATGGCGTCACTCGAAATGCGAGGACAGTACTTGAGCAGTGGCATCACTAGAAATGCGTGGGGGCTAGCCAAAGAAAAATTTTCGAAAGCACTAAATGCCAGTCACAAATCGAGGTTTCATCATAGCCATATGACCGAGCATAAAAATACAAAGATAATTTTTTTCTAACTTTGTAAGATAAATAATAAAGCAAACGTTGAAAAATAAAACGTTTCTATATATAAATGCTGAAATTGCTCCACAGTTTGAATCGCTACGTTTTTACATGTCAATATATAAAACTAAAACTTGTACCGGATTGTTTGCTTGAATGGCGAGTTTGACTTTGTCAATTACTAATTTAACATTGAGACCAGCGATCCCGAAATCGCGAAGAGCTTGTGAAAGCCAATTAATTGATTCCGTTTGAATTTTCGGATTTTTCTGAGCCATGGCATGCTGCAAGACCTGAAACGAACAAAATTTAGAAAACTTTTCTTGCGAAGCCGAGTAATAGCAGGCATGTAAAAGTAGATCGCACACAATTCTCCAAGCCAGCTCGATACAATACTGGAAATTTTTCGAAATTGGTCAGGCCGATTAATTACAATTGCAGGCGACGTTATTGATTAATCACAATTGCAGGGGACGTTAGTGTTAGTAATGCCGGCGAAGTGGTGTAGGGCTAGAACGTTGACTTCCCCATCGGTGGACCCGGGTTCTTTTCTTGTCCAGTCAAATCGCAGACTCAAAAAATGGTATTCCCAGTTTTCCTGCTTGACGCTCAGCGCGATAGAGATGATGCGAAGAAAAATCCGGCAAGCTTGCTTGCTGTGTCTTGAGCAAGACACTTAAACGGGATATCACCATCTCTAGGTAGCAGACAGGTAAGTGGTGAGGAGGCAACTCGTACAGAAAACTTAAAAAAGGCCACGGGAAATCACCTCAGATTCTTCCCACAAAACCACGCCTTTATGCCAAAACAAATGGCGAAATGATGTTATGAAAAACTTGCCTCATGGCAGAAAATTTTAAACAAGTGTTAATATACTTGACACGCTTTGACAAGTGCATAATCTTCAAGTTGGCTGTGCAATCCAGTTTATTCCTTGCTTATTGCGAAGAGCTTTGCTTCACGAAGTTAGCAAAATTAATCCACATTATTCGCGACTTCAGTGGCACGACGTTTGGATAAGGAAAACGAACTGCTACCTACCTGATCAGCAACCCAAGGCATGCCAGTCGCTTCTGACATAAAAGTCAGGGCATTTTTAGCAGCAGCACCACATTTTGCGTCACCAATTTTATCTACAGTCGGTATCAAGCAAATACCAGCGGAAGTCCTGAAAACATTAATATGCTTAACACAATAGAAACGGAGCTGGATATTAATCACGAACATATTATTAGCAATGACGCAACTGAAGAAAGCATCATGGAAAGCTTCAGCACTTTATATTGGAGAAACGAAGCACACTTAATGTGTTAATGCACTAGCATGCTAGCTCTAACGTCCCGCTAACCAGTAGCAACAACCACCATTAAGCCACCAACGATTACCGCCAAATTACGTTATACGGGGACCAGTATGTGTTTCGCCAGTTTTGAATGGTGAAGCCGCTTACTCAGCATACCATGAGAAGGTTCTCTTGAATAACTAATTATCTACCCGTGGCAGTTCGCTGCGCTGGTGGCAAGCCCGACGACCGGCAATTTTTGTTCTTATCGGCAGTTTTCTCTTTACCCTAATTTTGATTTCGCGGTGAAAACGTATGCGCCCGTTCTTCACCGTACATCAGCACCCAAAAAGAGAGATGATAAACAAGAGGAGCATTGGATTTTTTTGTTTAGAACTCGGATGAACGAAGGCCTATAAAGGTTATTGTTAGCGCTTGAGACAGAATGTACCTGCTGAACGACGAGTGTTCTGCTAGATGGGCGAGCAATTTGAACTTCTCGGTCAAACAATTAAAATTATTATCTTTCCATCCTGGCTTTATTGTAAGCAATTTGACCAAAGCTTGACAAGGAATATCTTTTCTTTCCGTGATTGCTAGTTTCTATAAAATACTTGACTATAAAGTTGAGGAAGACTCTACAACCGGTTATACCACAAGAGCTAGTCACAAAAAAGCTAGTACAAAAATAATCAAAAAATAGCTAGCCGCCAAAAAATCTAGTTCCACAAGAGAGGTAGTGCTACATAATAGCTAGCCACACCCTAACTACAACATCGTGACCCCAACTCTTCTGAAACTAGCTCTTTTGTGGCCTAGCTGTTTTATGACTACCTCTTATGAAGGGACAACTCTGATACCACCCACAAAAAGGGACACCTCTGATACCACCTACAAAAAGAGACACCTTTGATATTACCCACAAAAAAGGACACCTCTGATACCACCAACAAAAAGGGACACCTCTGATATTACCCACCAAGCTTTAGTAGGATCAACAAAAAATGCATTTGCTGCAAAGGACAAGCAATTTAACGTATATCGAAGTAGTATATTTCACATTTCTAACAGAAGACAAAAGTTACATGAAAACTCAAGGTACCACCATGTAAAAAAGGTAAATCCGATGAAACAGCACTTTGGCTTCACAGTTTAGCTCAACTCATGACTGAAGTCAAGTTAATGTTAGTGTGATCGCACTCTTTAGCGATACCGTGTAACTTTCTAGCAGAAAGCACAAATGTGACAACCTTTGATGAATCACGTTGCACAGCAATTAGCTCAGAGTTTCTATTTTCGTTTAGCACATGTAGGTAACTGGCTTTAATTAACAAAAACATTAATTGAAATCTTAAGCAGCCTTTCGCTTTTTAAAAAATGTTTAACGAACCTGGTACGTAGATTGCAGACCAGCAAGGCGTTCTTTCCAATTCGTATCTAACACTTGCTTCTTCTGCTCTTCGCTTATAACTTTTAGAACAAGTTCTTCAGCAGCTTCGTCATTTAGTTCCGCTTCAACGGAAGGTTGTGAGGTTGAGGAAGATGGCCTGAAAATAAAAGTTTCACCAACAAATCACGATTTGACAACCCACAAAATGGACTTTCATAAAAATACAATTTTGTAATGCAGTGTTTTATTCCAACTTTTCCTTACAAAACTGTTGATCGAACAAAAACCGAAATCGAGTAGTTGCGACATTCGTAAGCAGTGGCGCCAGCAGCTGTTAGGCGGCTGCAACCTCAGTTACAAAACTTACTTTTCAGCAGCAGACTTCGGCTTCTTTCCGCCTCGTATAGATTTTGCAGCAGCCTTTGATTCAGTCTTGTCAGCCTGTAACACATTAACCACTGCTCATCAAAAATGCTGCAAGCGTCACCAAAGAGTCTCCGCCAAAAGCCAGTTCGCCTTTGATAGTTGGACTATCAGCGTACCCATGACTAATTGTAACGATCGTCGCCTTTTTTTCAACCAGATCATCATGCATCTACAATTCAACAGTCAGTGCAAGTTGGCAGGGTGGAAGCCAACACACAGGGTGTCTCGATCCTAAGATGAGCAATCTCATCATAAAAACACATAATCGCGTTCAATTAGTTACCGATTTTGTTGAGCTTGGTTTCTTCGGCTGACTATCAGAAGTAGCTTGAGACTTGCTTGAAGCGGACTGACTGCTCCCTCCGCTTTTCGGAGCGCTCGTTTCCGTTTTTCCGGCGCATTCCTTAATCTTTGAACACAAATAGACATAAGGTAGCAGGCAGAATTAGTCATAAGCTTTTAATACCAAAATACGAGGACAAAAATGGTCCGAAGCAGAGCTAATGAACAGTGACGTATACCACTTCACCAAACGAAACTTTGCACTTTTTTTATTAGCCAAAGCAATGAAGCCCCGTTATCTAGTTTTACTAGCAAAATGTGGCCATAACATCGAATGCAAACACCTCAACAGAAACCACATGAAAACATTTTTCTTCAAATTATTTTAACGGTAGGCTGGTCGTAATAACATCATCCATATCGTCATTTGCAGCTTTTTTTGCATCGATTTTGAACGAAAAAACCAATGACAAATGTCCTTACTTTTTCCATTTTCAGTTTGTCCAAATCGGCTAAAAATGGAAACAGTTTCGCTTCGCCAACAACTTTCCACATCGCCCCAATCGCTTTGAAAGCAGCTTCACGTACATCAGGCGTACTGTGATCGATGTTCTGTGGAAGAAAGTCAGAAATTCAAGCAACAACGACAAAACTAGCAGCTGCATTTTGGCAATCATTGCTGTGCGATGATATCCAACTGAAACAATGCCCACGTTATAAGCTACACTAAGCAAGCGAAAATAATTACTTTGCAGAGCGGTTGAACGAAAAGCTTCATCAAAGATTTATTAATAGCAGCCGACTTGGTTTTAGATAGCGAACGAGCCAAGAACAAGCCGACTTGTGCTCGAATAGAAGGATTTTTGTGACCCAAATACTCCACGATCATCTCCGATATGGCTTGGATGTTTGTCTGTAATAGCATAGAAAGGTTATGGCGCGGCATTTAAAGCTATCCCTTAAAAACGAGTCAATCGTGCTCAGCAAATGGTGCTAGACTGCCTTTACATTCAAATTTGATCACCACAAACACCAACACAACAGGGGTTTGACGAAAATTACAAATCACGTGACTCTCATGCATTTTCTGGCAAGCGATAGCATTATGAACTTCAAAACAAAACGTCCAATTCACCCACGCCTCACGCAGTGCAACCCCAATCCGCGTTTGTACGGTCATGCTGAAAGCAGTTTTACACTAATTGAAAAATCAAGTAACTTGTACCGTAATGTAGATGGCATCTACTGCATCTTGTAAAGCGGCTACGACGTTTGCCTTCTTCTCTTTGAATCGTTCAAACATTCCTTCAAGGCACACCATTGAATAAGGATGAAACTTTTTTCGCAGGCCACTGGCAAGGCCACCAATGGATCTAATAGCGATGACTACCAGCAATATATTGGAGTCTTTTGAAAGCACCTAAGCAAAAATATACATTTTGACCATAACTTGTTACCGTTTTGGTGAGGTGCATAATATTGCATTGAGATGTAAAAACTACCTTTTTTAACGCTTTGACTAGATCCGCGTAATCGTCAGGAGCCAACTTAGGATTTTCTGTTGTCAATTTCTCGCAAGCCTCTAATGCCATTTTTCGTTCTTGCCATTTTTTTTCTTCCTAAAGTTTGAATTCCTCGCATAAGTAAAACGAAGTTGTTTATACAGGCAACAAACGGATAAAATAACAACACCCGGATATAACGCTAAAAGTGAAGGATTTACAATACAAAGGTAAAGAGGCTCAATACCCGTCTGGCTATGTGATGTTGCATTGGCTTGGGAAAAGCATTAAATGTCAACTTTCCAGGTTTTGTTGCAGTGCTTGTGATATCATGGCAGAGTGTTAGCAACTCCAAAGCGAAACTAAGCACACGCTCTGCTACATGCGACCAACAGGGTTCGTCACGTCATCTGAGAGTCAAAGTCACGCAAAATTTCCACTTACGATTTGAGTGAAGAATTGTTTGGGTAATTTTGATAAGATTTCGACCGGTTCTAGAAGATCGTAAGCATCAACGACAGGTGCTTCTTCCGCCTCTGCATCGCCTGTGTTGTGCAAAAAAAACGTTGAAATGAATCAACAGTCACGCTATGAGAGCAATTTCAAATGTCAGAGCATAACACCGGCGTTTATCCAATACTTTAAGCCAAGCTACATTTTTAACCCACTGTACTGCAACCAACGACGATTACACGCATTAATCCCGCTTACGCAAAGCTTGAAAGTGCTGGTTCGATGTGTGCCTACCACTAATCACTTGCTTTCAAAAGAGATTTTTACTAGAATAACGTCGCATTTTAAATTCAGCATACCCATGCTGATAAATTTCAACAGTGTTTTAATAGAGTTTCAAACTGTAGCTTGTTGTCGTTAAGTCCGGAACAATTACCACCACACGACCGTGGCAAAACGTTCTGTGACTAGATTTACTATAAATTGTATGCATTGTGTCGACAGTATATGGACTAGATTAGACTACGTTGAACGTTTGATCTAAAAGCTCTGAAAAAGGGAATTTTTTCCAAGACTTAACCGAACTACAGATCGCAAAAAAAGTTCACATATTTATCATGTGTTGCCCCGATATCCTTCTGTGAAGTCATGCCAATTCGCCTCAAATAAAAGAAAAGAATTTTATACACATTTAACAATTTTGCCACATGTAAAACTATCACAGTTTTTGTCTGTACTCACACCTTTACCATAAATCTTGAAGATTTTGTTATTTTCCGTTTTATAGTGTTGAATAAACTAATTCAGTTAGCAATATTTTGGTAATTAAAGCCTTGATTCAAAATCAAGCTTACATAACATACAGCAGCAAGTGTTATGAAAATACTGAATCTAAAAACGAAAAACACTAATCTCGTTTGAGATAAAACTACAATGTAGTCTTTATGCTATCTAGTAAAACCAATTTGCTGCACTTTGGAAAAAAAAGCTCAAAACAGACGTAAGTCAACCGAATTTCTGCACTCTTCTTCATAATCAGATGCAAAAAAAACTGCGTATATCAAAGCATGTGATTCATCTTCAAAAATCAAACCAAGCTTTAGCGTTACGCCTAACAACATGATATGGCGTAATTCCATTGATAACATCTCACTCAGCTTACCAGCACCATGTGCTTCAGCTTCAGCTTTCGCTTCCGCCTTTTCACGAAGATCTTGTTGTGACCGCATGAAGCGGGTCTGTTTGGCCTGCGCTCCCGGTCCCACCTTTTCCCATTCGTCTTCCAATTCCTTAAGCTAGAAAAGAGCAGCAGCAGGTTAGAAATGAGATCGGCCTCAAACGCTGTAGAGGAAATGAATGCAACAAGAAACGAATAACTTGCAGGTGGTGAAGCAGGCTTCGAATTTGACTCATCCCATGTAGCTGACACAGAATAATAACAATCGCGATGCCATCAGATCAGGCCCATCCGAGGACAAGGGGAACCGCGAATTTACAAGTTAAAAAAATGTTTGATACTGAAAAAAAATCGCTTCAACAAATGATACGCCTGCTATTCAAAACAGATCAGTGGCAAGCATGCAGAAGAGTCAATGACCTACCATGGAAAAAAGCTTTGCATCTGCTGCAACACTTAACAAATTGGGTCTCTGTCGGGAAGATTTGGCTCGGTCAAGCGACTTGGGCTTGCTTTGCCGATGTTTAGTTTTTCCACATTTCGATTCATCACTGCTACCATTGATTTCTTTTAACTGCAGAATTCTAGCCACCGCATCGCAAGCACTTTCCTCCTTGTGCTTTTTCATCTTCTGCTCACAAGGCCGATTCTCACTGCCTACTCCATTAATGATTACAGGCAGGTCTTGCTTAGTTGAGCGAGGTTTAACAGTTGGTGTGTTTTGTGTCTCCACATGATTTTCAGCAGCAGCGTTTTCAGATTTTGTCATTGAAGCAGTTTTGCTCACAGAACAAGACTTCTCACGATTCACAGGAGTTACACATTGCACAGTTACTACGCGACCTTGGTCGTTCAAGCCGGATTGCCGGTTTGCTATTTCCATTGTGGCAGTCAGCTGGGAAAACCGTAGCTTTCCTTCGGCATTTTCGGCGATCAAACTCAATTCACACTTTGTGTTGCCGAGTAGGGTAAAACAAATACGTATAGCTAACAGAAATATTTGTCATGTAAAGTCAAACCTAAAAACTTGGCATTCGCTGTAAGCTTTTAAACGTTGATCTAGAGCCGCAAATACAATAAAGAAAAGTGCGTTTTAAATATTGATTTGATTTAGCCTTCTGTTATTTCAAATTCTTTTCATATGCACTTCTAAAACAAACAATCGTTTATGATCGATATCCGATGGTTTTTAAAAGGTTATTTAAATCTATTGTGATTGTTCCCACACGTACAGTTCATATGCGGTGTGATACTGCACTGCAGAAGGATAGAAAATAATTATATACGAGCGAAATGAAATGCTGTCGATTATTTAGCTAATGTGAGTGATTATACAAATTTAAACTTGGCTCGCACGTTGATTATTCTCTCAATGATGCGAGTCGCTGTAATTGGAACTACTGTAAAGACACTGCAGCTTTCGTTGTACTCTGTTACATACGTAACTGGCTCCTTACGCTACAATTCAACCATCTAAAACCGTGTCTCAGAGCGCATTATTCCCATGGCTTTACTGGCAGGCTAACAGAGCTCTAAGCTGTCCTGTTGTGCTTGTCAAAACGGTTTTGCTCTTGTGAAAAGATAAGGAAGACATGTTGAGCGTTGTACAATAGCACAATACAAAAGAGATATTTAAACTATCATTATTTATGTAAGTGATACATATTGTAAAGGTTGCTTCGAAATTATTGTTGGATCACAGATATCAACATTGTATGAATACCAATGTCGAATCGGGTCAAATGAAAGACAATAGAAGTATCGACTTCAAAACAAAGATGCCATGCGACAACAAATTGCTTAATGTATACTAAATTCTAATTATTTCAATAACTTTGCTTACTTATTCGCAACAGACAAAGAAATAGTGTCAAGCCACAGCAAAGAATTTCAATTCAACTGATTTCGGTGACATAAAAATGCAATTTATCAAAAGTGAAATAGGCTTTCTAATTTGCCTTAAAAGACTGTATTTGCAATCTGTAGCTGACAGAATATGCAACGTGTGTTTGAGGGCATTTTAAAAGGATATAACGAATGATGACTGCTACAACAGACCGCTTTTTTCTATATTCCTCCCTTCAAAACCGCAGTCACAGTCAATTCGTCCCTACAGCGAATTACGAAAAAGGTCACCCCACAAAATCGAGTTTTACAAAAAAATAACAAGACTAAGCAACATAGCAATTCCCACAAAAACTCAACGAGAAAAGCGTGCGAGGTTTCTTTGAAGATCTCCAATCTCGTAAAAGTGTCGTTTTTTTTTTCAATCAACTGTCCGCAACGGCACTAAAAGCGCTTTCAACTAAATCTGTGGTCGGAAACGGTAGTAATGTTTTCTTGGGCACCATAGCTAATTTGGCTTACAAATCAACTGGCTTCGAACGCATGAAATAACTTCATGTTGCCATTATTTTTTTGCTTATAAAAATGTAAAGCTCTCGGTAATTTCTATTTTCTATGTGGGAGTGCCTTGGCAACAAGCCTTCATCTGAGATCTTTGAAGAAAATAAATTTCTCTTGATGCAGCATTCCGAAATCTTCGAAACTTGTTTTTATGTGAATTACTTCGTGTTTGATAAAGATTTCCAAGTTTCAAACCAATTAGGGAGCATCCTGCGTAATCCGAGTTGATGTTAATGTTGAATTTGTAGTTTATAGTTGGATGTGCTTTGTGGTTATACGTCACTACCAGTAGCGAGAAATGGGTGACCAGGCAAGTACAACCTACCTAGCATCAATTTCGGAAGTTCCAGATAATTTCAGGAACCCAAATTTACCCAAGTTTTCCACTGCCGTGCTCTCCCCCAAGCAAAACAGGCACAAAAACTGTTTCTAAAAAGTTGATCTCGAATAATAATAAAATCTTCAAATCAAAAGAGTTCAGCAAGCCCCTCTCCTTTCTAACAAAAATCACCTTTTCTTGGTTCTGACCTCAAAAACATAAATACCAAGTCTATGCCAGCCTGTATAAACTCATGGTCGCTAAGAAGTAAGAAAGCATCACATTGCTAGCTGCATGCGTGTGATTGCATTGGAGTTATTGAGGCTGCATTATTGTTGTTTGATGAAAACATGAAGTATCTGTGAAACTGCTGTTTTGGCATTTTTTGATATACAACAATTTGGTTTACATTGTACAACAAATCTAATTCTTTTCATTTACTTTCTCCATATATCAGCAACGCTTTACTGTAATAATGGAGTCAATATGTAAATCATGAAACAAAAAATAAAAAACATATTTTTCTCCCAGAAATAAACAATTCTCCCTTGAGAAGCCAAGCGGCTCCGGTTTGAGACTCCGAGAACCGCAGCTTCAACAAAAGCAACTAAAAGGGGGCCTGTGATATCGAAAACAACCATCATAAAACCTGCTGAAATAAGCAACATCTACATACCACAACCCCGTTGATGTTTTGCAAGGGTGCTCGAATAGCTGGCCCGATCCAACGATAGATTTCAACAAACAAAGCCTTGGCCGACGCCCGCACAGCTTTGTCTCTGTGGTCAAGGAGCTTTATAGCTTGTTTTATTAGAGGCTTGACAGATATCACTTTGGATCCAAATAAGCTAAAAAAGAAATAAGAATTGGCCTTTACTGAACAACAACATTAGCAGGTATAGGCAATTTAAAATGTACTTCAAGACAAAGCTTTCAGTAACATTTCACCTTCAACTTCGGTCAGTACAGAAAATTGCTCATGAAATATTTAACAGCATTCACAATCATGAAATGCAAACTAAAAGTAGGTCCAGTAAAAGCCTCCGAGAATTTTTTTTTCTAACAGATTAAATGTCTGCAAAAAAATATCTTTCCAGTTATAAGTATTGGAATTTATTTTTGCCACTTTTGGCAATGTGAAGTTCAAAATTGTTTTCTAATGCTAGCTATCTAATGATTATCGTAATTGCAAACTGTCTTCTTTCGAAAAATCAAGGGTTACCGCTTGACCTTACACGATACGATATACACATTTTCTTATACCTCAAAGATTTGCTAAGCCATTTACTAAGTGTCAAACTGAGTAGGGAGTCGTGGACAAGAACGTTAAAAACTATTCAAACTAATTACAAATTTCAGTATAGTCTTTACTAAAAAGTTATGCAAGCTATTAAAATCTCAAACAGAAAATTGACTTAACGAGACTCATGGCTGGCTTACACTAGGTGTATATGGCCGGCGTAGTGTAAAAATTCTTTATCTATTTAAAGTCATTTGACGGGCAAAAACGCTACGCGCCTGAAATTGAATAGACGAACTCAGAATTTTACTCTACGCCGCTAATTTACGCCAAATGGAAATCAGCTGAAACACTTACTTCAAAGCCATTGTAAGAACCTCCAAACAAGCATTGACGATTTTGGGTTGCTTGTTATCTAGACCTTTAGTAAGCTCCTCTTGAACCAACTCATTCTTATCAATTTCAACGTACATAAGACATACTTCGATGCCTAACTCTCGAAGTCGAGGCTTTGTGTTAAAACATTTCATAACAATGCCAGATATCACTTCTCCACACGTCCTGAAACACATCTCGGTAGTGATAATATTATAAGATACGGTAAGACCTATATTCTCTGATAAACAGAAGCTTTTAGTTGCATAACGTCTTGTAACTACTTCACTAAACAACCTAAAATACCAAAAATTTCATCAGAAAAACACAGATAAAAATAAAAACCGAAGATGGCAAGATTTACAGCATAGGTTATACTTCGACTTATGCTGAGCTAATCAGTCGTTTAAGTTAGCCGTATACAAAAATGATGGTCAGATCAACCAGCCATTGACCATAAAACCATTAATATATGCATAGCACGATGTCTGCCTACTGGCAATACCTCTAGCATTAAACTTGGAATCAGATACTTGAAAAGTTGGATTGTGGCACAAGCTCGAAGCAGCGTACAAAACAAGTACTAACTTGAACATTTGCTTAAAAAAGTGGTTAGTGGTGCAAAATAAACATTTATAGTACAGTTTTGATGATATGGGCATTACGTCGCAAGAAAGCAATATCTATTATTAAACCACTTTTCTCAGCAAAGCAAATGTAACTAGATAACTGAATTTAAGCGGTTAGTCGGCCATCTTATCTCCAAAAGATTCAGTTCACACCCTGCAAGAGTTGATGCAGATCGCGAGTTGAAATCTCACCCAAGGCCAATTTTTATTGATGTTTTCTATGGTTGTGATATCACGTACTCGCACAGTTATCGAGTGTACATTGTTGTCATGCAGGGTTAAATTTCAGTTGTGGATGTAATCAATGCATCCACATTGAGCAGGTGAACATGAAATGATCAAAACTTATTAAACTAAATAGAAAAAAGAAATCAAAATAATGCACTTTTAGTGTTCACAAGCCATATTCGAAACCTGAAAAGTAAGCTTGACAACTAACAACTATTCTGCTCGGCCGAGCTGCATGCAATGTTAAAGCTCTGATTGCATATAATTTGCAAGCATTGCACTGTCGGTTAACATTCATCCACGCTGCTGGTAGCCAAAGCACTGATTTATCGAAACCAAAAACTTGACCAACAGCATAACGCCTGTACTTTAAGCTTGTGCTAAAAAGAAACTCTTGCACTAATTGGAACTCACTTTCCAGCAACAGAAGCTGTTTCTGCAAAAAGCAGAACTGCTTGCAAGCCTTGTATTCGGTTGAGCTCGTTCGAATCAATGACAAACTTCTTAACTAATCCGAGATATTTTGAAAACTCCGGGCTTTTTTCATCCCACCTAGGAAACTTGCTAATACATTCTTTATATCCTTCAGCTCTTGCTTTCCAAGCCTAAAACCATAAAGCAAATGGCATAATACAAGAAGTTACATCACAAAAACCTTTATTTCAGACTATTTTTGTCAACTGCTGCACATATCACCCACATACCAAATAATAACTAAGACTTTTTGAAGCACTCACATGAAGAGCAAACAACAAAAAGACAGTAGAGTCATATATGTCAGTTGCCATCTCATTTGGCAATTAAATCCACATCAAAACAACATGACTTTAATTCCAGAAAACAACAAATATTTCACCGAACAATTTTGTCACAGGCTACTTATCTGAGGATAATTTTTTAGCAAATCAGTAAATCATTGGGTTGCATGCGCTAGTTGCTAGAATCTAGAAATCATACGCTAATGGGAGTATCTAAGACCACCCACAACATGTACCTTGTGTTGGACTTTTTCTTCAGTCGGTAATTTCTTCCACTCATCTTCCTCTGCCATTGTTTTCAATATCAGCAAAACAATATAAAATATTAGCCTACACCTACGACTTTAAAACGCTAAAAAAACAATTATTGGCGAATGGTCCAAGTAGGTTATAAATGATTTACAATAGTGTTCAAAAATCTTTTTGTCTTTAAAACAACTGTCTTCAAGTATATTCATTTGTCAATCAATGATACATTTAAATGTGCAAAGGGGCGTGTTGTTCACTTTTTGACATGGCACTTGTCAAAATACAAAAGGTTTACTAGCCTTAGCAGTTGTTAGAACATGGTAAAGCAAAGGCACAAAAATGTCTCCTTTGCTCACATACACACGCACACAATTTTCTTTCCAACTCTGCTGAAAATTCTATTGCAGCAATTCTATAGCAACTTCACTGAGGCATGTCAAGACGCAGATGTGATTAACATCTATATGAAAGCCATGTTAGTAAATGAAAAAATTAAAGAAATTTCACAGATAAAAAGATTCTTTTTTTCACTGCAGCTGAAGTAGCAACAGTAGACGAAATCCTAAACACAAACAAACGCGTGATTGTGGTTAATATGTTCTGTTTCAGCCATGCTCTTGACTTAGAGCTAATCGATGAGGCGCTAGTTTCACAGTGCAGCGGCACTGTTTAGCAGTATTGTTGTACAGATAGGGCATTCTTTACAGTGCTTTATCTAGTGTCAAAAACATGTGCGGCAATGATAATTCATCTAATCATATCCAAAGATGGGGTTCAATAAAATGCCCATTTTTGCATATAAGTAAATTGTGCATATCATTGAGCTGTAGGTATATAAAAAAATTCAGGGTTGCAATTCTGGTCAATGATGAAGTGAGTGTGAAATGAACTTGAGGAAGTAATAACATCTTTATGTAATGACACACATAAGCAGTTGAACAGTAAAATTTGATTGATGTTTGAAGAAATACATTGCCTTCTAGCCTAATAAATTTGTAAACTATGCCCTTGAAATATGTAGACGTGTGTTTAATGTTTTTTTCTATATAACTTTGGAAAAACGCTTATCTATGTGTTTAGAATGTCAACATTTTCACATTTTTCTAAGAATGAATAAGCTAAGCAAAAATTGCACAAAGTCACGCCGTTCTATGGCAATTTCTCATTGCTTTACATTGCAATAGACACAATCGTGGTGATTGGGCAAACTACATAAATTGGATCATCAGAATTGACAACTTGGCTATGTCATTCAAAGAATAGAAGTCATGCCATTGGAAAGTATTCTCTCAAGTTTTTCAAAGCTTCGTGTGCGACCAAAATTTTTGTCAATCAGCTGGAAGTCAGATTTCAGGCAATTTCACCATGCAGCTTATTTTCCTTGCAACATGCTGGCACTTTTGCCAAAATTTAATTTATATTTTGGTATGTGATCTTAGATGCATCAAAAAAAACTTTACAAAAAGTACTATTGCTGTTGTGTCAAAGCAGGTGTTCTGATAGGTGCTGTTGGTGTTGTCCCAAATGATCACCAATTCACTGAAAAAAGATTTGGGAAAAAGCTTGTTGAATATACTCCCTATTTCTCCTTCAATCAACTGCCAAGCTAATGCGTCTACACGGGACTAATGGATGAATGACGTCAAAGACCACGATTCTTCAATTTTGGTTGAGTTATTTTATCAGCAGTACCATAGTAGCTTGAAAACTAAACACCAACAATAAAAAGAAAATCATACAAACAATACTGTTAAATTCTACTGAATAAGTAACCTAGAACCACATCAGACTGACTTTTTGACAGAGCCCCTATTGGAAAAGCCCCTCAATTGACTCCCTATCCATGTGATCCACATAAGGACCATCTTTCTTGTCCACCACAAAGGCCAGGGCTAGGCAACATATTTAAATGGGGGGGAACATAATTTTTATTTGTAGGACTTTAGCAGGCCATGCTTAAATATTTTGTGAAAAAAGAACGATTACATTTAAATATAAAAATGTTATATTGTTTCTATTTACTGAATACATTAACTGACTACACTGTGACCACACAATACATTTAGTACATTTTGCAGTTGAATTTAAATGAGATTTTTGCATTTTCAATCAATTTTAATGAAGTTAGGTGTCAACCTACTTGTACTGTTCTCAGCTATATTTATAGGTCATGTTTTGTGCTATAAAAATATATATCTTTTGTCTGAATTTCATGGCAGGCTTTGTCGGTTGCACATATACAGCTCTCAGATCGCAAATGGCCCATGGACCATATGTTGTTCATCCCTTACATAAACCAATGAGCTATTGGCCAAAATACCACATAGGAAAAACGCAAAGCAAAATAATAAAAGTAGTCTACCTAAAAGAACCTTGATAATACAATTATTTATTCTGCCATTACAAAAACTATTGTTGGCCCAGATGTGCTGATTCAGTGTAAGTCTACAATTACACACTTACTTTTGAACCAGACTTTACTGGCACAACATAGCACTTTAAATTCAAATGCCCATTCCTGATGATTAAGAGTGCTTTTATTAAATTTTGAAATCCAGACCATTCAATCCAAAGCCCAAAACAATTGCTACTACATCACAGCAGTGACTTTGTTCTAAAAAGTCATAGCTGCTTAAGATACTTGCAGTGCAAAAGGACAACAAAAAAGATATGAAAAATTATGCAATAACAGAAATTCTTTAGTATGGAAAAACAGCAATTAAATTACTGAATGTGCAGAATAATTATACCTAAGTGGATGGTTACACATTTAGTTCTATTGACTTCCATAAGACAATTTGTGTGTCTCTTTAGTTAGTAGTTTATCGTCTTGCCATAAGTCAGTGATTCCTCTTTTAGACTGAATTTTTGTAATTTTATGTTTGTAACGGCAGCGTAACAAGTGGGGCTGGACACCCGCTGACGTTACAAGGTGAGTTATTTTCGATTATTTGCTCGTTGGCAACTCAAAATAACAACTTCCTACACAATGATGTTGATTATCAAAATATAATTATTTGAAATGGAGAAGAAATGAGATTTGTTGTGGATAAATGGAATTTTTCAGCAAAGCAGTTTCCTATAAATAAATAATTTTAAATAACAACTAATCTAATTTTGATATGCGCCAACTTGCCAAACTATGAAACACCACGTCCAAATAACACTAACCATGAGACTTTAGGCACAGACAGACAGTTTGATTAGCAATTACTGTATTTTCGCGACCATAAGGTGCACCGGAGTATAAGGCGCACCGGAGTATAAGGCGCAGTATCAAAAAACTGCTGCAAATGCATTTTTTTTCTTACATAAGACGCACCGGACTATAAGGCGCAATAAATCAGACAAAATCCTAATTTGTTTTTTGCATGTTTTAAATTTAAAAGAAACGATTAAACGAACGAATAAGCAAACAAACGATTAAATAAAAGAAAAGCAAACAAACGTTCCAATAAACTTATTGCGTACACGCCGTTCTGTTAACAAAACAATTCCTGGCATGTGAAATGCTAATGCGAAAAAATACCGCTATTTGTAACATTAAAGATGGTTTGCAGTTTTCTTATAACGCATAATTTTATCCACATATAAGACGCACTGGACGATAAGGCGCATGTTCAATTTCTGAGAAAATTTTTGGCTTTTTGGCTTTTACCTTATAGTCGCGAAAATACGGTACTTCAAGTTTGGGAATACTAAGCAGAGCGGTTTCCTATAAATAAATAATTTTAAATAAAAACCAATCTAATATTGATATGCACCAAACTTGCCAAACTATGAAACACCAAGCCCAAATAACACTAGCCATGAGACTTTAGGCACAGACAGACAGTTCAATTACCAATTACATCAAGTTTGAGAACACTCAGCACGATGGAGCCTACAAACGGGGATAATATCATGGGATAGAAGCCTGCACTCAGCACTATTTTTATCAATTTCACTATAAACAATTTAAACACCAAGTTAATTTATTATAGTCTATAAATAATAACAATAAATAACACTAAGATTGATTAACACAATATCATTTCCAATAAAAATTCTTATTTTAATTACTAAAATCCATCTTCAACTATTTGCACACAAAACTGCAAAACGCTCTACAAGTCTGCCAGCTAAAGCCCGCAGTTATCTAGTTGTGTAACAAAAAGCATAGTTTTACTCATGAGTTGTTTATGCAAAGTGCTACTAAAAAAGGAAACAAAAACAGGAGTTCAAATCACATCTACAACAAAAGCAAACGGAAATTTTTGCAATATTGAATATGAATTTCTGTTAGTGATTCTATAATTCAATATGAATTGCGGTATTTTTGTAAATTTCAATATTTCAGTGCTGCCACTACAAAATCAAAAAATACAGATTTATGTCTACTATAACATAAAAAGATGCATTATTCTAAGTACAATATATGAGCATAACTAAAACACAAAAATGCAGATTCATAAAACAATCAATAAAAGTTGTAAAAATGACATACATTGTGGAAGTTAATATCAAACAATAAAATCAACAGTACAATATTTGTAAAGGGATGAAACATAGATTTTCAATTGAACAAAAGTATATTTCCATGATTTTAATCAAAAAACCATAAGGATTTTTATTATTTTTAAAGCGATAAAATACTTGTAACAAATTCAGTTTTTACATTGCAAGAGCTGAGTTAATTGTCAATTGACATCAGTGCCATGATATCAAAGCAATAAAGGATTTAGAAAGAGCCTACCTTGCCATTAACAGCATTATACCCTTGGAATCTATTTCGCTGTCATGATTGGTGTGTTTTCAAACAAGCAAATTTTGCTACAGCACATGAAATGATGCTGTGGCATAGTGGATGGTACTGCTGCCTTCTAATGTAATGGTGACAGGTTTGATTCTTTGCAGGCAAGGCACTTTGACAGAGGCAATTTACAACGGGGGACAGGTATGTATCCATAAGTGAAGTGTACACTGTAGGTGCAATTTTTGTCAAGTCACATCTTTAACCTATCATAGAAACTGATCAATCACAAATGTTCATTGGCAGAATAGATTTCAAATTATAGCCACTGCTTTGTCTTTAACGTTAGGGTTTGCAATAGTTTTAACTTTAAAATTATGGGTAGAGATGAGGGTTAGAATAAGGGTAATAAACAAAAACTATTGATACAAAATTACACTGTGGCAAATTTACTACAACCTGATTAAGACTGGAAATGTTGGAAGTTGGTTAGCAAGAGCCAGGAGACACTTTTCACCACCGCAAAGAACAAAATTACCATTTGATAGCATTACCATGATAAAATTACTAGCAACTGATAATACAAAGATTTCTGTTACTTTCAAACCAAGCATGATCTCAGTGCATTCTTTAAAAAATCAATCATAGATTTTTGTTTTGGTGTTGCCTTACTGTAGTAGTCTACATAAGTTGGAGTCAGCTGACTTCAACTAAGTTGTGATATTTCATAAAAAAAACAAGGTTAAGAAAAATTACACTTACTATAATACAATATTTTTGAGATAACCTTTTTCTCAAAAGTTTTAAAACTTTTTTTCAAAGCCAACTAAATGGGTCATACTAAATAGTATATGTATACAATGAGTATGATGTTCATGACAACATCTTCCAACATCTCTAATCCTTAATTTAACTCCAAGTCCAACCCAAAACCTCCTCCTAATTCTGCATAAAAAGGACATTGTGTGTAGGGATAGGCAATTCAGAATACCGAATCCAAAGGATTTAAATCCCAAACTATCCGAATCCAATAGGATTCGGTTAATATCCTGCTTGCAAGCTTTATCATGTTGCTTGTTCACAGATTTTCTTTTTGTAAAAGTATCAATTGCATGCAATGATTCAAAAACTAACTCGCACACACAAACATTGATCGAATGCATTCGTTTTCTCATGATGCACACACGTGCAGACATAATTTGATTGCACTGCAATAAACTCGTTCTCTGATTGTGCTTTTGTTGTTGTAAACTTGTAACAAATGCTTTCACGTTGATTGTGCTAATCGCCAAAAAGGATTCGGATTTGGATTCTGGATTTGGTTTAACTATTCTAGAATAGTATATTATTCTGAATTGCCCATCCCTAATTGTGTGACATCACCAACTTGAGCTAACTAGAACTACCACAGCTAGACTGCTATAATAAATTATCACAACACAAACCTGCCTCAGTGCCAGCTCAGCTGATCTTTAGATCATCAGATTATCTGGCTGTCTGATAAGGACAGCAATAAAATATGGAAATTCTGAAAATTATGAAAATGAATTATGAAATTTCTAACTGAAAATTCTAACTGAAATATGGAAAAAACACTAACTAAATTATGGAAATCCCAGAAATATGTTAATTTATAAAAATGCTTAATTCAACTGCTCATTAATCTGATTTTTACCCAATTGGATGACTACTATTAGTTTCATAGTCTTCTGTAAATTTCCATGTTTCTGTGATTTCCACACTTCTTTTCTTTATTAGTACTGTTGGTTTCCCTATTATTTCCATAAGTCAGTAATTCCACTTTTAAATGAATTTCCATATTTTGGTAATTTTATGTTAAGTATGAACTTCCATTTTCCCATGATTCAGTACAGTAATTCCATAACTCAATATGAGCTTCTGTATATCCACAAATTTCCATATTTTAGTGCTGCTGTCCTCTGGTTATTTTGCACTGTAGCTTTGACCAATCAAAATACAGATATTCTTCTGAAAAATACTGCAAAATAAAATACTCCTTGATGCATGGAGAAATGCAATCCTGAAAAGATTAAGGCAAAGGCCATGTTGCCGCCAACAACATTTTGCCCTCAGTCTTTTGTGATTGGTCAATTTTAATGATAAATCAAAAACATCATGCCCCAGTGTACTGTACTTTCCCTAAACATTCACATACTGGGACCCTTGTCTAATGTACACTGCCTTTGTCCAACAACCCTGCCAGCAAAGATTTCAACTTATCACTGTCACATTTCAAGGCAGCTGCACTATCCACTACACCACAGCATCAATACCAGAATCATAGCAAATATGCCTATTCTATTGTAAATAGACACAAATAGTAAAAATAAGGCAGTGGCTATTTTGCCGTCGACGGCAATTTACCCTCAGAGACTATTTTGCCGTGATTTATTTGTGATTGGTCAATCTTAATAACGTACTAAACATGTGACTTTTGGTCGTCTCTGATTGGTCAATTTTAAAAACCAAAAAAAAAAATTTTGCACCCCCAGTATCTACCCCTTACCCTGTACACTCCCTTCCAGTGTACACTGCCCCGTACATTTACATACCGGGCCTGCCCCGCCAGTGTACACTGCCTTTCTTTTAAAGCCCTGGCCAGCTGAGATTCAAACCCGCAACCATGGTATCTCAAGACCAGTGCTCTATCCACTACACCACAGTGTCACTAGTGTTATTATAGCAAATTTGGCTATATAAACACACGTGAATGATCACGGCAAAATAGATTCCAAGGGCAAATTGCTGTCGACGACGAAATAGCCACTGCCTAAAAATAATGTAGGCTCCAAGGGTCAAATGCCATCCACAACAAAATCGTCACTTCCAAACATTAACACAAGTGCATTTTTAAGTTGATAATTTTGTATACTACTTTACTTGTTTACACCAGAAGAATAACAACGTTCCTTACAGCTTTTACAATGCCTGGTGTACCACAATATCATCCTAATTGTGCAGTGATTAAATGAATGTACATACCAACGTAGGACAACATTAGGATGTGGTAACTGTTAGGCTATTTAATTAAAGAATACAGAAATTCATTTTAAACATAAAATCACAAAAATTCATTCCAAACAGAAATTACAAACTAGCAAATCAACTTATTAGGTACAGATATTTACGGTTCATTAAACCGAAGCATAACCACCCAATTGGCTAAAATTAGATACCTAAGTTGAGTTAAACAAATAATTTCCGTAAACTTCCATATTTCTACGATTTCTGTGATTTTATTGGTGTTTTTGCATATTTTCTCAAGAATTTCCGTAATTCCTTAAATTTCCATATTTTAGTGCTGCCCCCAATGTAGTCTATTGTGCAATCGTTGTCTACATGCCAAATACTGTTTATTGTGACTGTTACATTTTGTTAGATTTCGGTTAAAACAGTAAAAAAAGGCCAAATCGGTCTCATCGTGGCCAATTTTCAACTAGTAAACTCACAACAATCATCTCTTCACACAATTCTTTTCAAAATTCTTTAAGTGATCACGTGATAACATCAAACAAGAAGATATTTAGTCAACCGTAAAAAAACTCAAAGCATTATTAAAAATTGTAAAGGAAAGGTATTGAAGTATTTATGACCTTGAAAATCAACAACAATTCACGGCAATCAAATTGAAAGTATTTATAACATAAAAAAGCACTCATCTACAATTTTATTTCTGTGTAGCGATGAGCGTGTTTATCCAAACAAATTGGCAAAAACTTTAAAACAAGAACTAAACTTCCACTGAAAATCACACTTTTTTTAAACCGTAATCAGTTGGGGAATGATATAAAAAAAGACAAAATGCATGTTCAAGCCAATTTCATATTTTAACGTAATCAACGAAAAAGATAAATTGCAGAACTTAGGAACTATGCATCGTGATGTTATCGTCCATTTCTATCAAGGGAAACTTATTTTGTTTTACATTCTTTAGATAGGCTATAGCATATTGATAGCTAGTCAACCGGGGTATCGCGGCAAACAAAAATTGGAAACTGAAGACTTTGTTTTTCGGGGATCAAATTTTTGATGCGAGGATTTTGGCTACGTTGGTCTCCAAACAAACTTGAGAACCTTTTTTTTCAAATTTTTTGCTACCGTCATTCTGTTTAGAACCGCAATTGTCCTTTATTTCTCTCCTATATACGCGATTGCGGTACCGTACCTAAATATAACATAATGCAATCGTACCAATCAATATCTATTCCTTCCATCATAAATATCCACTTCTTGCTCGCCTTAACGTATTTTCGTTTGCGGCGTTAACTTTATTTTTTTGCCATTTTTAATCAATAACTGGTTTAATAGCCTAATACCGGTGTCTTTGTATGAACTACGGTATGTGTTATCTTGTTCGATAACGCAAAAATGAAAAAGAACTGACCTAAATATTGTGTGGATGTCATTGTAAGGTTTGATTGGCATTATTGTGTTATTTGGAGCCTCAAATATTTGATTTATGAATTTCTGCGTGATCTAGTTTACCCTGGCCATGGCACACTCTTAAGGATTTTTTCCTGACAGATGGTTCGAAGAAGAATGCGCAAAGTGGTTGCACTATGGGTGCACAAAATCAAGAGACTGCTCAAGCTAAAGCAGGCTGCTGGGTTGCAACATAGCAAGGATGCTACACAAAGAGTGATGCCCGAAGCAACGTTTCTTGCAATGTACGATGAGCTTATATGGTTTGCTATCCGCCGTCCAAAAGTACTCTTTCATTTATAGGCGAAGTTAAAGCCTTAAATAAAGGGGAAACTATCTTTTAGGTTTAGCCTATACAGAGCTGGTTGCAGGGGCGGATATAGCATTTTGGGTCGAGGAGATCAACCTACCTTTTTTGGAGACAAATTACTTGCAGAAATTGTTTTCCTTATTTTGGTCAACACAATCTTTTATCGTAATCTGGCCTCTTTGATAAAACTTTTTTTTGGATATCATCTAATCTATAAAAACTGTTTTTCTCATTTTGGTCAACAATCCAATCATTATGAGTTATTGAAAATTCGGAGGAAGAATATAAATTCCGACCTCCTCGCCTAGATCAAATTTAAACTTTTTAGCCAGTATACTACAAATAAACCAAAAAGATTTAATTACCAATATTTTATTAAGAAAGTTGAACATTAAGTGTAGGTTGCAGCCTTTCTTCATATTTCTTAAGCATCTTTTCCTTTACTTTCTCTCCAAAAAGTGTGATGAACTAAAGCTTTCAGCTACTAGTAAAATATCATTCAAGATTTTTTTTTGATTAGCGTTGGTTGCACAAACAACTGGTTGGAGATTTTTAGTTTTTAATTTTCTTTTTGTGACGCTTTCCATATCTGTGCCACCAAAAAGACAAGTTCTGTCTGAGCATGCGTAAGCACGTAATGCTGTAATTTCCGCGAAACTAATGGATGCATAACAGGATGCGTATACTAACACAAACATAGATGTTGGCAGGATTGATCACTACTTCGGGGTTAGTGTCATAAAAAGCTCGGTGGCGCCATCCAATCATTCTTAGATTAATAACGAAAATAATTATGTTTACCATAATGAAAGAAAATAGATTTCTGCTCAAAAAATAGTAGACCCCAACTTATCAATTGGCAGAAATTTTATCTTATACTTGGTAAGATGACTTCACAGGTAACGCTTGATTGCGGATTTTGCTTTTTTTGTGTTCTCGCAAAATATCGCTTGTAAAAATGAGGTAAGAACTTCATCGGGAGATACTAACAAAAACTGCTTTCGATAAAAAAAATCCCACAACAATTGGAGCTGAATTAGAGATGCAATAAGTGTGGCCATTTGATAACTTGAAGTAATAAATTTTAAAACTTTGGAATGCTTTTTAAGATTTTGGTACTTCAATGTTTCTTTTGATTCTCTGTCGAAAATTTGGAACTACTTTAACTGTTTGGTTACGTCGTTTTTGTGTTTGATTTCTCAACCACCGGCTATTTACACATCACAGTAGCTTTGTTTTGCTAGGCACTTCCTAAATTCAAATTTCACACTTGATCGATTTTTTTTACTGAACCATTATGATGTCCCCCATTTTGTTTTGTCGTCAATGTCCGACAGTCATAGCGCCGTTTACTGTCAGATGACTATAGTCACACTGATTGAGCAGAGTATGAATATTTGACATGGGCACTGTGAATGGCACGATCAAACGCCCGAACGTTGCCCCGGGAGGAATGAGGTGGACCTATCCCTCATTTCTGTTTAGAGCCATTGCCTAATGCTTCCTGATCCGTTGAGTTTTGTCGGGGGTGAAGAAGGTGGACCCCAAGAATCTAAACCCTTAATTTTTGAAGCATGAAAAATATTCTAAGAAATCACGTAGCTTAAAGTTTTATATGGCCGGACTAATCCCAGCAAGACACATGAGTTTGTGGACTAGGGATTAGTAATGAAATTGCAGTGCCAGTACTACTTTGGTGAATATATTATTCGCAGTTCCGATTGTTCATTGCGTTGTTTTGTTACTAATACATGGTATATACGTAATAACAGCAGTTTTAGAGTGGTTTGGCTACTATAATTTAGTGCAGAGCAGAATAAACAATTAATTTTGGCAGGTTATTACTCTGTTGTGCTGTAAAAGTGAGTTGTTCGAAAGTAGGGATCCGTCATTTCAGGTGAAACATAATGGCAATAGAGAGTTAGCGGTTAAATCTGATTCGTTGGACCTACAATAGATTTTCCACATTTTATTTTAGGTCTAACTGGGCCACATTTAATCACTAACAAAACTATCTAAATTTGTCGAAATCCTTTCTAAATGTCAAACTATCTAAATTAGTAGCAACCTTTTCGAAATGTCAAGTAAAAGCAACTTTTGAACAATAAGTTCATTTGTCGTGGTTAAATATTAATTATGTTTCCATTTTGGTAAAAAATTTCTCGCAAGATATATGCTAAAGTGCACAAAATCAACTCTAGTTATTCAAATTTTTCATGGGCAAAACCTTTTCAGACCCTTCTTAGAGACCCTCGTTAGAGGCTGTTGCCTGATAGGCTTCACCGCCAAGCGATCTATAAAAATAGCGATCAACTCAACCTTTGAGTTGAGCACATACAAAGCAATTTTTAGCCTTTAAAAATGGGTGGATAAAGTTTAGTTATATATTATGTCGTTTTGAGAAACCCTTACGTTGTATCAATGTTCCTGGTCGTGACTTGGGATAACATCCCATCGAGGATTTCGCTAAACTTGTATCACCTGTTATTTGTCCACCCCTATTGTGGCGGGCTGATACTGCCCCTGGTCAGAAATCTGGGAATAAATTTTATATTTTGCTTAGCTAGCTTTGGTATCCCAGGCTGCCGAATGTCTCTGCACAAAGGACTTTCGAACTAGAATTATGCGCTCTTCAGACTCAGTATCAGGTAGCGAAACATAGTCTCATAACTACTCTAAATATCTCGTTGTCGTTCCTCGCTTCGAAACATGACAATGCGTGTGTACTGGCAAAAATTTTGAATCTGGTTGCCAATGCCGCTGTGCGCGAACGCAGCCGTATCTTTGAGAGAAAATTTAATTTTGTGAAACTGGTTATTGTACTGATACCGTTATTTTTTGACAAAGGTTAGTTTAGAATTTGAAAAGATGGGTCATAATAGGAATCCGTGTAAAGTTTAGCATCTTCCGTTAGACATTTAAGTCAAAAACTCTTGCTCAAAATTTTTGTAAAAAATATTGTCTTTGATATGCAAGCAGGCAGGCGTCGCGACGGTTCTCAACTTTAGGGGGAGTGAACAATTTCAGAGCAGCATCTAAAATATTGCACTCGCGCTTTTCAATCAGGGATGTGGAAACGGAAGCGGAAGTGGTGGAAGCGGAAGCGCAAAAATTCTACCGCTTCCGCTTCCTCATAGGTCATTTGACTTGAAGAGTAACTTGGCGAAAAAAGTTTTGTCCATTTCCCGATGTAGATTAAACGGTGAAGTTACCTTTGTTATGACTTTAAGGTTATGACTGTAAGAACGTCTGAATTTGCTTACTCCCTTTGCTACGTAATAGTGCGTCTGTAATTTCAATTTTACTGTTGTTGTTACCTGACCTCTTCTAAGGAATGGGGGCATGGTGGAAGACCATGGAGCCCCAGAAGCCGGGAAACTCTCCAGAGCCTGGACCAGAGTTTGTAGAGAGACAGAGAGTCGCCAAAGAGCGAACGGCGCAAAGAGTCCGTAGCTGGACAGTGCAGAATGAGATGAGAGGTGTCCTGGGACGAGTGTCCGCAGACGCTGCAGAAACGATTCTCGACTTTACCAATTATAAATTGATAAGAGCTTAACAGAAGACTGTATCCGTTGCAGCAAAGACGAGAGAGAACACAGAGAGCGTGACGAGGGAGCACAAGTTTCTCAGTGGAAACTGAGGGAACCTATGTGTCGAAGAATTTCGATAAGATAGAACGCCTCCAGTTTGAAAAAAGATGAGGGTAGATACGAGAGATAAGAGGAGAGAGACTACAAGGGATTACAGAAGAGACAAGCAGCGCTCCCCGTTTGGCCAGCTCATCAGCCGCGTCGTTCTCCGGGAGAAATGAGTGTCCAGGGCATTCATTGTAGCTTGATAGAACAAGAGGAGAGAGAAGGCAGTTCCTGCCAGATCTGCCAGAGAGATTAAGGTAAAAGGAAAGATGGAGAAGAGGACAGAGTGGCGAGGACAAAGCGAGAGTCAGATAGGAAGGGAAGAGAAGAGAAGTGGAAGACTTGTTGGTGCTGCAGAGACCAGCAATGTGCTTGCAGAATGGCGCAGGCTTCAGTGGAAAAACTTGAGCAAACTGGACCTGCTAAAAAGAAAAGGGTAGCCTCAGTGCCACAGAGAAAGCAGTTGGCAAGTACATCAGAGCCGCCTTTGCCAAAAGGGAAAGGAACAGAGCCGTCTTCCAGAGCACCAGATCGTAAGGAGGGCATTCAGCGTCAGAAAAGTAAAGAGACAAGCAGCAGAGGAAAGACAAAGAGACGAGCATTTCTCTGCAGAAAGACAGTGAGAGTCAAAGTAAAAAGCAAAATCATCCCAACCAGGCTTCAGTGGAAAATTGAAAATTTCTGAAAATTGAAAGAAGGGGGACGTTCGTTGAGGCGATCAAGACCGCAGAAAGAGAAACAGTTTGTAGAATTAGTAGGTGATCAGAACCCAGGTTCTGAAGTATCTTCCAGAAGCATGAGAGAGCAAGAGAGGAGGGAGCAAAAGAGATTTCAGGGGAGGAGCGATTGCCAGAGGAGCGATGGAGAAGAGTAGGTATGTTAGAGTCATTGAGGAGGTTAGAGGAGATGACCCAATTGAATACTTTTTCCCTACCGGGGTCGGAAGTACCTTTTGAATCCTAGAGGTAATGATGGTAGTTACAGTCTCCCAGAATGAAGAGATTTCTGAAGATGGGAAGAATGGAGGGAGAGAAAGAGTCGGTTCTGCTATCTCTTGAAGAAGAGCGAATGGAGGGAGCATAAACATTTAGAAATGAGAGTGAGAAGGAGTCGTTTAGAGAGATGTTGACCCCTACATAATCAGAGTAGGGGTCAAGCAAAGAAAGAGAGGTGGTAGAAAGATTAGAGAAGGATAAGCCCTGCCTAACAAAAATGATAATGTTCACGCTCGCTGTGTTCTCTCTCGTCTTTGCTGCAACGGACACAGTCTTCTGTTAAGCTCTTATCACTTTAAGTTTGGCAAAATCGAGAATCGTTTCTGCAACGCCTGCGGACACTCGTCCCAGGACACCTCTCATCTCATTCTGCACTGTCCAGCTACGGACTCTTTGCGCCGTTCGCTCTTTGGCGACTCTCTGTCTCTCTACAAACTCTGGTCCAGGCTCTGGAGAGTTTCCCGGCTTCTGGGGCTCCATGGTCTTCCACCATGCCCCCATTCCTTAGAAGAGGTCAGGTAACAACAACAACAACAACAAAATGATGGTGCCGCCGCTAGCGTGTGTGGCATCAGTAGAAAAAATACCAGACCGGGCAGAGAATTCAGGGATCCGAAAAGAGGAAGATAAATTTAATTAGATTCCTGGATACAAATAAGGTCAACGGGATGAGACGAAATAAAGGGCAGAAATTTAGTGTTACTGGCTCGGAGGCCCCCAGCATTTTATTGAAGAACCCTGTGGGAGTTAGGTAGAGGAAGAAGAAGCAGGAGGTAAAGAGAAATAGCCAGGAGCATGAGGCGGTGGTGAGGGTGCAGAGGGAGAAGATACAAAGTGGGCAGAAAAAGGATAAGAGGTTTGAAGGCGAGGATGGGGTGGGAGTGCTACATTAGCAGAAGGGGCCAGATGGGCCAGATTTTGTAGTGAAGGTATGCAAGCTGGAGGAGTCCGAGGAGGAAATCACAGTGTTGTTAGGTATGGGATCTCCAGAAGAAGCAGGGGTGCAACAGGGAGGGAAGCTCCAGGAGTGACAGCTACCAAGAGTTCTGAATCTAGAAAAGGAGAGTAGTGAGCATTTTAAATGGACCAATTTGGAGCAGGTGCAACATTGCACTGACCTACCTTGCAATGTCAAATTTCCAACGCATACTGATCGGGGAAAAACGGGGCAAAGGTTAGGATGAACGCTGCCGCTTATCAGGACAAGGAGAAGATAAGACGGGCAAGAAAAAGGCAGGAGATGAGAGAAGACAAGAGACCGATTTTAAAGAGACTACGTGCTCCGCTTCTGCGGTCGTTTAGGGGGTAGCACGGCGAAAAAATGGTTTGCGTGGGGGGAAGTGCCAGGGGTAAGTGGGACCTTCGGGAAGGCCAACAGCCCTTTCGATCCCATCCAAACGGGGTTAGGGACAGCACCACCACGTTGAGGCGGCTGTTGATTGGCGCAGTTCAATTTTGCTTGCATAAAATACAATGTATATGACAGAAATTTCTCACTTCACTATTCAAAAAGATTAGAGTCAATACGTGTTTTGGGGACGGACAAAAAGTCCCCAATGATGATTAGAGTTAAAGTTAACTCAAAGTCAGAGTTAGTTGAGGATAGAGAGAAAATTCACGCTATATCGTTGTAATTTGTTGTTGTGATGACAGGGTATTGTCGAGAGCTGTAATATGTGGTCATACGGTTTAGATCTGAGAAGCATTAAGTTAACTTTCGTAAAAGTGGTTGTAAGTAGTGAAGGAACTTACAATAACTGTTTATTTGTTGAAGTGTTTAATTATTTTTTGAATCGTAGTAACGAAATATTTGATTTTCCTGCAAGCAATTTGTGATTTCTAAATTTTTGTTGGTGGAGGTTCCGTGACAAACGCGAAAGTATATCAGGGATTCCGCGATGACAAAAAGATTGAAGAGCACTGTTTTACATTTAACGCGAGTTCTAATATCTAAGAAAAAAGAAACACAGAGTAGTTCGGAACAATTAGCTTAAGCGAAGTACTTAAAGTAATAGCAATATATGGATAGGTTTTTGTCTCCTCAAAATGATAAAGTGTAGGAGAAGGCAGGCTACAGACCTACAAAAATTAAAAAAATTGTCAACGGTTGTTTTCTCGTTTTTTGTTAGTGGGAGCAAAGCGGAAGCGATAGGTGTGGAAGCGGAAGCGGTTGACGAAATATCCGCTTCCACATCCCTGCTTTGAATACACTTTATTCAAATACCATCGCATTCAAGTGCATATCTATGGCACTGGAAGTAGCACAAAAATTCTTGAATATTGACATTTTTTTTAAAAATGGGCATTTTTACGGAGTGTTGCTGAAATAAGATCCATAATTGACTGCCAGTATCAGTTTCCAAACAATTTTATCAAAATCTGCCGCTTCTCCTGATAAGCGGCAGATTTTCATCCATGCATCCGCCCTTAATGTTTATTTGTCAATTTTCCAAGTAGGTTTTCATTTTTACTTCGAGATTCCAATTCCATTGCTATATTTTGAAATTACAAACGAATGTAAGGGCAGGTCTAATTGGAAGGGAATATTGCTACAAAATCTCATAACCCTCAAATTTGTTTTCAACTAAAGCTGCAAAGCATCTTTCTTCTGCGGCATTGCTCTCGTTCGAGGAGACACAATGACTTATTTTTGAAACAAAATTCGGTTTGTCTTTTGTTAGAGTCATTTCTGAAACTACTTTCAAAACGTGAGTGGGTTCCTGGCTGAGTACTTTGGTGCGTCGGGATCAAAGTCCGGTATTTGTAGAGACATAAAATTTTGTTGGGAACGCAATTGTTCCCAAATCTCAAAGCTGTTCAATTTTTTCCTCACCAAAAGTGTTGAATGCGTTTTCTTCGGGGCCGCTGCTCCCGTTCGGGAAAGCACAACCACTCGATCCGGGAGCAATGTTTCGAGTTGAGGAGGCGCTGAAACAAGGACTAAATTTTGTCATGGTCTATTAAGTCAAATAAATAATGCACTGCTGCATCTTCCCACATAACAAAGCGATAATAGAGACCAAGGCTGCTCAACCTGCTGCCTGCAAAGTTGTTTCAAGTGTCCTGCGATATGATGATTTTGCAAGTACGGCTACGGAAATTTCAAAAATCTGCTCGGTTTCTATCGTGAAATCGTTTCTGAGAAAAAATGGCTTCTCCATACAGCTCCTAATTTGAAAGTGTTTGTCTATAGCACACATGTCGAAAATCGTTGTAACGTCATATTCAAGATAGTGTGTGACCAGTAACCCATTTTCACCTCGTGTGATCGCACATTTATCGAAATCAAAGAACCTGTTACGTCACTTTGCTTAAGCATTAATATGACGCTTATCTCAGGCTTTGTTTATTGGTAGTGTTAGTTAGTTGAAGAAAAACTTCAAATACAGTAGGAAAATTAGCAAAATTTATAAGTTCACTTAGCAAAAATGAGCGCATCTGTGAGCCGAAAGCGCAAATTCTGTGACAAGAACGAAGTTCTCAGCAAGAAATGGACTTAATCGTTTTACTGAAAAAAACGGGAAGCCTCAATGTTTGTCTGTCAAGACACACTAGCTGTCCTAAAGGGATATAGCCTCTAAAGCCATTATGCAAGCCGGTACAAAATCAAGTATGACAATGTGAGTGGCCAAGACAGTGAAGATACTACTGTATTAACAAGTTCAGTGCGTCAGCAGTAGAGCGCTATCACAAAATTTGTTGGGACTGATTAGCCTACTCTATCCAAGCAAGTTGCATCATTGCTCAAGAAATTCCTTAAATGGAATCTTTTAGCAAGAAAGATTTCACGAAAGATTGCGTTTTACATGCAGAGCAATATATTTTTCCCAAACGTGCGTAATGCTTTTAACAGAATTAGTCTTTCAAGGAACACAATTACTAGAAGGGATGAAAAACTTTCTTGTAACATCAAAAGCGTTTTGAAGGAAAAATTACTTTTGAGTATAGCTTTATTAAAATATCGTGCTACAAGTGAAGATGTCTTTAAAGCGCTTTAGAAAGTGATGAAACTCAACTACTGGCGTTTCAAAAATCTTGCGGGGTGGTTACAAGTTTCCTTCTATGATCGGTAAAAATACTGGTTTAGAAGCCTTTGTGAAAATTCAGGATCGGATCGATAGTGATGCGTTTATCTCTTACAACTGCATTGCTCATCAAGAGAATTTGGGAACAAAACTGGTGCTTTGACACAGTCATGAAAGTGAATGGTGGCGCAATAAAATTTATGCGAGCCAAGGCTTTGAACTGAACCATCGTCCGCAAAAAAATTTCTTAACAGCCAAATGGGAAACAGATCATGGCGATATCACTATCGTAATATAGGCTGCTGAGTCGTGCTAAGATATACAAAAGAATTTCTGACTAAAAAAAACAATTCAAGAATTTACAACCAGGAAAAATAAGCCAATTCTCAAATTTGACGATTCGCAGTTAATGGCAGGTTTTGGAGTTCTCTTTGATATATCTCCACATTTGGCGACTGTTAAGCTCAAACTAAACCAAAGAGTACAGCTAAACCATATCCTTTCTAGCCATGTGAAAACATTTTAAGCCAAAATAAAACCTTTTGAAAAGCAGTTTGCCACAAAAATTTAAGTCATTTTTAGCAAATGGCTCTCATGAATTGCAAAAAGTACGGACCAAATTTTGTCAACTCTGAATTGCAGTACAGATTTAAATGAGTGATCTCGTGATTTCCGTTTGCAAGAGCAAAATATTGGTTTTGTTGCGCAGTTTTTTTCTGTAAAATCTCTAGATGTATCAGCGGTCCATGTTATACTACACCCTGCATATTATATTACACAAAAATGATTTTCTTTTTTCACATTTTTCACCCAGCAGCATTTCAAACAAAACCTATAGCAGTGCTTGTCAACCTTTTTTGAAATCGTACACACTTTCAACTTTTACTTAAAAGCTTGTACACCCCAGTCTTCACAACACAATACACTGAAATTGCATCAATGTTAATGGAAAAAATGAAACACCAGTTAAGGAAAATATTTATTTATACCAATAAGTCATTTCAACAGCCATTCAATGAGAACGTTGCTGTTGAATTTCATCAGCTAGTTTAGAAAAGCGAGGTAACAATCTTGTTTCAAGAGCTCCTCGCATAAGCGTTTCAACATCCATGATTGCGTTTCTTTTCTTTGTTTTTATTTCAACAAGAGCGGAAAATCCTTGCTCGCAAAGGTATGTCGTAGGCATGCGAATAAGGACGAAAATAGCTTTTTGAGCAAGATTCTGATATTCCGGAACTTCGTAAAACGATACCCAAAATTCATTGTAGTTTTTAAATAATTTGAACTTTGCCTTTTGCACTAAGTCCGACCGCAGTTCAATAAATTCATTGGTAAGGTGTCCAAAATAAAATTCTTCATTTGTAAACGGCTGCACAATCCATAACAGAGAATTAAGATTCAAATAATTATCAATTGGAAAATAGGCCTCGAAATTTTGCTGTAGCAAGTTGAGGTGCTCATAAACAAGTGATTTTATCTTGGCTTCAATGTTTGGATTTTTGTTTTCCCAATCACTAATCTTGATGAAATTGTTCAAAGATTCAAAATCAGAAAAATTACAATTTTTTACATTACTCTGCCACAATTTCAGTTTTAATTTAAAAGCTTGAATCTTACTACTAACTTCAAGAATATCGCATCCTTTTCCTTGAATCGATAAATTCAATTGATTTGTGCTTTCAAATAATGCTGATAGATAAGACAATAATGCGAGCCAATAGATATCTTCAAAATTTGCAGACATTGGGTGTCTTTCTTGAGTAAGAAAAGTAGACAGCTCATTTCGCAGTTGAAATATGCGCTTCAAAACTTTTCCCATTGATAACCAGCATACTTCAGCATGATATAACAACCTCAGTTGATTTGCTTCCATATTTTTGCAAAGTTCTGAAAACATTCTATGTTTCTTTGAATGGTAGCGGACGAAATTTACAACTTTTACGATGTCGCTAAGAACAATCTCCAGCTCAGATCTCTGATTTTTATCATGGTTTAATTTTTTGACAACGAGGGCCTCTCGATGTATCATGCAATGATTTGAAACACAATCCGGTGAAATTTATTTTTTGAACAACTCCATTTGTACAACCTTGCATTGCTGCTGCTCCGTCGGTAGTAACTGACTTACACTTTGTCCAATCCAAATCATGTTCCTCAATGAATTCATTCAATTTATCAAACATGGATAGAGTTGTTGCAGAAACTCCAACTTTAACACAGCACAAATAATGCTCAACAGTAGTTTTGGCTTCCGCATCAACGAACCTACAATAAACGATTAGCTGCTGATCATCTGAAATATCGGTTGTTTCATCGAGTTGTAAGCCATAAACGGGACTCTTTTTGAGCTTGATAACAAGTTGTTTTAGCAAATCTTTTGAAATATCATCACATCTACGCTTAGTTGTATTGTCTGATAAAGGAATTTCCCTCACTTTGCTAACAGCCTTTTTTCCTCCATGCAAAATGTCAGCAGCAATTTCAAGACAGGGAAGAACAACAGATTCCAACTCGGTATATGGACGCTTTCGTTTCATCACAACATAAGCCATTTTCAGGGAAGCAAGTACTAATTCATTTCCACTATTTACCTGACTCTCTAAGAGAGAAACTTGTTTCTGTTTATCACGCAAAGATTCTTCAAAGAATGCCTTTGATTTATTTTGATGATTAGGATGCTGTGTTTTCAAATGTTTTTGTAGATGGCTTGGGGCTAGGTTACTGTTTCCAAAAATGGCAGGACAAAAAAGACAACAAGCAGAAGGGTAAGGATTTAACATTTCTTTCTCTGTTCGATAAAACCCATACATAATATAATTATCATTCCATTTGCGTTTCTTTGTGGTTCCAGTTTTATTTCTTTGAATGTTTTCCCTTGTAAAAGAACATTGCTGCTCTTTCTTGTTATTACTACTTTCAGACAACTGTTCTCTATCAACCTCATCGTATCTTTCGACAACATGCTCAAGCTTGCTTGATTCAATGGAGTTTTGATTTTCTACAGAAGACTTCTTAAAGAAATTACGAATGTCCATTATGATTATTTTATGGCAACACACTAATTGCTATTTCTGTTAAAAAAATATAAATTAGAAACATCGTTCAACTATTGCACTGTTGCAATCGTAGTAGAGTGGTAAGTATCTTTATTTTATTACAAGTGTCTTTCTCAACTAGCTCGATTGAACAATAGTTGACAGCTTACTTGAACACAAAAAACTGCTCGCTCAAACTTTTTGCACATGCCCAAACTCGCACAAGTCCAGCAGACAATTGTTATGTCATAGTGGCGCGAGCAGTGTCAATGCACCACAGCACCTACAATCAGCTTAAATTGTCTCTGTGGTCACTCGTGTATAGGGGCCTTCTTAACAGTAAAGTTACTCCAGTACAATCAGGTCAGAATCATAGTTCTGTCTATTTATAACGATACAGTGACACCTGGTATGAAAATAAATTCACTATATTGTTTTATGGTACACCCCAGTACACCCTATTACAGTGGTACGGTACACCCTTTAAAAATTTTGGTACACCCTTGGGTGTACAATACACCCGGTTGAAAAGCACTGACCTATAGTATTTATTATCAAACAGTACGCACTGTTCAAATAGTTCCGTAGCCCATTGAAAATGTCTTTGTGTCTTTATTGACGGAAATAAAAGTCTTTTGTAGGAATGTGTCAGTATGATCTGTGAATTTCGACCTCTGCTCAAGTTACAGTTTCCTTATTGTCATGGTTTGTCAGTTGAGTGAGAATTCCTACTTTTTATGAGCACACTCAAATGTGCTTAGAAAGCTTATCAAATTTGCTAAAGTTGTCAACCCGCCCATATGGTTTCTTTTTTTGTCTCTCAAAAGCATTTTGTTGGTTTGTAGCAAATGTTCTTAACAGAGGATAAATTCATCTTCGGCGGCAAGTTTAATGAAACATAAATTTGCTAAATTTCACAGAAAAAAACTTTTGCTTATTTTAACATAAATAAACCTGATTATTATTTCACATATCATTAAATGTTCTACATGGTCTCCACGTGATCTCTGTTTTTACTTTATCGCGTTCTGTTGGTGTGGAGTTTTTCCCAACGCTATTTCTTGTTTTTTCAATTCGTAGGCATTTGGAATTGTGATTCAAACAATAAAGTAGTCATTTTGTGCTAGAAATAATAACATAGCTTATAGGGCATGTGCTTCAAAACAACAATCAAAGTGAGTCGTGGCTGGAACAGAATTAGAATAAAAAACAGACTACATTTATTACTGTGAGCTGTCATTACGCAAACGAGAACAAAAGGGTTGAAAATCCGTGATGTTTAAAGAGATAGTTGACAGTTTTAAAAAGTGTTTTCATAATTTGCCTGAGACTTGGTTTTATTGTCACACATCGCAAACGAGCGCAAATCAAACTGCCTTTTGATGAGGTAAAAACGCAAGTTACCGGTCTCTCTCATCTGATTAGAGTAAGTCCGAGAAACAAACACCTACTCGACATCTGTACGATCAATACAAAAATTTTGAGATAAACTTTTCCTAAATGTCAAATCCACACATTTTAATTTTGATTTTACTCGAAATCGTAAAAACATTGAAAATCACCTTTTTGAAAATATTCTAGGCCAGTGTTGCTCAGACAGTAGAAAAACAAATTTTCTAAATTTTCTTGCTTCTTTACAAGTTTGTAAATACTCTGCCAAGCCTACTTGTTATGTGATATGTGATGTTCTATTGAGTAGTAGGATTATTTATAGAAAGCTGTAGTCCATTCATCTCGTTGTGCTTTGCGCTTTTGTTTTATTGAGATGGCGTAACTGCGTAAACCGAGCGTAATCAGATGTACAACGCAAGCCCAGTCTATGGATCAATTGCACGTGACGTCATTACCACTTGCGAAGTTCTTCAAAGCTTTGACTTGCGGCGTTTTTCAAAGGACTAACTACATGGACTAACAACGTGTTTGTATGGAGTTTCAATGTAGGCTTTTGTTATCAGTTCATTTTGTTGACAACAGCTAATATTACGACACTAACTGTTAGTCAATTTTCTAAAATTAAAAGATTGTTATGCTACATTTGATGGGCTAACCTAGAACAGTAATATTAGCAAGTATCTAATTTGGATTTTGCAACAATCTTAAGTAGCAGTAGCGTTGAGAAGGGTTGAGGTGATACCTACAAACTGGGGATTGTGTAGAGAACCCAAAGTCATGAAAATAGCTGCAACTTAGCTCTTTTTCAAAAAATGATTTCGGCACCTTTGAGAAAAGAATTTATTTTAATATTCCCCAAAATCCCGTTGACAGCTAAACTTTGAAGTGATTTTCACAAAAAAAAGCGTTGATCAGCCCCACGGTGGAACAAATTAGTTGGTCGATTCTCTCAAAAATTGAATCGCAAATCAGAATCAACCTCGCAACACCCCTGGAAAACAGGCTCAGTTCATGGGCGCAACACTCATTGTGCATCGAGGGAAGGAAGGGCGTTTTTGTCTCAAAGCAAGATTGGAGGAACTTTTTGAAGATTAAGTTTTTCTGAGTGACTTTTTGGCTATTTTCAGCTCCAAATAAGCGTGAAGACCATTTTTCACGCATAATGCATATTTTCGAAGATCTTGCGGAGTGAGAGACTAAAGGCATTTGTGTCTCAAAACAGAATTAAAAACCTTATTTTAGAAATGAAATTTTTTTAGTGACTCTTTTTCTATTTTCAACTCCAAATACCCGTGAACATTTTTTCGTAATTTGCGCATTTTTGAAAACTCTTGGGGAGGGGTGAAGGAATTTTTGTTTTAGAACAAAGTTGAAAACCTATTTTTATGGGACATCAAGATTTTTTTTGGAGATCAACTTTTTCAAGCGACTTTTTTGCTCCATACGATCAAAGATAAAGACCTTGTCTTTGGAGATTAGCCTTTTGCAAGTTAGGTTTTTGCCTATTTTAGCAATTTATGGAAAAGGGAGGCCTGACAATATTTTGGGAAAGGCTTGCACTTATATTGCGTTTACATTGATGGTATATTCAGATGGGAGGTGTAGGAAAGGTGGATGACCTCCCCAACGAGTCTGAGAACCTGGCTTTTTAGGGAGATTATCTGTAAATTTATGTCAGTAATTCATTGCAGAGCCTCTCCTCATAACCTGTTGCATTTTACTGTTTTCGATATCAGAACAGTTAACAATCAAATTCTGCAGTTTCCATGCTCTAAATCTCACAAAAACATTGCATTAATAAATATGAAGTTTCATCAACTACATAAATACCAACAACAATTGAAGAAAAGAAAAAAGACAAATCGTTAAACAAAAATGAGCTACAAAATTTAGATATGGGCCATTAGAACAGCAAGTTTGTCAGCCCTTCAAATTAAATTCAGAGATGATTCCGCGACCGATTGTTGAGAGTGCGGAGCCTATGTTTAAAACCAGCATAAATGTTATCATTGTGAGCTTCACAACTTCGCTCTTTGCAGTGAAATTGGTCTGGGCTCCAACTGTAGGTCCACCTCGGCCACATTCGGTGTAAAGATTGAAATAGTATAATAACAACAATTTGAGAGGAGGGGAGGTAAAAGAAAGTGAGTTGCTTGTATAGCATTGACGTAGATAGCACGAAACAAAAATGTTGATTGCACTTAAGCTTTTTCAAGGTTGAGTTGTCGGTCACTGCGCAGCGAGAATTTACGCTCAACATAACTGAATTTCAAATAGCAGCTAAGTGCTGGTCGAGTACGATGAAGCCGAAGCCTCAATATGATCAAAAGAAAAATAAATCAACACACCATTAAATAACACAAGTTTTCAACAAATAATTTGAAAATACAATTATTCTATTTAATTTGACAATTTTTGTATCTTTAGGTATAGCAGCAAAAAAAGCTTAAAATGTATGCGAATGTGATGGTCCAGATATAGATTTTTTACGCTCAAAAACTACCGCACGAAAAATTGTCTTCTTTTCGATAATAAAGAAAATTAGTCCATAAAAACGAAAAAATAAAGCATTCATTTTCTGTGCTATTCGGCAAGCCAATCAACTCCACCACAGCTGTATGATTAGATATCAGGCATCAGATAAAGGTAATGATTGCAACCATTCATTTCTGAAAGTCATGGAATCGTGATGACACCAGTTCTTGCAGACCCTGCAAAGTTATTTTTATCAGCAAAACATATTCTTTTTTCCATGCAACTTTTTTAAAACAAAAACTTGACTTAACAATAATCTTTGTAGTTTGAAAACCAGTGGCAGATACTGAGATAGGTAACGACTAATCAGCTTACAGCAAAACCAGGAAGATACCAAAAACCTAATTATTTCAGATTCACGTACATATAGTGATTCAGTTTCACAGCGATTACACAGAAAACCCATATAACAATTTAAAATGATCAGCTGGCTTTAAACCTGTGGTAATTGAACATCTTGTATATCAATCAAGTGGGTTTACTGTTACCTGCTCCACTTATTAAAAAACAAAAAATGGCAAGTGTTTCAAGCTCACACCATGAGTTCAAACTATGGCTTGGACCAATGGCAAAGACATCTATGGGTGACTGCTACTTAAACGACTGTAACATCATTCAGCAGTTTCCCAAATTATACGTTTATAAAAATTAAGTAAGCTGTATCATTCACCCTTTCCAATAAAATGCAACCACAAGTTATTGCTTGGTGTGGGGAAGGCTTTGTTGGATTTGGGTACGTTAAGTTGTTGTCTTGTTGTTGTTGTGGTGGTTATTCAGTTCCCACAGCACGTCTGACTCCAAGAACGAATATATTTTCACATTATAAACGCAACGTCGAAAGCACGAATGACAGCTTGCGATAAATCTTTTAAATTGAATTGAATTTCATTAAATTGAATCCAATTGAATTGAATTGAATCGAATTTGAATTGAATTGAATTGAATGAATGCCTTTTAACGTTAACGCCTCTTTTTATATGCTTCTTTACTTGGTCACTTTGCCGTACGTCAGACGGAACTAGGCCTGGCCATACGGCTTAGTCACCCAGTATTGTTTCGTCATGACGAAAGAGCGAACATTACTCATGATATGTTGCTATGCATATTCTTTTATGACCAGTTTTTAGGCCAACGAATGATTTTGGTATTGAGGTCAACGAATGATTTACAATAACGATATACAATAATGAGCGCACGAACAAAGAGAGAATGTTTATGAGTCACCCACAATGTCTGATTTCAGCAAAACACCGATGATCCAAAGTTTGTATCTCGTAAGGTCGCCATATCGGAAGCGATTTTTTTCAAAATTTTACACAAACGGTAATTTCATTTTATATGCAAAACGTTTTTGCTTGTGAAATAATTATGAATGGGTAAACATTTCTTGTGCTACGCTGGCACTTCACACCTGATGGAAACTAGGCTCTCTGCTCTTTTCTATGAAGCTAGCAAGCCAATTTTGATTCTGAAAAAGCTAGATAAGTGATGTCTGAAGTTTTCACCAACAATACTAAACAAAGCTTATATTAGAAATATTAATTAAATTTGGATGATCATCGTAGCCAAAAATGGATGGTCAATGAAAATTGATCAGATGCTTGGAATCGACCCATACAACAATTTTACAACATAAGACGACAACATCGGCAGATGGCAAATAGCTGATAGTCTACTGATTAAAAGCTATTTTAGCCATTCAGGCAACCCACATTGAATGTGGCCCGCATAAAGTCTAGTCTTTCTATCGAAAAAAAATCTTTGAAGTTGAAATATTGTGAAAATAGCCATAAAATAATGGTCGATAATAGCTACAAGTCGCGGGTTGCATTACAGGCGATGACTTTTTTTTCTTTTTTGGAGACAAGCCCCATCACGGGTGATATCACACTACTTCCGGAGATCGATGCCCGAAAAAGTGGTGAATTTCAAATAATGCCACTTGCCTTCAATTGAATGTGGCCCGTATAAAGTCTAGATACGTAAGTGTGACCCATAGCACTTCTTCGTCGTTTGAGCTATTTGTTCTGAGCGTTATGCAGAAAGATGTTTATACATTGCGTTAGCGCTCATGCTCGGTTTGCGGGTTTCAGCTAGACTGGGGGCACCACGACGGATAGACTGCTTGGCCCTACCACCTGTCTTTCACATAAAGGAGGCATCCCGTTAAGTGTCTTTGCCCAAGGACACAACAAGCAAGCTTGCCGGCTTGTTTTGCACACTATCCTTATTTTGCTGAGCGCCAAGTAGGAAAACTGTAAATACTATTTTTTAAAGTCTTTGGTATGACTCGACTTGGAAAATAAACCCCAGGTCTACCGACTACGAAGCAGACGCTCTACCTACTACGGCACGCCATCGCGCCGGTGCCCGTAGCACTAAATGAGTTTGACGCCACTGAAATAGGCGATGTGAGGTAAGCCACTGCTTGTTATTTACTTTTATTTATGAAAGAAAACATTCCCGAAATTTCACCTTTTATATGTGGAATAGACCCGATCTTGCACCATTTTGCTTAGTAATTGTGAAATTGAAAAAATGGCTTGCAGAATACAAATGGTGAAATATGTAGCCAGGCGCAAGTCTCAGTTTGTTGTGAAATAGGTAAAAAAGCCTAAAGAGTAAAGCGCATAGACAGGGCATTATAACCATATCGTACCAAATTGTCAGTGGGCGATTAGCTTTTGTATGAACATTTATTTTACAAAAGTTATAAACGTGTTTAGGCAATAGTACTGTATTTGTAAAAGTTTACGTTTCGCCCCACTTTTGAAACATTTTTTAATGCACGAATGTTCATGAATCGCCTACAAATTGCTTCTGATGTAAATGTCTGCTACAACACTGCCAATCAACAACAGCTTCGGTAGAGCACATTTTTTCAATGCTGTCTAAGCTACTACCTAAAAACCGAAATTTTTTGCCAGAGAACATAGCAAATTGCATGTTGTGTGCATTATAAATTTATGCACCAATTGAACAAACTGAATTTTTTCATGGATTTGCTGTTTTTTTTATTTCGAAAGTCAATAAAGCTTCGTTTAAAGAAATAAAGTCACTTTTTAAGTGTTTTAGGTTACAAAAAAATCGCCCTTGAAATAAGTCTTGACGGCTTGTTTTTCTGAGGAAGATGAGGTCAACAACCCATTTGATTAAAGTGAGGCCCTGGGAAAAATAAATTGACTTTGCCTCACTCAATCTCTTTTCTTTCTATTGGATGCGCCAGAAGCACATTTGCTTTTCACACGAGGCATTGCCAACAATTAATGGGAAAACGTATTGACATAGGCTAATGCATATTACTGTATAAATCTCTCCGCAAAAGCCTAAAGAGTAACTGGAGAAGTTTGCTACGTATTTTGGCAAAAAATATGGGTTCTTAATTATTATGTAAAACACTAGTATGGATTTTTAACGCGAGAATTTTAAGTGGTAGAGCCTTTGGCGCGACATATCATGTAGAGGCACCCTTGGCATTATTCTAGTTTTATAATTTGCTATTGGATTGTCGTTGTCACACATCAAGTGAATGATTTGCAGCGTGAGATAAGCGTCCCAATTAAGAACATGTAACGCAGGGTTTACACAACTGTTATTAATGTCAGAAGTTTTGTCCGTGGTTTGCGGTGAAATTACGGCAATTGTCAGAATAGGTGTTGCGATTAAATTTGATGGATCTCCTGCAGTATATCGCCATCAAGCTAGTTCGCAGGTATTCTGATGAGCGGTTCAGGAGGGTCTCACGACGAAATTTCGTAATATACAAAATTAAAACGAAAGTCAGCTGATGGAAAAGCTTTCAAAATTGCCTTGACCGAGATTCTTCGCTATCTTAATTAACAGCTGCACATCTCAGGATCGCGCTTTTCTGGCGCCTCGTCTTGTGATGTTCTTTTACCAGCTATAGTAACGAAATTGGAATAAGTTTATTTTAAACAAGCAAGTATTACACATCAATTTAAAGTAACAACTCTATTGACCGTTGTATTACTTACAAAGAAAAACTGTTAACTTTTTTGATTGAAACTACACCAAGCAAAATTGTTTGGCAAGAAGGCTCTAAAGTTTGCAAGCTACGATATCAGAACTTCGCCATTACTACAATTGCTTTTGACGCACTGAACAACTAACAGCCACCACGAAGACGCAAGACCAAGTGAAGAGTGGACTCCTTCTGGATGTTGTAATCGCTCAAAGTTCTTCCATCCTCAAGTTGTTTCCCAGCAAAGATCAGACGTTGTTGATCAGGAGGAATTCCTACAAAAATTACAGAATTACATACACCAGTGAACAATCAAAAAAAGACTATAGTTACTTACCTTCCTTATCTTGGATCTTCTGCTTGACATTGTCAATGGAGTCTGAAGCTTCCACTTCCAATGTGATGGTCTTTCCAGTCAAGGTCTTGACAAAGATTTGCATTCCTCCTCGGAGACGCAACACAAGATGAAGAGTGGATTCCTTCTGGATGTTGTAATCGCTCAAAGTTCTTCCATCCTCAAGTTGTTTTCCAGCGAAGATCAGACGTTGTTGATCAGGAGGAATGCCTAAAAGAAAAAAAACAAAAACAGATGTTACAGAACATCAAAGTGACATTATTGTGTTGACCCAATGTTGGAAGCTCGCTGCTCCACCAGTTATACAGTAATACGCTGTGATTCAAGTGAAAACTATTGAGACTAGCACAAAAGCAAAACCATTTTACAATCAACACCCACCTTCCTTGTCTTGGATCTTCTGCTTGACATTGTCAATGGAGTCTGAAGCTTCCACTTCCAATGTGATGGTCTTTCCAGTCAAGGTCTTGACAAAGATTTGCATTCCTCCTCGGAGACGCAACACCAGATGAAGAGTGGATTCCTTCTGGATGTTGTAATCGCTCAAAGTTCTTCCATCTTCAAGTTGTTTTCCGGCAAAGATCAGACGTTGTTGATCAGGAGGAATTCCTACAAAAATTACAGGATCACAACAGTGAACAATCAAGAAAAGACTATAGTTACTTACCTTCCTTATCTTGGATCTTCTGCTTGACATTGTCAATGGAGTCTGAAGCTTCCACTTCCAATGTGATGGTCTTTCCAGTCAAGGTCTTGACAAAGATTTGCATTCCTCCTCGGAGACGCAACACAAGATGAAGAGTGGATTCCTTCTGGATGTTGTAATCGCTCAAAGTTCTTCCATCCTCAAGTTGTTTTCCGGCAAAGATCAGACGTTGTTGATCAGGAGGAATTCCTACAAAAATTACAGAATTACATACACCAGTGAACAATCAAAAAAAGACTATAGTTACTTACCTTCCTTGTCTTGGATCTTCTGCTTGACATTGTCAATGGAGTCTGAAGCTTCCACTTCCAATGTGATGGTCTTTCCAGTCAAGGTCTTGACAAAGATTTGCATTCCTCCTCGGAGACGCAACACAAGATGAAGAGTGGATTCCTTCTGGATGTTGTAATCGCTCAAAGTTCTTCCATCCTCAAGTTGTTTTCCAGCGAAGATCAGACGTTGTTGATCAGGAGGAATGCCTAAAAGAAAAAAAACAAAAACAGATGTTACAGAACATCAAAGTGACATTATTGTGTTGACCCAATGTTGGAAGCTCGCTGCTCCACCAGTTATACAGTAATACGCTGTGATTTAAGTGAAAACTATTGAGACTAGCACAAAAGCAAAACCATTTTGCAATCAACACCCACCTTCCTTGTCTTGGATCTTCTGCTTGACATTGTCAATGGAGTCTGAAGCTTCCACTTCCAATGTGATGGTCTTTCCAGTCAAGGTCTTGACAAAGATTTGCATTCCTCCTCGGAGACGCAACACCAGATGAAGAGTGGATTCCTTCTGGATGTTGTAATCGCTCAAAGTTCTTCCATCCTCAAGTTGTTTTCCGGCAAAGATTAGACGTTGTTGATCAGGTGGAATTCCTGAAAAATAAATGTGTAGGTTTAGCTTCCACCTACGATCTAAAACTATCAACATGCAGAGAAAAGCAAGATACACCATTAAATACATAAACATCACCATCACACCAATTATTTGAGATAGCATCTAAAAAATCGGGAAACCTGTAGTCACTAGTAGCAGTTTAACTTATAAATCATGACAAACCTTCTTTGTCTTGAATCTTCTGTTTGACATTGTCAATAGAATCAGAGGCTTCAACCTCTAAAGTGATGGTTTTTCCAGTTAATGTTTTCACAAAAATCTGCATGTCCTGCAAATCAATAAGCTTATTACTGGCTTAACCTACTTTGCACAAACTTTCATATTTTTGATAATAAATGTGACACTTTATCCTAGTATCAGTTTGCTGAGCATGTTATTTGCAAACCAACATTAAGCTACCATGTTGGTAGTTACTACCACTCGTCATTTTTCCCCTGTGTAGTGAATTTATGCCAACGTTAGGGGATAATCAAGTACTGAACTATTCAGCTTTTGAGGTATTCCACCGAGCTAACACCGTCGAAACGAAAGCACTCAGTAAATGAAATTTTTTGCAAAATCGCGCATTAGCGTTGGGATTAGTCCGCGGCATTTCCGCGTTGTATTGCTATCAGTAAACGACTTTTACAAGAAAAATCTTTCAACCACACACAAGATTTCTTCAGCCAAAGATTTTAAGTTCGCAACAATAATTTTTATGAGAAGATAGTCCGTAACAACACGTACCATACATCTCAACTGCTAGAGTATAGATTGATGAGGTCTACCACATTCACATCAAACAGATCTACTGCTCAGTGCTTCAGCGTCATCTTTCTTTTACACTAGACTCCGATTTATAACCATGAGTAGTAGCACTTTCAGAATTATACTGCTAGGTTATCTTAGAATAAATTACTTACGTCGTTTTTGCAATCTTCAGCGATCAAACGCAATGGCAAATACTCAAATGAGACGGCACAGTACAAGTTTTAGCACGAAATATGCAACTAATGGCCGACAACTGCTCCTCGTTTATATAGCAACATGCCACGTGATCTGTTCATGTGAGAAACGCATCGTTCATTGGTCAAAACGTGCAAACAAAGAAAATGATAAAAAGCTCAATTCGTTTCATGGCAGTAGACACCAGATTATTCATCGCTTTAATTGTTTCAAAACTGCGACGTCATTGTAGGTTACTGGTCACGCGAATTGCACCACCTTTTTCGTGTTCACTACTTCTGTCTTATGCACGAATTATCTAGAATTCTTGTGAGCCTTAGTTGTTGGTAGATATACCGAAGAGACTGTGATAAACAAGACAAAGCGAAATTTCACGTTTATGTGTGTATCTGGCTGCGAAAGAACGATGTTTATTCACAAATTGCTTTCGCACAAATGAAATGCCAGGAAGAAGGATTGCCTCTCTTGTTAAAATAAAGCATTTGAAACGTTTTTTGTTGTGTTTGAGACTAAATCTCGCAATACAACCATGAAAGTAAAATTGTTTGACACGTTTCATATTTTGCAAAGAACTAAGGGTAAGGGTTTTAACCCAGTGTGAGGTTTCAACATTCCAACCATATTTTTATGATTGAGACAGTGAGACATCCACTAAACCACAATTCGGACAGTGGAAAGATATCTGTAATATTGATGTTGCTGTTTTTCACCTTTGTTAGAAACCTGAATTGAAGATATCCAACAAAAGCTTGTTGTTTGTTTACGCCGATTTACACGAGAAATTGACGTTGGACAAGGTAACTAATAATGGGTTGTTTATGACTGCTAACTTCGTGAAGGCTGTAAGCTGTTCATATTTATCAAACCAAGACTGCTTCGTGTTTGCGTAAACTAACTAACTGCTTATGCTAATTCTTGTTATTTCCTGCTTATTGTGGAAGTGACAATTTCGGTTGGTTTGATTGTGACGTCACGTAGCACGCAGGCGAGTAGCTTACCAGTACCACTGGAGGCTAATCAGTAATTAAGCGTCGTTAGGTTCGAGAATTTCATAGAAAAGGTAAAAATCATGGCTGAAACTTGATTTGAGTTGAAGTTTCATACGAACAAAGCGGACTAAACTGGATTTCGGTCAATGTTTGACTAATGCTTTCATGTTAAATAATGCTCATCACATGAGGTTGTTACAACCAATTTAAGTGATGATGTGACGAATGACAAAGCGTTGCGTAATACGTGGATGCTCAACTAAATAGTCCAGTTGCGAAATTAACGCAGCACAAAGACAGCTAGCAAATTCCATTGGAAATTTTGTTTGCCTCAAAATCGCCCACCATAACTTATATGCAATTGATTTAATTATCTACCCTTTGTTGCTCATTGCTCTTTGAAGCACCTGCTTTCATTTTGTACGCCAAGCTTCACCGTGCGGTAAAGGAAAAAGTTTTCTGCCTTTAGATTACAAGATTCCAGTGAAATTAAACTTTCGCATTGTTCGCAATAGCCTCAGTAGGTTGTAAGCAGTGATGGGATTCAAAATTTTAAGAACAGGTTTTCTTTTGTATCAAACTCACTAACAACAGGTTTCCTCATTTTAGAAAGCCCATTTGCTGCGGTCGTCTAAGGTCTACAACAAAAAACAAGAACGGGTTCGCTGATTATCACGACATTCCAAGAACGGGTTCGCACGAACCCGTGCGAACCCCCTGAATCCCATTACTGGTTGTAAGTAACCCCGAGGTGCACTGATATCATCAGAGTCCGCATCACCCAAAAATAACAACAATATAGTCTCCCTCAACCACAAATTGAAGACCATTCACTAAAAGAGAGATAGAGCTTTATAGTTTGTTAAAAGACAAGTTGTTTAAATGTCATCCTCAATAAGGTGGACTGTCCGGGATGGACCGCTCTCTGACCAAGCCACTGCCAGTATGTGTAATTGACATTACAAGGTATGCTCAGTGACGTTAATTCGTAGGAAGTATTGAGAAGATGAACGCTAAGGTTGTGACAGAAGCAATATTTAAGACCTTCAGCTCCAAACATTCCGAAAACATAAAAATGGCAAAAAAGCTCCTCGCTGCAGGTTTATGTCAAAAAAATTTCGTTGACCAATTCGCCAAAAGAGTCACCGTTGCAGATCGATCCGAAGTTATTGGTAATGCATCCTCCAAAATTTACGTCCCTGTTTAGGCACACCAACCTATTTTCATGCGTGGGCGAGTAAATCCTTTATTTCATGATTTATGCGGTTGAGCATGTTTCAAGCTGTTTTTCCTTGGCTATTTTGTCGCAATACCAGCACAAAAGATGGCGCAGATCAGTGATTCTCAACCTGTGTGCCGCGGCACACTAGTGTGCCGCGAGGAATTTTTTAGTGTGCCGCGTATATTTTTGTCTTTGATCGCTTATTTTTCCGCAAAACCAAATTGATCAATTCTTTGATCGCATTTTCGATTCTTAATTCTTTAAATTGCTGTTCGTTTGAAACCTTCGAGCGTAGCCAGTACAAGCCTAATCGTGAAGCAGCTTATCGAAGGATGCAACAGCGTGACTTGTGTGACAAAAAAAAGGGTGAAAGAAGAGAGTCTGATAATCTTGGTCGCAGATCTAGCTCAGCTTAATGCCAAAATACAAGATAACTTTTTAAAAGTCAAAATACAATACAGTGAGCCCTGAAATAGTCTCGAGAGCTGCTTAAAGCCTAAGTAGGCAAACTAAAGCTATGCCTGATGAGAGCGGTTTCTCAGAGATAAAAGCAGTTGTTTTATAAGCTACAACTGCATTAAGAAAAAAATCTAATCTTAATAAAAATAGCAGAGCCAAGTTTACGGTATTTGATCATATTTATTAAAGTAGACGTTTAGAATAAATTATAATTCTATGCCACTGTTATTCAAATAGTATCCGTATTAAATATATTTAAAATAACTTTGGCTCTGCTATTTTTAGTGAAACAGATTAATTCAAGTTTAAATAATGCATGGACTTAGTTTTAGTGACAAAATTTAGTCATTAGTTTAGTAGTCAAACCATGGAAAAGTATTTAAAAATAAGCAGTACCAGTAACAAAAGTGGTGCATTGCAACAGAAAGTACCTGCAAAAAAAGGAGTCAAGCGTAAATATAAAGAAGACTACATAAAGTACGGTTTTGTTGCTTCTGGATCCTACGATCACCAACTTCCTTTGTGTATTATTTGCAATCTTTCCTTGTCAAATGAGGCCCTCGTTCCTAGCAAACTAAGCAGACACTTAGAAACCAATCACGAATCTTTAAAAGATAAACCAAAAGCATACTTTGAGAATCTCTTGTTACAAAAAGATATAGAAGCCAAACGATTTAACAAGTACATGAAGTTGCCAGAAAAGGGGTTAGTTGCCAGCTACAAAGTGGCTCATTTGTTGGCTAAACGCAAAAAAGCTCACACTGACGCCGAATCTGTTATTGCACCATCAGTATCCATTATTGTAGAAACTATGCTTGGAAGTGATGCTGCAGATACGGTAAGCAAAGTTCCATTATCAAATGACACAATTTCAAGAAGAATTGAAGACCTATCTTCGGATATAAATGATCAAATTCGTGAGCATTTTGATGTGCAAGGACAAGATGACGAGTTATCTCAACTTTGGGCACTGCAAGTTGATGAATCTACTGATAGTACAGGAAAAGCGCACCTTTTAGCTTTTATTAGATTCGTAAAAAACGGGTCGTTTGTAAACCAATGCCTATTTTGCAAAGAGTTAAAAACCACTGCTAGAGGGGAAGACATATTTACACTGGTCGACGAAAACATTTTGTCGTTGAACTTACAGTGGAAAAACTGTGTTAGCATTTGCACTGATGGCTGCCCATCCATGCAAGGGAAAAACAGGGGATTTGTTGCTTATGTTCGCCACCAAAATCCAAACGTGTTTGTAGTGCATTGTATGATACATAGAGAAGCTCTCGTCTTTAAAACATTGCCAACAAATTTACATTCAGTTATGAAGCAAGTTATTGAAGTCGTAAATTTCATAAAAACTCGTCCCCTCCAAAGCCGACTTTTTACGCAACTTTGTCAAGAAATGGATTCAAAATTTAAATGCTTGCTGTTTCACACAGAGGTCCGATGGCTCTCGAGAGGAAAGGTACTGAAACGTGTATGCCAACTAAAGGCTGAAATTTGTTCTTTCCTGGACGCTCAAAAAAAAGACTTCGGGTTTTCTGTACATGACGAACTGTGGTGGTTACGAGTGCAATTTATAGCAGATTTATTTGAAAAAGTGAATGTTTTGAATTCAAGCTTACAAGGGCCATCCGAAAATACAATAACAGCTACATCAACATTGATTTCTTTTGACGAAAAACTGTCTTTATGGAAGAGAAAAGTATCTGAGGAAAATGTAGATGCTTTTCCTACAGTCAACAAGTCTTCTTTAAAAAAAAGAATAATTCCGGAAATTTTAAACACTTTGTCAGATCTCCAGTTTTCACTCCGAAACTACTTTCCAGAATTCAGTGTTAAAGATTACGGGTGGGTAATCAATCCATTTGGAAAAAATAACGACACAACGAATCTATCTACCGAAGAAGAGGAGCAGCTTATTGAGCTACAAAACAATTGTTTTTATCGGTCCAGTTTTTCCGAAGAAAACCTACATGACTTTTGGTTGTCCATCGTAAAAACATATCCTTTGCTAAGAATAAAAGCAATCAAAATTCTTCTTCCATTTGCATCATCTTGGCTTTGCGAATTTGGATTTTCCGCACTCACTGAAATCAAAAGTAAAAAAAGACAACGCCTTCTTGCTATTGACGATGAAATGAGAGTATGTCTTACGTCATTAGAGCCTCGATTCGAATTGATTTGCTCGAAAAAGCAAGCACAACCGTCCCATTAAACATGTATGTTTGGAGTATTTTCATTTTATTTATGTATTCATTTCAATTCAGTATTTCATTTCAATCTCATTTCATTTATGTTTGGAGTATGTTTGAGTTTTAAATTTTGTAATGTGAAAGTGTGCCGCGGATGAATTTTTGATTCTTTAGTGTGCCTCAAGCACAAAAAGGTTGAGAATCACTGGCGCAGATGGTTGAAATCTTTTGTTGTCACTATACGTACACAATGGCTTGCATTGCTCCCTGAAGGTTGGCCTTAAACGCTTTACAAACCAGAATGAGAATTGTTTTAAACACAGTTACGTTGTCCAGCCTCGAACCAAATTAGGTAAAATATTTTTCATATTACACCCCAATACTTTAATCCCAAATCCTTACCAGAGGGAGAAAAACTTTTTTTTTATAGACACAGTTAAGTCGGCTTACGATCTACAAACTAATGAACAATAAATTTCCTGGTGTTTTTAATAATGATTTTGTAAAAATTGGAGGAGTTTATTTTTATTTGTTCGCACAAATTTTAAATTCAGCTTGTTTTTTCCTTCGAACAGCGATATCATTCTCTTTAAACCAACTTGAATAATGCAGAAAGCGAGTAAATTGACGCTACCGTACCGTAAACATGCCAATTACACCTACTATTTCAAACAAGTACAAAAGTTATTTGTACGGATTCTCTTAATCTATAAATTGGAACTTAAAGCTTTACAAGTTATATTTGCATTTTTTCTTCATTTAATTTCTTTCTTTGTTCATAACAACGTAACCGGCAGCCTGTAATAAGAACTTTAATTTTTTTTATATGAGTGTGTTTTTGTTTTATACATTACTACACTTTTATTACTGGATTAGGTTGATATTTTTTTCTCTTCTTTTCAAATTTTATTTTGGACTAGCGGGCGACGCCCGCAGGGCCCCCCATCAGTAGTGTTGGAGCTTAGTGTTTCGCTTCAGCCGGCAAAGCCGGCTTCACTCATCAGGACTTGTATGCACAGTTACGAAAAGTTAATGTTTTTATGCACTTCCATAATTCCTGTACACGTAATGGTGATCATCTTGATTTATGAATCAAGGCTGGTAATGCTCACAAAAAAAGAATGTTGTCATAAACTATCTTTAATACTTTCAAAACGTGCAAGGGGTGAGGGAGGATTGAAACACAGTTAAAAACTATCGTGGCGGCTGAATGATGGAAGTTTTTATTAGTACAGAAATAAACTATTTAATAAGAATATATTACAATTTGATGCGGCCTCTTTCCTATTTTCATTTGTGGTGTCATGCTCATTAGTTACGCTATTTATCTTGTTTCCAGCTTAGCGAGAAAAGTGGCTATGCCTTCCCGGAAGTCATGCACCATACTGTATTAGGCGCCCATCAGGTAGGGCTACCAACCGTCCCGGAATGGCCGGGACAGTCCCGGAATTGACGTCTGGCGTCCCGTGTCCCGGGATGGGCCACGTTTGTCCTGGAATTTACTGACAGCAAAGGTGTTCTAAAATAGAAGGTCATGTAAGCGTGTCGGTTTCGTTCACAACTGGAAACTGATGTAATTTACTCGAATATTTTTTTAAATGAAAGCGTTTTACACCTGTATGGGTCATTTAAACAAAAGTAAGTTGAAACTTGTGGATAAGACATGTTTTGTCAGCGATGACGCCATAATGACAAAACAATTAAATAAGTTAAACAATTGCAAAATGGAGGATAAAACATTATATACAACAGTCACCTTAATTTGAGACGATCATTCAACTTGGTTTATTAATTAAAAAATACGCAGGTAGTTTTAAAACGGTTTTGTAGCTGTAAGTCAGTAAAAGGTAAGTAAAGGAAGAAGGTTAAAAGTTAAGATGAAGATAGGATTTGACTGATTAGTTTGTATATAGCCGAACTGGTTTCAACTTATCATGGGGTTATTCATCATCATAGCTTTGTCAGTCAAGACTGTGGCAATAAACTACTCGCAAAACTGTGTCCTGACTCTGCAGTTGCTTCCAAGCTATCATGTGGTCGCACTAAGGCAGCCAGCTACGTAGAAAGTATTTCGGGGCCCAAAGCGCAAGAAATGCATTCAATGGCCGACAACTTTGTCAAGAAATTAATTTCGGGGCCCCCTTGAAAAATGTGTTCTTTTTCAGCATCGGAACTGATGGTTCAAATAAAGGCAACAAAAAATTGTCCCTATAGTTGCTCGATATTTTTGCAAAACCGGAGGTGTTGTCGATGCTGTACTAGACTTCTACAATGATAGCAATGAATCTTCTGAAGCAATTGCTCATCTCATAAAGAGTGTTATCGAGAAAAATAACCCTAGTCTATCCTCAGTCTCGTCATACAGTGCCGATAATGCTTCAGTTAATTACGCTAAACATTCTTCAGTTTACCAGAAACTAAAATTAAATAATTCTTGTACTGTACAGGAGAATTGCAATTGCCATGTTCTCAACAACTGTGTGAAATACGCTTTAAAGGCTTTTACCTTTGATGTGGAGTCATTCGTTATCAAGACTTATAATTCGTTTGCATCATCGGCAAAGAAATCTGAAGTTCTCAGAGACTTTTGTAATTTCCTCGATATGGAATATAAAGAGTTATTGAGACATGTACCTACGAGGTGGCTAAGTCTACTACCTGCTATCGATAGATTGTTATTGTGTTGGCCAGCGCTGAAATCATATTTTATATCACAAGGAGAAGACAATGTCGCTGACATTATATGAACAGGGTTTTCTTGTGAAGAAAGCCTTAACATTCTGCCGCATTATATTTTAAATTTTGTACATAATGCACTAAATATTTTTGAAGAAGCCATTAAACGGCTCGAATCAAATGCTACTACAGCCACAGAAGTGCATGGAATAATGGTGAATGTTGAGGAAAAGTTACAGCAGCGATGGGCTGACAAGTTTTATGGAAATAATGCTACAGAACTTCTAAAGTCTGTCGAAATCAATTTCTGTGACAGACAAAAATTTACGCAAGAAGTTGATCAGTTTTTTCAACGCAGTTTGTCATACTTACATAAATGGTATGATTATGAGCAATCATTTTTCAAGGACATAGCCCCACTTGCCCTTGATAATGAGATTAAATGGCCAAGCTTGTTGTCACTTGTTGAACGCGTGGGCATAAGTATCGACTGCGATAAATTGTATGAAGAACTGTGTGCGCTGCGAAAGGTTCGCAATGAACTTTTATGCTTAACTAGTGACGTTTCAAACAGATGGGTGAAGTTCTTTGCCACTCAGCAGCCAGAAGATACACAACTGTTACGTCTTGTGTCATTTGCCCTGTCAATTTCAGTGTCAAACGCGAATTGCGAAAGAGTGTTCAGTATTATGAATGCGCTTTGGACCAACAGTAGAACAGACTAAACTTTAACCTCGTCAAAGCTGAGCTGATGATGAAAATGAACTTTCATATGTCATGCAATGAGTTTTATGAGTTTATAAGCAAAGACAAAGATCTTCTTAAAGCGGCAAAATCACAAGAAAAATACAGATTTAAATGCCAGAAGAACTGATTTTTTACGTTTTTTGTTGGAGAAATAAATTTACTTAGTAAAAATTGTTCCTTTTCCCCGTTTTAGTGGTTTTTTGCATTTATAACTTACAGATTCACCATTTCAAAAGTTTCTTTGATTATGATAAAATTAATTAGAGGCTTGAAGTTTGTTAAAATAACGCTGCACGATCATCACTCTATGGCGCGCAGCACGCACTGTTACTTTTGACGTCTTTTGTGTTTCATAAGCTTCTGTTGCATTAGTTTTCAAATTCTTGGTATTTAAGGTGTCCCGGAATTGTTAAACACTAAGTTGGTAACCCTACCATCTGGCCGAGTTTTTTTCAGACAAATTGTTCTCTCTAAATTCAGTTTTACAAATTTTGAGCTTTATGCTTTTGTTTTGATGTTTTATTTAACTTGATATTTTATGATATTGTTTTATAGCACAGATATAGATAACATAGCAGGCAGCATATCAGCAAAAGAAAAAATCCTTGCTATATAGTAAATGTCGACGTCGCCCGCAGGGCCCCATCAGTAACATTGGGATTGAGATTACCTGTTCAGCGGGCCAAGCCCGTTTCACCCATCGCGCACTTGTGTGAACTGTAACAAAATCTTTATATTTTTTCTGCTCATAAGGTTTTTACGACTTGTTGCGTTTCTTCCCAAATAAAATTTCTCGTTTTAAGGTTTTGGCTGTGCCATAGGTCTATGTGCTCTTTTCAATGCTTACACGAAGCCAGGAAGAGAGTGAAACATAGTCAAAAACAATGGTGGAGTCCAATGGCAATCGTTTTGACATTTGAAGAAATAAACTACTTAGTGGTAGGCTTATTTTACAATTTGGCGGGCAGCCTTTAATATTTGTATTTGTGATATGAAGTTCTTTCGCTGCGCCGTTTGCTTTAATTCGACCACAGCGTGAAAAGAGGCTATATCTTTCCTTAAAGACATACAAACTATTCCAATAGGCGGATACTAAGCTATTTTCATGCAAAACGTTTCTTCTTCATCCTGTTTTACAAATTGATGCTATTATTGTTTAATTTTGATCTTTTCTTAAACTTGGGATTTTATCATATTTAACCTTACCCCCAATACCGATCTTCCTACGTTTAAATAAAGATTAATGTTTCATATCAATACAATGAGCCTATTGTTATATATTATGCATGTGTAACGCTGCTAAAAATTGAACCTAGAACTTGAACCCAGAACCACTCCAACTCAATTACGTAATTTTGCTTGTACCAGATTGCTCATGCAAGACGCAAGACAACACCGTATTGTTAAGATGTGTTTTGTGTAATTAAGTGTGTGACTGCTGCTATCCCAGTCAGTTTGGGGGAAAAGTTTTAGCGTACGGCGCAAACTCAATCGCGGCATCAAAAGCACTCTTGATGATGGACTCAAATTTAGTTCAAACTCGAAAAAATTCGATTGATTATGCAGAATTAGTGCCGACACTGCGACAGATTTTCTAGAATAAACAAGCAATTATAAACAAATAGCCTAACCTTACGCTTAATTTAAATGCAAAATATAGTACAGTAGAGTAGAGTGATTGAAGTAGCAAAAAGCGATGGCATACAGCTTTAACAGTAAGACGATAAATAACAATGATTATGCGAGAGAATTGTAGAGAAGCGCTTTACTTTATACACAGTCAAGCTTATGACTATTTAACTGAGATTTAGCAAAATTTGTCACAATAGATGTAGGCCTACGGTATTACCACTCGTACCATTATATATTATAATTCTGATTCAATCACAAATTAATTAGCAAGAATTACATGATAAGGAAACAATAAGAACTCGTCAGGGCCGTTGAGAGAACAGTCAGGGCCCGGTACCAACATTAATTTCGGGGCCCCCTTGACAAGGATCTCACATTTTTCCAGAGAAGGATTGTGGCTGAAATTGCCCGCATCGCCAGGTAAAACACCCGTAGACGCAGCGATTCAAGAGCGGTGACTTTTTTTTTTGGAAATCACACTCAAGCAAGCGCTGATTTCAATCGCCGTATCAATAGTAGGGTCTAAATGCCAGAACCAATACAAAACGCGTGATAACCAAAAACAATTCGCGTTACCTTAGACCAGGGCTACTCAACTAATTTTAATGAAGGTCCAGAAGGAGAAGTTTAGTATTTCCTGAGATCCAGTAGAATTTTTGATTTGCAATGATAAAAACGAAATTATCATTACCAGTTTATACAGAAAAATACTTGGATTTTCTTATAGTCTACACTAATTATCAGCCAAACAGGTGATGACCTTTTTTTTTTGGAGATCACCCACAACGTAGGTGGGACAGCGCCTAATTGCAGCCGATGTGAAGCTGATCCCGTCGCCCACAATTAAAAAAAGATCTCGAACTGAATTTGAGCGTCCGGTTTTTGATCAAGAAAATATGATAAGCCCAAATATTTAGTCTCGTGAAAAGTGGCCATCCATTGTCCCGATTTTTGCTTTTCCAAATATGGTAACCCTACCGTTAGTCAACGCTAATAATGTGCAGTTGCGGCGACGCTTGAAAAATTTTTGATATTTAATTTGAAAATAACTTATTGAGAATTAAGTCCACAAAGTTTGGTAAAAAAGGCAAAGGCTTTTTCGCGATCTGTGGCTCCTCTTAATGTTACTCATCCTGAAGCTTGAGGTCCAGCTTTAACACTTGAAAGGTCCGGATTCAGACCGCGGTCCGCCAGTGGAGTAGCCCTGCCTTGGACAATAGCACGGGCCTGGGTACTCTGTGCCCCCTTGCCCCCCTCTCAACGGCCCTGAAACTCATTAACAATAAATTCGGTAGTTTATAATAAATACACTTACTGACTGTATGCGACCTCGCGAAACGATTCAAACTTTATAGCAGAGATTTACACTCCAACCATATTTTTTTATTTTGTGAAAGACCTGGAGCGACTGAGGTGCCGCAGTTTTCTAGTGTTGGAAATCTACGAGATTCTCCCGCAAGCACGTGGAAGTAGACAACAAAAATTTCACAGAATTGGTTGTCCTAGATAGCACTTAGAATTGCTAACAGCACAAAGGTACAAATCATAAATGTAGGTCTCCAGCTGCTATTTGTTGTTGATGTAGAAAAAGGCCTTGGAATTTTACTAGGGTGAGAATAAGTTTTGATTAGAATTCTAATGAGATTTCGTCTGTAGCAAAGTGCTGTTACGCTGTGTAATTTAAACTATTTATTGTAAAGCTACTAAGTTGTGATGACAGCAGCATTCTGATTGAAATCTGTCATTTGGTGAAAAAGTCAAACCCACTCTATTTTATTTTGATTTAGACGTGCTGTGTTTCAATTGATTAGAGCCTAACTTAACAAGTTCCCCGCGTATAGCAATATGAGCTGTATTACCGTATGGCGTGTTGGTGCATATGTGGGCCAATACGCGGGTAACGTGTCAAATAAAGGTCTAATATATTATGCTAGTAATAAATGTACATCACAATCTAATCAACTAAAACAAAGATGGACAAAGTTCTGCGACCTGATCGCTTTGACGTTGAACCGAAGGATGAAAAGGCTACCAAGCAATGGCGGCATTGATACAAGACCTTTGGCAACTTTCTACGCTCTATAGGTGGAGAAAATGTAAATCTGAACAAACTTAACGTCTTGACGAACTTTGTTTCTTCTGAAGTGTATAAAATATTCTGTGACGCAGATACTTATGATGCTGCAATCGAAATATTGAAGTTGATATACGACAAACAATCAAATGAAATCTTTGCGCACCACAAACTTTCATATGTAATGCGATTGGCAATCAAAAGATTCATGTAACTGTTGTGCCGCGATATTTGTTGAGCTTATTTATTGTGCCAACAGACAAAAAAGTTGAGAATCACTGCTCTAGACTCATTTGTGCAAGCGTTACGAAGTCTAAGCAAAGATTGTCAGTTTCGTAAAGTTTCCGCGAACGAGTATCGTGAGGAAGCGGTTCGTGATGCTTTTTTAAATTGCCTGCACGACCCAAAAGTACGTCAAAGATTGCTAGAAAACCAAACTCTGGATTTGGAAACGGCATTGGTCAAGCCAGAGCGTTGGACCAGGCTCGGCAAAATTCAGATTTTTATCAGTAGACTTCAAAATCCACGCCTATGCACTTTACTGCCGCAGAAATTGCAGAAACGGACCAATCTGAAGGTTTTGACAAATATGAACTTGCTATAACATCACCAAGTAAAGCCAGAAAATGCTATTTCTATGGCTCACAGTTCCACATTCGCGCGAAATGTCCTGCCAAAGACCCTGTTTGTCTTTTATGCATAAAAGTTGGGCACTACGCCATAGTATGTCAGTCTACAAAACAGAAATCTTCCACGTTTCTAGAAAGTAGTCAGTTAGCTACTCTGCTAACCTGTAGTGCAAAAACAGATTCTCTCGCTAAATCGTGCGTTAACATAACGATAAACGGATCGGTCGTAAATGCCTTGGTTGATTCTGGTAGTACGGCTAGTTTTATCAATCCTAAACAAGTGCAACGATTGTCACTTACAATTCTGTCCAGTCGCGAAACTGTCTCGATGGTCTCTTCTTCACTGTCCGCAAAAATACAAGGATATTGCTCTGCTACAATCGTTTTGCGTGATCAAATCTACGAAAACGTAAAGTTGTATGTACTACCTAATCTATGTGCAGATGTAATACTTGGACAGTCCAATCATGAAAACGTTACAATAAATTATGGCTGTGAAAGGCGTTTGTCGAAAATCTGCAACCTGACATCGCTAAACGTGTCAACACCTCCGCTCTTCAAAAATCTTTATCCTAACTGTAAACCCATCATTACAAAATCTCGTCGGTACAGCGCTGAAGATCGCAAGTTTATTGCAGAGGAAGAAGAGCGTTTGCTTTCTGAAAGAATAATAGAACCGAGCGATTCTCCGTGTGGAGCACAAATTGTGGTGACAAGAAACGAACGGCACAAGAAAACTTTAATTGTTGACTTTTCTCATACTATTAATTAGTTTATTAATCTCGACGCTTATCGGCTACCAAACCTAAACGAACCTGTCAACAGTAGTGTCCAATATCGCGTTTATAGTGTTATAAACTTTAAGAGCGCATATCATCAGGTGCTTCTGCAGAACAGCGACAAAGAGTACATGCTTTTGAGACTAATGGTCGACTCTACCAGTTCTGAGGAATTCTTTTTGGAGTTATTTACGGGGCGTCAGCATTTCAACACACCATTGATAGCTTTATAGCTGAGGAAGAACTGATGGACACTTGCTTTACCTCGATGATGTAACTATATGTGGAACCGACCAAAAGACTCACGATAAAAATCAAAAAAGATTTTTGGATGCAGCTACTCGTGGGAATCTTACTCTCAATCGAGACAGGTATGTTTTTTCTACAAGAAAGATAGCCTTGTTAGGTTATGTGGTTTCTAAAGGAGAAATCAGGCCTGATCCCAAAAGACTACAACCGCTTAAAAATTTACCGCCTCCAAATAATATGGCCTCCCAAAAGAGAACTTTGGGAATGTTTGCGTACTATGGATACAAGATTTTTCAGCAAAATAAAGCCGTTGGTTCAGAACACAAGTTTTCCATTGTCTAACGAAGCTTTGTCAGCGTTTTTCCAATTAAAAAACGGCATTGAGTTGTCTGTTGTTTGTGCAGTTGATGAAACAGCTCCATTTCAAGTGGAAACAGATGCGTCCGAGTTTGCTTTAACTGCTACTTTAAGTCAAAAAAATCGACCAGTTGCTTTTTTCTCAAGAACATTGAGTAAAACTGAACAGAAACACTCTGCCGTAAAAAAGAGGCTGCTGCTTTTATTGAGGCAGTGCGTAAGTGGAAGCGTTACCTTACGGGTAAACATTTTACTCTGATCACAGACCAACGTTCTGTATCCTATATGTTTAATTAAAAAAATATAGAATGAAAAAATTATGCGAAGGAAAATCGAATTATCAACATACAATTTTGATATATTTTATGGATGTGGAGCCGAAAATATTCCAGCTGTGACACCCTTTTAAGAATTAGGTATTTGAGTTTAATCGTGTACAATCTTTACGAACTTTATGAAGCTTTGGGCCATCCGGGTGTAACTCGTATGCTTCATTTTGTTAAATCAAAAAGTCTACCCTTTTCTGTTGATGACATTAAGTCGATGGTCCATGCATGTAAAGTGTGTAGTGAATTAAAGCTACGGTATGCTCAAACTGATCCCTCTCACTTAATCAAAGCTACTCATCCATTTGAAAGACTGAGTCTAGATTTTGGAGGACCTTTACCAAGCATCAATCAGTTGAAGTACAGGGTGCGGCAGAAGTAACGCCCTTTTGTTATTTAAGTTTTCTGGTGTCTGCTTGATTTCCTCTATTGTGGAAATACACCGTTTTTGTATCTGAGTTTTTTAATTAATAATTGTTTTTTTTTTAGCTTAGAACTTGTCTATTTATAAATAAATAGTTTCTTACTTAAAAAATACAAAAAATAGTGTTACTTTTGCCGCACCATGTATAACTTATAACTTTTTATTGCGCCTATGATCCTTGGTATCGGCATAAAACTCGATATTTCATTAGTCTTTGCTACACGTTATAAAAAATCTTTTCATTTAAGAGTACTCAGGCCTGCCAGATGACTGTACTACCAAGGTATTCTAAAGAGAATTTATCTGCAGATCAGTTATAATTTTCCTAGTTGCTATTGTAATACAGGATGCGGCCATTTTTGTATTTCTTAAGTATGAAGTTATTTATTTATAAATAAACAACTTCTAAATTAAAAAAGAAACAATTATTAATTAGAAAGCTCAAATGCAAAACGTGTTTTAAAATAAAGAGGAAATCGAGCAGACACTAGAAAACTCAAGTAACAAAAAGGACGTTACTTCTGCTGCATTCTCTCTCTCTATATATATAAACCACTTTTGCCTCTTCCCACAATTTTAAATTTTTGCGTGTGTGATGCATTTACTTCACTAAATGAACGCATTTAGGTTTGTGAAATCGTTGGCTGTTTCAATTGTGCACAAGTCCAATATCAAAGTAGGCAATGCCTATGCTGTAAACAGTTAAAACAAGACTCTTCCAGGGACTCCAAAAACTTTGAGAAAAAACATAGATACTCTGCGCAATCCTCCGTATTGTGTTGTTTTATTGATTCCCTTTTAAAAAACGGCAATATTTATCTTGCAACAATTGGTCTTGTCATAAAAACACCGTCTGAGTGAAGCTTGCATAGCCGGCTGAACCGACATTACCAATAGCGATGGGGATATTTTCCAACCCGGTATTGCCAATGGGAGCCCTACGGACAACGCCGGCAGAGCTGCTAATACTTAAAATAAGGTAAAAACTTTTTCACTATTGGGAGGCTCGAAAAATGAAGTAATGATCTTTTTTAATTACCGTATCTCCGGTCGAATTGCTTTTTTTCCATCTGGTATATCCCCACAATGAACATTCGATTTTGAAATTTGGTTTTGCTTGTCAAAATTTTTTCAGGCGGCACTGCAGGCTTTGCTTCTTAAGTTACAAAATATTTAAAATGATGATTTATCGTTCTGAAATGTTGATCAGGAAACGCTTATGAATGGCTTTCGTATTTCACATGACCACGTTATTATTTTTAATGGCGGTTGCTATAGCACGGATGGCTGTATGATGAAAATGTTTTAAAAGCTCATCAGGCTATGCTTGTCGTTCATCAACTTCGTGACTAACCAGCTAGCGCTAGCCTGTAGGCATCGAAATAATGTTTTAGTTCTGGGAAAGTATTTGCTCTACATGGTCAACACGCTATTAAATATTTGATATGTAGTAAAGGTATTGGCTATTCTGTATGTACTTGTACTTGAAGGTCAGTTTATTTCGAAATATACCAGTGAGCTTTAACGTCAATCGCCATCAAGTTTCATCTTGTCTGAGCTGGATAGTGACGTCATTTCCTCTGTTTACAGAGCTGCACTTCTATAAATAGAAATTCATTAACGCGAAGAGCAGAGTCTTAAAACCGCAGAAAAACGTATTGATGAACCAATTTATTTGCTGACGCGAAAACCATTGCGGGTTTTCGATAACGGGAGACTAGGCTCTCGCCTGTTGATTGAGACCCTAAAATAGGCGCTGCGGAAGTCAAAATTGAAGGAAGCACGGGGGTAATTATTTTTTGTGGCATCAATATTCAAACAGTAGAATCCGACAAGCTACCCAAGCGGTGATGAAAGACATCACAAAGCACGACCGTCAGCCACGAGGTCCAGCGAGGAAAGAGACTAGAAAATTTCCTATCGCATGGTCGGTAACAAAATTGCTGCACACGTCACGATAAACAAAAGTTGCCAAGCAACAGACAAAAAATAGCGGCTGGAAAGGCAAGCCGATCAACGAGCTACCATAAAACGAAAAAAATAAATGTTATTATATAGCTCAACGTAAAAAAAGAAAATCATATGTGTGTGATTTTAGACACACGATGCAATAATAATCACTCGATCAATTCTGCCACATCGCTACGGGTGGATCAAAATAATCTTTAAACTTCATGCGGCTGTACTTCACTTATCTCCTACCTAGGGGACCTCGCGCTATCAATTAGCCTGCGCGGGCAATTGCTCCAATCGCAATGCAAGCGAGCCGAGTAAAACCCATGTCTACTAGACACCAACAACTACAGCTATTGCAGTCAAACCGATCATTACAAGCAATAGAGTAGATGTCATTTCACTTCAAGATTGCCGGATAGCCAGGCTAACGTTTCTGGCGTGAGATCAGCTCGCCAGGCGTACGAGCTACAAACGCACGATATACTCTTGAGCAGAAATAGCCTGGCGGGTACAAACCTGATGATAAATTGCTTCGTCAGTTGAGCGAGCAGTGCTCATAAGCAAGTTATAGTAAAATCGTCTAATTGACGGATGTAGCAGCAGCGGTACACTGGCTGGGCGTCGAACTAGGGACGCACGTCGTTGCAAAATAGCAATACACAGCACGTACAGCAAAAACTAGAATCACACACGCCGGCGGGAGCAAGGTGCTGAGCCGCCGAAAGCAGGCAAACGAAAAAATATGTAAAACAAAATTAGCAAAAAATGTTTAGCATGACAGCTCGATGAAGTGCGAGGCGCGACAACTACACCATGAAATGCTCAATCAAACGATTAAACCAAGAATCAAGCTGATATTTAAAAAAAACTGGTAATGAACGAACTGGCTTTGCATTTAAATTTACAAAAGAAATATCTTTAAAAGTGCAAATTTGTTAAAAACTAAGCATTGTGAGGATTGACTCGTGCACCCACTTAAAAGGCATAAATTCGACCTTGAAAAGAAAAAAGTATTTGTATTCATTAGGTCTACGAAAATTTTTCGGATATGTCATGGTTTATTAATTTTTAAATTGACATACAGATACGTTTACAGGACAGTTATTTGGTAGTTCGCATGATTTTGTATATAAATCATCTAGTTCTCGGCCTGATTGCTTTTTTCTGGAATTTGTTTTGTCTTTTTAAGTATTTGTCTTCGTTGGCAATCCACTCAAGGCCCTCTAGCAACCCATCTCCTGTTATGGCACAAGAAGGTTGTATTCGCCAGTTCTTCAAGCTTGAACCAGTAAGTCCTAGCCTGAAAATATGTTTCGACCTGTCATCATCTGGCTAGGATCTCTCTATCCTTCAGACTCGTAAGAGAGTGTGGTAGCGGTATGCAAAACCAATTAATTTGAATTGGTAGGTATTTTTACTACTTTTTAAAGACGCCAACCCGAGGAAATCACTGCAAAGTGCTTTTTCCAAGAAGCAAGAGCTCAAACAAGGCAGTTTTAAAAAACAGCTAGCAGAATTTCACGACCTTTTTGCCTGCTCTGCAGAGCTAGGACATGATAGTTCAATGTGAGCCTGCCGCCAGGCACTCGCTGTTGAACCAGACTTTTCAATGCAGCAGCACCGCTCTCTAAATTTCAACGCTTTATTGACAAAAATCAATCGTGTTTCAAACTCCGGGCCTTGCGTTCTCAAGTAGGAGCAAATATCAACACGTTACGGAGGCTACTAGTAAACTTTTATAAAGTCTTGCTGGCAATTATAAAAGCATCATAACTTGTGAACTAAAGTCTTTAAAAGATAGTTTTTAGTTTTGTGGATTCTGTTATACTGTAGACAAATTATTTTTTGTCTGCTGTGAAAAGAAAGTTCGCTTCAAAAAATAAACTGGAAGTTAGTTAATCATTATTAACGACATCACACACTAGGCCAGGGGTAGCCAACCTTTTCATTCCATGCGCCAAAATTTTTCGCCACACAAACATTCATTTTAAGATGCGCCACACAAACATTCATTTCTTTTCATCTTAAACATGCAATGCGCCACCTCTAACCATGCAATGCGCCAAGTTTGGCGCATTGCGCCGCGGTTGGCCACCCCTGCACTAGGCTAAGGCTATGTTCCGCCATTATTTTCACTCACGGAATATTTTATAAATCTCAAAAATTTGGCGGCGAAATCTCAAAAAATTTCAGCCAAAATCCAATTAAAAATAAAGGAACACACAGAACACATATTGATAATTGAATATTAATTTATTGTTGGAAACTCGAGAATGGTATTTTGCAAATTTCACGGGGCGCTGGCAGTAAACATCTTTTTTGGAGATCAATATTTTGAGTGCAAAATCGATGGATGTGCGGTGCAACCGTTGCAAGCAAAATGGCTGAAACTCACGTTTAAAATTTTTCTGAGGGGGGGTGCGAGAATGATGTTTTGCCAAAAATGGCTGAAAATGACGTTTAACTCTTTCTCTGAGGGGTATACACGCAGAGGAGCCCCCTCTTGCATACGCCTCTGCCTGGTCATTTGTACTTATTGAGCGCAATTGCCATAAGTTTGGTTTTACGTTAAAAAAAACAAGTCAAAGATCTCCAACTGTATGTCAAAACTTTTTATTAATAACAAAAATAAACAAATTTTAGAACGAATACGCTCAGTGGAATTGGAAAAAATTCAAAAATTACCGAAATAGGCCCAAACAGGAGGGGGAAACAGCTCTTTTACTACGAGGAAACAAAAGTGCCCATCAAAACAAAACAGACTTTGAATCTACTTTTATTTTTAAATTGTGTTAACATTAGATGAATTTTTGATGGATAAGACTCATTTGCTGTAACTGTCCTGAGAAATTTGGATGGCCAGTAGTTATGTGTTTTGCGTGCTTTAACGCTAAGGCTAATTAACTGATTACCTAATTAATTTACTTTTTTATGCCTAATTCGTTTTCGCATATTGCCCCATGTCCATATAGTTACGCCCAATTCCCAACGACTCTTCTCATACGCCTGCGGCCGCATTACCATCTTTATGCGTAGATTAATCACGATTTGCCTATAAGTTCAGGGACATATTTCGAGACCTGTTTGTAATCATTTTAGCAAATAGGACTGAAATTTCTGAAAAAAGCAAGGTGAAAATGCCTTTTTAAAGAACAGTAAATACCGTTTTAAAAACTAACTCTCTTTGCTCTTGGGACTTTCCGGTAGCTTTAAATTTATTCGCTTTAAGCTTTCATTGTGGTCTTTACATCTTTTTTTTGTATTTACTTATGAGCTTTTAATCAACAAAAATGAATAAATGAGGTCATAAAAAAACGAAGCAAAAGCAACAAACAAATTGTAATCCCATCGATCAAGTACGTATGTCTGACAACGTACTGACAACTGAAAATGTGCTATTGTTGTTACCTCCATTTTTGTTGTTATATCCAACGTTTATTGTTGTTACCTCCATTTTGCATCATAGTTGCACTGTTGTTTAGGAGACGCGACATTTTGCCTTTAAGCTCTGACTTAATGTTTTGAAATATACATTGATACAATGACTTACTGTTGAGCCACTTCGAATTTATCCATAGCACCGTCAATGTCTTGCTTGTTTGCGTAAATCAGGACGATGCATCCGCGCATTCTCGGATCAACGAGAATATTATCAAGAGCAAGTCGTGCTTCGGCTATTCGTTCCCTGAACAAAATGTCTTATGACCTAAAAAGCTCCAAATAGATTCCTGCAACATCGAATTGATAGAACGGATCAGTTCATGCATTTGTAAGAAGTGATAAAACGTTTCTTCTTAGTTAATGCCAGTGCAGAAACGAAAGATTTTTCTTTATTCGGGTTGTTTCAAAAAAATAGTTTTAGTATTTTGTTTGCTAACAACTCATCTGATTCGTGGCAGTGACATTACATCCTTGAGTTTCGCAGAGTTCTAAGCAGTTGAGGCTAGTCGGTACTTTGAATGTACCATGGTGTTGGTACTCGGAACATGGTTAAAAAGAACAGCGTTGCAGGTACTGGTACAGCTAAAATAATAGTACCGCCGAAAGTGCGACGGTGCTTAAAGCGATATTTCAGAGAAAAAATATTTTTGTAGGTTCATATTAAGGGAAAGTTCAAACGTCATATGATTTATGAGGAAGTTAATCCAGTACAGGTCTTATCTTTAAAGTGAACCGGAATTTTGCTGACATGGGCATTATTAGAGTAAAATTTGATGAAGACTTTTATTTCTTTAAAGGTCAACTTACAAACGCGAATTTCTCTGACATTTTTAGTCTGTTGTCAAGGCCAAATGGTGGGCACAATGTTCGGCTCTCTAAACACGCGAATGAGACATGAGTGAAAACCAATTCATTGTATTATCAATGACGACCGTTTTTTGATGTTACATGATCATCGTAGTGAAATAGCACTACCGGCCAAAAGGAAAGGTTTGCCAAAGAGCGTTAGACGAGCATAATACCAGGAAAAGGGTTGGTATTTTGCCAAAAAGCGTCATATTAGGCATCAAGGTTCCCTAAACTTAAACCTGTCCTAGATTAAGTTTAATAAATCGTTTTTGGACGTTTATTTTTTGTGTACTTTTTTATATTACATGATAGCTGAATGGGAAACAAAAAATGAGAGAAGGTGAGCCAAAACTACGTCAGATTGACGCAATAAAAAGTGCATGGGTCAAGATTTTGCATAAAAGCATCACATGACTTTTTGAATTTTCTCCTGCGAGATAGTTAATCTAAAAAGTAGCCTAATATTTAAGTTCTCCATTGCGAAAGTCAGTTTGCTGAAGCACAGCTATTTCTTGAGATCAAACTTTCAGGTTTTCAAAACAGAATCAAAGATATCTGTTTAGCATAACGACTTAAAATTTATTTCAAACAAGCATTTCATCATTTTCGCGTTTGAGTCCTACTTTCTGAGGTTTCAAAATGTTCTTTACCAGGGAAAATAGTCTTTCAACAGCAGCGCTGTATGGAACTAGAGTGCGAATTTTTCAAAACGGTTGCTGGAGAGAATGAATTGTTTGATAAACTAAGCTTATTGTTTTTTAAAGTCCTTTTGTCCTAAGAATTTTTCCTTTTTTCTGCGGTCTATTTTCGGAAATTTTTATACAATGATCCAAACACATCGTCAACTTTATGCTCGGTGTAAGGCTGTGTTCGAACGTAGCGGTTTTCTCAACTAGGAATAAAATTTCTTACTGATATTCAGAGCATGTTTTGAGACGAACTTTCGCTGCTTGACACGGAATGCGAAAAGATGGTTATTCTGTTTTCACTCAGCATCAAGCATCGAAACCTTGTCGCAAAACTTGTGTTAAACATCGGTAAGAAGTTTTATTTCGAGTTGCGAGAATCGCTATCTGCGAACGCAGCCTTCGACTCAGTCAAAGCTGCTGGAACTTTCCGCAATGAAATCTGCTGTAAGATTTCCCTTCAGTATTGACTTTGAGCTGACAAGAGCGTTTTTTAATCAAGGTCAGTCAAATACATACATTCACATTAATTAGAACATCCAAATATACGTAAACTTAAAAAATGCTTGTTGTTTTTTCAAAAGTACCGGTACCAATCAAGAAAAGCAAAGATGTTCCGTGGTATTGAGAGTTTTACTAGTAGGTATCAATACCAGGTAGCCTTGCGAAAAGTCGAAAACTACCCACCCTTGATTTCCAGGATTTTGATTTGCTTTGTTTTTTTCCTGGTACTGATTAATTTGGAAGTGAAAGTAAGGTCTTTTAAATAGCGTCGCATTGATCTTTAAAAATTTGCACCCTAACCACTTGGATGACGAAGGCCGTTTAACCAAATCTTCTTCTGCCACCTTGCGTTAGTTTTTTTTTTGTTTTTCAGAGCGTCAACTTTGACTCGTTGCTGCAAGCTTTTAGAAGCAAAAATCAACTTCCACTGTAGTTCAGTTTTCAATGTGATATGCAGAGCTGGGCACCGCAAATTTACACTCAATTCCGCAACCGCAAATTCCGCAAAACTGCAAGAGGTGTTCCGCAACCGCAAATCCGCAAGTTTGCGATAGGTTTGCGGTGACTTTTCGCACTTCCGCAACCGCAAATGCACATTGCACTTCCGCAAACTTAGACCACATTATTTAGTGTTATTTTGTCTTCGTGATGACCTTTTTTATTTTTGAAGGTCAAATTTTGCCATGGACCAGACGTTGACCTCCAAAAAAAAAAGATCATCAACTCCCGGACGTTAACCTCCAACCCAGAAAATAAGAGCGTCCACTTTTTCCAAGCGGTTTTACCGCGGATCAGGCAACACTGCCTATTGCTTTGCGGATTTGCGGTAAATTTCAATTTTTCACCGCAAATCCGCAAATATTTGTGGTACGAAATTAGGTTCGCAAATCCGCAAATAGAAACTTGAGTCCGCAATTTGCGGATTTGCGGAAGTGCCTACCTCTGGTGATATGTACCTGTCAGATGAATCTACAACAAACACAAGAGTATTGACGTTCCTGTAGTAATATTTCCATAGAGTTTGGACCATATCCTGGCCTCCAACATCCCACATTGTAAACTTCACGCCCCTGACCTGAAACGTTAAGCAACAACTCCAAATGCCTTGTTAGAGCCACAGGTATCAGCGCGTAACAAGAAAAAAATATCTACAAACATTTAATAAATCATCGTACAATGACCCAGAAGTACATTATGAAGTCACTGTAAGGTTTGAACAGGTGGCTAATCGATCAGCGACGTAGCCTGAAGCAAAATTTTGAGTGGTCAAAAATATGAAATTTGCTAGATTAAATTTTGGATGGCCAAAAATACGAAATTTGCTGGATGTCACGAATAAGCAAATTTGCGTTGTAAGAACGATTTTTATTTGTGTGTAGTTACTGTAATTTATCGCTTTGCTCTGCCATATTATTTTGTTCGCTTGGCTGTTGATCCCAAAAGACCTTTTTTTCCTTCGCACTTTAATTTGCTGCAAGCACGCCTCTTCTTACGTCACAATTTGTTTATGACGTAAGAAGTTTCAGAGTGATCGAGCAAACCTTGATTCTTCGAGGATTTTCGTTTGCCGGTTACGCAACTTATTAACGGTGCTTTTTTTCTTTTTTCACGTGATGTTGCTTTAGCGTTTTCTGGATTATTTTTTTTTCATTCATATGTATGGCGGCAAGATTTTTACGATTGAGTAGAGTAATAGTAGAGAGAAAAAGCGATAGTAAGAGAGAAAGTAGTGTGGTGTCTGTGGTGATTTATTGTGGATTCTATAAGCGGTTAATTAGTGGAGTTAGTTTTGGCTGTTTCGTGATTGTTATACTAAAATGCGTTGTTTTCTGTGATCGACGAGCAAAGGAATTTGGAGTTTTGAAGTGTTCGGTGAATATATTTGTTCTGTTCTTGACGTGGTTCAAAGTATTTTAGTAGAAGCCAATCTTTTCCTAGCTATTAGGTTGCAGCCAGACTTAATTATTCGAGCTTTTACCATAAGTCGCCTCAAGTTTAAGAGGAAAAAAATTTTTTAAGTTGAGATAGAACATAATATTCTATTGCAAACGCGACACTGGCCAAGACTGTTTTCCTATGTTGCGGTCAAAACGCCTTTTTTCTTGTTTGACTTCAAAAATCTGAGTGACCCTGGACCCTGTGCCCACCCTAGGAACGCTTATGCAAGCGATCATAATTGTCGAGGGAGTATTTTTGTGACGCAAAGAAGGGGGAATGCTGAAACATCTACAACAACCTTGCTATTATTAGGAAATGGCTTCTTTGTAAGGGTCTGAAAATCTTTCAATTACTGTTTTGTTAGCTTGTGTGCAAGTGTGACGTCATGACTTCCTGCTATAATTTAAAATAAAGTGGCGAAAAGGTTTGAAATATAACAGCAAAATTGACTGTTCATAGGCACAACCAGAAAAAGAAAGGAATACAGACCATGCCTTCAAATTCGTCCGACTCGACTCAGTATCAAGTTGTTTCCAAAAAAATCGGAGAAAGTTTTGCCATTGCACGTAGGAGTAATGTTTTCTTTTGATTTCTTTTCAAATTTTGGTTCTAATCAGCTTACTTTTAATTTTCGATCACCAAACCAAAAAAATTACTCAATTTAATTGAATGGAATTGATTGCAATTCGCAGCCAAAGTTATTTCGTGCTATTTAGAAGGTGAAATGTGCCTGAAAAACCAGATAAATATAGACTAAAACAGTATAATTTTGGTCAAAATTTTGGTTTCGAAACAACAAATATCTTTAAAAAATTTCGCCCGTCCTTTCAGGGTGGACCAAGCATAATATTAAGGATTTAATATGATTTTAAACACAACGAAATGCTTGAAACTTTCCCAAAAAATAAATGCTGGCGCGAAATTATGACATTACATGTTTATTTATTAATTTGGAATGCTCGTTGTGCCATTTGCAAAAGACAACTTTTCTGAGTTTTGAAAAGCTATGTGACAACAATTTTATACATCTGAATAGACTCTTTTTATGTTCATAAGTTACTTCAAATTTTACTGAAAATTTCATATAATTGCAATAATAGCGGTTGGCTAATCTACAGATATTTAGTTTACGATATTTGACACAAATACTTTATTGGTTAGCAACAAATGGATTGTAACATATTTTGGGAAAGTAGGTATATCAAGAACATAACAACCCAAATATCGCGCCTTTTTCTTTCACTCTCCCTGACGTGCCGAGTGCTGGCAAATTTAGAAACTTGTTTGGGGGGAAAGAGGTGAGTATTAAGCCTAACAAAGCTTAATGTGGTTATATTCAAGTGTGTGATCTATACAAATTTGTGACGAACAGTAGGATATTGTTTTGCGATCGCGAGTTGAAGTCGATGTTTTTGTCGTTTGACATGAAGACCTTACTTGTGATCAACTTTCTCAAAAGAAACATGTTTTTTTAAATCAACCTCTCCAAAATGCTTTTTACGTTTTTTTGCTCTTGTCACATCATTTGACGGAGTCATTGTACTTTATCTTTCCTACCCTGGATGTGCCATCGGGGCTGAGCGTCAAACAGAAAAGCTGTGAATAACATTTTTTAACGTCTTTGCCATTACTCCACAGCTATCATCTTCGCAGTCAGAGGGCCCATCAGGGATTGGCTCTCAGTCCCTATTTGTTTACATTGTTTACGGACTGTCTGACAGATCATGAGCAAAAAAAAGACACCATGGAACATTATGATTGCCGCAACGACATTGCGCTCTGAACATATCAAGACAGTAGGAGAACAACTGCAGAAAAAGGGAGGATCGTTGGAACACCATGGAATGAAGATCAGTCGGACAAAAACTAAATATCTCGGATCAGAGCACGTAATGAATAGATGAAGTTATCAGCTGAGGAAATCAAAAAGTGAATGCTTTTAAGTATTTATGGAAGACGGAATGTTGATTTGAAAATTGATCGATGGATCTAATTTGATTAAATTTGATGAAGTTACCTCAAATTAGTTGTAATTAGAGTGTAGCATTAAGACTAAAAGGAAAAAGCGTAAGAGTGTGATCTGACCTGCAATTTTGGTATAGAACAAAGAAAATTTCAGTGACGCAGTCCTTCAAAAACAAAACTGAATGAAGCCGAAACTCAAACGTTGAGATTCATAAAAGGAATGACATAGTTAAGATCAGAAACAAAAGAATTATGAAACTATTCAGAGTAAGAGGAGTGGTAAAAGTGGCAAAGAAATGCAGAGAAGGACGATTAAGATGGTACGAACATGTTTCAACAAAAGATAAAGATTGCATGGGGAAGGGAACAATACAGTTAGAGGTTGAAAAGAGAAAAAGAAAAATGGACCGAAGAAACGGCGGGGAGATAGTAGAAAAGATCCGAAGAAATGGTATTTGCCGCAGAGAATATTAAGGAAAGTTTAGCTTGTCGACTAAAAATTTGTTCCACCAGCTGCAACTTCTTACTCAGGAACAAGCACGTGGAAGAAAACGAAGTTATCGCTCAACAAAGCAATTGCTGGGACCCAAGTCTGCTGCTTATGAAGCGGACACACGAACCACAAAATCATCGCGTCTGTATACGCAGTACAAAAAGTTTGAACCGAATCTATTCTTTGCCTTGTGATTGGATGCTGTGGAAAGGCTCTTTATGGCGGGAATGGCCGTAAGTGAAAACTTCACTATAACTGCGTTGTTTGCGTCTTTGATTAGACTCTTTACGGCAGTTACACTGCTTCATTTCAATCCTGGAATCAGATCTAAACGTAAATTTCTCCACTAAAACTGACAAAAGAGAAGTAATTGAAAAACAAATATAGGCTATATCAAGTTCAACCCTACCTGAATTTCTTCAACATTGAAACCGATGGTGGGAATGGAAGATTTGAGTGCTTTTCCATCTTTGATTCGATAGAGCAATGTTGTTTTTCCTGCCGCATCAAGACCGAGAACTAATATTTTTAGATTTCGCGGCTTCATAAAATGACTGACAACCAAACCCATGATGCAGAGGGCATTTTCTAAACTAAGAAAAAAGTTCTGGAAAACGTGGCCGAGTGCATAGGATCGCTGTTTTATAAAGATTACATGATTGTGCATTCAAACCTCATAATTACAGCTTTGATGAAACCTTGGGAAAAACTTTGCCGTGACCGGACAACGGTAGCGTGTTAAGGGGGATCCAGTCCGCAGGGTCCACCACCTCCAAGGGTACAAAGATTGTAGGCTTATGCCTTTCATCAGTAACTTCGTTTCTTCAGTTGCTGAAGTTTACTACGGATATGTACGATGAAAAATTTTATTTTCTTGTGAAGCTACTTTGTTGGTCTTTTGTTAGTTTAGTGCATTTTGTTTGTACACATGTTGCTGTCACTCGGTAGGCCTATGTCTTGCAAGATGTCGCGGTACGTCAGGGTGATTTTCTAAGCTGGTCAGCAAATGTTGACGAGAAATGGATGGAAGAGTGCCCTCTTTTCTAATCGATGCAACGTAACTATAACCTATATTATTGTAGACCTACTTGCTATCAGGGTGCTGATCTGGCCCAAAATTACTCTGGCCCCGGGCTTACCGAGGTCTTAAAACGGCAGTTCCGAAGGATAAATTAATTGTTTATGTGTATGTTCTTTTTATTTATTTAATAATTTCGGTTGTTATTACACTTTTTTATTACTTGCATTTAGTTTTTCACTTCTCTAATTTTATTTTGAATTTTTCATAATTCCGTAATGCACACTGTAGGCTATTCACTCTTGTAACTGATGGTATGTACTTGGGAAGCTTTTTAATTTGAAAACTGTAATGATCTATTGTGCTTTCTAACCTTTGGCTTCACAGTGTATTCATTAACTGTAAAGGTAAAAAAATATCTTATCAACTTACTTAGCTTACTAAAAAGCAGGCTATGTAGGCTAACTCAACTCAACTAAAATACTAGCAAAATTTGAAAAAGTAGTCTGAGAAGTACGCAGCGGTTGGCTAATGAAGAATTCTTTAGAAACCCCAAACCAACCTTTCTAACGCCAAATCAGCATTTCTCAGCCTTGTTCTTGCACGTTTCAAAATCGATCGAAAACAGAATTTATAGCAACTCTTGAAGAAAGTTTCATGCAGACGAAATCATTTTCTTCAAAACGTAAATTTTGACAAATGCTTTCAGTCTCTTTAAGGAGAAACATGGCTTTGTTTTCTTAAAAAATACAATATTTTTTCTAAATAACAACTAAATCATTATGTAACTTTCAAAACCACTAAATTTAGTGAAAATTCATCAAGAGTGGCTGAAATACTTGCGACCCAACTGTAAGGGCTTCGCGACCCATGATTTGAGAAATACTGCGCTAGGCGATATTCAGCAGTAACGGATCCAGAAACTTTCGGTAGCGGGACAAAAAGTTTATTTTTCAACTTTTTTCAGGAGCTGGTTGTTTTTATAGTCTAAATGTTTTTCTGTATTTTCTTTGTTTCATATTCCTGTCTACATTAGAGCGAAGACCTTTTTTTTGTAGATCAACTTTTTCAAATTCACTTTTTAAAATGAAATTATATTTTTACGTAAAATCAAACAAATCAGCTTACGAAAGCAAGACTTAAAAAGGCTGATGAGCGGATACATTACTTCCTGGATTCATTACTGCTCTTAACTCTTTTGCTCCCGCGAAAATAGCGAAAAAAAATGTCCGTAAGGTGGCAGCGCGAAAAACTGTCATAATCAATCATAATTAATCATAATTATGTACCTCAAGTTTGTTTGTAAATCATTACTCAGCTGCTTACTTCTACATTAAGTGTTATATATCGTTGAAATCTACATTTCTTGAGGATTTCAAATACAAAAAAAAACATTTTTTTGAATATGCAAATTTTATGCAAATTAACCCCCCAACTGGGGGGGTTGTCTTCGAAATTAAAGAGGTACCCTCACCTCAAAGATCACTACAGATTTCATTTTCTACCAATTTTTTTAGAAATGGTCGCAAGATGATGCTAAGGATATAAGCTTTCAAGGTACATCAGTCAAAACTTACCTAAAAGCCTAGGTTTTCTGCAATTTGAAATTTTCTGAGACAAATGACCTTTTTTTTGACCGGTACCGACCGGTACCAAATTTTGGTAGTTAAATTTAGTACCTAACATATGATCAGTCATTATCTGCTACAGGTTAGCCTAAACCATGTAACATTATGTATTTTTGAACAGGGAATTTCTTCAAGATTCAGAAAATATCAAGTTTAAATAGAATATGCTGTCACTGACAATGAAACAGCCGCTTGTTTACACCCTTCCCATTTCTTGAGAAACAAGGGGGATACAGCAAACTTTGATTTAGAGAAGCCAAACTTGTGCTCGCTTTTAAACTTGTATTTCGCTTCTTGTCTCGTTGGAAACTTGATACAAAATGACGACTTTATTGGTGAAACATTTGCAATTTATTTTATCGTTTTAAAGGGTGTAGTTTTTCTAAAAAGTATAATTTAGTGAAGGTAAGTCAAAACATTTTGGGGGCGTTTGAACTGACATGATGTACAGTACTCATTTTTGATCAGTAAATATCATATACCACTTAGTCTAAACTATTTAAAGTTATATATTGCTGGAAAGCAAATTTTATAAGCTTTCAAATGAGACTGGTATTTAGCATCATATCATATTTTTTTTGCACTACATTTACTTTTATCTACATACCATTCAAATTTGTTTTGGGGGTTTTGAGACCCCTAAAAAATTTGGAAATTCAAAAACGTAAAATTTATTATTATCGCTTGAAATTTTGTCAAATGATGCCTCAAAAGAGTAGTTTTCAGACTGTGTTAATGATAAAGGGTTTGGTTATGTGGTAAAGATGTAATCTCAATTTCATTTTAGTGTAGTTGGCACGTGCTGAGAATTTGGCCGATTTTGTCGTCTGCAACTGGGTTGTTGGTCATTTTAACTCTTTTTGGGTATAAAAATCCAAAAATTATGGCACAAATTATACATCATCCGATGCGTGAGGAAATAAGCGTGATTTTTTGAAAATTTTATGAAAATCGGATGAAAAATAAAGTCACAAATCGATTTTTAGTAAACTAACTTTGTAACTCAATTTAAAAAAATTTGAGGTAAACACTGAAAACACGAGATCATCAATCGATGATCGCGGGAGCGAAAGAGTTAAAGTCTAGATGAGAAAACTTCGACGGGTTGAAGCAAGGACTTTTTTCGTAAGCAATCCTACCTGCTGTTTGCGTTTGTAAAATAAACCGGGCCTAAAAACCACAAGTTAAATTTGTTTTGCCCAAACTTTTAGGTTTGTTTATCCGCTTTAAGCTTCATCAAATCTTCATGTTGTTGCGTGACTTCAGAATATCTCAAATACGCGAATTTTTACGGTAAGATTTTGTTCTAACTAAACTTATTCCTACATGGTTTTAAAAACAAAACTTTACATGGTGCCAACCAAAAAACAATTTCCATCCTCTGCACAAGTAAATCTGATGTGATCATAATTAAGATTGTGCAATTGGCCAACGTCACAATATTAAAATAACAATAATTTCCCAAAAGGAACATGGTTACCTGTATTTTCGGAGCGTATTGATCGTAAATCATTTTTACACTACTCTATACTAGGGCTAGCCAAACCACGGCTCTTTGGGTCGTTGACTGCGGCTCTTTTGATTCTTGTTGCTTTTGCGTACAGTGGTAGAGTATTTAAAATTCCGTGCAGCTGGTAAACGTTTGTGGCCAGTGGAAGGTCATACATGCGCAATTTCGCCTTTGAAAATGATGATCTTCCCCGCCACCCAAAAAAAGTTTTGTCTTTACTTACTGTTGGAATGGAAAATCTGGCTATTTCAAAATTTTAAAATGCAATCTCCGAAAAAAAACAAAAGGTTACCTGCATTTGAATGGATAATGTGCGGCGCAAACCTAGACTTGTGTGCGTAGCGGCTCTTTCAACGATAGACTGTATCGCTTAGGCTCTTTTTACAGCAAGTGTGGCCACCCCTGCTATGTACATAGTTTCTTTTGATTTCTCTTTGTAAAGAGCTAGCTATGTTGTACTGTTAGAACTTAAAACATTGCCTATGAATTACGAATAGAGACGTTGCAAGGCAATGATACATTCAAATATTTATGCAACCCATTTATGGGCTGACCTTACCCGGCGTAATTAGTCGGTCACGAGTAAGATTGCATTAGTTTCCAACATCAACAAACTAAAATAATTTTAAATTCAAACTCAGGAGTTGCCATTAGATATGCCTATTACAGGGATGGCGAATCTTTTTTTTTGAATCGGTCACAAATGGAATTTTGACGTGGAAAAAAGAAAAAGTGGGTCTAAGATTCAACAGTTTTTTGGTTGATTCCCTGAAAATAAGGTCTTTACATCTAATTAAGCCCAATTTCCCAACTGTTGCGGCTGAATCTGTAAAAAAGGTGTTCACTTTCATGTCGGCCGAAATTTTTAGTTTAAGCTCTAAAAAAAGTTTCTCACAGTAAAAATTTTAGGAAACTGGTACCTTAATAAATCTTCAAGTAGATCAATAAAATACCATTGGCCGGTCACGTTTTGACCTGCGGGTCAGTAGTTAGCCATCCCTAACCTATTATGAGGTTATAGACAGTTAAACTTTAAATATGTAATGTAATTTTGATCGATAGATAAAGCAAATGCCCAGTGGTTATAGTGTCGGCATAGCAGAACATTTTAGAAAAGTCAAGTTCTAATGATCCGAAAAAATTTTTTTCCGCCGCATTGGGATCCTTAACTTCGCTTCAGTTCATAAGTGTACTTTGGTTTTAAAGTGCCTTTTCAGCAACTGCAATCTGCAAACTTTGCAAAGTGCAATGGAGGCATACGGGCAAGATGCTGACCACTGCGTTTTGTTTCGAGTCCCAAATTGCTCTTGTTGACTACAAAGCAAAGGGCTATGGATGACTGCATTGACATGTTTCGTAGAGAGATATTATTAATTTGACAGTGCGTGTTGCTAGCTTTTAGGCTGGGCTACAAAATGTGCGGTAGTACTAAACAGGCATAGTAGACACAGTACAGGCTTCAAGCAGGTTTCTTCACACACACATATTCCTAGAAACAATTTTATTTTGCTGATGTTAGAATTAATGGCAAATTACTAACACTTATTCCAGATCAATGACAACAATCTAAACCAATACCTGCATTTTGCCAGTCATTACTGACTTACGCTTATACACATCTACCATGCTATTACTATGTCAATTATGCCTGTACTGTGCCTATTTACAACACCTACGAAATGTGTGCCCTAATTGCTGTTATTCAATTTTATTACTATTACTGGTTATATTTCGTCTTTGGACTGCAGTAGAATCTTTGAGGCCTTGGCCAAACAAGGTGTGTTTAACATGTTTTGTTAGACATGTTTAACATAACCCGTTTTGGCGTTGATGATGTTGCTGACGGAGTGCATTCCTAACACAAGCCTGCAAGTACCCTGGGCGAATTGCTGTAATGTACCTTTCTCAAAACAAAGCCAATCTGGGCATTGAACTTGTGTCTCATAATTATAAGGGTAGTGCTCGGTAGTATAGTGTTAGTAGCCCTGAACCGCTATTTTTAGTTGAGGCATTTATTCAGATAAGTTAATTAAAAATTAGTTTTGGATCACAGTATTTGTGGAGTAACATTGTACCATGCTGCCTGAATACTAGAGTTATGGTAATTTTGGTTGTGCAGTGTGGTTAGGGGAGTTGTTTGCTACATACCGTATGGTAGCAACCTTTGTGTTTTGAAACCTACCATGACTTTGCTGTTTTGCTCGTGGGAAAGACTATTGACAGCAGTTTTTTCTGCATGGCTTTTCTGCTTGCAATAGAAAATGCATTGAGCCAGCAGCATTGGTAACTGTGGTAATATCAAGGCTGGTTTAAACGCACCACTGTTCTAGGATAATAGACAAAAAAGTTTCCAGCAGCTACATAAGCTTTGACAAAGAAATAACTACTAAAGTTAGCTGGTAGATATAGACCAAAGATTTCAGAATTTTTATACTATTTTAGATTGCATCTAAGGATACTAACTACTGGAATGGCAGACAATGAAAAATCTGTGCATGTACATTGTTCTAGATATGCACTAGTGCTTCTTCATGTATACTTTATAGTAAGTGCTGTTGTTAATATTGCCCAGATTATAGTGAAGCCAAATTTACAAATCGTTGACTTTCGTTAAAACCTGTAAACATTTGGAGATGCAAGTTTCATATTGTCAAATTTAGTTTCAGTTTGTTGTTTTGTAAAGGTGATCAGGAGGTAGTCTGGTGGTGAAAAGATCATCCGAATATTGGCTTTAGTAAAACAGTTCTGGACTCCAATTAAAAGACAACTAATACCCTGATATTTTGTTTTAGATCATTGGACTATTTCTTCTCATGCTTTCCATTTGGGTGAGAGAAATACCTGGAACTAACTATGCCATTCGAATAACAACCTCATCAATTACACAGGTAAATTTAGCATCAACTTAATGAGATGTTAAAAATTTTTATTGGACTCATCTGAACAGCAGGAAAATTATTTGCCAATCAGCTGTAGGAAGATAATCTGTGAACTATTCATTACTAGATTTGTAGGAATTTTAAAATTACTTTATTTTTAGGATCAAATTGACCGAGTGTGTTATGTAGCCATGGCTATTGCTGCTGTAGTAATTTTGGTTTCTCTTATTGGATTTTGTGGTACTTTGAATAATGACAAACGCATATTTTTTGTTGTAAGTATAATGAATTTTGTTCAAGTGATGCAGTGATAGTTTAAATGGTTTAACATAGATACTTAATGCTATTTGGCATTTGTGTATTGCTCTGGTTATATATTTGTTTCGATTGTGCTGTTATTTATATATTTTTTACACTAATATTTACACAAAAGCAAAGAACAACAACAATTTTTATTTTAAGGTGGCAGTTTACTCTGATCACTAGTTGATTTTTTATTTTGTTGGTGGATGACTACCCCGAGCTAGAGCTAGTCCTATACTCATATGCTGTCATGTGACTGTTACAAAAATCTTGCAGGCTATTGCTATGTGACTAAGAAATTATCTCTGCAGAATATTTGTGTGATAAAAAAGGGCCGGTAAACTATTTTTATGTGATCACAAAAAAATTTCTGTAGGCCATTTTTATGTGTTCAAAAGAAAGCTTTTGTAAACTATTTTTAAATAATTGTCAGAAAATTTTTTTGAGGTTTTTTTGTGACCATAAAAAATCTGTTAAGTAATTCACACTAAAGTTTTTCTCTTTTTAAAGCATCAGTTATCTGAAAAACTTTGAAAATGGCTCTACTATTTTATAAGGTTCGAAATAAAGTACAGAGTGGTTCAAAAAGGCACACTATTTTGTATTTTCTCACAAACTTGTGTTGTGCAATGTTTTGCCTTTCAGGCTGTGTAAACAGTAGACCTAGGAGGTTCCTTTGAAAACAATTTTGTTCAAAGTGCAGTTATCAAGCAATTTCTTTTGAAAGCAATATCATTGAATGTTAGGTGGCCAACTTTCAAAAGACAGAAAGTATAGCACCAACGTCATCCAGAATTTGCAGAAACAGCTTGAGAATCTTCCAAAAAATCAATCTGTGGTTTTTCAATAGAAATTGGCATTTTAAGATGTTCAGTTTTGAGGAGGTTCCATTATGACCTTTCCTTAAGCTTTTTCTTTTCATAGTCAGGTCTTGCTGAGGCAAACTGATCACAATAAACCAGAGTGACTTACATTTTCTCAGGATATCAATCAAAGTTGTGAAAAACATCCTTGTATGTTGGATTTGATTTTCTTCAGTAATGATGCCTACTTTCACTTGAGTGGCCACTTCAATAAACAAAACATGTACTTCTGGTCATAGATTTAGCCCAATGAACATATTCGCTACCAGGAAAAAGTGACTGTGTGGCATGTCATGGAATGAAATGCCATCATTGGGGCATACTTTTTAACATGTTCTCTCATCATTCAGCTAATGTTTGGTGAAAAAATTTTCAGAAATTCTTCAAAAAATGAGATCAAAAAGAAAATAGATGTTTTTTTTCACGCTGTATGTTTTTCCATTTGGTCATAATTTAAGGTGGTAGACTAGGTTTTGGCTTTGTCATTAGAAATAGTCCCATTAACACAACCTGGCAGCACCACCTTGCAACAAACTTGTTACCTCTCCTCCTCTCAGACTCTTGCTCTATTCATTTGCTTCTCTGTCTTTCTCACACTTTGATGAATATAAGAAGAGTTTACTGGTTTTTCTTCTGAGGCTGCATTAAATTTTCAGCCTCTCATTTCTTACAGGGTAGCAACCTGACTTAGAAGATGGCCAAGCAAGATGTTCTGCTTCAGCCATCTAGTCTCTCCTTCTCTTTTGTAATGGATGCCTACTGTATCATCAAAATTTTTTGATACACAAACTCCCCCAAAATCCATCAATGAACTTGTGCTTCCTTGTTTGTCCTTTCTCGTTGTTGCTGCAAAAGACAAAGCCTTTTTTAGACTCTTTCTCCTGAAATGAGAATCATTTATGCAGCGCTTGTAGTTACTAAACTCAGGACGCCCCTCACTTAGTAGTAGCAATTCAGTTTTTATCCGGTGTTGTCCCCTTAGCAGAGATGGCCCGATTCATCCCATTCGTTCTGCAATTGCTCACATTCTTCTCTCCATTTGTCTTGATTTAGGGCATCCTCCTTCTTCAAACCAATCTTCTCTGTCTCCTCCTCCACTTGCTTCTTTCAGGTGTTCTTTAATCCTCCTCACTTTCTATGGCCACTCACTTCAAGATGTAGAGCAACCCTCAAAACACTATCGTCATCCCTCCTCAGCATATGTCTATACCATCTAACTCCATGTGCTGTTGCTAACCGGTCTATAGTTTCCTTCAACCCCAACATATCCATCTGTTCTTCAGTCGTCTTCCTGTCTACCACTTTTTGACCGCACAATGGCTCTCACCATAGCTCTCTCCCTTCTTCTCAAAATTGCTTTTTCATTTTCTTTTAAACACCATGCCTCGCTTCCATACAGTAGTGCTGATCTTATGCAACAATGATAAACTTTACCTTTCATCTTCAAAGGAAACCTATTTCCAAGCAATAACTCTCCACTTTCCTTAAATCTTTCCCAACCGATTCTTACTCTTGCTGTAACTGCTGCTTCACAACCACCACTCGCATTTAGTCTGTCTCCCAAACAACAAAATTCATTCACTGTCTCTACTTCATCACACAACTTCTCAATCAAATCCACCATTCCTTCCATTATTCCTTTACATTTCGAGCAAATAAAATACATTGCAACCTAGTGGTAGCTCTTTATTTTTGCACATCTGCCATGAACCCAGTTTCCACATTTTGTGCACAACACTGAATTGGCCATGACTCTCCTTCCCTCAAACTCCACATGGATCTATCTTGCTCTTGAATAGTTCTCCTTCTGACCCGCTTACCATTACTTTTGTTTTTCTGGTGTTGACCTTTATACCTTTACTTTCCAGTGCATCCTTCCAATTCAAAAATCTTTTCTTCAAATCTTCCATGTCTTCGCTCATGAAAACAAGGTCATCTGCATACAGTAATTCATCAACCACACCCCTTCTTGCATTTTCTGTAGTAACGTCCACAACTATTGCAAGCAATAGTGGCGACAGCACAGACCTTGATGTACACCAACTTTTACTTTGAATTCCTCTGAATATGCATACCCCACCCTCACTCTTGTCTTTGCACCATCATACAAGCTCATAATTGCCCGAACCATTACTTCTGATGAAGCCTTCTTTCTCATGGCCCACTCCATTACTTTTCTTGGCACTCTATCAAAAGCTTTTTACATGTCAACAAAGCACATATACAACTTCTTGTTTTTTTTTATATTCCTTCTGCATTTTCCTTACAATGAATATCGCATCCATTGTTTCTTTACTTACTCCGTCCTAATACATTGCACATTCTCAGACGACTTTTTGTTCAGTTACTGCATCTAGTCCAGACCACTCAAAATTTCCCGGCCTTTTGGTCTCCAAGGTTTTGTGCTGTGCTCCCATACTGAGTAAAAGATCGGATTAACCACTGTCTCTAGAAAATTTAATCAAAATAAATATTCATTGCCAGAACAGTATCTTAGCTTCCTTAATAATTGCTGGATTGCTACAAATTGCACTCTCCAATAGTGTTGATCCGCATTCTTATCTAATAATAGTTTTATTTACCGGCTACAGTAATATCTCACACACCTTATGTAGGCACGTGCTGTATTGTTATAAAACCTTAACTCAATAAAGTGAAGTGTGAATGTTTTTGATAATAAGGTATCATACGTTAACAAACACCTAAGAAAAAGGTGATCAGCTATGTGGCAGTGCATCCTTGAAATGTATACCACATTTCTTCCCACCAAGACCTCACAAAAAGTGGATAAAAACAACCTATCCTTTGAAAATCACTTTTGTTGTGTTTCTGGTGTTCATCTAAAAAAAGAAAAAAGATCCTCATCGAAATTTCTTTCAAAAATCACAAAATTTGTAGTTTCGGCATCAAAAATCAAGTGGTGTTGCCTAGTACCTTGACCAAAAAAATCTCGTAATTCTACCAAAATTCGTAAGATCGCTTTTAAAATCCCAAGATTTTTCCCAACACATTTTGCGAAAAAAGAAATTCAAAGTGACCTTGAAAATTCCCGAGATGGAAAACTATGAGAACAAACTGCTTGCCAATGACTTTAAAAGCTGCTGACTTCAAAAAATCTGCAAAGCAAAGCGAACCAAAGTTAACCTTACACATGCCTGTGTTTTAACGGCGCGTGCGGCAACAAAAATAATTTTGTTGGTGTTGATTAGATTTCAGCTGATCAACGTTTTACAGAGATCACGAACCTACAAAAAAGACGTTTAGTCACGTGATCAACGGTAAACAATGCGTTAGAGATTTGCGATGCCATTCAGATGGCAACATCTTTCATTCATGTTCATTGTGGCCGTGGCTTTTTCTCGCAAAGCTTCCAGTGACCTGAGCGGCAACCGAAATGATTTTTGCGCCTCCTTCATTACGATAAACTAAGACTAAAGTATTTCCAATTCACAAAGATTGGGATTTTGTTTGAAAACCCTTATTCGGACTGGACCAAAACGATATACAATGCTTGGGCCCTTTTAAATAGGGGTAATTAACGAGTGTCTTATAAGTAAAGTGTGATTTTTAAGGAACGCACTAATGCTCAGTTTGTGCATTTAACCAGCACCCAGCGACTTTTTGATTGCCAGCTCTCAACTTTTTAACTTCGGAGCGTAAAAATGGAACAGTTGCTAAGTTTTGTCAAGAGCAAGAAATCAAACGATGCTCATCACCATGAGGCGTTTCAGTTTACCTCAAAATCTTTTCAGTATTACTCAAACGCCTTATGATAACTGGACTGGTATGGGTTCTTGTTTGCATTTTTACTTTTTATGTCAATAGAAATATAGCTGTAATTATTGTGTTTGCCAGTGAAAAATTTCTATGCCAAGGATTTTTCCACTAGGTGCAGTTGTTATTTTTACCTATTTCACGGCGATCATTGTGAAAACCTTTTTGTCAGCTGCATTCTGAGCAATTTTTCCATTGCTTCTTAAATCCAACTTTAGTATTTTACTTTCGAACAACTATTACACCCGTCCTAGCCCAAACAATTTTTTATAGGGGAAGCAATTGAGATCTAGGATAGCAACACCGCGAAATTTTCGTTTTCTGTTTGCACATCCAAAAACATAACTGTCTAGTGGTAACCAGTTTACAGAATTAGGTCCGAGCTCGCTTTGGTTGGCAGTTTTTTTGAAGTTGGCAATTATTAAAGTTACTGACGTCTAGTTTGTCCAGCCTCCAGTTTGTATGACATCAAGTTGATCTGGTGCTTAAATGCGCGCGCCTAATTGTCATGGATCGTTAAGATATTGCCCTTCTGTAATGACACTGCATGTAGCTGCTAAACTTTGCTGTTACCCGAATTTGCGATATATTTTGTTTTTAGATGGGATTTATCATGGTTGTATTGATTATTGTTGAACTCGCAGTTGGAATATTTTCGGTTCTCTTACAAGAAAAGGTACTTTTTATTATGCTAGTAAAAGGTAGAAAAGGCAACTTTGTTTTTAGCCGTCAACTGTATATTGTGCAGGTTCTCTCATTTTTTATGAGCATACTTACATTTTTTTACTCTCTTGCTTTTAGGAGGGCGAGGGGCAGTGGCTTTGGAAGATTGCTATGAACCTCACGATTTCTGCTACATCTGGGACAGGTTTCGTTTCATGTGTCATTTTTTCATGGTGAAGGAAAATATGCCTTCCATAAATTTAACTTCAAAACCGCAAAGAGTTCATTTCTGTTTTCTTGGCGTAGTCAGTCGTGCAAAGGGCAGAAAAAGACAGAGATCCGTCGGTTAAAACTGCAACAAATATTTAGTCAACCTTCAGTGCATTGGACGTCGCTCAGGATGAAAAGGTTTACGGTCAGACCTTAGACATGGGGCCTCGTTTAAACTGTAAGCTGTGGTCTCTACATATGCCATCCGTTTTTGAATCCCCCGCCAACACGCTTTTTAATTGGGGTACTGCAAAGTTGAAATAACGTGATGGTTTATCAACTCTCATATCACAATTTTTTAAAGAAATAAGCTTGTTGCCGTTGATGTTCTTCATAAAGGGCATCTGGAATTTAAAGTGGTGCGTTGCTCCCAACAAAAAGTCGGATACAAATGCAGGTGTTCAGTGGTTGACGTTCATTGAATTATCACGTCCAAGCCTGGGAAACATGAAAAAAACTCACGTCATGTTAACAGCTATGAAACGAGAAATTAGAAAGTATGCTCTGTAACAAAATATAGTGTCTTTTATCCTTAAGAAAGACAATTTGCACTATTTGTTTCATCAAAAATTCGTTTACACTATTCGCCAGAGGATTGGTACTGTACGAAATTACGAGTACATACGGTATTTTCTGGCTTACTACGGTACGGTTAAATTTTGATGAAATAACGGTGCGAAATTACATCGGGTATTTTCTGGCCTATTTCAGTACGAAAATACGGTTTTATTCTGTACCGTACCGTACTCTTACTGGAGGCCTAATCTAAAATCCCCATAAGGGTTGCTTTGTTGAAATTAAAAGTCATATTAAGTTCCAACTTCACAGCTGTTACAAAAATTGCATTATTATAGCGTAAAATTCAATTAATTGTTACAAGTTTGACCTTACTTCAGTTTATTGACCAAGAACTTTCTTGAACTCTGCGTTTTATGACGTAACAAACATGTTTTAAAGTACTTTGAGGGACGTGATAACTGCTAAAGATGTAGTTATTATCGTCAGGTGTGCTGTTCACTCACTGAGTGTGCATGGCTTCTTTAAATTCCTGCGCCAAAGAAGTGGTGTCAAAAAGTGAGAAATGTCGCCAAATATCTAGAAGCAAAATATTAGAGAGTTGTTCAAGCACAGCAACAAACCTCTTCCTAGACTGGATAGCGAGACCCGTAGGAGTTCAACTTTTTTAAAGCTTGACAGTATGTTGCTTGTCAGGGATTTACTAGGCTAAATCGCTCTGACGAGTAAATCCCTTCTTTTGTCGCACGTTGATGGGTTTGCCGTACAGGAGTTTACTGAATGTTTAAAACCAGTTTGTGACACGAGCACTGCAATTCAGGTGAAGAAATTAGCTGCTGGTGAGTTCTTCGGTGAGTAGCTGAAATGTATAGTCCAATTGCAGCGCAAGAGTGTGAACATTGCTTCTTCTTTTGCATTTTTTATACTTCATGTCATGAAACGTGGAGAAACAACTTTGTTACCTAACGCTGCTTTTTTGGCTGCAATTTATATTGATCCAAGGTATCACGTACTTCTACAATATTCTCAGAAAACTTTTGGACAAGTCCATTTAGCAGCATTGTGGAGGCGCTTGCAAATGCTGCAGGAGTCAGCTGACACGACCTACGTTGATTGATTGGACTCGTCCTCGGAATCTGAAAATCGATCTACTCCAGCATGCTAGGTTGATACTACTGATGAGATACTCGCCACTTCGAATGCGCGCAATTCCAGCTCATCACAATCACCACGGGATGAGCAAAATGTAACTGAGATGATTAAGTGCTTCAACAACCAAGCGCGTCTCTTCAGGAACACTAACATATTTGAATCGTGGGACAAGGAAGCAGAGTCCGATCTTAGATACGTTGCTAATGTTGCTCTTGCTTTACCATTTACTTAAGGCAGCGTTAGAAGAACTTTTTCGGGTTTAAGGAACATTCTGTATGAGTTGTGACTAGGGCTTAAAGAAGGCATAATCGAGGCAATAATATTTCAGTGTTGCAACACTTGAACTTTTTTTTTCACAATTTGTTAATTTGTTTGTTAGTTCATGTTTTTGTCTGTTGATGGCGATAAGTAGATAACATTAGTACCGTTGTTGTTTTGATCGTTAAGTGTAAATTCAGTTAGTATATTATCGAGCTGATGCCCTGTTCTATAAATGAAGTAGTTGGTTGGAGGTTAGTTGAGTAACCCGGCTTTCTTCAAAGGAAGTAAAATTAGCGTAGCCTCTCTATTTTGCTGATGTTTATCTCAGCACACATTTGCTGTTACGTAAGAACAAAAATTTAGCAAAATAGTTGGTACGGTATTACATATGTTATTTTAGTAAAGTATGGAATTTCAGTACGATATTTTTTGGAAGTACGGAGTACGGAAAACCATTCCGTACTGTACCAACCTAATCCCCTACTACTCACTAGCGTTGTGGAAAAAGAACCTTAATATCGGAACTTTAATTTGACGAAGAAAAGCAATAGAAACTTTGTTCAATTAGACGCCATTAATCATACATTTATTGTAAGCTAGCCGGCGTCGCCCACAGGGTCCCATCAGTATGTCGAAGTTTATAATATCGGCTCAGTCGTTGTAGTTGTGAGAACAATAGTGAAAAGTTAATGTTTTTTGACGTAGCCGATTGTAATTTTGAAATATCAGTACGGTTCTTTGAAAGGAAATCGAGAAAAATCATTAAAAGGGCATTGTGCATGACTGCTATATTTCTCCCAAGTTACCAGAGTCCCTGGCAATGTCTTATGTACCCTCTTTTCTCCATTGATGTTTTTAAACATGGTAAAGTTGTATCTATTCAATTGACCAACAAGTGCTTGAAACCATATCAAAGTTGTGGGAAGGGCGCCAAGATGATCGATGCTTATTCACATGACTGAGCTGTTAAATATCTGGCCCACTATTTACGACTTCTTCGAAACTGCAGTCGTGTTTACATGAGCTTAAGCCTCTGGCTGCACATGCGTTGCTCCGTCTTTGCATCAACGTAGGTATCGAAGAGCATATTAATTCAAAGTCAAGTACCCTCAGTTGAGTGATTACAGTAGCTGGGCCCTACCAGTCATAAGGACATCGGTTCATACGGCTTCGCGGGCTTCACCCAATGGATAGTTGTGCGAACAATTAATAAAAAGTTAATGTTTTTTTGACATAGCTAATTCTCGTTACAAAATTATGCGTACGGTTTGTGTTAAAAAAAATCAATAAAACACGACAATAAATGGGGTTGCACATAGTTGCTATATTTATTACAATGCTTCTGGAGTCTGGCTGCGTTTTGTTTGCCGTGTTTTCGGAATAGGCGTACTTAGGAACTGGACTTGCTCGCATTTGAAACAACCAATAATTTCACATACGCATATCTGTTTATTTCAGCACTTGCGTCGAAGCATGAATGTAGTGTTTTGGGGGCGAGGAGGTTACAAAGTGATTGCTGTGTAATTTCTGAAATGGGCTATTCAATATTAAGCATTCTACTTAACTACTTTTTGTAGTTTTGTGCGTATCTGTATGACGTAACAACCCTGGTTGCGCGTATATTGCTAGGTCCTGGCATAATTGCAGCTAGGGGAAGTGCAAAGTAACCCAAATTCAAGCACTTACAGTTAAGTCATTGCAATATTTTCGGTTATGGTTTGAGAGTGTAATTCATAGGCCAGACTTTTGTGGTTAATATGCGGATAATAATTGATTTAGGGGTAGACTTCACATGAAAAATCGTCAATTTGTTCAACTTTGCGACATTTGATGAATATGTGTTAGAGTTTGAGATCAGTCAGGCTTGCGGTAGAACTGTACACAAGTTTTGTAACTTACTAGTGCATCACTGATAGACAGGTTTTTTGACCGACTGCTATTTTAATGCTGTAATTCATCATTCTTTTTTAACAGCCTGCGTAAAGCTGTTTGCTTTTATAAGAAGATTGAATAAATGTTTTACTCGTTGCTGCTGCCTGCTGCTTTTTTCACTGTAATGATACTAGACGAAATTATGACGTGATAGAACGAATGTGAAGCCATCAAGAAAAAAGAGGAGCATGCTTTAGAATGCTTAAATGTTTAAATAAAGAATCGCTTGTTGTATCGTCAATTGAGCTTAAACTGTAAAATTTGTTTTTATCGAAAGCACCTTGTTAAGATCCTCCGAAAAAAAGCTTTTAATTTTGTTTCTATGGTTAGTACTTTGTGAGAAAATACGGAGAGCGAATAGTGCAATCGAGCGTTAGCCGTGAGGTCAACTTCACCCAAAAGGGTTGAGCTTTTTGCAAGTTGGTAAGTTGGAGATAGGCTTCTATTTGAGTGAAAAACGATTTTCCTATGTCACAAAATGTGTTGTATTTTTAAATATATGTGATAACAATTTTCCACACAAGGTTTAACTTCAACTTACAACGATACATTAGAACTCAAGAGCGTAATAGAATAAAAATGCCCAGTGTATATAAAGTGTAAATCTAATTGTAATTGCGTAATTTGGACCGGTTGTTATTTCACTTGTTGCATTGCCCAGAAGCATGAGCGCTTGTCAGCATGGCTTACGGGGTTTGCATAATGTGAGAAGGAAAGGCTTGCAAGGCGCAAAAGCAGCGTTTTCCTACATGAAATAATCACACACACACAACAAAATGCAAATTAAAAAAAAATGATCTTTGATTATGATATTATTAGTGACGTCACCAACCCCATTATGACACTCACTCTGGGGAGGTGATCATTTGTTCCAAGTTTCCTGCTTGTACGCCCAGTACTTTTGGAGGAGTTTAAAGCGTACCTATGTACAAACAGAATTCTGCTTTATATTAGATACAGATATTCATTACCAATAATTCCAAATTGAACAAACTTATAAATAAGCCAACACTGTCGCCAAATAACAGGTAACATTGTATCTGCTCTTTATACACACTAGTGTCACTACAGTTTTTTGTATACGCACCAGTTGTCAATCAGTGCATACCGTCTCACAAAGTTGAAAAGCACTGGAAAAAAATGTTGCTGCAGGTGGCTTGATTTGGTTGTTTTGCTGATTTCTTGTAACATCTTTGGCACTACTGTGTAAAATCACATGCTATCGAATAGCGTGGGGTACAATTCTCTCGACGAATTGCGTAAAATCTTGCTTTTTCAAAGATTTTATCTGCTCTGCTCTGACCACCTTTAAGGACACATTTTTCTTCGGTTTCAACCTCCTTTCAAAATCGATTCCTAAATGCAGTGTAGTCTGTCACTAGTTTTTAGCTGTAAATAATTGCTGTGCAAATGTGTTGGAGGTTACAAGTGTGTTAGCGAAACGTACAACTAAAATGTCTTTTGTGCGTAAAAATGATAATCGTTTATTATGCTTAATTTTTATGCATTACGTAGATGCGTATTGACATGGTGCCTGAAATGAGCCTTTCTTTATCTCTATATGCCGGTGACAATGAAACCGATAGCATGTCAGCTGCTTGGAGCGAAGCACAGATGACAGTAAGCTATATTAAAATGCCAGTTGAATACTGGTTTGCACTTGCATACCCTCAAGGAATTATTCAGTGGGGTGTTTATCAGTATGGATAGTACTCTGCAGTTTGTACTTTTTGTTTAAGAATATCGTGTTTTGGGCTGGATTTAAGTGTCCTCTTGAAAAGAGCATGACATAAGCTTAACCTCAACAAATACCTGTATAATTCGCTATATAGCTTTGATGTTACCATTTTTTCGTGGAGTGTTTAAAAAGGCCATCACTAAAAATAATTTAGTTTAATAAAAATTGCCCTCCTCCTGCTACAAAAGTAGGTCGTAGAGTTGTATTTATTACTTGGTAATGGAAAAATTTGTATAGTCATGCGTAGGAGAATTCGCTTCGGAGAACGTACAGTACATTTTTACTTCAAGCGGAGAAAGTGTCTTTCCAAACGCACGCCGTGGCTAAAATGACACTACTGAACTCACATTTGCGTGCCAGTCGTGCATTAAAATGTCGAACTACATGCCCACTACGACTGTGACAGCGGTCTGCAAGTTTTGTTGGTCGTGGCTAACATGTTCACTTGAAAGCCTTGCGGGTACGCCATGAATTGCAAAGCTTTACACATCGCCATTACTTGTCGCGTGATTTGGATTGATTACTTTTATACTTTTTGAAACAAGCCATCATACATCACTGTACGTCAGTGGTTCTCAAACTTTTTGCGATGCGACGCATTTAAAAAAGCTTGCGAGACTTTGCGACGCACCAGACAGCATCCTGCAGTTTAGTTTGCCGTACTGCGAGATAAATGTGACCCATAATCTACATAAACAACTGTCCTTATGCGCCCGAGATTTTGGATTGGTCTGTCATCTTCAATCGTAAAATTACGCTCTTCTAAGTTGGTAACTCATGTTTCCTGTTTTCGTCCAACATACAACTGAATGCTTTATTCTTTATATATTTTTCGCCAACTAAGTTAAACTTCTGCAATTTGATTCTTGAATAACAAGTCAACCGTTACAACAGTGTATTAAAAACACTATTGTGAAAATGTCAGAAGAAAGTAAAAAAGGAATCTACGATCAGAGTTTTTTTGATGCAACCTAGACTTAATGGCACAAAACCAAAATATTCCGCGACGCCTTTGGAAAATTGAAACGACGCACCGGGGCGTCGCGACGCACAGTTTGAGAACCACTGCTATACGCAATCGGAATCAAGACCAATTTTTGTCTGTAGCAAATAACCACATTTATATTTTTTTTAGAGGCTCTTAATAATGGCTTTGTGGCTGTCTGAATCATGGCTTACTATGTAAAAACAACTGGGCTGTATGATTATGTCATTATACTGCACTAAATATCAAGTGTGCTCTCTTGCAGCGAAAGTGCACAATAGCTTTTATTTTGACGCGAATTTGAAGTTGTTGGTTGCTTTTTTTAGTCTTGTAGTGTTTTGGGTCAAAGAAATCACATTCAATTGTGCAGTTAAAGGCTTTCTCCTCTCTTTCTAGTTTCAATGTTGCGGCGTGAATACTGATGTTGGGTACAGAAACCACAGCAATGTTGTAGCCGCTGGCGTGAATGACACATTGGTAATTGGCTCCAAATGGTATCGAGAAGTGGGAACATTGGCAGGAAAAGGTAAATTGTTAAGCCGTCTTGTGTGCTTAAGACATTGATGTTGACGTTGGCATTCAGCTGAAGCTTCAAGTAGGTTTAGGCTGGTTGTGGTGTGTACGTTATGAAAGCGCAATCTGAATAATTGGTGTGTGATGCTAAAAACACCCAGTATGCAACTTTCGGTTTTTGATTAAAAAGGAAAAATCGTTACACGAAAAACAATTTTTCTTCCCAATGTTCACTAAGTTAAAATGAAGCTGCCCATCCAGCATATCATAAGAAGCGACTTGTGTCACCGACCTACAGTTGTCGGAGGCAATTACCATATAGTTTTACTAAAAACTAGCTGGAAATAGACTGCCGCTTTTCATAGCTTAATCTTGATGCGGGGTGTGTTGTGTAAACTCGGAAAACCGTTACGTGCCTCGCCTCCATCTCAACGAAGTGGGTGAGGGTAAACACAAGAACAGCAAAAGTCTTTACTACTGCTTGCTTTAGAGTGGCCGGAAAGTTGTTGTCAGAAGGAAAGAAATACCAATGTTATTAACATGACTACTTGCTATGAAGGAGAATTTGAAGGTCTTCACAAAAAGGTAAAGAAGTTTTTATTAAAATAGAGCCAAACTTTTATTTCTTTAAGACCAAGTAGTCATTGTGAGTTAACTGAATCAAAATTTTGTACGAGAGAAATTTGCGTACTAAAACGTTTGGTCAATTGCAGTTTACGCATTTGGTTCGTCTTAAAAAGCACTGATGTGTCAACCTGGTCTACGCTTAAACCCATCTTTAGTCCCCAGTCGCTGATGTTCCATTATGAGGTGGTTTGCAAGACCGGCTATCTTTTTATGAGGCCTGCAGACGTTTATAAAGCATTTGGGAAGTTGAAATTGTCGTTTTGTGTGCGATAATTCTCAACTCGATGTCAATTACTACCTTGACTTTGACATATTTATCTCCAGTTTCTGCTTCACTGTCAATTTGTTAAATATTAATGTTGTTTTAAAGTGCCTTTGTGTTTACCTCGATCGGTTTTGAGTGTAGACTTAAAAGAAATGGCAGAGTAAAAACACCATAATTTTCGGCCGAAACAAAGTAGGGTATGTTTTGTTGTTGTTAGATCAATTTACATTCAACCACTTGACTATGCACATTTTGCAGCGTTTTATTCACTTTTACTTCTGTTTTTTGTCTAAAGTTGAATAAACTGGCTATCATATTCCAACCGATTGTGTTGAACGATCTAAATTAGAAAAATATCTTACTCTTTTTCGGTCAAAAATTATGTTGTTTTAGACTCTGCCGAAAGAGTTGGATTAAATGTCTGTGACAATAATAAATTGTTTTGTCGTTTTCCAGGGCTGCCAAACGGAAATTTACAAGTTTTTAAGAAATCATTTTATTCTTTTTGGTGTCTTGTGTGGTTTGTTAATAATCTTTCAGGTAAGCGTTTTTTACCAGTTTGCGTATTTTTACCAAACTTACGCAGTGCTTCGACTCGAATCATTTATTAACCTTTTTTCCCAGTCTATTTCGAATGAAAAAGCGACACTGACCATGTGCGGAGTTTCCTTTTGCCCCTAGAACTTCATTTGATAATACGGATGTATTAATACGCGCATTCTTCTTAGTTTTGCATATTCCATACATTAGTGCTTGTCAATCTTTTTTGTAATCGTACACCTGATTTTGCTTTCCGCAAAATAGATGCACCTCAGTGTTGAAATTTAATGATCACGTATAATGACATTTGAACATCATTTAGTGCAGGGGTGGGCAACCTTTTTAGCCGGAGGGCCGCATTGATCACTAAAGAGTTGGCCAAGGGCCAGTGCTCATGTAAGTGTCCAAAAAAAAAGGTCCACCTTCTTGCATTGTCGTATTACAGAATGTGGACATGATGGTCTCCAAAAAAAAAAGGTTATCACCCTCTGAATGGACGGAAAATGCGTCTGTGCAAACTGACAAATGCTTTTTTCATCGTGGCGTGTAAAGTTTTTGGTTCTTTAATACGGTAATTGTTTCCCCTCCAATCATTGTCACTCAGGTTTACTGAAGTCTTAAAAGTGCTCGCGGGCCGCACAAAATGCTCTCGGGGGCCGCATGCTGCCCGCGGGCCGTAGTTTGCCCACCCATGATTTAGTGTGATGGCTGCTTCTCAAACGGAAAAAAGTTCTTCAGTTTAAAAAGTTTGAGGAGAAACCATGTAGTACACCCTGGAAATGCAGTGCACACTGGAATGTGCTATACATCCGGTTGACAGTCACTGCTTTCCATGCTTTGAACCAACTGGTCAACGAGTTGCTGTTTTGCAGCCATCTGATACAGAAATCTTTAGTGGATATAAGTGAAGTAGCCAGTCCAAAAAAGTTTACTGCGATGAAAGCAAAAGTGGACTTATTATTTTCAATTTTGGTTATCTTAAAGTGAATAGCGTCTGCGACTACACATTCATGAGTAAAGAAGAAATTTTTAATAACGTTAAAACTTTAATTCTCGCGGTGTATGCCAACGTATTTATGCAAAGGCGATATCACAGATGATTTTTTTTCAGGTTGTCGGCATAGCAATGTCTTTTCAAATGTTTAGATATTCAAAGCAAAGAAAATTGCATTCTTCCGTTCATTAAAAGCGAAATCTGCTTTCTTACCTTGCTAACAAATGAATATATCATTCTGGGCTTTTTACAAGCTGCTTAATTTTATACCCGTATCTACATACTTATCATACTGTGAGCAATATTCATGTAATTCATGTTTAGTACTGCTTTGTCTGTGGTAAATGCACTTCACGGCTATTTTTGCCGTTGGATTGCACCTTTCGCGGTAGAAATGCACTGTGCCAGCAGTAGTGGAAATTCCCAATCGTGTAGAATGCAAATTGTTACATGCATAAATGCAATTTTCCTATGATCTGAAGACAGAATTTAATAGTTTAATTTTGTTCAAGATACTGTGCATCACGTCCATTAATGCGTCTGCGATTGTTAGGTTTTAGGTTGCTGTGTCAGTTATGTGTTAAACGTTGAAATGTGCAATTTTAGCACAGTGTTGTTTCTGTACTTGAAACTTATTTGTATTCAATCTCTCGCTAACTACCAAGTATGTCTTATCACGGTCGTCCACGTATTATTTATACTGTGTAAAGTTTACCATCAACGTTTTGGTTTCCCACATGTGGTAGCAATACTTTTTTTGTGGTTTTAATGAACTTCTTCACAAAGCTAAGGAACATATCAAGGTCTTGTTCGTAATGTTGACGTAGTGGTGGACAATTGGCAAAAGAATTGATAACGGCTCACTTACTTAAATACTACGTGTAACCCCTTTTCACTTGCATTTTAATATTTTTTTTAATTTGATGGTATCTTGACCTTCAGCCTAACTTGGTGAGCATGTGCAAAAACTATTTCTACCAGCTTTTTCACAAAGTGTTGAAGAATGAAATGCTTGTTATAAATTGTTTTTGCTTCGAGCAAGATAGAAGCCGAGTGGTTTTGGAAGGCATCGTTGCGGTGTTTAGCACCACGCGCGACCAATGAACTTGAACTTGATCCCCCTGTTAACTTGGTGTTAAAAAAAGCTTTGCTGTTGCGCTTGTAACAATTAGACTATTTTTGTAATTTATAGAATACTGCAATTGGTCAACTACTGCTTTGTGCTTCGTTTCCATTAGCATGATGTTCAACGTAATAAAAAGCGTGCTTTTGTTTGTTTTATTGTGTGGCAATAAAGCGCTCTTTTGCAGAAGCAATCAGCGAGTGCTTATATCGTCATAATAATATAAACAAAGTGTGCTTCAAATTACACTCGAGCATCATCCTATTAGAAACCGGCTTTCGGTGGTGTGTGACGTTAAATTATATATGGTGTGTTAGTAGAACTATATTCACTGATCCTTTGAGGTTCGTTTGCTTTGTTTCTTTATTGTGTGACGTAGTTTTGATTTCCAATGACGTTGTCTAAACTGAAAAGCAAAGCGAACTGGTGACCCAACGGCTGTGTTTAAGCAAGAACTGTAAATTGTAGCAATTGGTAACTGCGTAGCTGATTTTTCAGCGAACTTGTGTGCTTGATGACTAGTGCCAAATTGATCATTCCTAATATTTTATTCGTTGTAATCTTGCCTTACTATCTGCTCCTTGTGTTGATGCAATGACATTCCAGCTATGCTATTATTAAGCTTTCGCATTTGTAGCAAGTTTTGACATGTAGAAAAATAATTTGTTTTGTTTTTTAAATCAACTTTATCCGTTTTCAAGGAAACGAAGTTGGAGCAGCGAAACTCAGTATTCCGTAAAATGTGATGGTTGGCTATCAACTAATTGCCGTCCGCCTTGCTGGTGGTACTACCAGTTTATACTGGTTGTGACTGGATATATTATTGTCTCTTTTTTAACCGTACCAAAATTCTCTTGATTGCGTTTCCGGTGTGAGTACCGGAAAAGCTATTTCATACCGTATCATCCCAAAGAAGAGAAGGGGTACTCGACAGCAATTTTTGATTCGACAGCAAAGTGCTTTTTGACTAACCAAACCGTGTTAACGACCTAAAGCGATCCTTTTGCATCTGTTGCCCTTCATTTTTGGGTTAATCAAAAAAATTGGAAGAAGAATTTCCTCTTCTTGATGTTTGATTGTAGTTTGCCTAACATGTTTTTTCCAGATTTTACGTTTTTCGCGTGTTTTATAAAATCTTTTCCTGATTTTTCCCGAAGAACTCCGTGTTTTAACTTACCTGCAGTACATTTTCTACATTATTTTGTATTTATGTCGTAGAATGCTTTAATGTTGTCGCTTATGTATTATTGATTATCCACCACGCAATTACCATCTTGGGAGAATTGTGGGAGTCCCACCGGATGCGAAGCAGAATTCGTTTGAGAATTTTCCCCTTACTAAAGCAGTAACTCTATTGTTGAGGCGACTTCCGAACGACTAACTACTCAAAGTTAGTCTTTTCGTTGTGGATAGCAAACAGCAGTCGTTGTGCCGTGGAAATCTTTCCTGACTGCGTAACGAAAAGTCTGAGATTCGAGGTTCCATTGAATAACGATTCGTATTCACCGGAAAGGGCATTCGGAGCGTAAAGTGCAGTGCTCCTCCTTCAGTCTAGTTTGAAGGCGAGTGTAAGGTGGCAGACGTGCATTAAATCAGCACGCCTGAGCCTGCGGAAATCGGAAAAGATGTAAAAGCGAGCAAAAGAAGTTGCTTGCGCAAGTCCTTTGTTGCATATCCTACGACTGACCTAAATGATATGGCTAAACTGTGAAAAGGTCTTGGCATCCCTTTCCCTGATTGTGATATTGGATGCGGTTTGTTGCTAGTAATTTTAGAAAATTTCGCTTTTCTTTACCTAATTCGATTTTTGTTAACAGCTAATTTTAATAACTGCTTCATATGTATTTGACTATCTATTGTTTTTTCTGTTGGACTTGATTTCTAATAAAGTCTGTTTAACTTTACGGTTTCACGTTGTTAGATCGCAAGGTTCTTTTTTTCGGTTTCTGTAGGCTTAGTTGTTGCGACAGTGCTCCATCTCTTTTCTCGAGATCGCTGAGCGACCCGGTTTTTACACCACAAAAGCTGGCAAAAAAACTAATTTTAGATAGCTAGAACGCAGGGTCCTCGATTAAAAAACTGTGCCATGCGCATTTCGACCGGAAAATTTTACTCTCGCCGTGTCTTAAATACGCTCGCTCTTCGTCTTTCGTTCCATTAATTGCTGCGCTTCCGTAGCGGACAAACCGGCGTTTGCGCTAAAGCTCGCATTTAGGATTTCACCGTTGACCCGACTACAAAGACGTGAACAAGTAACTTTTGCGCATGAAACAACGTACTGCACGATGTTATGTCAGGGCCCGGCAGCCATTGAACTGTGGCTTCATCAGGTGCCGCCAGATTCACGTTGCCACCTTGGGGTCGGTGGATTGATAAATAAAATGTTCTGCAGTTTGAAATTCGCGTCCGCAGTTGCAGAATCGTAATTTGACAAAAACCCAACGGAACATATTGTTATTAAAACGGCCTCCGTTCTTAGGCGGTTAAGTTTTACCCATTCTTTCCGGGACAGTGTTGAACCGGGTGGCGGTTCGGTGTTGGGTTGGACCGTAAACTGGTCAGGTCTTGGAATTTTAAATCCAAATCGTATGAGTGACTTAATAAATGCATTACTTTTAATTAATGGATATTAAGGCATATAGGCTAACTGCAATCAGTTGAATAAAATACCACTTCCACGACCGGTTTCGTTGCTATTAGAACTCGTCAGGCGGACTCAGGAGTCTCAGTAAACTCGGCTGTTTAAAGTATGCTATAGTTATCAACAACATTTTGGGATTGACAAACTTGAAAAAAAACTAGGTTTAATGCGGAAACCAGGACTAATTTGGAAAGAATCAACAAGTATTTCGCCGAATTTTACAGTTATTTGTTTTGGTGATGCGTAAGTGATAGCCTTAGCTTTTTTATTTTTTTTTAGACAACACTTAAAAATTTTGTCAAAAAGAAAGGCTAATTGAGTTTTGGAAGAAAGTGTTCACTGGTGTTATCACACACTCTGGCTTCGCTTCAGACGCAGCTGCGTTGATTGCTGTGGGCTCCTTAAATTATACACAAATAATTAGCATAATGATGTCAAAATGCTCGTTGTGGTGGTTTTATGCGAAATAAAAAAAGCAATAAAATGGAAGCCACTGAAGAAGTGTTCCGGTAAGTATTCTTTGCATGTTGTAGACTTGATTTTTGTTGTTGCTGCGTCTACCCCGCCTCTTCATTGGAATGGAAACACTGCATGAAACGGTTTTCCGGTTCACACAGCAAATCTAATGGCGAGGTTAAGCTGAGGAGAAAAGGGCCGGCTAATTTGATTTTCAAACTTGTTGTAAATAATGGATTGGCGTTTGGTAGTCGTCTGCTGGATGAAAAGCTTTACCGCTCCAACCTGGTGAATCACATTGCGAGTCGAAAATATTATATAGAATGAGTTGGAGCACCGTTTCATGTGGGAAAGATATTGTTGAGCAAGCAGTGAAACCTCGCTAAGACAACGTTCTGCCCCTTTTTAAGGCACTTGAGAATTTTTTTTCAGCAAGGCAAATTTTATTATTGAGATTATCACCAAAGAATTCAAGAGGAATGCCAAAACATACTCTGTTGTCAAAGTCTCTGACTTTACGTCGCTGTCCAATGAGTCTTGAGAATTTAAAATCCAATATTAATTACTCTATTGCTCTTTATCATACTACTTTGGCTAAAATAGATCTGCCAAAAAAAAATAGCCTACCAATAATAGTGAAACAAATTGCCAAATCTTATTCACATAATTACAATGCTAAACTGACGTAATTTAGTTCGTTTTTGGACTTCGAAGAAAAAGACAAAAAAAGGGAAGGAATTATCAATTGTACAAGATACTCGCTGACCATTTTCAATCTTTTCTTTTTTGTGAGTAGTAGCCACTATAGCGTGTATAAGGGTGTCTTGTGTTACTCTGTTCTTGCTTCACTGCCTTCGACAAAATGCTTGCTGCAACGACGCGCAACAAGCATTGTCTTGTCTCATGGCTTCCAAGTGACAGAGCAGTAATCGCACCATTATCAACTACTCCTGAAATAGTGAGATGGTAAGAACGCAAACTGCTATTTTATATGCATTGTCATAATAGAATTGACCAATCACCATGGCAAGCATCCTCCTCTTTCGAGACCTGACTGCAGATAGGTACCTACCGAAGAGCTTCTACTTTCTCCCACCCTGGCCTTGATAAGAAACAAAGCAAAAATCAGGTTTATTCGCGTTTGTAACTATGCCCTAAGAACGCTTATTTTTGCCTGAATGCCACAAATTCTGAATGTTTTTTAAATGATAATTTTTCCTTCAAAATTATCATTTTTGGCTTCATTTATTCTGAGTGACCACTTAGATAGTTTTAATGGGGTAAAGCTTTATGTTGCCCATATTTTCGAAAGCCCTTGGTACGTTGGTGGCGATGGGATCCTATCTATTAAGCTTATCAACAACATGTTCGGATGCGTTTAAGTGTAGATTTTGTGCCGACTTTGACCGAACAATCAAGCCTCAAGAATAATGGGTTGTTGTGCTAGTGGGAAAGACACAGTAGAATCATTAGTGTTGCTTGGCGAACAAAAACAGTGAATTGAATAACACAAAAAATTAAATCGACAGGAAACTAGAAACAAGGATCTTTCAATCGAGCCCGCATGTTTTGTCAAAAAGATAATAATTACTCGTCTATTACGAGGGAATTCAAAAATTTTTAATCAGGGTTTTGAAAGCGGTTAAGTTTACTAAAAAAGATTACCAAATTTTGCCAGCAATTTCAAAAATGACTTAATCTACCTCATTTTGAAGAAATCAGAATAAGATATATAAGAGCAGAATCTCCAATTTTTACAAGCTTATGACTAAAACGCGCTTTGGTTTACGGCAAGAAGTACAACTAATTCTTTCCCTAAATTTGGCACTGGCCCACTGCAGTTTTATAGCAAATAAGCGTGTAAACAAAGCTCGAAAAAAGTTGGCCAATTAGTTTTCTTTGAATACTTTTCCTGTTTGTAAATATTTTTCAAGTTTTACGCTTTTTAAAAACGATTACCTTCTATGAACCCTACCTTGATGCCGTTAGTTCTTTTTATACAACTTCATGTCAACCTTTTTGTTAGTGAAGTACATGTACGCTGGCAAATGACAACACAACGCGCGTATCAAAACAACCAGAAGGAAAAATGTAGCAAAAGTTGATATATTGTGAAGATGTTTGAGGACGTTTATGTCCAGCCACTTTGCCTTTTTTCAGCTATTATTTCACTAATTTAGCAACGTCGTCAAACTTTTGTTGCAGCTTCAAGGAGTTTTGCTTCTTACTCTGAGTTTTTGGGTGCGATGGCTTCCTTCAAACATCCTTCTTCTTACAATCGGAGTTTCCGAGCGAACTCGAGATTATGTTTTGCTTTTAATTTTTCTCACTGCAATAATAGGAGCTTTCATTATTTTCCTTTCTGTAATAGGATGCTTCGGCTCCTTTTCCAAAAGCAAATATATCTTGGGCATGGTAAGTAGACAAGGCTTTTTAATTTCCTGTCTCAAAAGGCCCATAACCAGAGAATGAGGAAAAATCAAAAATACCTCAATTTTTTTTAGCGATTACATTTTTGGCTCGGTCGATCACTAGCGGTGCAGTATAGTTCGTGACACCACGAAATGGCTTCGAAAAGGATCACCCCCAAAATGGTAAAGAGTCTTCCACTAAAAGTTTTTCCAAGTCTGAGGATGTTTTCCAATTTAAATGAAAATAAGTTTGTCAATCTAAATTTACACTTTTGTCGAAAATTTTCTAAAACAACGAAAAACCTTTCCTCGAAAAGGTCACTTCTTAAAATAATGCCCTCCGGAGCGATCTCTCCCTATCACTGAACTGGATTTAGCGTCAAGTCAATCCGATAATTTTGAGTTGGTTTGTTTCTTTGTCGTAGCAGTACTATTCAATTTGAAATGATCAAAATCTGAACCCCTCCTAAAAGGTTAGTAACAGAGTCTTTGACATCCGGAAGAACCTCGAAAAGAGATTTCTTCAAAATAGAAATTTTATGGGCAGTTAAAAAGAGTGATTCAACAACTGCTATAATTAAAGAAAACTTCTTCCATTGAGGCGGATAGAGTGTCACTCCTAAAATAATGCTACCCGGAGATGGGACAAACCATTGTAGTGACGACAGTAGCCCACAGACACGACTTAGGCAATAGACATGGGAAAAGTGATTGGTCCCTGGTCATTACTGGCGTGTAATTATTTTTAATAAACAACTGTAAGAGGAAAAAAAGCAGCAACATCATTCATATTAAATGTTGTTTTTATCATTTTCAGTTTTTTATGTTTTTGGTGGCTCTTTTCTTTGTTTTGATTGCCGTAGTTTGGCTCTCATTTTGGTTGCTGAGCAAGGTAAGATGTTGGCTGCGGTGCACATGAAACATATGCTTAAATTTGGTATCTTGTGCTACATGGTAGCATCGTGAAAAACAGCACAAAAATGCGTAAACTTACGACACTTAACCATAGATTTTTTTACAATGGTCACACGTTTAGAAAAGTTCCGGTCTACATGTAATGACGTGCCACAAACTATAAACTGCATTCAACCACTCAACAGACCAGTCCCCACTTCAGTTGTTCTTTTTGCATGAACTTTCTTTTTAAGTTTGACGACTGTTTAATCTTTGGCTTACCTAGCTCCGTATAGGAGAAAAATACTGTAGAGAATAATTGTAAAACATGTTCATGACAAACAGTTTGTACCGTACACCTGATCAATGCCGATTCTCGGTATTGTTGATTACACGATTTAGCTCCTTGCCTTTTCGTTTTATAGATTCTATCGATGTTTTGCCCAGAATTTTAGGACCCTTGCTTTGTGGCGCCTTTTTGACGATAAAGACTGCGCCCCTAACATGAATTGCATTTCATTTTTCAATTTGCTACAGATTTCATTGGATGCCAGACATCAGCTGACAATGACGTTTATCCAGAGTTACTACGGTGATAACGCTACCAACTTGGAATCATTTGCGTGGAGTCGTGTTCAGGCTGACGTAAGCAGGGCCGTAGGTTACGTACAACAAAGACGGAGGCTCAATCTTCAAATTCGAAAAACGTTTTTCAAATATTTACATCTTTCTGGTAATTTCAATAAAATCTTTGTTGAGAATTTTTTCTACAATGGGGTCAAACCTTCTTCAAAATCGTCTTTCAAATCCGCCTTGAGAATAAGTTAACATTTGCCTGTTCTTTACAGTAAAAAGAAGTATACAGCCCAAGATAACCTGGGAAACAGTCAAAATCGGATTAAGCTCAGTTGGGGTCTTGGAGCACTCATATTGAAAAAGGCTCTGATCGCAGATGTGCCCCACAATTTTCCCAAACTTTGGGTGTCTAAACCTTTCAAAAAGTTTTCACTTCCGTATCTGAGGTCTTTTTTACACCATAGACTCTGATGCACACGCACTCTGTGACCCCCACCCTTTAATCTAGCCCTGAAACTTAGTGGCGTGTTTTGAAAGAAATTTTGGAGGGACAGAGTGTCTTTCCCGTTGTGGGCTACAAACAGCATCAAGACTTTTTTGGAGATCAACTTTTTGACGGTAAGAGTTTCGCCTCCATAATAATCTTACAATTACATTTTGAGGTGGTTATGAGTGAACAAAAGGAGGTTTAAAAGCCTTAAGTTGACAAGTGTACTTTATCAAAAGAACGGTTCTTGTACATTTTGAAATGAGACCCAAAACCTTTAATTGTTGTTTTTGTCAAAAAATAAAAGACTGCATGCGAGGTCTGCCTGTTACCGGGTAGCACTCAAGTAGACCCAAGTCTCTTAAAAAATAATATGACTTAAAATCGAGTAAAATTGAGGTTACTAAAAAGTATTAATAAAATTGGTAACACAAGCTCGATGTGTCTTAAAATTAATCCCATTGAGCAGAAGTATTGAAAAATCGATTGATTTCTCAAGCATATTTTCCCTCCACTTAAAACCGTTCTGTTTATGTCATGACAAGTACTAGGCCCATTCACTGGTACTGGAGATTTTATTTGCAGCTGCAATGCTGTGGCATCAATAAAAACGATGGTGACATGGATTACAGCAACTTAACCAGCGACATCAAGGTAAAAGGAGAGATTTTGACAGGAGCAGCGTTTTGGAGGACGAACGGGAGCGAATGTAAGCTTACGGCCTCTTTAATAGTTTAATTGGAAGAGCGGATTTGCAAAGAGAAGTGGGTCACTATTGAAAGAAGAATTCTGAAGTAAAATTTTATCAGACGCCATAAAGATCTAATTTTTGGGAAAAAAGTTATCACATATTTTCGGGGGGAGGGAAAAAAACAAATCTTGGTGTATTTTTAAAACTAAAATAATGCTTAATACCGTACCATCGAGCAGAAAAAGCAAACACAACAAAACTAAAGTTGTTATGACACTTACCAGCAAAGATAAACTACATTTGCAAGAAATCGAAAGTGCTTGCGTCTAAACCCGTCATTGTAGGAAAAGCATTCTCTTTGGTTGTCAATGCAAGGCAGCGCAATCAGCCTGAAGCTCCGGCGAGCAACTTCCTGCAACTAGCTATTGTCTCGAGCAAATTCCAGCAGACTGCGGTTCTCGCGAGCAGCTTCCTGCAGGCTTGTTGTTGTTGCTGATGTAACAAGGGTCTAAAGTTAAGTGTAAAATTTAGCCCTGGTGGAAATCAGGAAAAGGACGTAATTAGAATAATTAAGAAAGGAGATCGAAAGGGTTCAGCCACCGGGAATGAAGTATTTCCATATCAAAGTAATTTTGCCTCAAAAACAACGTAAACACTTAAGATGATCAACAATATCTCTATCGAAAACTTTAAGACCATTATATAAAGTTGTGGTTAGCACCGCTTACAAGATCTTGGTTTTTTGTTTGGGTTAAAGAGGAGAATTAAAAAGATGAGGCAAGATTTGGCTCTTCGCTTATCGCAACAACGCTGTCATTGTTGTTGCAAGTCCAAAATTGAAACGGACGTCTCTTGCTCCCAAGATTTCCTCTTTTAATTTCACTGATCCTAAAACATATTAAAAACATTTGACATTGAGCTAGGGATGTGCAATCTACGACACTCGACGTGAAATTTTTTTGCCGGCGGAAAAGATTGGAAATGTTGTGGTGAAGGCTTTGTTTGAGATCAATACTTTCAAAGCAACATCATACAAAATATTTCTCATTTTACGTGTGTAGACCAATTTTGATAACGAGATCGGTTTGAAAGTATTGTTATGTTGCTTTGAGAGTGTTGATCTTCGAAAAAAGTTTCCACCACCACTTTAGATGGACACAAATTTTGACAGGCAAACTGTCGAAGAAGTCATAAATTGGCACACCTGCAAAAAAGGCAGCACACCCCTGCCTTAAGCTGACATTTCAAGAATAATTTAAGGAAAATAGCACTTTATGATCAGTCATAATTTCACAGCCAGCCTCAGTATTAAAAAATAGACAATCTATTGTCTAGCGGACGTTCACACGATAGTTGCCTGATGCGTGATGCAAGGTAGCGGTGTCACTTTAAATACGTGTCAAAGCTACCTTTGAATTTTCCACCAATGATTTTTGATAATTAAAAGTAAAAACCTTTGTAGATGGTGGTTGTAAAATTTCACCCCATAAGATGGTGTTACCCAGGGCTGACTGTCACTCACTATGACGCTACTTATGCTGGGTAAACAACCTTGATAATTTATCTCTGTAAAATAACCCGCTGATAGTCTACGTAAAGGTGCTGAAAGTGGATTTTTTCCGCTTCTTAGCCAAATAGGGCAAAGATGTAGTGGTCGAGATTAAAAGTTAAAACCATAGAGACAACACTTCGTTTTCTCTAGTAGGGAAGAGGGGAGCTAAAAGCATTTTTGTTTCAAAACAAAGTCTAAAAATCTTGTTTTAGCGATAAAGTTTTTAAATGTGAGTATTTTGCCCATTTTCTTTAAATTGTTTTGAAATTTTGAAAGGGCCCGAAGGTTCTTTAATCTCAACGCAAAGTTAATTCTTTAGTTAATTCTTTTGCTCCCGCGATCATAATACGATGATCTTTTTTTTAGGATTTTTCTCAAATTCTTTTCTTGAAATTGTCATATCAATTTCCTAACAAATTGATTTGTAATCTCATTTCTCAACCGATTTTCAAAAGATGAAGGCTTAATATCAGCCCAATCGGAAGATAGATGATTTGTTCTTTAATTTTTCAATTTTTTTCCAAAAAAAAGAATGAAAAGACCAAGAACCCAGTTGCAGACGACAAAAACTGCCAAATTTTCAGCAGACATGTGCGAAAGCCACCTAACTTGAAATGAAATTGAGATTTACATGTTTACTAGCAAACGACAGTCTTTACCGTTAACACAGTCTTAAAACTACTCTTTTGTTTTATCTTCAAACAAAATTTTAAGCTACACTAAAAAAATTTGCCTATTAAAATTTTCAAATTACTTTGGGGTCTTAAAACAACCCTAAAAAAATTAGTATGGTAAGTCAAAAAGTAGTTTTGTATATCAAAAATTTGATATGCTGCTGAATACCAATCTCATTTGAAAGCTCAAGAAATTTGCTTTCCACCAATGCATAACTTTAAATCGTCCAGGCAAGCCGTATTTGATTACTACTGATCAAAAGTAGGTGATTGTACGTCATATCAATTCAAAAACTCTTTAGTTTTTCAATCTATCCTCAGTGAATTAGAGTTTTAGAAAAACTGCACTCTTTTTAAAAATAAAGTAAATTTCAAACATTTTACCACTAAAATCATTGACATGTGACAAGTTTCCAAGGAGATAGAAGCTAACATAGAAGTTTAAAAGCTAGCAGAATTTTGGCTTCTCTAAATCAAAATTTGTTGTCTCCCCCTTGTTTTACAACAAATGAGAGTAGTTATCTTTAAAGTAAGGGTGCTTTTTTTTCGAAGACAACTCAACACCTATGAAGGGAATACTTTGCATATTTAAAAAAGTTGTTTTCGGTGAGTATCTTTGAAATTCTCAAGAAATAGCGATTTCAACGATATATATAACGATCGATTTAGAAGATGAGTAATGGTTTACCAATAAACGCGGCATATTGTAACAATAATAATCTCTGGAATACGCATGTTATTATCCCGTGTCAACGTAGTCTTTCTGTTCTGGCCATTATTTCCGATATTTCCCCGTATACAAACCGTCGCTTGTGTATTTTGTTCTCAAAGCAATTTTATTGGTAGCTATTTCCGGTACTCCCCACGTAGACCAACCTTTTTTTGATTGATTTCATATGCGCTTTTATTGGTTGTTCTTTGGGTAGCAGTTTCCGGTATTCCCCCATCTTCAAACCTTTTCTTGTTAATTTAGTTTCTAGATTTTCTTTTTGGATTGGCTAAAATATTTGGGAACGTTGTTTCGGTTATGTACGAATGTGAAGTATAGGTACGGGTGGGTCATTTTGAAAACTCAGAAAGAGAGAGAAAAAGAGACAAAAGCAAACAGACGACAAAACAGAGAAGAAAGAAAAGAAGGAAGAAGAGTGAAGAATTAGAAGGCAAGGGCCAAGTACTACTAGAAGGAAGGGAGACTATGGGCTGCTACAGTGTGGTGTCGGTGATTGTCGGAGTGCAACCGCTTATGCATTAATAGAAGTTGTGTTGTTAAAGAGTGGGCTGCAACTTAGCTTCATAAGCGTAAGTCCTTAGGCCGAAGGATAGGGCATAGAAGGTAGTCGTTGCACTCTACCGAGCTATCTTCTAGTCGTCAAATCGTCGCCTGCCGGTCACTATGATACAGGGCGGATGACTTAACCGTATTCGGCGACACATATCTTATGATGATTGATTGTCGATCGGCCACCTTGCGGACATTTTTTTATAAGTAACAAGGGAGCAAATGAGTTAAAGGCCTATTATTATGGAAATGGATTTCCTCATTGTGACGTTTTGGGTATTTTCGACTGCGGTAGATACAGACAACAAAGGTAAACACCTAGTTTTTTGTAATTTTTTTGCTATTTTTGGCTCCAAGCAAAAGTGAAGACTTTTTTTATTAAAAATTAATATTTTGATCAGTGACGTAGGTCTTAAGACCGTTTTTTCAAGGTCTTGGTCTTGGTCTTAACCCTTGAAGGTCTTGAGACCAAAACGTCTTAAAGACCACTGTTACACTTTAAAATGTCTTTATTTCTATGGTGATTGTGTTGAATCATTCAAGACAAAAATATATTCAAAAAATTTACAATAATTAAAATTGAGGCGAAGTGTTAATAGCAGCAAATGCAAGTCTTTGTTTGGCATTCGAAAAGAACCGCTGCTCGCAGGTGTGATTGCGCTAGCGCGAAATGCAAAAGCGGATGAGCAGTTCTTTTGAGCAAAATGTTGAGACAATCGACAGAAAAAGAAAAAAGGCTTCTTGTCAACTCGCAAAAGGCTTCCAAATTGCTAGCTGTGATGCCAACGTGGTTTGAGAGTAATGCATTTTGCGCGAATATAGGTTTTACTACACATACTACAACAAATTTAGTTTTTTACTCCTGTGGTTCGCAAGGAGCTGTTTACTTTGTATATGTAGTAATTTGGTAACCAATAACAATGCATATAAAAATATTAATTTTTTGCTTATCCAAAATTATGGTCCTGGTTTTTCTTCATAAGTGGCCTTGGTCTTGACATGAACAAACTTGGTCATGAAAAAAAGTGAGGTCTTGGTCTTAACTACATAACTGGTTTTGATTATTTTGCTCATCTTTAAAATTTGTGATGGAGCTGGAAGGGGTGAAAGCAGTCTAGGAGGCCGGTGATTGCAATTCATCATTAAACTGTAGATAGCATAAGACTGGGCCCAGTTATTGCTAAAAACTTTTCGTTATGTAGATCGGACTTGGCCGCGAAGCTGCTGCATAAAAAATACGACTTCGGACAATTTCATCGATTTACAACCGTGCCAGACAAACCAGTCGGCAACGCATGCCAGATATAAAGAGGTAAAAGGTTTTACTTTGACCAAAAAGAGCTCCGTGAAACGCTATTTTTAATGACCCGTTGGGCAGGCAATGTGAAGCTTGTCACTTGCTGAGGCACTATTTATTTTTTCTTATGAGCTTCGCTTCACATTCATCTTTTGTCTCCTGCTGCTTACAAGACCGTGTGAAGCGAATATCTTTCTTACAGCCACTAACAGGAATTGCTACGATTTGTTCATGAGAAATCTTTTTTCATAAGGACCTTAACAGAAGTTTTTCTTGAAGACTTTAGCAAAAGTTTTTCGTGGAAGGAATGGCCATTCATCTTCCTTAATAACCAATCTCAATTAACTACACGGATGAGACGTTATAAGTCAGTAGGTGTCACTGCCAGCAGTTGGCTCAAATCGCATTGCTGGTCTTGAATAAACACAGAAACTTTGTCAAAAGCATTTTCATAGGCAAGCACTACTTACAGTTCATTTCAAACAAAAATTTTCTTCCGTGAAATGTGTACGACCAGAAAAGGTTTTCGTAAAACAGCTTATTTAAAACAATGTTATCACTTGGCACCGCCAATTGAAATTAGCACGCCGTAGTTGATCTTTTAAATTGAAAATAGCGATGAAAATTGTCCAAAGCACTTTATACACACAAGAGAAACAAAATTTCTCTTTGAACAAAAATATAAATGGTAGTTCAAACGAGAGCATGTTCCACATTGCAACTCACACAACATCTTTAATTATGCTTCTTAATTTTAACTACTTTTTTTATTATTCAACAGCAGGGTCTTTTCACATGCAGTTTAGTACGGCTGAAGCTAGTAAGTAGGCTGTGATGTTTTGGCAAGCCAGTCCTCTTCAGTTCCTGTGACATTTATAGTAATGGTTTATGACGTGCTACTACGTAACCTACTGTTCCATAACAGTTCGACATCTCTTTTTGCTGTTTGAGTTCATTATGTAATTTTTATGGTCAAATTTTACTGCCGCCGAGACTTTCGTGAACCTCATCTTCGCGGCGATTAATTTACTGCATGGCAAGAGGAGTAGGAGGCGAAAGAGCTTATTGGTTGACCCCCCGTCCAATTTGTAGCACTAATTTTCAAGCAAAGAAGAAGGAGAAAATCGGTTTTACGTCATTTTTCCCGCGTTTCGCAGGCTCAGACGTGCTGATTCAATGTATGTGTACCAAACCACTACTCACTAGCTTTCGAACCACAGCAAAATGAAAAAATCAAAGCGAAAGACGAAGCAAAAAGAAAATACCAAGCAATATGACTAAAATTTTTGCTTCTGCTTTCTTTTCAATTTTTCCTCGAACTTAGATTTCATTAAAATTCTCTTGATTTGTTATCATTAAAGAACAAAATTTCTTGATATATTGGTTTAGCCAAAAAATGAGGATTGATAATGTATAAGCTCTTTCCTGAAATATATTGCGCAAAAGATGAAGAAAATGTGAGATATTTACATCAAGATATAAAATTCAATTGAAAATCAAAAAACGTTGAATAAAATATGATTTTGAAAAAGCTTTCTTTTTAAAAATATTGAAAACTTCAGGGTAAGTATGTTCCTGTGTAGTTTTTTTGGGAGCAACACTGTTTTCTTTTAATTTGTCTGCAGCAAGCGTGTTTATTTCCACTCCCAGATGCTCACAAACTTGCCTACTCTTTTGTATATTAACTTTCTGTCTCTTATTTCAATAAAATGCTTAAGGCAATGATGGCATTGTTTTCGGCAAAACTTTTAATGGGTTCTACTTTCATTACGCCGTATACTAGTAATGTGCTGTACAGTAGAAGTATTGAGCTCTAGATGGGCTTGTGGCCTACGACCATGGAAATTGGAAACAGTTCGTGTCTCTAACAAACGACGCAGTAATTCGTAATTTTGAAAACCAGGGCAAATTTTTTTGCATTTGTTGCCATAGGGCTGCGGTGAGAAGGTGACGAGCTTGCTGCGGTGGAATATGATTAAAGTGGTGATCATTACGTTCGGGCTGATCTTCGTGGAGGTAAGCGATCACTACGATCGACTACAACCAACATTTAAAGCAACGCATGAAGGAGAGAGAGCATAGGACAGGGCGTTTAACTGCCCCCAATCTCAAACACAATTTTATCTACATACCAATGCCTTAAGCTCTTTCTTTCGGAATACTTCCGCTGCCATAAAACCACTAAGTGAGGTATAGGTCAAGTGCAAAGGTCAAATAACTTACGCACAAAACCAAAATATTGCAAGATGGCGTTTGAAAAATCACGTTTTCTCGCAAAAATCACCTCCGCCAATGCAGGTTCTGGCTTGCAATTGCAAGTTTCAAGTCCACGTGACAACTGCTCTAGTGAATGAAACTTTACGACAAACTTTCCCGCCAAAAAAAAGTGCTTCTAACAGAAAATTAAGCGGGTCAATAAAAGCGAAATAGATTTGAAGCAAATGCTCTATGGGTTGTTGCTTAATCCAACCGTAAATTTTTATGCAAGTGGACAGCAAAATAGACAAATTAAAACTAGGACAAATCTTGACCATCTGTAGCAAAGTCGATATAGGCAAAAACGATGGCACAAATGCCATATAAACTAGCAGTGGTTGTTTTTCACCCTTACTTTTTTAAAATGAGGGCGCCGTTTTCCATGTTCGTGCCGCAAACTTGATCTAGATTAGGTTTGGGAAAAGCGAAAGTCCAATTTCGAACTAGTCATGAGCAGAAACTGCTAACTGGATGCCTCACCAACAACATGGACTCCTATTGATGTGTGCCCAACATTCGCTTCCTACGACGCGCTGAGTGAGCAGCTGTTCATGTAGCTGCATCGGCTGATCTTCTTTATACCGTTGCCGTTTACTTTTTGACTGTTAGCACACTTAATTAAGGTTTATTATTATATTCAACACGATGGACATTTTATGACTTTGTCACAGATTATCAACTTCACCATTCTACGGCAACTGGAAGCTTTGATGTTCGAAAAAGAAGACGATTCGATTATCACGGAAGTATCAATGAAACCGTCCCTAGATGGAACTTGACAAAAGTTGACAAGAGTTAAAGCACTTCGGCACTAATAATTACTAAGTAGGCATCTACACATATTACTTTCGCCAATATGGAAGCTTGACTAACAGAAAGATTTTTTAGCAACTGAAAATATAAACCGTCAAACGTGGTTTTAATTACCAATACGATAAACAACTTTTCACATTTTCTGCCGACAACATTGATGTTTAAAGCCCATAATTTTAGTTTTAAAAGAACAGCGTTCCGCCAGTTTTCGCTTGCTCGCTTTAAAAGCAAAGGCAAGGTTATTTTGGTTGAAACTACTGTATACTCACAGTTGGTAATTTGGGCGAAAATACTTCAGAGCACGTGCACAAAGTATGATATGAAGTGGGCAATAAATTACCGAAAAACGTGGAACAGTAAAATGCGCCAGTCAACCCGCCAGATTCGATAAACGTTTTCTCTTGCATATTCACCAGCGACTTCGAAGACAACCGAGATGGCTTTGTTTGTTTACGATCACGTGATTCCGCTTATGTTCACACTGTTTCAATAAACCGACAAAGTAATTTCGGTTGGAAGCTCAACAGAGCCGGGTTGAACGAGCGCTTAAAATCGAGAAATTTAATCGTGAGGATATCGTCTGTAGTCCGTATCCCTCATACTGAGCCCCAAGGCGTGGGACACTACGTTCACAGCGGTTTCGGCAGTTTGCTTCGCGTCCTTGTAATTGCCCAATTCGGGGTTCACTTCGACCAGGTCCATGGCACGTAAACAACCGGTTCGAGCCACCTCTTCGCCAACGTACATCGCTTCTCTGTAACTGAGTCCGCCCATCACTGTATTATAATTATAATCAATTCCATTCGCAAATATTAACCTGAATGAGAAATTTTCAACCATAGCTTGATGACACTCTAGGGGGGTGAAAGTATCCAGCCTTGCAGTCAGACACCCTTAAAAATTTTTCTATCGATCTGATCCCGCACAAGAAAGTGCTAAGTTATGTTTGCCATCTCAGATTTGATTAATTTTTTAGTTCACATCTGATACATAACTAAAAATATGTTGCTCACATTACATCCTCATTTCCTTCAATGTTAAAATAATTGGTTTTCAGGGGACAAAAAAAAATACGGTTGGAAGACTAGACTACCGCAAGTAGAAATCGTAAAAAAAATGAAAAAAATTTATGAAGTACCTGGTGTTCCAGTAGAGGAAGCAAACGAAGGATCGATAGAATCAATATCGAAACTGAGATGAATCGGTCGATCACCACTGTAACAATACATGTTCACACCATTGTGAAATACAATAGCCTGTACTTAAAACAAGAAATTGAAAATTAACTGCCCAACTTGCTTTGATCACGACACAAGCAGTTGCTGATTCAGCTTATTTGACGATATGCAGCAGCGATCACTTATGCTATGAAACGCAATTCTGTTTGTGTGTTCTCGTTCCTCCGTAACTACTGGACGTACGAGCATGAAACCTGGCACGATTGATCACTGCCTCGGGGTGAGTGTCATAAGGGGCTTTGTGACGTCAACATCAAAGATAATTTTTTTTAATCCCATTTTTTGACTGAGGAAATCGGTTTTTGGCTAAAACGAAACCCGGTATCCAACTATACTACTTCAATAAATTTCGCTTTTTTAGGATCTCATATGACCTCACAATGAACAAATAATTGAATAATTCGTTTTCCTCATTTTCTCAAAAACTAATTATCGTAGAAACGCGATTAAAAGCTCATTTGGGAGATCTTAAAACGGTGTTTTCTATAAAAATAACTCTACGACAATTATAACTTAATTGACGATGCAGCAACAGATTTTTTATTTCAGCATTTCAGCCCTCTAACCATGCTTCTTGCTTTTTTTCTACCCGCTTTAACTCTCTGTGATGTCAAGATGCTGTTGTGATACAATTAATACAGTCTTTCACTACCAGAGATCATCGCATGATTAATTTCAAAAATAGCATAACTTTTACAAAATCACTTTACTAAAAAACTAATTTTTGACCTCATTTTTCAACAGATTTTCAAATTTTTTTAACTAATTGAAGATCATTTCAAGGCGATTTTAACAAGACATGATATTTATCTTCACTATTTGTTTATATAACACAAAACCTGAACTTTAACACCTGCACAGTAACTTTCTATTCCCCAAAAAAGTGGTTGGCTGAATAAAAACAAGTAAGTTTAATGTATAAAGGTTATCATAAGTAACCAACAATCAGTGTCGCTTGAAAGCTGAGAAAATTTGCTTTCCAGCAATATCTAACTCCTAATTAGTTAGAACTAGCAATTTCTTTACAACGGCTGATCAAACATTGGTTGCCATACATCGTGTTCCATTTTTAGTTGAACAATTTTCTTACTAGACCTAAGAAATTTTAACTTTTAAAAAAAGTTAGTTCTTTGACACAGGTACATTTTGAATATTTTCCTTGAAACCATGGCTAATTGGCATTATCTATCCAAATTTCCAAAAACATTCACAAAAAAACAAAATCTTTAAACATTTTGAAAAGTAGCCTACAGGTCAAAAACACTCAATATTTTGATGGGTGGATTTTACAAAACTGCAATTTCAAGAAAAACCGAGTTATTTAGTATATTTTCACTGTTCTCCTTCAAAATCCAGACTCTTTGGCATTATTTATCAAAATTCAATTTCAAATAAAAATGAAGTCTCTAAAAAATTTTGATAAGAACCCTTCCCCAAGCAAAAGAATTGGTGATTCCCCCCTACAAAAACATGCAGGTAAAGATGGCTCTGTTTTAACTTTTGCAATAAAATACAAGGTGAGGCAGAAAACCTCCCACATTTTAAAGTCTTACTATGGCAATGCTGTTGCTGTTAGCCACATAGCTAAAGTGAAGTTTTGAACTGCCATCATGTTTTCTGGAAAGATTAGAATAACTAGTGATTTTTTAGTTTTTTGAAAAGTTTTAAAGTCTAGATATGGCCTGGACAGGTACTCACCGTGCATTTCTTGTGGAAAGTTTTCTCACTAACGGAGAATCTGTAACAGCGACCTTAAGAAATTTCATAAATCATTTTCAACTGTGCAGAAACGACTTTGTTCCTGATCGAAAAAGAATACCGCTCTGGCTCAAAAACTTTAGAGCTACAGGATCAGAACTCAAGTAGAAACCCTCCGGAAGACCACGAAGCGTTCGAGTTCGAGAAAATATCCAAATTGTGAAAGAACCATATCTAGACTTTAAATCTTTTAAAAAAATATTTAATAAATTACTAGATATTCTAATCTCTCACTCTAGAAAACACAGTGGCAGTTCATTAACTACATAAATTCACTTTGGCTTTGTGGCTGACTGCAATACGATTTCAATTCAACCACTTGCTCAATTCAACGGACAAACGTTTGTCAAGTTTTAAGGACGCCGGCAAAAAGAGGGGAAATAAGACGTTGTCACGGACTCGATAAACTCGGGAGACATGAGCGACTATGCGCAATCCCTATAAAGTTTTTTCAATCAACTGCATTTTAAAATGCGATAGCTTTGTTTGGGAACGAGATTTGGCTAAGCAAAAACACATAAACTTTTTATTACTGTTTTCACAACTATCGATTGGATGAGGCCGGCTGAACCAATATTGTTAACCCTGAGTTACTGATGGGGCCCTGCCGGTGGCGCCGGATAGTAATTATCCTAAAATTTTGTATTAAAAAGTAATTTCATCTACTGGTATACTCCCAGCCTCTTAAACCAAGGCTAGAAGTGCAAATCGATGCCCAACAGTCGACAAATAGTCATTAGTTTAACTCAACATGTCGGCCTACACACTACTGCTTAACTCGCTGCCATAGATGTGATTTCGATTCCCAATTTCAGCCATGTTTCTTATAAGCGGAAATTAAAGACTAAGAAAATATATTTGTAACTGTAGTTGAGCTCATGCATTCGATTAAAATCAGTTAATTGGATGATGTTGTTTTATAGAAAATCAAAACCTTTTATGGGAAAAGCAAAATGATTAAGCGGAATGACTAAACGAATTTACAAGAATGATTCGTGAATCTGCCCATTATAATCTCTTTCTAATGCATTGTGTACTGCACAATCACTTAGCGTGTATTTATTGCGTTTGTATTTATACCCTTCTCTTGAAACCTCGCTAGTGTCACATGATTTGTGCCTGTAACATACAGTATAATGTACCCGGGTCGTTTATCATTAATAGACGTTGTTCATTGTCATTTCGTTTCTGAAAAATTAATTTAACTTTCACAGAGACGATTATCATTACTGTGTAATTCGCAATAACAATACTTCCTGCATCGTTTGAGGAACAAATAATATCAACTCGCTGCATAACTACGTAAACCAACTCACTACTTAAATAACAAAGTAAAGTAACGCTATTTTAATGTCAATTACTGGACTTTGGTGGTTAGTTGCTGTGACAAAGAATCGAACCAACCACTCGCACCAGCCATTCTGAAGAACAAGCTCAAAGTAAAGATGAATCATCTCACCTTCTGTTAATCATGTCCAACATCTTTTCCATGCAGTGAGCAATGCCGTTTCTATCAATTTCACGGATACTACAGTGAGGAATGTTGTACCGCTTCATGATGGCACTTAAGTAAAAAAGTTCAATTACGTATTGAATACACCAAAAAAAAGAGAAGATCATTCCCTTTCTAAACTTAGATCTGATTCAACTTACTTTTTTCGGAAAAGGAAACATCAAATAACAGCAAACAGGTAAAAAAAGTATGTAAAGCCTTGCTTTTTAAAAACTTTTCACTCTCTAAAATAAAAGTATTTTTTTCTACATATAAAGGGCAGAATTGGGCCCTCTAAAATCAGCCATGACAAAATAATTTCAGCGAAATAAATTACAACAAAAATAAAGTTTTCAAGTGCAACGAGTTAAGACGAGCGACATCAACATTTCTTCTTCACTCTTCCAGAAAATCAAGCCGCACCACCCTTAAAACTGATGACACATGTCGGCATAAAAGTTGACAATGGTCCCCGAAGTAGGTTTGAGCATACTGTATAAATTCTCTTTGCTAGTTGAAAAAGTTTTTCAACGATTGAAGAAAAAAAAACATATATTGTGCTAATTGTACACTGACAATCAGCACAAAACTAACTATACATCGACGCCCACCACATGACTGTATTTTGACACTCACCACACGAGTAACTGCGCAAAGACATTCAGCACACAACTAACTGTGTATTAACACACAACGCAGAGCTTACATACACGTTGAAGCTAAGCGCACAACTCACATTTCACCAGGGTCTATATCACGAATGGCAATGAAACCGATATTTGAAGAATTGACACTGCAAAAAACAAATTCGTTTGTAATGAAATGGCGTGCTGGTGAAACTCGGCTCATCTACGACTTTAGTATCATCGTACTCTTGCACGGTGCTTTGAGTTCAAAAAAGTAACAAAACAAAAGCTAAAAAATAGAGGCAAATGTTTACGGTCCTATTCCAAGCAATGAAGGCACAGAATGAAACGATACCAGGCTCTATGGAAAAAGTGGTAGTCCATTTCGATTGAGTCATGAGCACAAACTACACTGAGAGGCCCATCACTAAAGGTGAACACTTACAAAAAGCTGAGAAAGCAGTTTTGCTCTTATAATTTACGCCTATATCGTTCTGTAACCTGTACGTTACACAACTCACCAAGGTTTCACCCATTTGTATTCAGGTATCAGGAGACGCTGTATGACAAAAACAAATATAATCATTTTCACAAATATACATAAAACTACAGCTCAATCAACATTTTAAACTTATTCACGCTTCAGTTGTTTTGTCCCACGTTCATTAGGTTTTGTTCAAACTGAAATCCCTTCCAGACAACTTGAGAAACTACTGCAGTAAATCCTGAGAAACTTACAGAGCCTTTAGGTAAAATAACTCTTCCATAACTAAACTTTAATATAGCTAAGCGTCAATTTTTTGTTGATGACCTCCAATCGTATGCTGATGATGATGAACAATACTATTCTTTAAAACAAAGTACAGAGTGAACTGCAGATAGTGTTACTTTTTCGACCTATCAGGTCTTTCTAGTCCAGTTGGTGACCGACAAATAGCTGGAGGCTTTTAATGAACCACACATTAGAACGACGCACGTGTGAGACCTATACTAGTGGAAGTTCTGCCTGCGAAGCGGTATCACTTGTGAGTGGCGGCTATCGCAGGCGCACTGTGTCTACCAAACTGTAGAATAGCGCCGTCACAGCCCGCAAGTCCCACATTGTAAGCACAATCAAGCAAGTGGTGACATGCTGACCGCGTTTGGGTAAAGGGGCAGTCATTTCAAGCCAGTCATGAACACAAAATGCACCGGTTTGCTCATCACCACAAAAGAGGATAGGTGTTGTGGGTGTCCAAAAATCGTCTCGTGTAACCTGCTACATGAGCAACTTCATTATTCAATCTTGGTGCAGCTCGGGTTAATGCCAGCCAGCAGTGCATGCATCATATGCTCCGTTACGGTTTACCCACACTTCATCACGCGACTGTTAATCACGCACATTAAACCACTAAACCTTTAATCACGTTAACATTTAATCACGAGATTTTATCACCTAGACATTTTATCGCCACACAGATCGTCACGTGGACACGTGAGGCCCTAGCATAGGCCTAACCCTAACCCTATCACATAAATAAATAATGTTATTACGACTTTTTTTCTTTTTCGCCTGATTAAGTGTCTGAGTGATTAAATTTTTAAGTACCGGTAATTAAACGTCTGGTAATTAAATGTCCGTAATTAACAGACGGGTGAATAAATGTTAGGTGATAAAATGTCTGTACATATATATATATGTAATCAGATGATGGGCTTTCCGAAAGTGGAATGCATCATAAATACGCGGAAAAAATGACTGAATTTTTGCAATATATACCCAACATCAACAGCCTGCCGTGTCACTGGTACCAGTTGATGTGTTTCACTGGCACGAAATGGACTGTCTGTTTCACTACATCTAGTCAGCTTGTTCCTGTACGTTGGCCTGTGCTGTAAACCTAGATATTTACTCTACATTGAGCCTCCGCCCTGAGAACTATTTAATATATATAACTACAATATATATATTTCTATTTGCACAGCTACAGAATAGACATTAAAAACATTAAAAACCACTACAGCCTGTTTCGCCAAGTGGCTCGTCAGGTGGTGCGTCTGCAAAATACATATAAAAAACGCTATAAAATCCGGTATGAAAATGTAAAAGTTAACCAATAAGTGCAATACATTTGGAAATGTAGCAACTAATGCAACGCGTCTCAGAAGTTAGTACAGATGTCAATTAAGCCGCCGGTGGTGCTGAGAGATAAGACTTTTGGCGAAGGTAGATTGCTAAACTCAAAGCTCTAGAGAAGGACGGGATCGAAAACAGTGTAGGTGCTATGAAAATTTTTTAATTTTAACTTGTTGATGTGGCGGCATTTTCCCATCAGTTCGGTTCTCTTATTCAATGACGTAGCGGGATATGCTTGCAGAATGGCGCACTTTTCTGTGAGACACAGCATGCAAGCTCTTGCCCCTGGTTGGTATGGGGTGGTTTGTGTGACAATTTCCCAAGTGATTTCGGGGCTTTTCCCATTAGATTTGTGAAGCCAGAATGCTTTTGAAAGCTCGGTGGCGTTGCTTTTTCGTTGGTATTGGAAGCTCTGGTTGTGGTTGTAAAAACGGGCTTTGAACTCCGTTTCACAACTACCGAGGTAGTGCATGGTGCTGTCATGAGATGTTAATGTCGCTTTATATATGATGCACTTTTCGCGGCACTTTCCTTTCAGAGGACAGCTAGCTTTGACTCTGCAGTTGCACGGTGGTGTGGTGTTGCTGGAGTTGGCTTTTCTTTTTAGCACGGTTTTATTATGCTTGGAAATGAGATTTGCCATGTTGGGCATGCAGCTGTAGCTGAGTAACCACGAAGAATTCTCTCATGTAACCACGAAGAATTTGCAAAAGCCATCCCAGAGTATGAAGAAGCCATGAGCAGGAGCGGACACAAGAGCGAAATAAAATATGAAACGAATTCCCACCCAAACAAAAGAACATCTAGGAAACGTAATATTATATGGTTTAACCCACCATATAGTGACACGTTTACACCAACATTGGGAGAGAATTCCGCCGACTCCTAACCAAGAACTTTCCACCCACCGATCGATTGCACAAGATCTGCAACAACAACAACGTAAAACTCAGCTACAGCTGCATGCCCAACATGGCAAATCTCATTTCCAAGCATAATAAAACCGTGCTAAAAAGAAAAGCCAACTCCAGCAACACCACACCACCGTGCAACTGCAGAGTCAAAGCCAGCTGCCCTCTGAAACGAAAGTGCCGCGAAAAGTGCATCATATATAAAGCTACATTAACATCTCATGACAGCACCATGCACTACCTCGGTAGTTGTGAAACGGAGTTCAAAGCCCGTTTTTACAACCACAACCAGAGCTTCAAATACCAACGAAAAAGCAACGCCACCGAGCTTTCAAAAGCATTCTGGCTTCACAAATCTAATGGGAAAAGCCCCGAAATCACTTGGGAAATTGTCACACAAACCACCCCTTACCAACCAGGGATAAGGGCTTGCATGCTGTGTCTCACAGAAAAGTGCACCATTCTGCAAGCATATCCCGCTACGTCATTGAATAAGAGAACCGAACTGATGGGAAAATGCCGCCACATCAACAAGTTTAAATTAAAAAATTTTTCATAGCACCTACACTATTTTCGATCCCGTCCTTCTCTAGAGCTTTGAGTTTAGCAATCTACCTTCGCCAAAAGTCTTATCTCCCAGCACCACCGGCGGCTTAATTGACATCTGTACTAACTTCTGAGACGCGTTGCATTAGTTGCTACATTTCCAAATGTATTGCACTTATTGGTTAACTTTTACATTTTCATACCGGATTTTATAGCGTTTTTTATATGTATTTTGCAGACGCACCACCTGACGAGCCACTTGGCGAAACAGACTGTAGTGGTTTTTAATGTCTATTCTGTAGCTGTGCAAATAGAAATATATATATTACGACTCCGGCAAGCTTGCTGTCGAGCACTGTAAAGCTAAGTGAATATTTTTATATGTAATTACAATATATGTGTATTACAATATATACCCAACATCAGCAGTCTGCCGTGTCACTGGTACCAGTTGATGTATTTCACTGGCACGAAATGGACTGTCTGTTTCACTACATCTAGTCAGCTTGTTCTTGTACGTTAGCCTGTGCTGTAAACCTGGATATTTACTCTACATTGAGCCTCCGCCCTGAGAACTATTTAATATCACTATAAGTATATCTACAATTTTCACTCAAAAAACTTCAGTCTTTTTTTTCATAATTTTTCCTTAAAAAGCAGTCAGACAAAAAGCTTCAAGGATATGCTAGTCAAGCGATTTCTAAATTTTGCTCGACAAAACAAATTTTCACTTACCGTATTTTGCAAATCGTGCATTAAAAAGTGCAGAGGCATGCCATGCAAGTTACCAGAGGGGGAGGTATCGGGGGTGTTTAGGTCGGGATGCGCATCCACCCACAGCACGCTCAAATTTGGTTCCACTCGCGCATGCCCGGAAATTGTGCCGATAGCAGAGCTAAACAATTGAGAAGTGAAATTTCATCCGTCCTGCTAGTATCGCTGACAAAATGGCGATAAACTGGGAGCTCATGACGAGACTGATGACTTAAGTCATGCACGACTATGCACTGTATTTGCAACTCAGCAGAATTAGATCTGGTAAGAGATTGCTCATTCTTCAATACTAGAGCTTGGGTAGAATTTAGGAGGCATGAAGTAAAAACTCGTAAAAACTTCCTTACTTCAGGAATTGCTAACTCTATGCCTCCGTAGCACCCTTTTTTATTCTTTTCTTTTGCGAAGCCTATTCCTATGGGAAGCCGTGATTTTTACAAGCGTGTACTGCATCAAGAAAATTAATAATTTGATTGAATCTATCTCTTAGACGGGAATACGATTTCGTGCTTATTTTCTAGGACTCTGCCTTAGAAAATAAAGATGGGCTTATTTTTAAGAAACCCTAGATGGAACAACAGTAACAGCTAATTGTATAGCATAAGTTGCCACAAGTCATACCTTTAGGCTTACGCCGTAATTTCATTACAGCAATTATAACAACACTCTTGCCTGCAGCGGTGTATTTATATTTTTCTTTGGATAAAGATCTTTAAATCTATTTTTTTTTCTGAAAGCAAGTCGGCTTTTTTTACTTAAAATTCCAACTTTTCTAGCATTTTTTGGAGGGAAATGCGGATTTGTTCGATAGTGTCCAACCTTTCCGCATTGCTATGCCATTTCTCACCTATGATCTCCTCCTAGCGTTACACATATGTCGCATTCACGTAAAATTTCTTCCACTTTGCCAGCAAGCTGAAAAAAGATCGAAGTAAAAATTTTGAAAAAAGTTGGTTACAGTGCCTTAAAAAAACATGTTCACTCAACTCTACGAACGCCAATTGAAGGGATATTTGGGTTAACTTCAAAATTACATTACGATCTTCCAACTCACCAGCTAGAAATACACGTTATTTATTTGTTAACCCAAGCGTTTTTCTTAATACGGGTAGAGAGAACAGGTACAAAAGTATCGAAGGCTAACAAAGGCAAAAAGTTGATCGCTACCCCTTCATCCCCTGAAAAAAAAGGTTTTCAACCTAGTTTTGCAACAAAAACAACAATCTCTTTTAAGAAGTAAATCTAAAAAAGGTCTCCCATTTGTGTATGAAGTTTATATGCCTTTCATGGATAGCAGCCGCTGGTGCAAACTGCATTTTTAAAGAATTTTGATTCGCAGAAGAAAAACTGAAGAACGCTGGTTTACCCTACGATGCTTTGGAAAGGAGGCATGGCATGCTACCTACATCCAGATCTATGCCTCAAACCTTATTCAGAATAGGCTCGGAGAAAGCCGTGCTCTACTTCGAACTAAACCAAAACATTGCCCACCACCAACAAGGCGTGTACTCCTGACGAAAAACAGAGCATGATTCAAATAATGTATTGAACCACAGCTTTTCCTCCTAGTCTGGAACATTACCTCTACACACGCCGGCTTAATAGAACATAACAGTCTAAAATAATATCCCAGATTTATTTCATAGACATGTGGCTTTGCTTGCAGTAGTGAGCATAAGCAACCCTTGTTATACACGTTTCAGCGACTTCCATTACTTGACCTAGGTATCCGCGCATTCATGTACAAAGACGTATCAAAAAAATGCGTTTAGTTCAACTTCTAAAAGCAAGTGTGATTTCGATGGCTTGAGTTAAAATCAGAAAAACTACCTCTTTGTTGGCGAATCCATTTGATTTTACGTTGCGCACAGGACTGTGGCTGGTCTCGTGGAAATCCGCAACATTATCCAACGAATTGGGAGCTAAGTCACCATAATCTTTGATATCCATTCCTACAAAAACAATTAAAAGTGCATTGAACAATTGGCTTTATTCCACCTGGCCATTGCCTACCGGGAGAAAAACATGTTTAAAAAAGGAGAGGGCGAGGGGGCCGAAAACCACGTTTAGCAAGAGAACTTTATTATTTGTTCGTGTATCTTATGGGACGAGTTCCTGCACAAAAGCTTCTCAAGAATCGGTTTCGGACTCCACGTTGTAAAATTGTTTCTAATGATCCCACTCAAGCTTGTGTCGGATCTGTTGCGGCCGAGGTGGGTTTACTCCTTCAAAATCGTTTCCACCAATAACAATGCACAAAACGGTGCCAAAGCATTAATCCTATAACGACCTCATGAAGTGCCGGTAAAATCTATGAAAAAGTAATCACAAAAGAAGGGCACCGCTTCATAAATTAGTACCGACGTTTCCGCTTATTCCTACGAAAAAAAGCGGCACTCCCGATCCTGGTTTGAAAAACGAAGCAGGGCTTCCAGTTCAATGTTTCAAAACAACACGTGCCTCCAAGACAAATACGCAATAGCATGGAGCACGCTCTTCCCAGATCCACGACAACCAGGCACGCGCAACTAGACTCAAGTATTAGCAACTAGGCTCTGGACAAACTAAGACGCAAAAACCATCTGGGCATCAAATAAACTAGATGTCCAAAAAATTAGATCCTAACCTTAATACAAAAATTTAATACTTCTCTTTGTTCGTCTCGCTTTGCTTTAAAAGTTTTTTAAGTTGACCCATGTAAACTCAGTGGCATCCAGATGCGCGCGCTCAGTTGGTTCGCGGCCCGCTCCGATCTACCTCTGGTGATAACGCGCTTCCGCGGGATCCTCTTAATGCTGTCTATCCCAGCAGCGTTCATCATAAAGTGATTTTGAACAAACATATTTGCAAAAACGCTTGATAGCTCACCGATGTGATGCTCCAACCGTTCAATCAGCCCAGCTTGTCGAATCGCTTTCGGTCCCAGCTGAACGCCATAATTTCTCTAAAAACAACATAACCAATAGTTTGGCAAAATTTGGTTTGTTGGCTTATCAATCAATGATCAACAAAACGAAAACACGGTGAAAATACATAGAAAAAAAGATTGTTGTGTTTTTGGTCACAGTAAGACTAGGCACCGCTAAAACACGCAAACAAAGAAATACCACAATAAGAATAACGAGTAACAAACAGAAATACGACATAATCAATCACTGCAGCGAAAAGCTTCAAACTACTGCATTATCAAAGAGCAGTTGACCTCATTATGCCTTCCGGTTTCGGCTGATTCCGTCAGTCGTACCATTTTGCCCCTCCTCCCCTCCAAAAAAAAGTGAAAACATTTTTTACTGGCCGCCTACAAACTTACACCAACAAGAAAACTTAGCCACAAAAATACCATTGCAATTTTGGTTAGACCCCACGCTTTATAAAAATACTGGTAAGACATCTTGCAGAGATACCGAGTCAAAATTACAGCGACGTCAGCATTTGTAGCCTTTATGTTTAAAGATAGAGGCTATAGTTTTAGTTTAAAAAAATCTATTCATTTTGCAAGAATTTTCAAGCATTTCAAACTGGTTTCTAACTAAAAAAAACAAAAAAATTGGCTCCTTTGAGGATTTCTTCCTTCTTTAAAGTCAATTCTAAGAGCGTGCCCACCCTCTTCCTTAAACAAGCATTACCAAGTACAATAAATATCTACCTGACCACTTTCTATTGGTGCTCCCAGGACACCAATTTGTATTCTACCGCTAGCTTTTTCATAATGATTGAATAACCTCTTCTGCGTTTCGACAATTGCCTTTCTTGTGTTTCTGATTTCTCCAAAACTTTTGCAAGCACAACACAAACTTTTAAATAACTTATTAGAACAAAAAGACATCTTAACGACTAACAAAAACTACAAAGTAAATGGGAGCAAATTAAAAAACAACGCAAAAAGTTTCTTTCTCTTGTTGTAAAAAAAATGTAATTACTGCGAAGCCTATATTAAAAACTGCTAAGTCAGGTTCCTAGCTAATGACAACAGTTTCACTTAAATACGACACTCAAAACAGCAAACCCAATAGAAATTTTGCTTTTATGGGTTGTTACTATTTCCGCCGTTCCCATGTTTTTTTTAACTCACATAAACCAATGCTAATTTTCTGAAAAAAGATTGAGAGCTTTTATGTTTAGGTGAAGGAAAAACTAAAACTCGATTATGAGGTCACACAGGTTTGCAATATGAATGATTACAGCTGATACTCTTGAGATTTCGATCTTCAAAAACATCTCTGCCAAAATTGTTAAGTATGTGTCAAGTAGCGGATGCTGGTAACATAACGACTTGATTGTGAAAAGCGCAAGGTCATAGTTCTCACCTATTCAAGTGTACATTATCAACAGCACAACATAAAAACGGGTGCAAGGGCAGAATTAATTTGGCTCTAAAAAGACAATTCTAAGCGACACCCATCTTGTCACAAAAAGTTGTTTTCTAGCGTTAAACTTTTACAATAATTCTAGAGAAGTTCACATTCGCTTTTCTAGGGAGGTCCATTCCAGCAAAAAGTACATTGTAGGAGCCCCAGAAGGGCCCTGGTCGATACAATGGTTTCCAGAAGCTGATGTTGCAGCATGAAAAAAAGAAAATGATGTTGCAGGCTTGCAGCTTATGCTGACATTGCAGCATAATATAAAAGTTTCAACAAGTTTGAAGATTTCACGTCTAGGCACATGACTTAAAACACGCCGCTTAGTTTATGCAATAATCGTGTCGTAGTTGACATGTTGTCAGCAATGTGACAAATCGGTGGACAACAGAGAATTACTTTTAAACTGCTATAGTGACATTGGCATTTCCAGACATAGCGCTGTTTTATTGCAAGCGTATTTCAGTGATGACTAATAACTCTAAGCACATTTATTTATCAAAAACCTTTTTTTATTAAAGAGCAGTGTTAAAAACAGCGATTTTAAAAATGTTTACATGCTAATGGCCTCCCCGTGCTGTCACAAAAAAGTACAAAATTGCAGTTAAGGTGTTCTAAGGACTATCGGTATTTAACTGATATGCAACAGCAACGACAAAGGCTATTGCTATCAGCGCCATCAATCGTTTAGCAAAAGCCGCAAGAGACTAGATTAGTAGGTGTTGAGTCAAGTTTCAGTTACGGAAAACTATTAGTCGTGTACAGTTAATACGGCCCATCAAATAAAAAACTAAGAAACAACATAACACCCCTGGTTTAGGTCCAGGAAAACAGCATATGCCATGACTTCGACCTAATTAAAACTCGTTTTTTCACATTTTTAACTCACGAAAATATTTTGACCAAATAACATTTTCATCCATGAGTAGGCCTATGACTTTGATGGAAAACTTTTTCTCGCGGTTCTCTCCACGAACATCCCTCTCCCAAAACATGAAATCGTTTTTTATATACGACTCTGCACGCAGACGCACAGCCAGAAAAAGTGAGGGGAAGCAAAATTTGATTCTTCGCTCGCGACGTCATCAATCTATTTAAGCTGTTGTAAGTCTAAAATGGAAGCGGAGGAGAACAGCGCTATTCAGCTCCCTCGGGCTTCATTGAGAAGGGGACAGCGGCGCTGTTCAACCTCTATGAAACAAGGAGGGGGCAACAGCGCTATTCAACGCCCAAAGTTGCATTACTTCTGGCGCATGTTCATCAGCTTTTCAAGTCTTCTGTCCAATTGTAGTTAATACACTGAGATGTAGCACCGCATAGCCTTAACTAGGCTGCATCAAGTCTTTTCTACACTTTATGAAGTTCGTTATTTCCTCTCTTCACCTCGGATAAAGTTTGGATCTTCCACGATAGTTTGTTTCGCGAGTTTTGTCTTTACAGGCGAATTACCAGTAACAAATACCTAGCTGCATTAAAATCAAGCCATGTTTACTAAACTCAACTTCATCAAGCCATGCTGAAGTTTTACTTGTACCGACATAGGCTTAGTTTATCCGAAATATGACGTGCCGTTTTGGCGTAGCGATATTATCAGCGACTAATTTTGCACGGTTGATTATTTCATTCTCTGCCTAACTCTTATTACTAAGCGTCAAGCACTACATCTGTTACTTCAATAACAATACCTAACAATCAGGTTGACAACGTTGCGACCTCATTGCTGCTTCGCTTGACAATTCTTAATATCAGAAGCACGTGAATACGTCCAAACCCAACAGCCGTCGACGCAATGTTCGAATAACTTTTTCTATTGCGATCACGGCCCTGAGTAACACTGGCGATCGTAGAAACGCAAGTAACGTTTTTGTTTCTGTCATTTCTATTGGACAATAGAATAGGTGCGACCTGTTTGATTGTTTTTCCCTGAAGCTGGAAAAGTACCAGTTTTGTTTGTTGTTTGTGCATTAAATCATCTTGATTGGATCAGAATGTTGCGCACAGCACACCATTATTGCTGTACTGGTAAATAAGAGACACGATTAAGGAATGCGTGCCAAACTTGTGATGCACGGGAAATCAATTTTTAAAATAAGAAGTTTCCGTTTCTTCCGACATTTCTACAAAAAATAGGTAATTACAATGGTTCCCGCTTATCAAGCCCACGGTTAATAAATCCACCCACTTAACCCTTTGAACCTTGGTTTCTCTGATCATTCCCGTTTTTAACCCGAGCTTCCCAACAATTTTTATCCAAATTTTCAATAGCTATGTTTTTAACCTCAAAAGTAAAATTTAATAATTTGCTGGCCGGTACACCGACTTACAGGGTAATGACGGCAGACCCGAAGGCTGGTTGACCGGTCTTTTGGGTCTATAAGGCTTCTCAGTAATGCCGGTTTTCCGGCCTGCAGGGTTTAAAGGGTCAATAAACCTAAAGTTGTCCGGTCCGGAATTACCTCATTAATTTCTGCAATAAAAAACTCGCTATGTAAATCCAAAGCCCTGCTCAACTGAGCCTAATTTTTGAACACATTTGCTTAACCCATTTCAGCTCAGCGGTACTTATATGGCACAGTAACAACATGATACAATATTGCATCATACATTTCTCTGGAGTGAGAAGTCTAAACAAGGCCATTGGAAATGGCATATCGTGTTCTAGCAATACTATTGCAGGGATATGTAAACTGATGCATCTTTTTAATCAATTATGTTGAGCCAAAATCAGAAAAATTTAAAAATTGAAATTATCATACAAAAAATTAATTCGGGCAGAATTGGGTTAATATTAGTTGAAAAAGCGTCGCAACTCCCACTTCTCTTCTTGCTTTTGACGGTTTTACACTTCGTAACGCTGCTGACCTGGTTCTTAATTTAACTGTTTCCTCACAAATCGTTTATTTGCACTGTACTCGATTGGCAAGACAAATGGTGCGCTGTAGATTTTATTTTCATCAACTTTCAGCCATAGTACAGTCGCCCATACTAATTTGTGCGCACGAAAGTTGGGAAAACATGTCCCCCGGTTGATAAGTCCATCCTCTTAATAAGCTTAAAATTGTTCGGTCCTAAAGTGGGCTTAATAGGCGGGGACTACTGTATCACATTCTTCAAGGAAACACGTGAATTACACCCATGATCACCAAAAGACGTTTGGAATCAATCGGCGACGTACGTGGTCGAACAAGCTGGACGGCCACCTATGACAGCAATGCTCAGTGTTGGAACGTCACAATGGGTACTTTGTAGTATTCCTGAAAAGTGCTTTTAGCGATTTCCTCCGCTGGTGGTAAAATTATTCGCACCAGCCATACGAGTAGCCATCTAGTGAAACTCAGTGACGTTTATGAGTGTAATACTACAAAGCAAGATTTTTTCTTTTTTTCGGCTTGCTTTTGTCAACTAATCAAAAACTACTGAGCCTACCAGCACCAAACTGGGCACGATTGACCACCACACCGAGGTGTTTGTCCTGACAGGTCAGTGACATCATCGCAATGTCACATCCCACGAGAGTGACCAAGATGTAAATGCGAAATAATTTGACATTCTGTTGTCTATTCATTTGACTGAGCGCATGGAAGCATAAGTTCAAAGTAGCGGAATGACGTTGAAGTAAATGATTTGCTTGCGCATATGCAAACTACTAAATGTTAGGCCCACTACTCACGACTCTCTGTAATTGCTGGTCCGTTTTTGTGACCAAAACTACTGGTTGCGCGTATAGCGCTTAATCATGGCATAAGCCCAGACATAGGCAAGTGTACTCTTCCGAAATTAAAAGGTACAATTTTCTGAAAGAAAATCGAGTAAAAAAGCATTTTGGAACGTTGTCCACAGGCGCTATATTTTTAGCTTTACCCAAGACTTTTAAGTCCCTGGCAAGGTGTCATTTTCCCTATTTTCAGCACACGTTTTTGTAAATCCCCTCCCTTGTCACATGACGCGTCATATAAAAAATACTCCAGAAAAGTTAAATTGTTTGGATTCCCCACAAAACCTGTTTCATCAAACGATTGAAAACTTAAACGTTTTCAATGTCGTAGCACATGGGTGGCCACATTTGGTGTAATAAAGAGCTAAAAATCATAAGGGTCAACACTGAAAGAGCCTCTACGCGATTCTAAGTATAAACTAAAAACATTTTTCGTCCAAATAGGTAGATGATCTTTTTTTAAGCTCATCATTTTCAAACCTCAAAATTTCGCGTGTATACCCTTCCACCTGCTGCATAACTTGACGTGTCGCACCGCTGGTTGCACAAGCCTACACCACACCGCTGCACTCAAAAACAACACCAGTCATTAGAGCCACATTAAAAGACCCAAAAAGCACCATGCGGCTCGCGAGCCGCTGTTTGGTCACTTTTGTAATAGCATGTTTGTCATAAAACGATATGTCTGGTTCTTCCCATTGGACACCAATATGACGATTTTGCTTCCTCCTCCACCCCCCCCCCATCCTCCTGAAAGCGTCATAAAATATTTGAACGGCTTTTAACTGGTGTAGCAACCTCACCAACTTCAACCACAAGCCGAAAGTCACCAACTAGACCTTGGCTTTATATATGGAACGCTATCTCTGTTCAGTAGCTCTCATGATAGAGGTGAGAGTCGCCACACGGAGTGCACTTGTTTTAGCCTGGGCTACAGCCAGATGCCTGCCGGAGCGCCACAATGGTGACCCTACGAAGAAGCTACATCTTCACCGATGTAGTTGGACAGCAGCGTCTTCAGTCCAACAGCACAAGCCATCTTGGAGTCGCCGAGCCTCAAACGTGAAGACCACATTCCAATTGATGTCTTGGCGGGAATCTCACTTACTTCGGACGGCAGGTCTCACTCTCTCAACGTTGGCGAGGAATGCATGTTGCAATCCTAGCAACTTCTTCGGTCCTTTCGTACGTCTCCGCTGGCTGCGCGTGCTCGAGGGGAAATTGTGTATCAACCTCAACAACTTCAACTACAAACCACAAGCAGAAAATCACCAACTACACCTTGGGGTATATATCGAACGCCATCCCTAATAGCAAGTTGTCATATTTGATGTGACTAGTCGTCACACGGAGTACACTCATATTAACCCGGACTACAGGCAGATGCCTGCCGTTGCACTACCCTGGATTCCTGCAATAATTCCATCAAAAAGTGGCTAATGTATTCGGCTTTGCTACGTTCTATTATAGTAGGCAGCTACCTAACAAGAGCTTTTAATCGATTCCTATAGAAAATATTTTTGGGGAAAATAAAGATAAGAAAATGTAAAATCCAGCGTACTTCAAAGAAGTGCAGCAATGTCAAGGTGAAGAATATATTGGTGTAAGCGGCTGCCCCGGCTTCAAGCAATAAATAGTTTTAAGAACAGCGATAAAAACCCTATGTATTTTGGCAGTCGCTACAGTATTGATGGTAGTTTTTTAGCAGTCAACCCTAAAATGGCGGTAAGCAAATGTTATTGTTTAGTGCAGTGATTCTCAACCTTTTTTTTGTTGTGGCACACTTTTAACGATTTCAAAATTTGACGGTTCACATAGAAAAAGATAAGTTTAAAAATTATTTACTTACCTATAACACACTGCATAAAATAGTTTATAATAATAATTTTAAATATATTCGAAAAAAATATTATGTACTACAAAATAACAGTACGTATATGAAAGGATTAATTACTAGTTAATAACAAGAATACTTTTAATGCGAAATATATCTAAAATTATACATCTAAAATTTGGCGGCACACATTTATAATTTCGCTGCACAGTGGTTGAGAATCACTGGGTTAGTGCAAACATTTAATCTTCAGTGTACTTTCCTCTTACGTTTTTAATAACCAGTCCCCCCCAGCAGGGTACACTCCTGCTGCGTAATTGAAAACATATCACTGCATTTCTTCCAACAACAATCCAATCTCAACTCGACCAAAAAAAGAGCTCAGCTTTGAATCGAACCTATAACTATGCCGTTCAGAATTTTCTCACGTTCTTTCTGAACTCAGAGTACAGGTTTTAGTAACATGATAGCGTCCAGTCTGGACTTCAGGAAGCTTTGTTTGTCGTTTAAGCAAGTCGGCACGGAAAAAGTTAAAGTTGCTGGCTATCATCATTGTGACGTCACACAGCAAAAGAAAGTTTCATGACTGCGATAAGGAAAGGGTTGTAAACTATTAAAGCATTCTTAGGAAATGATCGCTTGTACACGTATTAAATGTCCGGCCAACGACTTTTTCGTAAATGTTGGCCTAGCAGTACTTGTGTGACGAAAACCTGTGAAAACAGTAATAACAGGTTAATGTTTTTTGACGTAGCCAAGTAGCCTTCCAAAATTGAAAGTACAATTTGTTGAAAGGGAATCCAACAAAAAAACGTTGGGGGGCGTTGTCCTTAATTGCAATATTTTACCGTAAGACCTTACAGTCCCTGGCAATTAAAACAGAGAATAATTTTACCACCTTTTATCCATTATGCTTTAACAAGAAGCTCCGACAAAGGCTTTTCATGGCGTTGCTGCGGTAAATAAATTTTGAGAAAACAAAGAAAAAATGTGCAACCCAGAGTTTATTGTGACGTCCATCTTACGCTCCAAAGGGGTGTAGTAACGTCAGGGTAAATTACATATCGGTTCACGCAGCCTCGCTGAATTCACCTTTTAAATAGTTGTAAGAACAGCAATAGAAACTTGTTTTTTTTCGTATAGCCAATTGAACTTTTTACAGTAAAAGGTATCAGTTTTCGAAAAATAAACATTCTTTTTCAAAAAAATTCCAGGAACCGCCTGGAATTGAGACAGACAGACCGTTATCTGATCGTGTCATTGAGCGCTTGGAAGCATATAAACTATTTCCCTTAGTTTGGAAGTGTGGAAGACATTCGTGTTATTAAGCTATTTTGATGCAAAAAGTACATATGTCTGCCATATGGTGCGATTTGACACAGCGACGTTGGTTTCTCTTGATTTGCCATTGAACTTTTTCACGTCCTGTCGACTATGCCTCATGTCTCGAGCTTCCCTGCATAGGAGGCTATTCTAATGGTTATCTTGGTTAATTAACTACAAAACTTAATTTTAAAAACTATCATTTGTACTTTCACAAAGTTAAGGTTGGAGGGGGAAGCAGTCAAAAATGATGGTAGCGCCAAAATAATGGTCGTTTTGAAAATTATAGAAACGAGAGATGTACTGTAGTAAAGACCTCCTTCGCGACTTTGTGCGCCCCTTTTGGGATTTGTATTTATGATAGGAAGTTATTTGACTTGAGAAGATTTTAGACTTACATCTTGGTCGCAATTTGTGTAATGCAATTATGTTGAATGGTTACAAATGAATGTCTTTAGTTGAACTGCATAGCAAGCTGAAGAAAAAAGGCTTACTTGCCGGCTGAAAGTGCTCAATCAGGGTTTTTAACTTTTTGAGCCGCGCCCCTCTTCACGCAAGTAATTATAATTCACACCCCACCATATCATAATATGAAACGCAAAAAAAACAAAACAATAATTTATTTGCGCTTGTCTTTTCTCAATGAACACAATGCAACTATTTTTAAGCGGCCAAGAGGTTATTTCGAAGCTTTGTATTGGACAAAGCACAATGCATATCAACTTCGCAATCAAATTTGTTTCGACATTTGTCTTTACACCCACACGTCTAGAAAACCCATTTTCTCAAAGATAAGTCTACAAAAATGGAAGTAGAGTACGAAGAGCTACTTTACCTACATTTTTATACATATATACGCATGTACTTCGTCCAAAAATTGTTGAAAGGCATCGCTTCAAAGATATCTTTTGCAGTGCAGTTGCATTTCAATTTTAAGAATTTATCTCAAAAATTGTCAGCAAGGATGTCTTTATTAAGAAGAAAGGAATTCCTAGTCATCTTCCAAATTGGAAGTTCGGAATCATCCAAATCTAAAAAATAATGCTCGAATTCCGGTTTCAATAGTTGAAGATGGTATCCTACTTTGGACTTCAGCCGGCCTTCAAGATCTATTTCGCTTTTCTCCACAGCTGCATCCCGGTTGGCGAATGGTGCCGCATTTCCCTTGTGAACTCGGCGACGTCATAGCCCCCGCTTCGCAATAAAAGCACGTTTGACATCGCAGTCATTTATGCGGTTAGTATTCTTGCCTGTGTGTGTGTGTGTGTGTGTGTGTTTACCCCTCCTCTTCCTTGGGATGGAGGTACCGCATGAACGGTAATTCAGGTTCATGCCGTCAATCTAATTGATATTAGGCTAGGGCAAGATGGCAGCCCATTTCGAACCAGTCTTGAGTGACTGGTAGCCCCACCACCAACAAGGCGGACTGCCACTGGTGGGTACCCAAGAGTCGTCTGACATGCTGGGTTAGCAACTTCACAATTACAATCCGGTGAAGTACGGGTGGGGCCACCTGTCTGCCACATAAAGGTGGAGGCGTCCTGTTAAGTGCCTTGCCCAAGGACAAAACAAGCAAGCTTGCCGGCTTGTTCTCCACACTATCCCTTTTTTATGCTGAGCGCCAACAGGGAAGCTGTGAATACCATTTTTTAAAGTCTTTTGGTATGACTCGACTTAGGGAATGAACCCCAGGTCTACCGACTACAATGTGGACGCTCTAACCACTGCACCATCGCGCCGGTTAGTATTCTTGCCTCGCAAGAGTAGATTAAGACGATAAAGGGATTCAAAAATTTCAACAAGATATGCCGACAGATGTTGAAACTCTTTTGATGTAAATGACTGCAGAAGATCATATTTTCCTTGAGATTCAAGAAAATGCTTCACTTTTGCTATCATGTAATAAACACGGGCTAATGTATTGTTACAGACAAAATCCTTTCATAAAACTTTTAATTAAAACTGTTTTCGCACCCTGATTAAACTGCAGGGCCTCTTTCTATTTGAATAAGCTGCTGGAGACCTACTGTTATTATTAGCGTCTTTTGTGTTGTAAACAATACTAAGAAAAAAGATCTAGGTCAGCCATTCTCTATGAAGTTTTCTTTTGTCTATTTCCACGTGCTCGCGTGAGAATTTTGTAAATTAGCAGCACTATAAACTCGCGGCACTCTAGTCATTTGGCATTTTTCTCAAAATCAAAATATGGATGAAGTGTAATCTCTGCTATAAAGTTGAATCGTTTTGGAAAGTCGCATACAAAAACCTGTTCCAGTATCGACGCCATTCGTGTACGATCGATCGGATTTTTCGTCTCGGAATTACATTTGATTCAATCATCGAGAGTACCCTTTGATACCACGATTGAGTTTGCGCTGTGCGCTAAGACCTTCCCCCAAAACCGTGTGACTGGGATAGCAACAGTCACATATATAACCTTTTGATAACCAGCGAACAGATGTATGAAACAACAGGATCTCACGTTTAGAATCTATTTCCTTGCACAGTTCAGCAAATAATCAGGTATTGACAGCACTAGCTTTGATGAAGTTGACGACTCGTATTGCTATTGCAAGCCTATCCTTCATTGTAGCAAATAGAGTCTTGGAAGCCAAAGCCTTCCGGTCGATTACAAAGTGAGTTTCAACTGCGCTTAGACCAGGGGTGCACAACACAGGGCACTCGTGCCCAATGTGGCACGCCATAAGCTCGAACGGGGCACGCGAACAGTTTGGTAAAAAGTAATTCTTGTATTTGAAATAAATCGTGATAACTCACGTTTTCATCAAAGTAAACTTAAATCATCATGTTTATTCACACGGTTCTAGCACGTGGCCCTGCAATCAGAAGGTAATAGCTAAATATAAGTAAGTAGGCCTGTCTATAGCAGCGAGCGGTTAGGTAGGTAAAACGTGATTTTTCTATTTAGCGTAAATCGCAATAAAGCGCGTTTGTGTCGTAATCATATAAATCGGAAAGTTTATTCACACATGCCTAGCTCCTGGTTCTATCAGAAACAAAAACTAGCAAGTAGTGTACGCTAGCTAAAAATAACTAAGCAGCCTACTGCAGTGTTTGCGTTGATGTCTGATTTGACGACATTTTGTTAACCCCTTTGCATTCTTCTGTTGCCTGGAAGCAGGGGCGGTCCAAACTTTTCTGCTGCCCAGGGCGAGTTTCTGACAATGATGCCCCTCACACCTAGCTTCAAAAATAATTCGCGGGATAAACTAATTATAATAGATGTTGTTATACATGAGAATGAATAAATTAAAGCTCAAATAAAAGTGTGATGTTTGTATTATTAATTAAATCATCAAACTAAGCAACAAACTCACATGTATAAGATCAAACTTATTTATTTACAAAAAGCAAGTCATTTATTGCGATGTCCAATCGCTCCTTTGCTGTCAACAAATGTCTGAACGACAGCTTCTTTCATCTCCCTTGTCAGGAATTTCTTTTCGATACTAATCAAAGATAAACTTGACAGGCGCTGATTTGACATTGAAGATCTCAAATATGTTTGTATCTGTTTCAACTTTGAAAAAGATCGTTCGCAACTAGCAATTGAGTAGCCAGTTGTGAGTAATAAACGATATGCAATGCACAAAGTTGGAAAAACATCCCAGCCAAGCTCAACTAATGAAGCAAGAAAATCTTTCGCATTTTTTGGAAAAGCTCTGCTTCCACTTCGGAAAAGCGTAAGGCAATCAACGATTTCTTCGTAGAGGAAAGATGAGTTCACATCAGTCTCAAAATGGTTAGCAAAATTCTGGCACTGTTGTTTTAAGGTTTTCAAATGTTCCATCTTTTCAACATCAATAGAGTCCAGCTTTACTAAGAAGGAAAACTTGTCAGCGAACCTACGAACGCGGCCTGAGCGTTCTGAAAGTTCGGTCTTCAGTCTGTTTGCGATTTCATTCATTATTCTTTTCATTTCTTCAATTGGTGATAAACCATTATCTTTCACACTCTCTCCAGGCATCATTTTCCTTCGCCTGACTCTTGCCAAGGGTACCTTCCACTTCTTACAGTATTCTGATGCCGATTTGACTGCATTCTTTATAATACGAGTTCTTCAGATTTCAGGTCAATAATTCTATTGAGCCCATCAAGATCATCACTTGTTTGAATTAAATCAATCTTGGGATCTTGTAAACGTTTTGTCACTCTCATCACGGATGACAAAATAGGGCACCAAAATTTTAAGAGAGAAACAAATGTAAATTGCTGCAACGAATGGAGAAGTAAATAGGCATCAGATTTTGTCTCACTTGAAAATTTTCCACCTTCAAAATGCTCAAGACAAGATATAATTTCGTCAAAATTTTCTTGAATGACTACAACTGCGTTGTAATGCGAACTCCATCTGGTCTCACAATGCTTCTTGACTGTTTTCTTAACCTTTGACTTCAGTATTTCCCAACGTGATGTCGAAGATGAAAAGAAAACAAAAATTTTGTCCATAATACCAAAAAAAGTAACCACTGTTGGATGAACTTCAGCTGCATGAACACACGCCAAATTTAAGCTGTGGTTTTCGCAATTGATAAACTGGGCCTGAAGATTGATTTCCAAAATTCGTTTTTGTACTCCAGTTCGTACACCACTCATAACAGCCGCGTTATCGTATGCTTGTCCTCGACAATCATTTAAGTCAATTCCATCATCACTCAACTTCTCAATCACCGTTTTTACTAAGCTTGCGGCATTTTTCTCAGAAACTTGAAAAAACCCAAGAAAAACTTCTTTAATTTCGACATCCTTATTCTCATTGATGTGAACGTATCTCAAAATCTCCGCAATTTGATCTTCACGCGATACATCTGGAGTAAAATCTAACATCAGAGTGAAATATTTGGCTTTCTTTATTTCGGAAATAATTTTCTTCTTAATCATACTGGCAATAAGATTGATTATTTCATTCTGACTCTTTTTTGACAGATAATTGACTTTGTTGGGCTTATTCCTCACATTCTGTAAATGTTCAAACAAAACAACGTCATAATCTGCCAATAGTCTGATTACCTCCAAAAAGTTTCCAGAATTGGTTTCATAAGCATTATCGTTAACCAACTTTGAAACTCCTTCGTCTTTATGACTTCGAAACGCAATATTCTGTCTTGCAAGGAGAAAAACAACATCGACAATTCGTTCAACAATAAGTCGCCATTTCTTTTTCTCACTTACAATATGCTTTTGGAGTTCACAATCAATCACGCGTAATTTTTCAAGTCTTGCTGCAAAATCCAAATATTCACGCATTACATTTCTGTGACCAGGACTTCTTTCATGCTCATGAATTCGAGGATTCAACTTTCTCCAGGTGCTAAATCCATCTTCGTTACAAAAACTTGATTCACATCTTGAAAATAAAAAAACAGACAAAGCAGAAGGCTGCTTGTTTGCATGGTGAATATATCAGCCATTTTCTCTGCAAACGCTCTCCATTACTTGACAAAGTTTCAAACCAATGCTTAGAAAGAGATCTTCCTTCTTTTTTAGCAAAAGGACCTTCTTTGTGTTGAAAATTTTTTGGTCCTTGCTGAACTAAGCATTTCACTAAATGTGAGGAAATCGGCTTTCTTAAACGCCCAAAGTCGTGGTCACGAAACAATTCAAAAAAATCTTCATCGTTATTGTTACCTTCAGCGTCATCGTTCAAAGTGACAGTACTCGCCTCAACATTAGCACTCACCTCAGCAAAATTATCAGCGTCATCTGGAATCGATTTTTGCGACGAATTTTCATCCTGATTATCACCACCAATGTCAAGTTCTGTGTTAACTGGATCACTGACACCATCTTGGACGACAGTCACGGGTTCACGATTTTCAGCATCCGATTGATCTTTTGCCACGTATTGCTTTTTCACCCACACATCTAAAGAGCCTCTCATGACATTATCTTCTGCTTCTCTGAGTCTTTTCTTGCGGCGATTTTGAGCCCCGCTTGGTTGTATTCGCTTCATCCGTGGGATCAAATTAGGAGAAATCAACTTACATAAGAAATCAAAACCGAAAACTAGTATAAGTAAAACCAACCGTGGTGTTCAGCAGTAATCGTCGTACTGAAATCAAGCATAACCAATTGGCAGCCTCGCATGCACGCAAGTAGTGCGCGCACGTGACACCGTTATCACAACAAAGAAAGCGTCATCGACTGCGCTAAATCACGCAATGACCAGACGAGCACATTGGCGGGAAAGAGCAGTCAGCCACTGCTAACTCACCATCACCACAATCAATCACACAAGACTATACACGAAATGTCAGCTTTTACTTAAATAAAAGCACATCGAGAAAAACATGTGTAATAATACCAACTCTACAGCTTGGATCTGCTGCCCCCTACAGTGTGCTGCCCGGGGCGGCTGCCCCTATGGCCCCCCCCTAGGCCCGCCCCTGCCTGGAAGGTTAGTAGGCTACCATTAGCTTTCTTAAGACGTAGTAGTAATACTAACACTGAAAAGTTTATATTTCCGCTGATTGTAGCAACGAGCAAAACCTTTCGTTGCAAAAGGAAACGAGATGAAACCACTCGTGAATTTCAAGACTCGTGGACGACCGACTATCTCTTTGTCGAATGGAAGCAGAAGCCTTTGTGCTTGGTTTGTAGTGCAACTCTTTCTACTTCAAAAGACTTCAATGTGAAGGGACACTATAAGTCGCTACATCAACACAAATGTGATAAAACTGTCGGAAAGTTGAGAAAAGATTTGGTGGAAAAACTAAGAAATTCTCTGGGCATGCAACAGAGCGTAGTTAAAAAGCCTATCGAGGAAAAAGAAAACGCTATCACCGCATCTCATGTTGTAACAGAAAAAGTTGCTCGCTATTCGAGGCCATTCACAGATGGCGAGTTTGCTTGAGAATGCATTCAAGACGCAGCAAAGCTGATGGTTCCCAAGCAAGCACACCTTTTTGAAAAAATCAGCCTTTCGAGGACTACCATTGCTAGAAGAATTGAAGAAATTGGCGAAAATATTTCTGAGCAACTACAATCGAAAGGAGATACATTCCAATATTTTTCACTGGCTTTTGATGAAAGCTGTGATATGAGTGATACTGCGCAATTATCAATTTTTATCCGTGCTGTAGCAAAATACCTGTCTGTTCATGCAGATCTTGTTGGACTTATTTCTCTTTATGACACAACACGTGGTGTTGATGTAAAAGAAACTGTGCTAAATGCGCTTCACTATAAAATTCCAAATTTATCACTGTCCAAATTAGTTGGATTGACGACAGACGGGGCAGCTTCTATGACTGGTAAAGAAAATCGTACGGTGGCGCTCTTGAACAAGTACTTGCAAGAATCTGATTTCACCCAGGACGTTATTACTCTTCATTGCTTCATTCACCAAGAGTCTCTTTGTGCTCAAAGTAATGTTACGGACGTTGTTGTGAAATGTGTGAATGAAATTCGGGCAAAAGGATTGAAACATCGCCAATTCCAGTCATTCTTGTTGGAGATGAATGCACAATACAAAGACTTGGTGTATCATTCTCTGGTTCGCTGGTTAAGTCGAGGAAAGGTTTTGCAGCGTTTTCTAAGCCTTCCCGAAGAAATTAAAATGTTTTTACAGGAAAAGAGTCCAACGCTGAAAACCAAAAGTGGCGCAGACGTCTTGACGCTCCTACGTGACAATACTTGGTCGGTGGATCTTACTTTTTCGATAGACATTACGCAGCACATGAACAATCTATGTATCAAAATGCAAGGACGTAACCAATTGCTTCCAGAGTTATTAAATGCAGTCGATACTTTTCAAAGTAAACTGGAAATGTTTCAGAAGCAATTGTCATCTGGCAACATGATCCAGTTTAAAAGTATGTCTTTGTTTTTGGAAAAAACAAAAGCAGACTTGGTTCCTGACTTCGAGAAGTATGCCGTAATGTGTAAGGACCTTCGTGAAAAATTTTCAAAACGCTTTCAAGATCGTAATGGCCGGAAGACGCAAATGAATTTGTTTCAAAGACCATTAAGTATGGATATTGAATATCTTGACGACGCTGACACTCAACTAGAACTTGTAGGCTTGAGGTCAAACCAAGTTTTGCATGACACTTTCCAAAAAAATTCATTACTTGTTTCACTCTCGCCTCGAAGAAAAGACGTATCCAGTTTTGTCGAGAAATGCAAAAGTCTGGATTTGTCAATTTGCAAGCACGTACAGTCGTGAACAGGCATTCTCAATCATGAAAATAAACAAATCTCAGCAACGGACTCTGTTAACAGATGGATATTTAGATTCAGTGATGCGCATCGCTATTCCTCCTTTGAAGCCCAACATTTCAAATTTGGTCCATCAAAATGTCTTCAAAGCAATAGTTTTTCAGGACATTAAATTGTTTTAGTGACAAGTTAATCGCTATTATGTGTTTTTATTAAAGTTTGTTATCATGTGTTTTACCGAAGTTCGTTTACAATACCAACAATTATTCGAAAGTGGCGTGGCAAGCGACAACATTGTTTTGAAAACTTTGGCACGTATTCTCATTTGAGTTGTGCACCTCTGGCCAAGACTATTCTGCTTCAATCTAGTAATTAGTCCAGTTCTTCAACCAAGCATTGCTGGGGCGCCCAGAAGTTTCTCTCATTTCATGTCTCTATCTTCAAAGTATGGCGCAACAACTTTTGAACACATCTGCCTGAACAGTTGTTTCAAGAGATCTGCAAAGCAGCATTTCCTCATCAATCAAAATAGATTCTACGTAACGAAGGTGAACCAACAACTGAGACCATTGGGCGACGTCAGTTGTCTCGTCACACAGAATTGCAAAAAAAATGTAATGCTTGCATCTTTTCGAGAACTCGGAATTCAATGACATCTGCAAGCACATCGGTGCATGCTTTCATGGTAGAGTCGGAGAGAAAAATCTTCGCTCGCCAACTACTATTAGCATTCCCTATTACAAGACTGGCTGCTTTTATCAAGCACGGTTTTAACAACGTTTCGGCAACATTATGCGGTTTCTTTGCTAGAGCAATCATTTGAGCAATTTCAAAAGATGCTTCAACTACTTCAGCAGTTGACGACTGGCAAAAGCTTTCCTTGCTCGCAATATTCATTCTTTTGAAAGAGTCTTCTCGCTTTGAAAAAAATCCAATGGTATGTCGTGATGACCAAAGTATTTTGTTTGAAGATGGCGCTGCAAGCGATTTGGCCTCAGAGCGTCGTTTCTCACAGTTTAAAAGCACATGACTTATTGTGGTACAACTTGACCATTTACTATTGCATCTGTAAAGCTGTACCGCAGGTAATCTTCGCTATGCTTCCTCTTTTTTACATTCATTTCATGCTACCACAATAGGATCAATATATGCTAAACTCTGTAAATAAAAATTTTTGGCGAATTTTAATGATTTTTATTTTACGGTACATTCCACAGAGTATGCACACGTCTTTGACTCATATTGTAGATCAGGGGTCACCAACCGTGTGCCCGCGGGCACCATGTCGCCCGTGAAGGCAATACGAGGTGCCCGCCAGTCTGTTTTAAAATATTCTCAAAATGTTTTCAAAAGTCGATGGTGGCTCAAAAAAAAAAGGTAGCCTAGGGTTGCGAGACATCGGCCACCGAAGTAATGGCAACAGATATGTAATGACACCGCCTGCCAATACAAAATATATCGAACATCAAGTCCGGGATGTTGCAAACTGTAGGATAAGTGCACCCCCACTTTAATCAATATCCAAAAAGTAGCCCGTGGTCCAAGAAAGGTTTGTGACCCCTGTTGCAGATGAATGGAAGCTATAGCAAATGCGATTGTTAAAAGAAATCTTAGATCTCCTTTCCCTGTCCATAATTTGTGAGTTCTTTTGTCACTTTTGTGGCAAACGGTTGTAATCTGTAGAACTGAATACCTCAACTTGAAATCTGAGAGGTGAAGATAAATCACCACTGCTAAATTACTTGTAGGTTGAATTAAATTAGAACTGATGACTGAGATAAAATCTTGCCCTACATGTTGAGAAAGTTGCTTCTTGTATAGTGGAGGATAGCGTCTGAACAACCCTTACAAAAAAAATCCACGTAAATCCAGGTAAAATGTAGGATATTATGGCCGATTCCTGGTAAAATCCAAGTTTATACCAGTAATTGTATAATTTATACCGGAATAAACTGCGACTACAGCCCAATAAAATCCTGGTATTGCCTGGTGTATTTTACATCATCGATTTCAGTACCGATAAAATCCAAGTTTTTACCGATAATTTCAAGTTTGCCCTGATGTTTTATAATTAAATCCCAATAAAATTCTGATATTTCCCGGTAAATATAAAATTACAGGCATCAATCCCGGTAAAATCCAAATGTGTACCGGTAATTATACAATTACTGGTATAAACTTGAATTTTACCAGGAATAGGCCATCATATCCTACATTTTACCTGGATTTTTTTTGTAAGGGAAGCTTCTTTTTTGATTGGTGTGCGTCTGAATAAGCTTCCCTCCCTTTTTGTTATTGTTGTTGGAAGTGAATATTTACATCATTTTCACTTTTTCGTGTGTTGCAATGACGTCACAATTATAATCCAGAGACTTAATTTTTTGTTGCTGATAGGAAGAATCGCTTCTTTTGATTGATGGGAATTGTCTGTTAGCACAACTTTTTAGTAATTTTAGTTACAAAGCAAAATTACGTAAATGCTTTAAATTTTCTTCTAACTCTCGTAAATACAACTGAAAACAGAAACGAGAAAGCACAAATTGTGGCTTTCTTATTGATAGTTATCAATCTTAATTCTAAATCTGAAAAATGCGTTTGGTTTATGTTAAAACCATGCGTATAAAATTCGTACCTTACAAAGCAATTACCGGTACCAACAATACTTCAAAGTTCCCGAGAAATATGAACTACTCTTTATTTAAACACCTGCTGAGAAAGACTATAAGCAACACCGTAGATGTGTAAAACAAATTATTGGCATCACCTTATCTATCCTTGAAGAATTTTTCTGCTTTTGTATACACTTTCCAAAGTGATAAAATCCTTCACGCTCCCTTGTAAACTATGCATGCCACTCAAGGAGACGCACCGCCAATCTAAGAACCCCAGTGCTAAATGAAATAATTTCCATGCACTTTGAGCAAAAAAAGAAAAAAGGAAACATTTGTTAAAAAACTCATGCTTTCAAAACTTTAAATGATGGGCAAAAAATAACTTTTTGGTGCATCGTAAAATCAGCTCAAATCAATAAATAATTTGTTTTACAGAAAGGACCTGCTTGCTATCTCCGAAAAATACTTTTAATTGCGTTTCTTCAATAATTAGTTTTTGAGAAAATAAATAAAATACAATGTGCATTCAAGCGTTCCTTGTGACATCATCTTTACCCCAAAATAGGTAAAATTTTTCTCATTTGCAAAGTTGAAAACTAAATTTCGTTTGAGCAAAAAATTGTTTTTATCCGTCAAAAAATGCAAATTTAAAAAGTTTAACTTTTTTATGACCTCATCATGTCGTCACGGACCCTCTTATGACACTCACCCAAAAGCAATGATCAATCGCACCAAGTTTCATGTTTGCACGCTCAGCAGTTTCGGAGGAGTTGAAGCGAACGAAAGAACAAAAGAATGAACGAACGCACAGACAGATACTTTATAAAAAGGGTTCCCAAACTTTTTTTGTTGACGGCGCCTTTTGAAAACTTATCAATATTCGCGACGCCGTAATGAAGGCAAAATTTGCAAATTTCAAGTTTCTTCATAAAGTTATATTTACCGTATTTGCCGGTGTATAAGTCGACTCGTTGTATAAGTCGACCCCCTAAAATTCGACGGAAATTTACGATTTTATGATAATACAAAGTTGAATTTCATGACTCGGTGTATAAGTCGAGGTCGATTTTTTAGGTCAATTTTTGATCGAAAAAGGTCGACTTATACACCGGCAAATACGGTAAATCATGTTTATTGTTCAAAATGCAAAATACTGAAAAACATTTAATGGAAGCAGTGGGTTTGTTGCTCTGTGCTTATTTTATTAAAGCGCGATGCAATGTTTGATATTGCAACACGCATCTCGCGTTCAATGCCAATCTTATTGCGGTACCTAGACTTGATCATTGCTATCGCAGAAGAATCGGCTTTACACAAATATGACGTTGCAAACGGCACAAGAGCACGGAGAGCTTTACAGCCTACAAGTGGAAATTCAGTTCGAGCCTTAACCCAAAATGAAATGAGTGAATTAGGGTTGTACAGTATATGCTTTTCAAAGTGAGATCAGAAGTAAGGTCGATAAATTGTTCAGCTTTTAGAGATGTAAACCTCCGAGGGGCATTTGCATTATCAACAATAGGATTTCTTATCCAACTGTTCTTTTCCATGTCTTTGGAAAAATTTTTTTCAAAATGCGAGATCAGAGCATCCAAATGCAAACACAGCACAGTCTTCATATCACATTCATCGGTATTATGCAGGGAAAAATTGCCGGATTGCGAGTTTAAATGGGATTTTAAAAGTGGATAACTATCACATTGCTTGTTATTTATCAACAGATCAGTTTTCTTTGAAAAGCTGTAATTTTGTCATGGAGTTGCAGAAGGTAAGTATCTTTTCCTTGAAGTGAGACGTTCAATTGATTTAATTTTGCTAAAATATCACAGGGATATGCCAATTGAGTCAGGAAAACTTCAACCTCAAAGGTAGCAGCAAGTGCATGATTTTCTTCTTTTAAAAATAGGAAGATTTCGTTTCTCAATTCATACACACGCAAAAGAACTTTGCCTTTGGAAAACCACCTTGTATTGCAACAAAACAATAAATTGTTGTGGTCTGCTCCTAATTCATCGCAAAGACGTTGGAAAAGCCGAGCTTTAATGAAGTTCACAATTTTGACAACTTCAGGCACTCCATCAAGGTCACCACTGAGCTGTTGCGAAGCCAGCGCCTCTCGGTGTATTAAGCAGTGGGTCCACTTTGCGTTGACGGCAACGCCCTGCACTAACGTTTGCAGCTCGCCAAAACGACCAGACAGAGCTCGGGCTCCATCAGTACATAAACCGAGATAGTATTTCAACTCGAGGTTTTTCTCCAGAAAAAAATTGTTCAGTATTGCAAACAATTCATGTGCTTTGCAATTTGTCAAAATGGCCTTACAAAAGAGCAAATCTTTAACGATGATGTCGTCGTTATCAATAAAGCGTACGCAACAAATCAAAAAGCATCTTTATCACTGGTACTGGTTGTTGCTTCATCTAACTGTAAGCTGAACTCATTTCCACGTATTTTTGCTACCAGCAAATCACTGATATCATTCGAATTTTTGTCGATTCTCCTGCAAATGATATTGTTTGAGAGTAAAACAGCTTTTAGTTTTTGAGTTACTGATTTTCCAATCTAGAGCTTCCGTGCTTTGGCGGAAGCCGGCAACTTCGCTTGTTGTGTCCTTGGGCAAGGCACTTAGCGGGACGCTCCACCTTCATGTGGAAGACAGGTGGCCCAGATACCTCGGAAATAGCAACTCCCAACCGAGTGCGGACCAACCGTCCAAAACATAGCAATACAATTCGCTTTCTCGTGAACGGAGTTTTGACCTAAAAAAATATATTTTTGACTTTATTTTAGCAAAATTTTGACTTTATTTTGACCTAACCGCTTTCGCCTATTATTTATGTCTTGTGGCACTTTTTTCATTAAAAATGTTTTATAATCCGCAATTTACATAAGTTATTAAAGAAGAAGGTAGCCTACTTTAAACATTTTCTCAAGCACTCAGTCTTGAAGCTGATGCAACAAAGCGACGCATGACGTCAAAACCTAGGATAACGAGCCATTGTGTGTACTGGTATCAATTAGTGTGTAAAACAAAAAATGCGTTGTTGTCGCAATTGTACTGTACATTAACAGTCTGTCTATGATGTTTTTAACGAAAGCCACACAGTATAATTAACAGGACTTTTTATTGTAATACAGCATCATATATTGTTTTACGTTCTTAACATCAAAATTTCTGTCTCAGTAATTTACTGAGCACAGAAAACGACCTCTCAACAGCAGCAGAGGTTGGCTGGGCTTTTTGCAGTAGTGCGTAGCTTGTTGGGTCAATTGTCAAGTTGGTACAGTTTATTATTGTTTCTAAATCAGAGTTGGATAGTCGTTTTTTAATGTAATTTTTAATTGCCCACGGATCATCATCGAATTGCATATTCTTCAGCAGTCTGTATGCTTCGGTTGTCGTGCAGGCACTTTCTTCTAAGAACTCTACGTTGGCTGCTAGAGTCCGGTATTGATTTATTGTAACCAAGTCCGGCACCAAATCTTCCATATTGATAGCGTCTTTTGCTCTGCTGACAAGAGGCCTGCACTTGGCCAATTGTTGACAATGGTACGAACAGCTGGAAGGTTCTCACTGTAATATATGGCAGCTCTAAGCCAAGTTGCCCATCTTGTAATTACAGGGTCAGGAGGAGATGGCAGACCAGCATCATGAAAATCTTTCTTGCGATCTTTGTTTTTGATTGTTTCTGCCTTGATCGTTGCTATTATTTCATCGATATTTTTAAAATGAGCACGCACACGCATAGCGCAGTTATGTAGTAAGTGCACAACGCAGGTGACATGCATCAAAGAAGGGTATAATTCCTTTAATGTCTTTCCAGCCAAAGACATGTACCGAGCAGCATCAGTCAAGAACAATGAAAAATTCTCGCGTTTTATTTCAAGTTGTCGCAATATGTCATCCACAGTGTGCGGAATAATACTGCTATTAACATTGCTACCGCTGTCAAGTGGATGGCAATCAACGAGGAATGTCTGATTTGGGGCATCTAAGCTGCCCACAAGCACACTAATATACCTTTGTTTAGCAATCTCTGCTTCATCCACAATTAAAAAATTTTTTGTCACGAAGTAATTCTTAAATTTGTTCTTTTTGGGATGCTAATTTAGCAGCACATGCCCGGGCTGAAGTCTCCGAATGCAATACATTTCCCATTGTAGCAAACAGAGACTTTAAAGAAGGATGATTCAGTTTATGAAGTGGGATATCTGCAGCTAAGAATGAAGAGACAACCTGTCCCTTGAAGTTTACTTGATGGAGTTGCAAAAAGGTCTGCTTACTTTGGGATTTGCTCTTCGTCTCCAATTTTCTTTGGTGTTGCTTACTTGTTCGGTGGCTTTCCACAAAAAACTTTTTGTCGCATTTGACTAACGCGTCGCAAAGGTTGCATCGCAAGTCGCGGGCAGGAGTTGCCGAAAATTCATCCGGATATTCCTGGCAAATTTGCCTAACTTTCGCTCTAGAAGATTTGGCTTGTTTTGGCATTCTTTGCTTTGCAAGCTACGACTTAAAAAGACCACGTGTACAGAGCGAAAAGGTTTTATAGGAATAGATTAATTGTCAAACAATTATGTGTTTATGCATCAACGACGATGATTTCATGCATAATAAGTGCTGTTTCCTTCTCAATTACCGCACGCATTTTTACCATTGTAACTATTTGAGAAGTTTAAAATCAAATAAAACTGCGCATAAAATTTTAACGGCAGCTTAAAAATTCAAAAAAATATAAATTTGTTCGTTTTTGTAAGGAAATTCTTGATGAAGAGAATTTTGACAAATTTTGACTTCATGCAAAATTTTGACTTATAAAATCTACCAAAACAGACTCCTGAACACCTGAAACGAACGTTAGTACACGTTTGATCATGTAACAAGGTCCTGAAAAAATTTTGACTTTATTGACTTTAGCGGGCCCTAGTGATAACTTACGAGCGAAAAATTCGCTTGGTTTTCCAGATAAGTTGTTGTGGTTTGTTGTTTAGTGGCGTTTTAGTTTACTAGGCAGCATACATTTCGCAGCTAAAACTTTGCAACAAATAACACATTGTGGATGCTCAACGCCTTCCCTTTCGGCGACTCTAAAGCCAAAATTGAGATAACTACTGTTGTATTTTCTAGTCTTCTTTCTTCCACTTTTCTCTTTCTTGACATCAACTTTTATCTGTCTCTTCAGAGATAAAGTATCAGTAAGAAATGCGTCGATTACAAAGCCAATAAATATTCAATACTTTACTGCAGATATTGTTTGACACTACGGAAAGTGTTATTTTCTACAATCGTGTGATTGCTACAAAAAATATCAGCAAGCTATAACATTGTAACAAGTTGCTAACAACTTTCGCACTGTAATTATTAACCCGCTAACAAGCTGCTGCTAACCACGCACTGTAATTTTTTTGTGAAGAAAGCAGCGAATGTATCGCCTTCTCGTATAATACAGTATATGACCCACTAACAGTAGATTGCAGCGGAGGCCACGAAACAGCAGTTAGGCTGCTAGTACCCTACTCTGTCCTTTTCACCAAGGAAATTGCCCTGTCTAGGCAGGCGTCACGGACAGAGAAAGCAAACAGATAATTCTACGCAAGCTGGAGAGCCAGGCAGTTTTTTCCTCATCCAGGTAGTTCCAAGGTGAATTTAGAAATCCACAAACATTATAAAAGAATTCAACCAACTTTCTTTATTTTCGGAATCTCAGCAGAATGAGAGCTGATTCAACAAATCTTTGGAGGAAAGGAAAACGTATGAAAATTTCTAAAAATGTCCTCGCTTAATTTATATCGAAAAGTCACGAGTTACACTTATGGCTAGCTTAACACAAAGAATTTTTCACGCTACGCCTAATGAAAACCAGCCTTTAATCACGTCATGCAATGCTCATGCGATTGCAAACAGCCAATGAGGGATTTCTCTTGATTCACACCAACATTTGGGCAAGAATTGAAAACAGAATTTAATTACAATTTTACCATAATCAAATAGAATACGCAGAGAAGCGCTGTCTTTCTTAATTATTTCCTCAAAGATGGGCAAAAATTTCCGCCGAATTCTACTTCACTCAGGTTTATAAAATTGAACAGGCAATTATATTAATGCAAGAGGCTAGCGATGCACATAGCGAACTGCAGACAGTGACACTGTTTCGACCGATCAGGTCTCTTCAGTGCAGTTGGTGACCGACAAGAAGCTAGAGGCTTTTAATAAAGCATAGCTTAGACCGCCACACTTGTGGGATCTATACTAGATCCACTTGGTGGAAGGTCTGTCAGTACTCTGCGAAGCAGTATCACTCGTGAATGAGTGGCGGTGTCGCAGGTGCACTAAGTCTAGCAACTGCTAGAACAATAGTGCTGTCACAGCCTAGTGGTCACAAAGTCTTGCATGTATAGTAATGCAAGTAGCTAGCGATGCACATAGCGAACTGCAGACAGTGACACTGTTTCGACCTATGAGGTCTCTTCAGTGCAGTTGGTGACCGACAAGAAGATGACGAGTGATAAGACGAGTGACAAGACAAGACGAGTGATACGGCTTCACAGAGTACTGACAGACCTTCCACCAAGTGGATCTAGTATAGATCCCACAAGTGTGGCGGTCTAAGCTATGCTTTATTAAAAGCCACTAGCTTCTTGTCGGTCACCAACTGCACTGAAGAGACCTGATAGGTCGAAACAGTGTCACTGTGAACAGGAAATTGTTAAACAATATATTACATTGTGAAGTGTAACTACGTAACCTGTTCATGAACAACTCTTCCAGACAATATTTTTCCGTTTAAAAATTTCGAGGTACAGAGCGGACTTGACAGCGACAAATGCAACGACTTTCGCACGCTTTCGCGGCGCCCCTGGCAAAGTTTCTCGGGGTCCAGTTTGGGAACCGCTGGTTTATAGTATAGAGTTTGACTATGCACACCTTTTTTTCTTTCTTGCTTGAATGCGCTGTGCCACACCAAGAACGCTTTTTTCTTAAATGCGTTTTACCAGCACAATAGGAAAGTTGCATATGACGTCACACATTGCGCACCAAAAAAAGTGGCTGACCAAAAACTGTAATTTTTGCTGGAAAGGTAAAGGGCGAACACCAACTTTTAGGGTTTTTTGAAAACTAATGAGAAATTAAATAAAAATTGGAATGAATTATTACTAGTTGGATCCTCAGATACAAATAAATTTAATCAAAATTTGGTTGAGATTAGGTCTTTCAGTTGGCTAGTCTAAGCTTAGTACTGGGTGCCAATTTAAAAAACTGCCCCTAAAAGAAGTGCCATCTTAATACCATTTGTTCCTGAGTTAAAAATAACTCAATACCAATTAGATACTCGTCAGTAGACTAGCAAAAACAACCGATATCTGATCATCACTACCAGTACCGTAAGCTTGCTTGTTGTGTCCTTTGGCAAAGCACTTAACGGGATGCCTCCATCTTTATGTGGCAAACAGGTGATGGGGTCAAGCAGTCCACCCGTTGTGGTGGCCCAATCTGACGAAAGACATGCAAACAGAGCATGAGCTCATACACATGAATAAATGAATCGGTACCGTAAGTTTTTAAATTACCCTTGTTTCAGCAGTCTAGACCAGGGGTGGGCAAACTACGGCCCGCCAGAGCATTTTGTGCGGTCCGCCAACACTTGTAGGAACTTCCACATGTCTAATGTGGAAGTGCCGTTTCGCGACAGGAGGAACACTTGCCGTATTAAAGAGCCAGAAACTTTAAAAGCCATCATTAAAAGAGCCGCTACGCAATTCTTAGTTTGAACTGACACATTTTCCGTCCAAATAAAGGGTGATGACGTTTTTTTTTTGGACACCATCACTTTCAAAGTCATATAATACGACATTGCATGAAGTTATCGCAAGATTTTAAGCTAATGCAAGCTCTTGCATTATATACAACTATAGGAAGATTTTAAGCACTGACCCTCGGCGACTTTTGAATGGTCAATGCGGCCCTCGGCCAACTCATAAATGGTCAATGCGGCCCTCCGACTAAAAAGTTTGCCCACCCCTGGTCTAGACAATAGCTCAAAAAAATGTTTAGGAAGTAGTTAAGGTCACAAAATTACATCTGATGTATCAATACGACTGGTCTGCGAGGACTATTGACACAAAATTTCAAAAAGTAATTGATTTTATCCATTAATATCTAATCCAAGATATGACAAACCGTACTGAAGCCCTGTCATTTAGGCTACAGTATAATTTAAATTTACAACTTTTCAGTTTGCTTATGTAATTGAATATACTGTATAAGTTGCATATTACCGTTAAGTTAAACTCAGCATCCCCAAACACGCTGGTTAATCTAATATGAAACCCCCACAGAAGCTGGCTAAAAATAAGCCTGCATGTTTAGCCCATAAAATTAGCCCTACTATTAGCAATAACAAGCAAACCTTAGCACCTCTTACTTTATTTTGACTTCAGATTCATTCCTTAACATCAATAAAACAACATTATTAACGTCCATTTAACAACTGTCAGGTTTATCTATTTGATTTGCAAAAAACGATATCACTCCTATTCAATTCAATGCAAAAACACTAAAAGTGGTTAGCCACTTTTTCCAAAGCGCATTTTGATGTTGTTTGATCACGTGCGTGCAACCTTCCTATTGAAGGTGTTCATGCTTAATCATTTGCGACAGATAAATCACATGCGTTAACCTTTCATTGCTACTAAAATCTGACTATCCAAAAAAAAAGATATGCACTAGTAATCCAGTGGCAGTAACTACCTTTGAGTGTGATCATAGCACTTAGCAGCAAAAAATTATTTTGAGCATTGTAGTCTGGTCAGGGACTAATGAAAATTTTTTGGGGATATTACATAACTTTTTCCAGAGTAAAATCTCATCATGTGCAAGGAAACATTTTTGCTTCTGCTTTTCGACCAAGAAAAACGTTTTTTTCATAAACGAAAGCCAGCCCTACCCTTTTAGAGATTTTTGATAGCAGATTTTGTTTTCATTTTCTCAAAAAATGAGCATTTATAATTGATAGGCTGTTTGCACCAGCATATAAACTAATCCTTGTTCAAAAGTTGGAAGATCGGGAGCACAGGCCAAACTTAAATGTAATAAAATCCCAAGTTTAAGAAAAGATCAAAATAAAAACAATAACAGCATCAGTTTGTAAAACTGGATATAAAGGGAACGTTTTTGCTTGAAAATAGCTCAATAGACGCCTATTGCAACAAGGTTTATGACTTTTGGCGAAGGCATATTCCCCCTTAAAATGACCAAATTTCGGATAATATGACCAACATTTTCTCCATCTCTCTTGCTACAGTACAGTATTTTTTCCCGCCACGCACTTATAACTTTACCTTTTCAACATATTGTTACATACTGTACTTGGTTTTACCGTCACAGTACTGTACTTTGTTTTCCTGCCAAAGTCACTCTGTTACTTCGGTTGAAAGATGAATTTGACGGTATTTGGACTTCTTGTGGTTTTCGGCCTCGATTCAGGTGCGGTTATGGCAGGTTCGGTTTTTATAACCATTCGGATATTATGACCAAAATGGTCATATTAAGCGGCGTCTACTGTAATTATTGATGTACAGCACACTTGTACACTGTAAATGAGATTTATTTGTTTCGTTTTTTCTCGGCCATGGTCCCAGTTAACCGACATCTGGCTTTACAGGGTCCGTGTTAACCAAGTGAAACTGTAATTTCTTTTCACACGAAAATGTTTTTACAAGTCAAGAGCATCGTGAAACACGCACGAATTATATTAAGTGTCATCGTCTGTAAAAGCACAAAGAGTCATCGCATTTAAAAACAGAAAACTTCACAAATTCCGCACCATCAATATTCTACTGCAATTTATACAACGCACACATTATCAATGCAGAGAGCACCACCGGTTTTCACACATAATACATTATTTTGCGGCCGTCGAATCCGCACTAATAAAAAATAGTGGTAGGTTAGGCTACTTAAAATCTCCGCCGCAACGTGTACTTCGAAGCCAAATGTGAGCGAATCATAACTCAACAAAAAACGCTTGGAGAGCATGTCCGTGCAGTGATTAAAACTCATTCATTGGCAATTTTAACCCACTTCTTATTTGCATGAGCATTGTGTGCAGCCAGATGAAAGAAAAATTTTAATCACGGGCAACCGATCCTCTTTTTTTTTCATGACAGGTTAATAGACAGAATGACGGGCCTACTGACAGGTTAATAGAAATTTGTCACAAAGAAAATATGCAATATTAGATTGCCAACCAACATTAGAGAAAAATATTAACTGCAACTGCTAGAAAACTACTGATTTCACATGAGTATGCAGGGAGTGGGCAAAAAAAGCAATGGGTCACTTAATTTCTGAAAACGCTGCAAGTCGAGGGTGGCTAACTCGTCCAAGAACGCTGTAAAATCTTGCAAAAAATCGACTGCCAGAAGTTGCTACTAAAGTCTGGCCCCACCAAAACTTCTTACCGGCAACTACGTGACTGATTGATTTAATAGTGGCCGCTTATTAATAGCTGTCTTAATAACTAGAGGTGGATTTAAGATAAGCCAAGGGATGCAGCTGTCTCGGTTTCACCCTTCCAGACAAGTCCTATAATCTCCTTTTGGTCCTTCCAAGTATTGATCACCAAAGTCTTCACCAGTAACTTTTGGGTCACAATTGTAATTTTGAAGAGGTTACTATACCTCATCACATCCAAACAGAGATGATTTCCAAAAAAAGTCTTCACTTCTAAGTGTGGGGCCGAAACCCTAGTTTACATTTCTACCTAATCCAGACCTTCCAAATAAAAAACAAAGATCTCAATAGAGTATGTGGCCAAAAGAGGGCTCCTTAAAAAACCCTGCCTCATGCCCCTAAGATTAAGATCCACCAGTGACAATAACCATTACCAGTACATTTCCTACAAACCACGTTACCGTGTACCAAATCGAACGTTAAAGAGTACTTTTAGCAAATAGTAGAATCCAAAGGCAATGAATCATCTCTTTTTTTAATCTAATTCTGAATTGCACACTCGTAGACTATAGGAAGCAGTAATAAAATCCAAAACTGACTGGGAGAAAAATAGAATCAGGTAGTGTTTACTTTGATCACGGACTTTGCAGGTTGAACCCCTGATATAAAATTAATCACGATACATGATATAAATGACTTGAAAGTATTTATCAATGTAGAAAATTTATTGTACCATGAACAAAAAGCAATAAAAGATTCCAATGTGATACTCATGCATGTACAGAAGCTAGTCAACTTGACATTGGCTGTCGAAGTTATGCGGTGAAGAACATCTAAATTGTGGAACGTTTTTTGGAGCCCATAGGGACCAGTGCTGACACCCCCGCGCCTCTGTTTGCGTTAAAATATCACTTGATGAAGGTTGCAACAATGATGCTATGAGGTGTAATCACCAATATGCAAAATAAGATTTATATAAACCTCTACATGTCATAACTTAATATTTGTTAAGATACTGCAAAAAATATTTTCAGCAAAATTCAGCAAATCAATGATCCAGGATACGTAGGTTGCCGGATACAATTTTGTTTTCCAGGAAAGCTCCGGACGGGATATCAATCCGCTCACCATGATTAGCGATAATGATTACCGTTCCCTGAAATTAGAGAAAACGTTACGCGCACGGCAAGACAAGATAAGACCAAGAGCCGAGTTTTAATTTGCGCAACACATAAACGTAAGTCGAAGTATTCTTGCTTCTTGCTCCTTAGAACAACGCTCTCCTTAACATGCGTTTAATGGAGTGACAAAATAAGCCACAGACCTAGTAAACAGTTGAAATGAGTATCAGTCCTGAAATTTCTGAACTCCGATAATGGAACTGAGAAAGTTAAATGCGAAATTCCAAATCTCTTCTTGCGTATGAGCTCATGCTTTGCCTGCGGTCTTTCGTCATAGCGGGCCACCATGGCGAGTAAACTGCGAGGTCCCGCCACAGCCCTGCCACACAAAGATAAAGGTATCCCGCTCAGTGCCTCACCCAAGGACACAACAAGAGAACTTGCCGGCTTTTTTCCACACTATTGCTTTCCTGCTGGGCGCCGAAGCATTTTTTATGCCTTTTGTTATGATTCCAAAAGGGAATTTAACCCAGATCTATCGACTGCGAAGCGGACGCTCTAACCATCACGTTACCATGCTGGTGAAATTCTAAAAAAATGCTGCTGCCTTCGCAACTCTTTCGCAAAGGTGGCTGAAGATATGACCGGTCAAGAAAAACACGTAAACATTTTTGCAGGGCACTAATCACGTTTCTTTCATGGCACGGTTACGTCATTACCTACCTTCACTGTGACATCTTTTCCGAAAGTGACGTCGCCGCTGACGGTTAGATGATCCAACTCGAGCATGTCGGGAATGGTAGAAAAACGGCTCAAAAACTTATGCACCTGAAATGGCAACAAGTCAGTGAGCTTCTGATATCGCTAGACTCGGCCGGCATCAAAACCTTCGATTATACAATGTACACCGAACAAATTCTGTTCGTGCAAGCTACCGCGTTGCAGTTCATTTCTACAGCAAATACAGAAATCTTCGTAAAGTCCATTTTCTAAAATCAAAATATCCACAAAATCAACAGAGGATTTAGATTCGAATGTTAAACTGCCATTCTCTTGATTATTTTTGATTGCCCTCCACTTTATTGAAATAGACTAGAGGCATAAAAAAAATGATACTGATCCACGCCGCAATCCAATCACAGTCCAGCAAGAGGAAGCGGCAATCCCTTTCGAACCAGTAATGCATGCAAATTAAACACCGGTGGACCCACCACCAATAAAGTGCGGGGGCTCAAAAGTTGCCTCTTACGTTATACTGGGTGAGCAGTCCCACTGTCCTAACACGGTGAAGTACCGAAATGATAGCCACGCCTAAACTTTACAGCCACTGAGCCAAGCTTGGAAACATCAGCAAGATCGCAGTACGCCTTTATGTTGCCCAGTTTGAGCATTTCGTGCGCACCTTTGAGAAATGTTCATCGCCTAACTTTACGAGTGGAGTGGTGGGAAACTGCCGGAGAGTGCTCATCCTCATTGTGCCGTGGACGAGTTCGTAAAGATTGCTCATCACCAAGAGAAGATCGGAGGTCTTCTTCACGGGAAGAAAGCGACTCCTTGGAACGTTTACACCTGCGAAAATACCGATCGATAAACGCTAGCAACCATCACCCCAGCCGCTTAATACATTGTTAACAGCCACTGGATTTAGTTTGAATTATTGTCGACAACTAGGGCAGGGGTCCGAAACCTTTTTCGAACAACGAAATGGTTTAGGGCAGGCAGTACTTTGCGGACGGGCCTTCGATGTGTTATACTTTCAACTGCAGCCTCTTCTAAAAATCTTAACACACTTTCGGTTTTTCAAACCGCTTCCAAAAGCGAAAGTAAAGGCAAACTGACAAAAGATCTATCTGTGGCACGTGTGCTCGTGCAAGTTAATACACGATAGATGATGCAGCAACTTGAAAGAATATTTTTGCAGTGTTACCAAACCACTAGATTATGTATTTTTTCTGCTGGCCCCAACGGGTCCCCACCCCTCAACTAGGCGACGACAAAAAGTTTTAAGGGCCACGATGGTCTTATTTATTGGTAACTTTTAAAGCTTGTTTTCACAGTATGCCTAAGAAATAAAAATGCTTTATAGAGGCCATGAAACAAGACGGGTTAAATCATCAATCCAAGTGTTTAGATGAGAAGCTAGAGCAAAAGTCTTACCATTTTGCACTGCAGCATAAATCCCAACATACTTACCGATGGCATTGTTAAAGCTTTTAATTCCAGCACCACTTGCCGTTTCAAGCTGAATCACATTTGTGCCATTAGGAAGTCTCTGCAAAAGAATGCATCGGTAAGGGACGCATGCTTCGTCTATACAGTAGTTCGATTTGACAAACAAAGCTTTCTACGAAAATGAAGATGCCCTGCAATTTTATCAAGTGCGTAGAAAAAAAAATGGAGCGATAGCAAACATCAAAAACATTACTAAAAATTAAATCTTATCTTTTGTTCTATTGGTGAGTAATAATTACCACACAAATTGCTTCGGTGGCGGCTTTAGTTAGGCAAACGATTCGTCGGCCAGAACGGCCAACATCATCACAGCAAAAACGGTAACTTATTGACAACATACTAATGGAATTTCAAAATGGCTACCTATACAAGGTTTGCCAATTATGACTGTCGAATACTTAATCTATTAAAAGGCAATAACTGAAAGTGGTAATTAGATAAAAAAATTGAAGTAGGCTAACGAAATACATGATAATGGCATTGGAGTATCGTAACTGCAAATCCTATTGTCTTATTATATCTGGCACACATAAGGTTCTACTATCGTTTCCGTTGATGACATGAGCGTTTTTGTTGACAAGCCAACTTTCCGCGAAGACGCGTTTTATGTAGCCTTAAAAACGGTACTCCGTAATCCAAGCTATTCTGTGATCCCAAGTAATGAAGAGCTCATAAGCAGATTTCTTTGGTCTTTAGAAAGTAACATCTCTCTTGCAATCGTCTAATCGTGACTTCAAATCCCATTTCGTTGGGTTGATGCAAGTAAACTTGCAGTCACGACATGGAACTTCGTATACTGTTCCTAATATTTCCTTTTCAATGAGAGGGTCTTTGGGATAAGAAAATTTAGCAATAGTGGAATGGGATTTCACGGTTAACCTTACTCCCATTTTATTAAGAATACGTTTAATTTTATCAGAATCTTTAAGAAGATAAGGCATGCAATAAATGACGCAAAGGGGGCGTTTCTTAAAGAAAAAGATTTCTTCGTAAAGTCAAGAGAATAACTCCACCGAAAACCGTTGAGTAGGCAGGTGTTTTGAACCTGTTTGTAAAATCTATCTGTGAGAATGGTTTGTGACTTGTATTTCATCCTATTGTGTAAAGATTTTGTAATAGCAAATTTTTGATGTTTTGGGTGACGTGATGAGAAGGTACCAATAATACTTGGTAGGCTTCTTCAAAACTGTGGTTGAGAGTGAATTGTTGGGCCTTGTTACTGAAAAGTGTGTCACTACTAAATAATTGTGAAATAATGAGAATAGCAAGAAATACAGGCATGCACTTACATAAACCAACTACATCAAAAGAAATGATATAATCTTGCTCATTACAAGTGAAATCGCGAATGTTTACAAAATCATAAGGATCTTTTTACAGTATATTCACATTGCAAAACGGGAATAAGATACCCAGTTAATGTTAAGACTTATTATAAGTTGGTGATCTAAAGGAAGAGAAAATAGGCCTGAGAAGAACATCAACACATTAAGTATTTTTGGGGTAACTTCTTTTGCGCACTTCAACGAATAATAAAATGGGGTAGATTTTTTGTTCGTTCACAAAATGCCACAGCAATTTGTTGACATCTTTTTCAATCGTTATGATTGAGTTGACAGAAATTTTCTGATAGGTGATCTGATTAATAAGAAAATTTAGCATCTTGTTTTTGTATTCTGTGGCATCAACCACAACCGTCGCGTTACCTTTCTCACATTTCAAAGCAAAACGTTTTCTTTCAAGGATACGTCAACTTTGCCCAATCTCAAAGCGAAAACGTTAGCCTATACAGGGTACAACCCATGTAATTTGTGTGGCAAACATTGCTCACCGGTACAACAAAAGATAGTCTTTTAACACATTACTATCAACAACCTCTATTGGCATCCATAAAAATGTTCTCGCACCACGTTGATTTAAGAATAGGATGAGCAGGATAAAAGGGACACGGATATCAAATCCATTTAAAACAACTTTTCGTCACTACCCTCACAAGCATTCTTAAGAGCGAGGCCGGTGCAGCCGATTGATCAATGTTTTTCAACACAACATAACTGACGAGAGTCAATGGTGGACGATGGCAGCCGAGAAATAATAAATTGAAGCTTCGTGTTTGAAGCAATTCCAGTCTTTTCGTATTGCACCGAAAAAGATAATACTAGTTGCAATATTAACTTCAAGGTGTAAAATAAAGAATTGGCAAATCCGTCAGTTAATTAAATTACTTCCTCCAAAGGCCGAAACAATAACTGGTAAATTAAACTAAACTACAATATTTTAGTTTAGGTTTGAAGTATTTTGGTTTAGCTTGTGTATGGGGTAGTTAAGCGCAAAAGCGAAACATTTAAAATTTTTAAAGTAGTCACTGGCATTACTCCTATACTCTTGTTTTTTACCAAGAATACAAACCTTGTTATTCACTATGATCTCCATATCAATTTGCTTGTTGTCAGTGAGCCGTTTCACAGCCGATAGGCTCATCCACAAGTTGTTAGTGTTAAATATTTTAAACTTGGAAACGCTTTTGAACTCATCGACGTGTTCTTTTGGAACTTGAGCGATTTCCAGCAGACGAAGTTTGTTTTCGTATTCAATTAACGTACCACCCTGAAATATAAAGCAAGAGACTTGGCTCAAACGTCAAAACAAGGCAGAGCAAGAGGAGGAGGCGATGGCATCACTACAATCCGTAATGGTCGGGGCGAACCTTTAATAAATCACTTCAAAATTTCAAAGATATGGCTTCCAGGAACCACTTTGCAAGGACGTTTTTAAGACTTAATACAAGTGTGTCATCACGTAAAATAGCGACTCAAAGCAAACTGTTCCAAGTGACGCCCTGTGAAAAGAGTCACTTTCCCACCTTCATAAAACTTTGACAGTTATTTTTAAGGACCGTAACCAATGGAACGTAATGGGGGTTTGAAAGTTTGATAGTGGTTATTTTTAAGGATTTTAATGTTCCATCGGTTAAAACTCTAAAATTGATCGATAAATACGGGATAAAACTTGGAACGAAGGTACAACTGGGGCACAGCGAGTTGGAACTAGTAATCTGCGATTGCTAGGTCGTACCTTGACATCTGCTCGTGTCTTATCGGTGACTTCCATCACAAACTCGACTGGCTTGTCCTTCGAAGCTGAGTTGACCAGCATGTTCAAAATGTCTGAGAGTAGAAAGGTTAAGGCGCCGCAGCAAACACGAACAGAAGGTAGAGATAATTAAGCAAGCTTATACCAACACGGTTAGGTCTTTTGACAGCGAAACGTACAAATACGTCTCTTTCTCTCATCAAACCACTGAACGGGAAAAGCCTTTCTGCTGCACATAAAACTCAGCCTGCAGCGCATGACAACAAGTTTCGTAAATTTGAGGTGAGCAACAAGTACAGAATTTTCCTGTTGTTAAATTTGAGATAAAATGACTTTAAGTAGTTATAATTACAGTTAAAAATATATCGAAGTCTTGATTACCAAGTGCTCTTTGGAAATATGCTGATGCAATTAAACTGAAAGCACGCTAAAAAAAAGTCGTTTAAATGCTAATTAAAGCACATATCTCTGTATTTAGACTTTCGAATTGATTTATATTAACGTAAATTAGAACCTTACCGTATAACTGCTTCCCCGTCGATTATGTCGGAAGAAGCCAAATTACATTATTAAAACAGCAATTAGAACTAGAGTTTAGGCGGCTGAGAAATTAAGTAGTGCGCTTACCATAATCGCACACCTTTTTTTGTAACTGCGCAGTAGGCGGTCTGAGCTGGCAAATGTCTATGACCGGCAAATTAACCACGATTGTGTTGGTAAGACCGGTTTGATGGTTATATGACAAATGCCATTTAACCATAAAACCGGTCTTACCAGCAATGAAATGCAGGAGTAAGCACACAGTGAAAGTTATTATGAGCACTCAAGCATATGCTCCGAGTCAACAACAACTTACAGTGTTTACAGAGCGATTTCACAGATTTTTGTAACTTATTAAATAACAACAAGCTTCTTTATGTTTTCGAAACTAACGGTACAACTTGTTTCAGCTCACGTTAAAACGGGCAGTTATTGAACCATCCCACCAAGAGATATGCTCTGATATGTAAAAAGTGTTCCAAATTTATTCACATTACATCATATTGTTTTAACAAAAATATAAAAATGAATCTACCTCTAGAGTTTGTAATTTACAACCTCATAACTTTCAACAGATAGGCATTTACAGTATATGATCGAGGCATTTAATCGTTGTTCCTTTTGGTACTGTAATATGTTTTTAAAACTTTGATATATATGAAATCAACAACCTTTTTCAGTTGAGATAATAATATTGCTACCAACTAAAATCAAAAAGGATACGAAGATCCGATGTTGCTCCTAAATTGTCAATGTTGGACATGAACATGAACTCCCGTCCTTGTCCAAGAAACTTGTCGAGCAAGCCAGACTTGGCAAAGCACTCGTATACATCACCGTGGCCAGGGGGATACCAGCATTCAAGTGGATCGTTATATTTCTGTGCGATTGGCAATAATGTCTCCTTGTTTATTCGCGGATATCTACAAGCAAAAGAAATTTGAGGCGCAGGACATGAATGAAATTTTTAAATGGAATCGTACAATGCAAATGATAGTCTATTGCAAGCAGCACTGGGCATCAGAAGCCGAAATTTATTATAGCTGTCAATGGCAAGATCCGAAGATGGCTTGATTCAGATCGTGCCGCACAACGACAACACTTGTGATTAGTGCTGCAGAGGTAAGAAAGCCATTTAAAATTCCACCAGTAAGTCAACACTGCTCAACATTGACTTAGCAAGGCACATTTTGCGTAAAGAAGTTTACTCTGTAGTCTGCAGCAATCGCTGCATCGAGCATTCCAAGCATGAGAACCACTCGTGATAAACCAAACATCAATTTTTGATGGGTTTCGAAGCGGAAGTACTTACAAAGGGAAATACAAGACTACGTACAAGTGCGACTGTAACCGCCTAAAATTTCACTTCATGCTGGGTTGCTGCAACAAACGATGAGACTGTCACATGGCCAAAAATTAATTGCGGTGTTGTCATGCTCTGTCGGTAGCAAGTTGCGCTTTTAATTAAAGTAAAAATAATGGAAGTTTTGTGATCGTGACAACCAACGTTTCAGTTTATGCGGAAGAACAACATTCGGTCCAAATTTGCTGAACACGTGAGCTTCCCAACACGTCGTGTAAAGACAAGATATGGAATTCCGAAATGCATATGATAGTTAATCTAATCAACGAAAGAGGATTATTGAAAGTAATACTACCCTGTATCAGACATTATAAATTCAACATATTCTATTCTGACGCAGATTAAAATCAGAGCTACCTACAGCAACTTATGTTTGCAGCACTTGTACCGCAAATGCTGTTAGCAACATGAACTACGCGTTTCTCTTTGTGTGCAGTATTAACAACATAAACTGATCTGGGTTACGTTTAGAAAATTTATACTTTCATAAATGACTACATTCATTTTCTCAATTCAATAAATGGAAAAAGTACTTAAACGTAAAGTTGTTAAGTCTTAACATAGATAACACAATATCAGCAGCAAATATTCCAAGTTGTAAAACTCGCCTGTTTTGATTGAATGTGTGTATTTTGACTTGGCATGAGGAATATTTTCTAAGGATCGAGTTGGTGTCTTCGTGCGTGTTGAAGGAATTCATTAATACCAACGGAACATCAGCATTGTAGCGCTTGTTCAGCGACTGTAAATAAGAGTCAATGTTGAAGCAAATGTATACGGCAACCCTGTCTGTTCGAACAAATTGACAGCCATGTCCTAGACCAGGGGTGGGTAAAGTGCGGCCCCCAAGAGCATTTTGTGTGGCCCATGAACACTTTTTGAAACTTGCATATATATGAGTTAAGATGACATGGGGAGGAACATTTGCCGTATTACGAAGCCAAAGACTTTAGAAGCTACCATTAAAAGAGCAACCGTTGGTTTGCACTAACGCATTTTCCGTCAAATCCAAGGGTGATACCTTTTTTTTTTCTTTTTAGAGACACCGTCAATTCTACATCTTAAAATGCAACATTGTTAGGTGATAACGCAAAATTTGAAGCAAACGCAAGCTTTTGCTTGGCATACAGCTATCGCAAGATTGTAAGCACTGACCCTCGGCCACTTATGAATGGTCAATGCGGCCCTCGACCAACTCTTGAATCCTCAATGCGGCCCTCCCAATGCGTTCGGTTAAACAGTGCGGCCCTCAGCTAGCATCCGTGACCACGATGCAGCCTGTAAGCCAAAACAATTGCCCACCCCTGTCCTAGACAAAAGCTAGCAATAAAAGCGACTGCGCCAGGGGCTTAGTCACAACTTAAGTCAAAGTGGTCAAATTTGCTGACGTTGCTGGAAATTGAGATCAGTCTATAAAAGAATCCAATGTCTGCAGCGTCTACTTTCTCAAAGGAAAAGTGGGTGTGTAAGTATTTATAGTTCTAATACTTCCTACAAAGATGAATGAATATCAATAAAGTGTGCAAATTGTAGCTACAAGATGCATTACAATTTTAAACAAAAAATAAAACTTTGCAGCAACGGCATATATATTATAAATGAGTTAGTCTGCCCTATTAGAAAAATGGAATTAGCAAGTTTCTACCTATTGTCGATGAACGCAAAACTTCTGTTTTACCCTTTTTTTTTTTTTTTTTTTTTTATAAAAGCTCAATTGGTTAACTCTGCTAATCATTTCCTCTGGTCACCTATTCATAACGCTTTTGGCACGACCACAATAAGTCATTGTTTACTGCTTTTCACCAACCCTGTCGTCTCGTTGCTGTGCAAGCACAAAATCTATTTTAGACGTCACAAGATTATAAGTCCAACTTTAGTCTGTATTGGAAGGATTTGAAAACTACACCGCATAGAGATTATAAAGAAAGCTTTAACCGAAAGGGCAACGCTTTTCTAAAGTATTATCTAAAGTGACTTTAATTGAAATAATTATCAATTAGCCAAAAACCAACAGTAAATCGGGCAATACTAATTCAAAAGTTATTATCTTGAAAAGCGCTCAACTAAATTTCGAAAAGTTTACATTTTTTATTAACAACAAATTGTTTTAATTGTAAGTAAAATTTCAGCAATGTAATAGCAATTCAAGACTGCTGACTTCAATTCAATCTGAATGCAATGACTCTTCAAACAATAATCATTTTAATCAAATTTTAATATAATACTATGTTCAATAAAAGAAACAAAGTTCCCGTTACTAGATCGACATTCTGTAATATAGTTTTACATCGTCATCACTGGTATGAAGCATTCAGGAGAGAATTTGTCTTGGAGCCATCTTCTGGTCGGAAAATCTAGATGGTAAAAGTCACCAATCCTATTGAGGGAACGGCAATAGATCAGACATCCACAAATATGGGGTAAGCTGTCTATTCCACTGTACCACACCGACAGGCAGCAAAGGTTCCTACGCCTCGGTGCACCATGCAGGAGCAAAAGAGATCATCTCTGATGTTACATAATCCTGACTAAAAAGATCTGATCCGAGAAGTGTGCCCACGGGAAAGGCATCAATGCCATAATACTGAAAAAGTTGTTTTAATAAATATTTAGGAGGAGCATTCTTTGTTTTTATCTTGATTCACACAAGCCCAGAACTTCAAGTGTAATAGCATACCTCTATTTGTTGAACTGTCAAGTCAAGGAATGTCAAGCCACTTCGTACAGATATCAAGCTCTTTGGGCCAGTACAGCCCATGCTAGTGCCCAGCCCTCCATTCAGTTTCACGACAACCAGCTTGCTTAAAAGATCTTTCTCACTGCAAGATAAAGGTTTTTCGGATATGTCTTCATATTTCTGGATCTAAAAATGTATACTGCAAAATAATACACAACTAGACATAAGGTCTGCTATTAATTACTCGTATATTTACTGCTAGTAAAATGCCATCATTTTGTTTTAACTAATAAAATAAGTAAATATTTTAAATTCAACTTTTTACCAAACATAATATTTAAAAAGCAAATAGAATTGCGTTTAAGTTTAATTTAACATCAAAACAGATATGCTAAGTACTGTACGTTGAAGTTTTGGATAACTTAGAACAAGCTAAAAATAAAGGCAGCCACATTTTCTATCTAGATTATTTCTCTCCAAAAAAGGTCATTGATTTTTCGAATTGCAAATTCTAGTGTCCCAGATTTCAAACCATCAAAAAACCACAAAGAAATGCCTCTGATATCGCTTAAAATCATTTGTCTCAAATTTAACAAGAAATTGGCATGTGCTCAAATAAATCAAGATTTGCAAAAAAATGACCTCCACGTCACCATGCTGTCGAATAATGATGAATGCATATTGCAGCAATACTCACATAGCCTTCAGGTGGAGACTTGATTTCATTCCAAACAACTGATTGCCCGCTTTTCAATAGAAATCTTTGAAATAAGTTTTCAAAATTTTCAAAATCTTTGCGAACTTCCTGTGATAAGATTCTATTGTAAGCGCAAAACGTTTCATTACATTGGTTTACAATTATAACTTTACAAATAAAAAAAGCACTACCTATGGTTTATTATTAGCATTCCGTATGTATGGTACTGAGTAATACAAAATATCATCACGTCTGGTGATAATGATTTTGTCACACAGTGACTTTGCAACCTTAAGATCTTTTCAGCAAGAACATTGTTTAATTTATCCCTGAATGAATCGTGTTAACTTTCATTGAGTTTACACAATGGCAAAATTATTTGAAGAGCCAGTGTAACCAAACCTTATGTTATCACCTAAAACCTGTGAGAAAAAATATGTTTCCCTAAAACACACAAAAAACAGATTTGTGAATGATATATTTTATTAAAAACAGATTTTGTGTAACAAAGTCATTGTGATTAGTCACCATGGGATGAAATCGCAAGCTACCATTCCTGTACATCAAGGCTTACTATTACCAAGCCAGGGATGCTAAAATTTTTTGAAATTTAGCAGTGCATTGAAATTTTTAGTACCACACACATGTATAAACTTTGCCATCAATTATTGATTTGTATGAGTTGGTATGACTATGCAGCTGCAAAACCCATACGCATACTTAAAATTTTTGGTCCTGCAGCACAAGCATCCGACCATATTTTTGCACCCCTGCATTTAGCTAGCATGACCTTGAAATTCAAAATATCTATGTGCTGAATAGCTTCTGCAGGCAAACTCACATTTTGACCTAATAAAACAAATCAAGCATGCTTTCCAAGATGCATTATTGTTTTTATTAATGAATATCAGCCAGTGCTGTGCTTCCAAGTCTTCAGTCAGACAGGGCTGCTGCAACAGGTAGACCGCTTGGTGCTATAACTGGTCAGCAACATCAAGATGGAAAAATCCCATCATGTGTTATTTCGAAGGACACAACAAACAAACAAACGTGCTGTCTTTTTCTTCACACTACTTCTTTGGTTTGAGTGCAAGGCAGGAAAGCTGTATTATTGTTTTTTTAAATCTTTGATATAAATCTTCAAAGAAATTGAACCCAGGTCAACTGACTACAAAGCAGACGCTTAAACCATTACACCACCATGCCAATTATATACTACTGTACATCATGCCTTAGGGCTGATCTCAGATACACTAGATAACCAATCAAACTAATTAGTTGAATGCTTTAAATTATTTACATCTGCATCTAGTGCATGTCAGGCTTATACTAACATACATTGAACAGCTTTTATCTAGCACCGAGTTGCAGAAATGGTCAGTAACAAAGTAGTTCTCCTTTGGTAAACTACTGCAGTAAGTTTTTCAGTACTCATTTACCTATACTTACTCAAGCAGTTTCATTTTTTTGTACTTCTACTTTTACTAAGGTAGGCTAATTAGATGGGAAGTAACACCTCTTCAGTAGCTATAACTTTTACTAAGTTGACACTAAAAACTTAATGTCTGTTAAATTGAAATGTAGAACACTTGCATAAAAAATAGCTAAAAATTCAAGTCTTCATCTTTTGTAAATCTTTTGCTGAAGGAGGCTATCTTTGGTTTGAATTTTGAAAAATAACTGATGTTAAAATATAACACCAAATAGACAACATGCACTCACTTGCTACTGGTGAGCCTTGTGGTCACATAATCTTTTAGTTTTGAAAAGTTTTTAGCTCTCGAAGTAAATTGATATGTTCCATAGTGTTTATTTATTTTGCTGTTTGCTTCATCCTCCCAAGCATACAATAGTTTGTATGCAACGGTCAGAAGGCAAAAATTAATAAAGTCTTCATTTTTAGTTAAATTATTAGTCCCTTTTTAACCAAAATCATTAAGCTCAGTACCACTGACCAAAAGGTTCAAGAATCAAACTTGAGCCTAAGGAGTTTGTTGTTGCACATCCTTCAGCATAAAAGGCACAAAATACAATTTTATTAAGTTGACTACTAAAAAAAAGTCTTTAACAAAGGATACATGTCACAAGCTTCTAAATAAAATTTATTTGCTCACACCACTTGTTCTTGCCCACAAAAACTTTGCTACCGGGCATGGGTAAGCCTCCAAATGGCCCTGAATAAACATCACCTTAATAAATATGCAATGGCTGTTTTGCCACCAACAACATTCTACTCTTGGAGGCTATTTTGCCATGAGATATTTGTAATGGGTCAATTTTAATGGCATATTTAACATGTGACTTTTGGCCATTTCTGACTGGTCAATTTTAATGATCAATTAAAAAATTTGCACCTCCAATGTGCATGCCCCCACACTGTTCACTCCCTCCCAGTGTACACTAACCCATACATTCACATACTGGCGTCCAGGTGTACCATGGAACAACAACCCCTGCCTTATAAGCATAGCCAGGGGAGCAGAGACCATGTCTCTAAAAATTTTTTGATGCCAAGCAAGCTACAAAGTTGCATAAATTTGCAGCAGCATGTTAATCCTTTAATAAAAGGTTATTTTTCTCAAAAAAGGAAAACAAATGTCCACATCAAAACTATTATTTTTAAAAAAAGATCAGTTAAAAGATAAAACGCTCGAAAAAGTAGTTTATATTTTGGCAGTGGCTATTTTGCCGTCGACGGCAATTTACCCTCAGAGACTATTTTGCCGTGAGTTGTTTGTGATTGGTCAATCTTAATGACGTACTAAACATGTGACTTTTGGTTGTCTCTGATTGGTCAATTTTAAAAACCAATTTAAAAAATTTTGCACCCCCAGGTCTCTATCCCCCACCCTGCACACTCCCTTGCAGTGTACACTGCCCCGTACACTTACATACCGGGCCTACCCCTTCAGTGTACACTGCCTTTCTTTTAAAGCCCTGGCCAGCTGAGATTCAAACCCGATACCTCGGTATCTCAAGACCAGCGCTCTATCCACTACACCACAGAGTCACTGGTGCGATAATAGCAAATTTGGCTATATAAACACACGTGAATGATCACGGCAAAATAGATTCCAAGGGCAAATTGCCATCGACAGCAAAATAGCCACTGCCTTATATTTTTGATCATTATCATATGTTGCTATGGCTAAGCTAATTCCCCTTCCCCCAAAACGCCTCTGAGTACATTTCTGTGCCATGACGTATTACTTAGGACTAACAGACTAATACAAGACAAAATTGCCAAAACACTGGAAAAAGCCAATGAAACTACTTTTTCCTTTTACTACCGTACTTGCTGTTAAGTTTAGATGACTTCTTTTTTACTATAACTCAATTAAATGTAGCTACTATTACTTTCCACTTTTACTCAAGTATTTTTTGAATAAGCAACAATGTCTACACACAACTAGGCTAGAGTTTTAGGCTACTTTGACCACATCTCATTAAGTAATTAGAAGTACAAAAGGATAGGTAGCCATACAATCATGGATTACATTTTATATAACAGTAGAAGGTTATGCTCATAAAATGTTAAAAAAGCTAACAAAACTTACATCTTTTTTTCGTTCATGAGCTGTGCTGCTTAGATGATCCAATTCCAATTTTAATGCACTTTTTGCATCATTTTTCATCAACTCTTTGAACTCCATTAAGCTTGGAGATTTTTGCATTCCCCCACGACTGTGGCCAGCAGAAACAGGTGGATCGAACAATAAATCCCAATCGACGTAATTTGTAGCTGTTTGACGCTGTTGTGCTACAATTATAATTTTAATTAAACCTTGTCAACACAAAACTCGATGACTTTAGCAGTTCAAATTTTGCAAGATTACCAATAAGAACAGGATTCACAGGAACCTCGATAGGTTCAACAGCTTGCGGCAACCAACATCTGGCGGAAAATAGTGCAATAAGCAACTATCTTTGTCTTTGAAGCGCATGGCTGTTGTCCTAGGCAATCTAATCACCGAAGCACTTGGAAAAGAATTTGGGAGCAATTTTTTCCCAAATGACCAAAACTTTTGTAGTTGAGAAAAATATTTCTCAGAGAATTTTCTCTTCCCCCCCCTACCTCCACTAAACCAAACTTGTTAAATTTTTTTAAAGAAAATTGTGAAAGTCGCAGCAATAGCGCAGTTTCTTTCACAAGACCACAAACGGATTTCATACCCGCAATGCAGAATTTATTTACCCAAAAATGAATGCTACTTACAGATGCCGTTCTGCATCTTGCTGATCTTGAGTTCTTTTTTCCCAAAAAAATTGATTTAATAAAACCCTAAAACGTATTCACAATTTATTTTTGTAGCATCTTGAGCTAACTAACTTTCCGATTCTATAGGAATTTCACTCAATACATGCATTCTTGTTTTGGAGAACTAATATTTGATTCGCAAATAATAACATGTCATTGAAAAACACCAAAATTTGTTCAAAAGTCCTCCACTTCACAATTTTTCTCGAGATTTTTAAAAAGTTACTTCAATATTGTTCATTTATTTACACGGGCAGCAGTAGTGGATCAACAATGCTCAAACTTCTACAGGCCGACCATTGTTTAGGCCTTAGCAAGGCCTGTTGAAACTTGCACGGGTAAACAAAATGGAAAGAACAAAACGCACACCAAAAAACACATAAGCCTATAGGCTACTGGCGCGAGAAAAGCAGTCGGTGGCGTAGTGGTTAGAGCGTCCACTTCGTATTCGGTAGATCTGGGGTTCATTTCCTAAGTCGAGTTATACCAAAAGACTTTAAAAAATGGTATTCACAGCTTCCCTGCTTGGCGCTCAGCATAAAAATAGAATAGTGTGGAGAACAAGCCGGCAAGCTTGCTTGTTGTGTCCTTAGGCAAGGCATTTTACGGGACGCTTCCACCTTTGTGTGGCAGACAAGTGGCCTACCCATACTTCACCAGATTATGATTGTGAAGTTGCTAACCCAGCACATCGCAAAGGCGACTCTTAGGTATCCACCAGTGGCAGTCCGCCTTGTTGGTGGTGAGGCTACCAGTCATTCATGACTACTTCAAAATGTTCTGCCATCTTTCCCCTAGCCTAATTTCAATTAGGTTGACGGCATGAACCTGAATTGCCGTTCGTGCCGTACCTCCATCCCGAGGAAGAGGAGAGGTAATCACAACAACAACAACAACAGAAAAGCAGTCCGGCATGAAATTGATAGAACACTGAACTAACTTAAAGCGATAACATAACCATTAGGAACCAAACCCGCAATTCCTGAGCTCCATACCATCTTTCGAAATCAACCAGACCTACAACACCTACGAGTTACAAGTGTTCTAATTACGGAAAAAACCTAAAAATCCAGAGCTATTCATCTTCAGTCAACATCAGATACAAAATCCACTAATCCCAAGAGTACCCGTCATAGACTATAAACTCGAAAATTCCGAGACCTACACCATCACTTAAGAGCAGACGTAAAATCTACGAATGCCGAATGTTTCTGCAAGGGAATAAAATTGAGAATTTTGAGCCCTACACGATCGATCAGTGTCTAGTACAGAACACAAATCTCAAGTGTTCCAGCTATGGCGACCTTACGGGATACAAACTTTGGATCATCGGTATTTTGCTGAAATCAGACATTGTGGGTGACTCATAAACATTCTCGCTCTGTTCGTGCGCTCATTATTGTAAATCATTCGTTGGCCTAAAAACTGGTCATAAAAAGATATACATAGTTAAGCATCATGAATAATGTCGCTCTCTTGTTATAATGTAATAGTACTGGGTGACTAAGCCGTATGGCCAGGTGTAATTCCGTCTGACGTGCTGCATGGTGATCTAGTAAACTAGAACATAAAAAGAGGCAATGCGATTCATTCAAGAAGATTAAATTCAATTCGATTTAAATCGAAAATGTATCGCAGGTCGACATTCGTGTATTCAACGTTGTGTTCAAGATTGAAAATATGTTCGTTCATGAAGTCACATGTGCTGTGGGAACTCAACAACAACAACAACAACAACCACTCTATACAACCAACACACGGAAACTCGATCTCCACATTTTGGTGACCAGACAAAAAAAGGAACAAAAACCGGTGATGTAACGCTTATTGCATTTTGTATAACTGTATATTAAAAAAAAATTAACTCATATAGGAAACTGCTCAAAATCGGAAAGTTTGTTAAATCAGAAAAAGTAACTCACAACTTTTGTGGCGATCATAAGAATAAAGCTCTTGTTCCAAACCAAAAATTAGTCAAATAAAAAACGAACAAGGTAGAAACCAATGAAAGAGTTATACAACCTAAAATGTGTGACATAGGCGAATGCACTAGTGATATTTTTGAATAGTTGCATTTATCAATTCTGCATAGTTTTAACCTTTCGTTTCAATAAAAATAAACTAAATGTTAAAAATTGTTATTGATACCTACTCTTAACATGGGTCCACTTGTTAAACCGCCAATCGCTAATACAAATGTAACTCAATTAAGCGTATTTTCAAACTTGTAATGTAGCTTCTGCTTTGCTAGAACGTATTTTCAAAATTACAATGTAGCTTTTGTTTTGTTAGCATAACTAATGCATTTATGGGCTGCATGTTGCTTTTTGTTCATCGTTCGCTTAGCGTGCGCCGGTCATACCAGCTCCCGAGACTTTGTTCAGCATGCACAAAGTTGTTAGACAATGTGATTAGATAATTCAGCTCACTTCCCGCAATTGAGCGCTGCACATCAATGCTTATCGTACTTCTTCTCGCGCCTCAACTTTACGCTCTAACCAAATTAAGCAAGAGCCCTGCAAACCACGCCGTTTATCTTCGCCCACTCCCCTAATCCCTATCGCATTAACAAATTAGCATTATCGAGAAAGTCTTCTGGGTGAAGGTGATTGGTGACTGCCAGTGATAGATGAATTTTCAGTAACATTTGCCTTTATGCTATCAATTCACACGCTCAAACAAACTATTCACAGCGATTGTTCTGAATGTTTGACCTAACTTGTTTTGCATTATTTCGGTGGTAAAGCATTGGTTTTTTGCAAACACTGATAGATTATTCAGAAGCTTTAAATCTGTTCCCAGCACATAATGATAGGCATAATGATGTACAAAACATGTTACTATCGATGAACCAATTACAAGAAGACCATCAATACGTGCGCAAATTTTTAGCTACAATTACTGATTCAAACCCTGAGGTAGATTTGGCATACATCAAAAATTCTATTGCAAAACCGATGAGAAAAGTGTTCTTATCGGTAATTAGCTCAATAACAGATCCGATTTTGAGCGGTATTATGACCGTTTTGCTATTTTTATCGTTATTCTGATCTGTTATTTTGACTATAGTCACCTTCAAATATTTTGTTCCGATTGGAATTGTTAAAGTCCAAGATGGAAAAACTCATGCTCGGAATTAAAGAATCATAGTTGTTGCCGAATTTTTACCAAAGAATGACAAGCAACTATAATATTTTTTCAATTCAAAGTATTTTGTGTAATGGAAGAATTTGGTGAGTATTTCTCACACGCATGTTTTCTTTCATGTGAACGAGTATGAAGACGAACAGAGTTCGAGATTCTTAGCACCCAATCAAGAATAACAGATAGTCCCGCGACAACAGCAAAGCATCGCATTCACGCAGCGCCAACCAGCAAACAATTACTACCCCCGGAGACAAGGGCACTCAACAAAATCTGTGCAATGCAAAAGACGAAGCGGAAACAAAAAATTAAGCAATAACAATAACGCATACACGCGAATTGCGAAAATGCTTAATAATAGCTCATCAAAGAGCGACCAATCTTTCCGTCGACAGCAATCTCCTTTTTTCGAGGGGAGTAATTATGGCGACCTTACGAGATACAAACTTTGGATCATCAGTGTTTTGCTGATATTAGGTGGGTGACTCATAAACATTCTCGCTCTGTTCGTACGCTCGTTATTGTACTGTATATCGTTATTGTAAATCATTCCTTGGCCTAAAGACTGGTCACAAAAGGTTATACATAGCTACCCATCATGATGTAATAATACTGGGTGACTAAGCCGTATGGCCGGGCGTAGTTCCGTCTAACGTACGGCAGAGTGACCCAGTAAACAAGCATATAAAAAGAGGCAATTCAATTCAATTCAATCAAATTCAAAGATTTAAATTCAAAAGATTCATCGCAAGTTATTATTCGTGCTTTCGACGTTGCGTTTATGATGTGGAAATACAGTCGTTCATGTAGTCAGACGTGCTGTGGGAACCTTACAACTCAGCAACACCAACACAAGAACTTCGATCTCCACACAGTGATGGACTTAACATGCGAATTCAGAATTCTACTCAGGGGTGGATTTAGGGTAAAGAAAGTGAGGCAGCTGCCTCTGACTCCCTTTTTTGAGATTGAGGGCTCTTCTTTCCAGACACGTCCGATGAGGTATTTTAGTTCTTTAAAATAGTGGTATTCTCCAAAAAAAAGGTCTCCGTCAAGCAGTAGAACTAGAGCAGTTAGGCGGCCCCCATGAATTCTTGTCTTGGGTCCATAAAATTCTTAATCCACCACAGGTTCTATTCCATTAGTCAATATCAAATACAGAACACACGAATCCCAAACGTTGACATCACAAACTAAACCTGCAAATGCAGACATTTGTTACAAAAGGTGCGAATCCGAAGCATTCTTATTTGGCAGACAACGCATACCGTAACTTCACAACCACCGGTCCACAGCGTTGCCTCTAGACCATTTTCATTAGCAAGATTATTTATTGCTCGCCTTTTACGACTAGCTGGGAAACGGCTTCAACTTCTCTAATACGGTAAAAGTTAATTCTACAATTACTATTGGTTAGTTCACACTTGCCACCGCTGCCTACCTGCTATCAACACATAGAAAATAAAAACAATTAAACAATTGCAAAAATAAAGATTGTTGAAAAAATTGGACAAAGTTTCGCTTGAAAGAAGTTGATCTCCACAAAAAGGAAAGCTTGCTTACCTTTTAGTTTGATTTGTAAAGCTGTCTTCTAGTAGCCAAAAATCTCTTGGCGCTCCGAATAAGATTCCGAAGATCTGTCCTCCTTTTACTACTTCAAAATATGGTAGCTTTACGGTAAAATGAAGGCTGAAATTATAAACCGGCAAAATAGAAGTACCGGAATTGACTTCTACGTATTGAAGAGAAATAGTAATCAGTAAGCGGAAGTAGTATTAAAGTTTCAGGCAACCTAGTTTCATATCTACCTTTGAAAACCTCAAGCACCGACTGAATAGTTATGCAATATTTCCAAAGGTTTCATCTCGTCTTAGTTGCTATATACGATCAATACTACAACTGAAGAGTTTGCAATCCCTCTATCCGACTAAATTACAAGCACAGGTGCTGCATTCGGTCTCACTCTTCTAAGGTAAATTGCAACTTTTAGCTGAGAACAAGTTGTCGTAGTTGATGTCAAAAAGAAAAGATATTTTGCCTCTGGCCTTGACAGTGTAGCAGGCAAAACCAGTTTCATAGCTCATGTTTTTCCACAAGATTATTAAAACTAATTGGCAGGTAGATACTATAAATTGTTGTGTTCTACTTGTTCTTACACGTATGCTACTTTGATAAATTTAATAAACTTTTTTCAAGGTATAATCTATGATGTCATCTCGTTCAACAAATTTTAAATGACGTCCGAGGTCAGGCCTATGCTGCGTTTGGTATAAAACTAACAGTAGTCGTCGCAATACTTTTGATGTTTCTAGATACCTGTGCGTAATGTGCTTCAACGCTTCATTTGCCGACTATATTTACAAAACTTGCTTCTCAACAAGATTTATTTGCTTATGGTTAGGCCATAGTATACAAGGTATTTCAAAGTGTTGTAGATTCAGATCTACAAAAGTTCAGCCCGTTATTGTTGAATATTAAAGCACAGGTAGTAAATAATTTGGTTTCTAAATACTCAAGTACGGCTGACACATTTCATTTTATAGATCGTACAATCGACCTTGAAATTGTTATTCAGACTTTGGCGTGAAGTTGTTGTCAAATGAACTCGATGCGACTACAATACATTATTGTACCTTAAAATCAGATATAGGCTAAGTAGACGCAATCTGAAACAGTCCTTGATTGTAACTAAATACGAATTGGCATGGACGGATAGCTAAATAGACGGCCGATTCAATGGACATGTGGGGTGCGTGCTTCCAGCAGCCTTTCGAACACTTAAAAAATTTCTGTTCATTAGTTCGTAGTAGTTTAGATGATAGACGCTTTTCTAACGTCAATCTAGAAAAGGTCCAGAGGGGATGGGAAGCACAGTCCCTTAGCCAGGTATTCAAATGAACGTTTTTGCTTAACCTTTAAACTATTTTGTAAGTTGAAGTGTTTTACAGTCCGTGAGTTTGAACGCGTATTCCTCAAAGCCACATCAAATGTTTTCCCTATATTTCTTTCTTTATAACAATCCTTTCGAACGTATGATATGTTTTATTTGGAAGCAACCAATAACTGCTAGCTTCTCTACCCTAAATCCTGCTCTTTGTTTGTATGTATTTCTTAAATTTGATAAATAAGCAAATATCCTGGTGTGCATGCATTCCCAAACCCACATAATCAGCATCTGAAACAAGTTATTTGTTTTTATTGATTTAACTAGCTAACAAATTGTTAAGTCCATGTGTTTGCATGTACATGAATTTCTCTCTATTCTTTTCACGTGTATCCTTAGGAACACACTGCAAGTTTGCATGCATCCATCTCCCCTGAGAAACCGTTGATAAATACGAGTAAAGCGCGTAAATACAAGTCAAAATGAAGCCTAATTTCCAGCCAATGAGCAATAAGTTTCTTGTATTACATCAAGCCAATAAATTTATAATCTCTAGCTTCAGCTCTATTATTTTTTGTTCTCTGGTAACGAGTAAAAACCACTGGTTCTCAACCAGTGGGCCACAGCACGGAAGTCGGGTGGGCTACAGACGTTTGCGTACTTCAATAATGGGTTTGCAAGTCGAATGAGGTTGAGTAATAGCGGTGAATATGAATCGCCATACGGACCAGCACCCATGAATTGGAGGTGCAATGACCTTATTTTCCATTCAAATCAACTCCGATTCCGACCGCGGACTGACCATCCTCCGCACTGGGGAGGCAATGACCTTTTTTCCCCGATGCCATGCGTTCTGACGATAATCCCAGCAGCTTTGTCATCATCACATCTCAGACGTAATCAAAGTGGGCCGCGGCACACGGAAAAGGTTGGCTACGGCAAGAAACTGGGCCACAAGAATCTGTGGCTCCTCAAAATGGGTCACGGCACGAAAAAGGTTGAAAACCAGTGGTATAAACTGATTATAATTTCAGTCTTTATGAGTAGGTCTCTTAAGCGGGCTTACTTGTACAATAATTATTGTAGACTGCAAAACCACATCTTTTTTTAAAAACAAATTTTTGCTTTGTTTTGCAAAAAACTACAGCCCTGTAAATCAAAATTTCTGTCAGGTAGGCTAAACAAGCGTATTTCGTGTATTTTTGTACCTTGTTGACAAAAATCACTGTATGGTGTTTTGGCCTCGTGACCGAAGTAACTAACACTATGGAGTTAAACTTATTTTTTGTGCCGCAAAGCGAGGAAAGGAAAAAAAGTAGCCTACAGCTCGATTCAACTTTTGACTTTGTGAATTCGTACTTGTGCACGTCAAAATAATGTAGCCTACTCATATCTGCTTTATTTCACCGCGGCGTTCCGTACCTGGTTTTGCTAAATATTACAGAAGGGTAGACCTATTAACAAACTGCGCAATTACAGCTTTTACAGCATATAGTTATAATTTGCAAAATAGTTCATCCTCTTTTGCCAAAAGATTTTTGATCTGCCGCTAAGCCTGATTACCATAAAAAATTGTATGAAAAGGTGATGCTCTTTCGGTCTAAGACAATTTCTGACGTTTCACTTGGCAGATTGCAAACGTTGACAACAAATTTATTCACTAACAGCTGCATATAGATATTGCAATACAATGTATTAAAGCAGGGGTTCTCAGCGTGGGGTAAATTTACCCTTGGAAGTAATTTTGACCTGCCTTTGGGTTAAATTTTGTTAGCCAAAAATTCACACCTTTACCTACTACAACAGGCATTTGCAGAAGTAAAAATATAAAAAAATTTGGGGTAAATTTTACTTTTGAAATTTGCCGTGGGGTAAATTAGAAAATAAAGGCTGAGAACCCCTGCATCAAAGCTTGCATCAGCCAATGTTTGATAACTGGTTCGCGGAGCACATGACATTCCAAACACACGTTTGTGAAACCGGCTGAACTCTACCTTTCCTAGCAGATGGTTTTAAAAGGGAGCTGGTGTGAAGTTTTTATTCAAGAGAATTTGACAAAATGAGTGTTCTTGGGTAAAATTAAGGTGAAACTTTTTTAGATTACCCACAAAAGCGAACACAGCTAATTCTTTTGCTTCTGCTGTCAATGTCAAAAAATGAGGCAATGCTCCTTCCTTAATGAATTGTAGTGCTCACACGTCACACTCTAATTTGAAGTACCTATCTTGTCCAATATCATCTAAACAATTGTCCCACTCTACATAACCACAACGTCATTTAGTGTTGGACAATTTAGAATACTGACATTGGAAATTTGAATAGCAGCAGTCAATGCAAACGCTACTTGCTATGTATGCAGAAAATATAAATTGAACATGTGATTGCGATATCAACTCATTCCAACTGACAGTTATTTCTCTTAGTGCTTTTTATGGCACCACTTTTTTACCCAAAAGAAAACTCCGTAATGAACGAACTCTAGCTGGTAACACCTAGGGGATGAAAAGATTCTGCAAATGTATTACATCGTTTGGCATTTATTTCCATTTTTGTGCAACTCTTTATCAACAGTTAAAAAGAGAACTGAAATTTTCATCAATAAATAAGATTTGCTTTACACCAACTTCTCACATTCAAGGAGTACGTAATATTTTTAAATGTTTCATAGAGAAACAAATTGCTGAGCTCAAGGGTCAACCGAAATGAATCCAAACATCAATTTTGGAACATCTGAAAAAATTGAGACGCACGCCACGTCAGAATGGTATTCCTATCAAGCGTTGACGAACATCGTTAAAACAAATTTCGCCTTTTATCGTGGCATGCGAAGTCGCATCTTCTTGCAAAATCAAAATTCAATGGCAGAAACAAACTCCTCGGTGAAAGATAAACTACGACGCCAACTGAGCTCTTCAGAAAACAATTTCACATCGAGCGAAACTTTTTGATTTGCGGGTGATGATTTTCGAAGCCACCTCCCAGGGAGAGGACATCGAAAAGCAATGACCCATAATTTTTCAGAAAAACTTTTTATGATTGATCAACTCATCTGGGACTTTGTAGATGATCAAAATGATTTTCTTCGTCAACAACCTGTCGTTTAAATTCAACAAATTTGGCCTAAAACGATCTAAAATATAATATAGCAGCCCTGTAATGATGTAGAAATCGGACATTAGCAATCGTAGTCTCAGAACAAGAGACTTTGGCACTGCTAAGAAAATGACTAAAAATGTTAATATATGATGAAGTGCAAAAAAAATGCCACCAATACAGTAGGTCTACACAATAAACACATTTCATTGCGTTTGGAGTCACGTGAAAGAACTCGACTTGATAAGCCTAGCTCAACACTTTTTGTTGGCTAGCGGCAACTAGTGTAAAGCATGTTAAACCTAAATCAAGAGCTTTAATCATGCGGAGTACTTTGCATCGCACTTAAGTCGGACTTTAAGTTAGACTTATCTTGAACCGAGTTCCTTAATGAGCCGCAATAAAATACAGATTACCAAATTGAAAGACCGCGTTTTTATTTCTAAAGTAGCATAGTCGCGAAAATACTTATTACAAACTATTAATCGCTTTATTAATAAAAAAATATTTCGATTATTAATAACTTCTTCCGAATAAACAATAAAATTGGGCGGGGGAGCCACATCCACAGACGCACACCTGACCTTTCTTCAACTCCTTTAATGGCTTAAAGGGAATACATAAGCTTTTAGCGCCCATTGAGGGTGCTCCAGGCTCAACGTCTTGATCCCTGGAAAATATACACAACTACAGTGAGCAACACGTAAAGCGACATCACTCGTCATGGTGGAGTCAACAGCAGTACAACAGGCTTGTCACGGTGGAGTCCATGGGCCTGGGGTCACCAAGACACCTTCAGCAACCACGGCTGCCAGTTTCAGGGGTGCTCTCTAAAATATCTGTGACGTCACAGATTAAATCTTTTGACATGTTGTTTGGTACGGCCACCGATGAAAGCGTTACGAAAAGCTTCGGGTATAATGACTTTTTCGAGGTTTCATTGAACTGCTGTACCACGAGCAAACTGCTTGGATTACGCATTGTACATCGGGTGGATGTCCACGGCTGCTTTTGCTCCGGCAACTAGCAAGGCTCATCAGCAGACTTAAAATAGTCCTCCGCGCTCACATTTAACAAGCGTACGCTGAAGTGTGCCGCAGGAGATACGCTCAATGCATTTCAGCAAACGCTTGTGCTGTGTAGATTTAATCTGGTTAAAGCAACCGCAAAAGTAAAAGATTTCCGATTTATGTACTTTTTACATTGTCAACAGTAACGCAACCCAAAAACCTATTTTTCTTGTTAATCTATTTATTGCATTTTTCTATCTCTCGAATCACAGGACAGCGACATTGACGCAAAACGTCAAACTTGTCCAGACTTTCTTCAGAGTTACCAAGTTTCAACCTCTCTTTTGAATAAGGTGACAACTACCAACAAGTTTACTGCTTAGAACCTGCCGAGCAGAGAAAGCTCATGGAGAAATGCTTTTTCTAAGGAAACAAAATACGAAGGTATGAAGCGGTTTTTCTCATAAATATACGTCATTGTACCAGATAAAAACGCTTTTAACAGCAATTTTCCTCGCTTGATTGCACTGCTTGTGGTGGAACTTCACCGAGTCTGCAGTATTGACTTCTTCGGAACGGGAATGCACGCAAGTTGATTTGCGAACAACCCGAAACAGCGTTTCCGCGACCAGAAAGGTCAACACGCACACAACACTTACCGGGCGCTACTCTTTTTAATGTGTTCTTCGCAGCCTTTTAGATTGCAGAAAGGAGCTTGAATAATCTGGTGACAAATCGAAAATGTTTGAGCTAGCACTATTGCGTTTTATGTAGCGTGACAGCGAGCGACATAAACTCATATGGCATATGCAGTTTCGCTCTAGAATGATATTTCAATCTGCAGTGTCGTCTGTAAAGCATTCATCCCTGCAGCTGCTACCATTCCGTACTATATGGACACTACATCACTTATATTTTGGTTGTTCAACTAATCGCAAGGCACCACAGAAATAGCAGGTAATAGAAAAAATTGTGCTTGAGCGGGCAGATATTTGGTCATTTTCTTGAACGTCACGTAGCAAAACTTCGAAAATATTTGAGATCAACGAACCAGCCTTTCAGACTTGAAAAATTTACAAATCTATAAATGTTTCACCGCTGTTTCGACATTACCTTTCCTTGGTCAAGGTTCTTCAAGAAATCATCCCACGTATCTGCGACAGCCATGTTGTCATGCAAATCTTTGTCGGCTTTGGCCTAAAGCAACAGAAAAAGACAATTCGAGGTAAAGTGCCGCCTTAAATTTTAACAGACTTTCTCCGTGCTTTACCGGGTTGGAATGGTGAAGCTGCTCGCCCTGCATCTCGTAAGAGGCGACTTTTGAACACCGACCAATGGCAGTCTGCCTTGTTGGTGGTGGGACTACCAGTTTGTAATTTGCATTCATGACTGATTTGAAATGGACAGCCACTTTCTCCTACGATGATCTATAAATGTCAGTCTCGAGAGCGAGAAAGAGGAGAGAAAGTTACAACAAAGAACCTTGTAAAGAACTAAGCACAAAACATTTAAATGTTTGAACTATAAGAATGAATTGTGGAGTCGGTTTCTTCACCTTCAACGCTTTTTGAATTTCGTCCAAGATCGTGGTCAGTGACGTGACAAGATCCGCTTCGGCAATCGTCCTCTTTTCTCCGCTATGACGTATCACGACAACGCACTGCTTCTCCTTGATGTCTCGAGGTCCGAGTTCGAGCCTCACAGGAACTCCCTACGTTAAGCATTAAATGCTTGTATTGTTATGCAACAGCCTATCTTAGCGTGCATGCTTAAAGGCGGATGTACACAGAATACGTTTTTGTGCGCTTTTTTCGCCTATGCATTTCGTACATATGTTTACTTGCTTGGCTGTTTGTTTCATATCGCATAAACCACTGTGGTCCGCACATTCAGTTTTGTCTGCAAGGCACCTACCAAAAGCGTATTTGTTTTCACGGACAGAAACGTACAACGTACTTCTAATATGTACTTTGCGGACAAAATCGGATGTTGTGACGAAAAAGGATACATCTAACCTGCGTACACCGAAAAATGTTTTTTTGTGAAAATACATCCAGTAGTAGCTTACACACTGTGCGCATGTAACACATAAAGTGCGTATTGCGCAAGGTGCATGTAGATTTGAAACGAAAGTCGAAGGCTTAAGACTAAATTTTAGGTGAAGTAGTGTCGCTGAGACAAGTAGCTCAATAGCCTACAAGATCCAACGACAGAAATGCGAAAACCTTTCACACAAAAATGCACTGTGCCAGCGCTACAAGTAACCCCGATTCGAGTTTGAATACAAACTGCTCCAAGCATACCCGTAAGTAATTCTGCGACTAAACCACATGTCGGAGAAGGATGTATTGCCCATGTAAGAACATACATGGACGGACGCGCGCTACAGGGCACAGTGCCCAGCAGTTCACGAAGCAAGCTCAATTTTTTAGCTAAGTTAACAGGACACAATATCATCTGTGGACCATATATTGGACATAATATTCAGTTGATGAAAGCTTGACTCCGAAAATGCGGAACAATTTTGCTTTTTAAGATATTTTTTATACATTTACCTTGATTCACCGAGTTGGTAATCCACAGCACTCACACAGCCCGTCCCACTTTTTAGGCATCCATCAATGGTAGTTTGTCTTACTTTCGGTTGGGATGCCAATTCCTATCCACAACAGGTTGAAAATGGACCCCCACTTTTCCATGGGTATGTCTCGATTAGTTGGCAGTACGAACCTAGATACCTATTTCATGCAGTGCTTATCCCAAAGAGGAGGAGGAGTAACCACAACAACCAAGTGTCCCTACTCAGCCTGATTGTCATATAACTTTGTGATAGGTAAAATCTGCTTTAAACAATACTTACTTTTAGTTCCCAATGGTTGAACTTCCATCCTGGTGAGTAATTTACTCTCGCGTCCACCTTCGCTCGCATCCCTGCATCCTTCAACGTTGTCGCATACTCGTCGCATTTCAAATTCAACGCTTTGCGATCGCTCTCCGACAACGATGCAGTGACACCGCAAGGAACGATGATAACCTTGAAGTACATTAAGGGCTTCGGAAAAAACGATTTCGCAGAACTTTTTCTTACGTGCTCACCACTAGCCGTATCGCGACCAATCGGAAAGCTGTAGTAAAATTTGACGCGATATTGCCACTGATGTGTACGACACGACAAGCTGTTCTCTCACCGCTTGCTTGATAGCTACTTTACAGAGCTGTGCCGATCATAAATTACGACACACCAACCCTATACCATGCACGTACGTTGCATTGTACATACAAAACAAGAGGGGGGAGGTCGCGCCAGCGACTGCAAAGGAGTATGGAATGGGACGCATTTTTAAAAGAAAATAACGCAGCAAACATTAAAACTATGGTTAGTCAACTACCAAATGACAGCTATCAACCGGACGCGTTATCCAAACAAAATGCAATGGAATAAAAACGGAAAAGTTTAGACTTAGAAGGAGTCTCAATGCAAAGATTGTCGCAATATTAAGTATCCCACTGTACTAAACTTTTACATTTTGGATAGGGGAAACTTTTCTTCCGAGATTTGAGAAATCAAAAACAGAGATCCATAGCAATAGCTTATTATGCATAATTGTAATACCATAAGAAAACTAACAGAATATAAGATAGCGAAGCTTTTCGTACCCTTACGAGGACTTCGTCAGGGCAAAATAAATCTGTAAATCCGAAGTTAAATTTCATATTATGTTACTGGACGCTATTGACTAAAGTAGTAACGTTTTAACACTGCACCTCTCAATGAAACACGTGCGAAAGCGACATCGCTCCTTGTGAACGACCGAGTTTTATTTTAAGAAGGGCTTAAGGCGTTTAATAAGCAGCGCTTCCATTAGCTCGGTTTCAGCGTTAAAGGGCACTTTTTTAATAATGCGAAGTTTTGCTCTGCTGGCATTGTTTCTCGACAGGCTTTGCACTGAACGCGATGAGATTTGAGGAACTTTGGTTATTAGAAAGACGGTTTTCAATTCTGACGAATAGTTGTCTAGTCGTCATATTGATGGTATGACGTATTGTCTCAAAAACAGGTATATTTACAGACAACGTTGGAGCAAAAAAGAGCGGGTAGAGGAAATTTAAGGTTGAAATACGAATTATTCATTTCGCCCTGACAAAAAACTTCGATGTCTTATGTTAGCACGGTTATGCTTAATAAACTATTGCTAAGAATCTCTGTTTGGTTTCTCAAATCTCAAACTTTTACAGGAACACTAAGTCTTCCTAAATAGCTTTTCTTTTGCTTTCTAGCAAACTCAAGCCAACACTAAACTTTACCGAAAGCAAACCCCCAACGTCACCCCTCTATTTTGCAACCATGGCTATGACGTGACATTGAAAAATATTTTACATAAAAGCAAAACTTACCTGAATGTTGGCGATCTTAGGTGGAAGCACAAGACCCTTATCATCACCATGAACCATAATAAGGACCCCAATGGTTCGAGTTGTAATACCCCATGAGTTTTGATAAGCATACAGCTTTTCACCAGACTGAAACAATTAAATCACTAATAAGTTACTGCACTGCATCATAAAGTACTGTTCATTCAGCATCATAATTCGCTCTCACAGATATATTATACGTAGTTGGGTAGGATACAATTTGCAGCCCTTTGCGACACCTCCATTAATGACTGGATCGCCTTAACCAAGAACTAAAAGATGGTTGTTCTACCTTTTCTCTTCCTCGGGATAGAAACATGGCACTAAAGTGATCAAACGATCATCCAGGTTCACATCGCAAACCTAATTAAGATTAGATTGGGGTAAGCGGCGGTTCATTGCAAACCAGTCGTGAATGCAACTTACCCAACTGGTTGTCCCGCCACCAACAAAGCGTACTGTCATTGTTAAATGCGCTAAAGTCGCCTTTTGCTACATGTTGGGTGAGTAGCTTCACAGTAAACCGGCGCGGTGGTGCATTCGTTAGAGCGTTCACTTCGCAGTCTGTTTCTTTGTCAAGTCGTGTCAAAGACTTTAAAAATGCTATTCACAGCTTCTACCTAAAGGCTTGTAAACAAAGCATGAGCTCATAAGCATGAATGCATGAATGTCCTTCACTGTTCTAACCCGGTAAAGCGCGAGGTCACTAAACCATCGATCGCGTTGTCTTGTTTTACGCGACAGAGCCGCCGATGAGAGCGTGACGAACGCTCCAGGCAAACCAGCTACTTTTTTAACTCTTTTGCTCCCGCGTGAAAAGCGAAAAAAAATTTCCGTAAGGTGGCAACGCGAAAAACTGTCATAATCAATCATAATTAATCATAATTATGTACCTCAAGTTTGTTTGTAAATCATTACTCAGCTGTTTACTTCTACATTAAGTGTGATATATCGTTGAAATCTACATTTCTTGAGGATTTCAAATAGAAAAAAAAAATTTTTTTTTGAATATGCAAATTTTATGCAAATGAACCCCCCCAACTGGGGGGTAGTTGTCTTCAAAATTAAAGAGGTACCCTCACCTCAAAGATCACTACAGATTTTATTTTCAACCAATTTTTTTAGAAATGGTCGCAAAATGATGCTAAGGAAATAAGCTTTCAAGGTACATCAATCAAAACTTACCTAAAAGCCTAGGTTTTCTACAATTTGCAATTTTCTGAGGCACATGACCTTTTTTTTGACCGGTACCGACCGGTACCAATTTTTGGTAGTTAAATTCAGTACCTAAAATATGATCAGTTATTATCTGCTACAGGTTAGCATAAACCATATAACATTATGTATTTTTGAACAGGGAATTTCTTCAAGATTCAGAAAATATCAAGTTTAAATAGAATATGCTGTCACTGATAATGAAACAGCCGCTTGTTTACACCTTTCCCATTTCTTGAGAAACAAGGGGGATACAGCAAACTTTGATTTACGAAAACCAAACTTCTGTCAGCTTTTAAACTTGTATTTCGCTTCTTGTCTCATTGAAAACTTGATACAAAATGACGACTTTATTGGTGAAACATTTGCAATTTATTTTACTTTTTTATAGGGTGTAGTTTTTCTAAAAATTATAATTTAGTGAAGGTAAGTCAAAAAAGTTTGGGGGTTTTGAACTGACATGATGTACAGTACTCATTTTTGATCAGTAAATATCATATACCACTTAGTCTAAACTATTTAAAGTTATATATTGCTGGAAAGCAAATTTCCTAAGCTTTCAAATGAGACCGGTATTTAGCAACATATGATATTTTTTACGCACTAAATTTACTTTTATCTACTTACCATTCAAATTTGTTTGGGGGGGGTTTGAGACCCCTAAAAAATTTGGAAATTCAAAGAGTAAAATTTATTGTTATCGCTTGAAATTTTGTCGATTGATGCCCCAAAAGAGTAGTTTTCAGACTGTGTTAATGATGAAGGGTTTGGTATTGTGGAAAAGATGTAATCTCAATTTGATTTTAGCGTAGTTGGCACGTGCTTAGAATTTGGCCAATTTTGTCGTCTGCAACTGGGTTGTTGGTCATTTTAACCGTTTTTGGGTATAAAAATCCAAGAATTAGGGCACAAATTATACGTCTTCCGATGCGTGAGAAAATAAGCGTGATCTTTTGAAAATTTTATGAAAATCGGATGAAAAATGAAGTCACAAATCGATTTTTACGTAAACTAATTTTGTAACTCAATTTAACAAAATTTGAGGGAAACACTGAAAACACGAGATCATCAATCGATGATCGCGGGAGCGAAAGAGTTAAGCTGCTACATCTGAAAGTCGCAACTACAAAAATCTGTCTTTCAGGTTATGCTCAGCAAGACTACGCCACTCTAGGCGTGAAATTACATATCATTGTCGCACTTTGCCGATCAAGCGTTTATATTTTGCGCGATTTTAGAAATCATTGTTCAAAACAGTCGGCAAAGAAATATCATGGCAAAATGAAATTCTGGTAACTTCAGCTTTCCTCTATCAAGTAATAAAGACTTTTTCATGAATACAATGTCCTCCCACCTATATCTTAGTTATATCTCTCACCCGGTTAGGATCTTCAAAACTGATGTCGAACATCTTTGAAAAGTTTTGTCCAAGATGATGCGAGGTAGCTCCCTGCAATAATAATATTGTTTAGACAGTGTTTGCATTCTTATCATTGAACCTCATTATTCGCTTTTCTTTATATCTAAAGGCAGATGTCGGTTAGCAAATCTTGTATGTTATCAGCCAAAAATTGAAATCATTTCCCACACACTGCCCACAGCAATCAAAGTCCCACACTCCGCCTAGATGTCCAGGTTCCTCTTGTCCACTGGAGACATCAACTCGAAGTCTATTTACATCACGCATCGGCGGTACACGGAAGAACGTTCAGTCCTTTCGTAGACGTCAGTATCGCTAGCGCAGTGCGTTGTACCATATGCGCTTCAACCATGCAGGGAATTTGACACAAAATGTTTCTCAACGACTAACTGAAATAAACGCTTTTACGTCACCTGAATGGCGCGTCCGCTTGCTGAGATGTATGCTTCTACTGTTGTCGTGAAGTCACCACCAGCAAATTTCTCTTTGTCCGTCTTCTTTCCACGCACAACGGGTATTGCAAGCAGGTCCTCATAAACTTGAGCGTAAAGCTCCAGGATTTGATACACCTGTATACAAAAAATTTACCACTCATTTGTGCTAGAAATTTGGTAGATTAGGTCAAGATTTTCTGAAACTTTTCGTGTTATTTTCTTTTGATTTCAGTGCTTCACCGGGTTGCAATAGTAAAGCTGCTCATTGAGCATGTCATAGTAGGCGACTTTAGGCGTCCACCAATGGCTGTTTGCCTTGGTGGTGGGACTAACAATCTCCAGTTTGTATTTACGACTGGTGCAATACAAACTGCTGCTATGCCCTAACTTCACCATAATTAGCTAACGGTGTGATCTTACATTGCTACTTGATGCCGCACTTCCATTCAAAAAAAAGCAACTTAAATAAAACAGGAACATTTTCTGCGAACTCGGCTACAGGTAATGACCAAGCAGTAACGCTCTGCAAACAGGTGCAAGCCAGATTCTACACGATAATATCAAATCACTTAGATTATGGGTTAAATGTACGATGTGAAAACGGACCTTCCAGTTCCAACCCACACTCCTAGAATCAAGCACTTGCAAAGATTCGAACAGTTTTGTGTATTTTAAATTAGTAATAAATGCAGACTAATAGTCATACCACTAGCAAAGCGTTCTCACACTAATGGGTAACAATTAGTCCACGAGTACGACCGGATGGTGACAGCTTCAGTATTTTAACCCAGTGAAAAACAGAAAATAAAGCGGATAGCCTTAACAAAAGTCACTCCAAAGTAGTGAAGTTGAATCAAACAAATACCTCTTCTTCTGCTTCCTTCTTTTCGGCGAACGCGCTGTGGCCTTCTTGCCAGAGAAACTCGCGCGTTCTTAAAAACGGCTGCGGATGTTTGAATTCCCATCTCTGCAAATGCTTTTTTATTCGTACTTCGAAAAAAACAACGTAAAAGTGATCCAGTCGTAGAACGTTTGAACGTTAAGCTGAATGATGCAGGCCAAATACCAAACTAAGCAATGAGCGAAAATAATTGATGGCATTTAAAGCCATCAGATACAACAGTATTTCGCAAATTCTTTCCACAAACTTTGCTGGCAACTCAAGCTACGTTAATGCATTTTATGAACAAAGGTCATTCAACTTATGACGGCTTAGTAACGGCGACTGCCTGTTTAAATCAATGTCTTTCAAGTTTAGCAACAACTTTAGCATTGAAATACAATCCTCAACCTACCACAACGTTACACCATTGATTATAACGAATAGGGAGGTCTCGATGGGACTGAACCCACTTGGCATAGGCAGGATACATGACCGTCTCACTGGTTGGACGGACGGCGATCGGCTCGGCCAGTTCGGACTGTCCAGACTTGGTAACCCAAGCAACCTAAACACGAAAAATAAGTCAGCTTGACAGCAGCGCAACATGTTCGGCCAACTGTGGTCAACCCCTTGCAAAGTAGCCAAGCTCCAGTAATCTTTCGCCATTCCTTTGAGAGGGGGTGGTAACCACATCGGTAAATGAGGGGCCTCAATAACCGATTTAAAAGTTTTAACACAATCTTAAAAGCTTATGCTGTCACCAATAATCTGTTGTTGTTGATTACCCGACCCCTTCCGAGGGATGGGGGCATGGCGGAAGACCATCGAGCCACAGAAGCCGACTAACTCCCCAGGGCCTGGACCAGAGGTCGCAGAGGGACAGAGAGTCGCCAAAGAGTGAGCGGCGTAAAGAGTCCGTAGCTGGACAGTATAGAATGAGATGAGAGGTGTCCTGGGACGAGTGTCCACAGGCACTGCAGGAAGGATTCTCGATTCTTCCAATCCTACAGAGATAAGAACCTAACAGAAAGCTGTGTCCGTTGCAACGTAGACGAGAGAGGACACAGCCAGCATGACGAGGAAGCACAAGTTCCTCGGTGGAAATCAAGGGAACCAGTGTGTCAAAACACTTTGATGAGACAGTACGTCTCCAGTCCGAAAAAAGACAAGAGTGGATACGAGAGCTAAGAGGAGAGAGACTACAAGGGATTGCGGAGGGCACAAGTAGCGCTTCCCTCCTGGCCAGCTCATCAGCCGTGTCATTCTCTAGGAGAAACGAGTGTCCGGGGACCCATTGTAGCCTGATAAAACAGGAGGAGAGAGTTCCTACCAGATCTGCTAGAGAGTTTGAGGCAAAAGGAAAGATGGAGGAGAGGACAGGGTGGCGAGGACAGAAAGAGAGTCAGATAGTAGAAGAGAAGAGAAATGGCAGACTTTACGGTGCTGCCGAGACCAGCAAAGAGCGTGCAGAATGGCGCAGGCTTTAGCGGAAAAACTTGAACATACTGGGCCTGCTGAAAAGGAAAGTGTGGCCTCAGTGCCACAGAAAGAACAGTTAACAAGAACGCCGGAGCCGCCCTTGCCAAAAGCAAAAGGAACAGAGCCGTTTGTTCAGAGTACCAGATCATGAGGTGGGAGAGAGCCATGGTGGGCGAGAGCCACACCTTGGCGAGAGAGAAGGGGATGAGAGCGGGAGCATGAGGAGGAAAGGGTGGACTCCACGGCGAGCGAAGGCAGATTCCATGGAGGAAAGGGAGGGCACGCAAGAAGAGCCTCCCTAGAAGAAGTAGAAGGAAGCATGAGCGGGTGAGTGGACGCGAAAGCTCTCCACGACGATCTTGGTCTCACTCCAAGTCTGGCCAAACCTGAAATAGGGAAGGAGGTCGGGAGACGAAGAGCTCGCTCAAAAAATAAAAGAGTGAAATGAGTCAGGGTGACTCGTAGGGGAGATAAAAAAGTCTCCGAAAGAAGGTGAGGACGAGAGGTACCCGGTGATGGCGCGATTGGCCGCTCGGTGGAGGCGTTCCAATTTGGTGATATTGGTAACGCTTAGGAAAGGAAACCATACGGGCGAACCACAAGTGAGAAAGAGTCGAGGAAAAGCTTTATACAGAACAGAGAGGGACTCCTTATAGAGGGGCCCCATGAGAAAGCAGAGATAGAGCGTGAAGCCTTGAGACGTGGGGAACAACTTGGCCTTCAGCGAAGATACATGTTTAGTAAAGGAAAGAGTGCGGTCGAAGGTGACCCCAAGAAAAGTTGGAGTTGGATTGAAACGGAGGCGGGAGCGGAGTAGGAGGAGGTTGGGATGGAAGTTAGCTTGGTGGGGATTCACTAAGAAGGAGGCCTCACATTTGTCCCGATTGAAAGGAAGACGCCAGTGCTCAGACCAGCGCTCCAATGGAAACAGAGCTCCTTGTGTGGCCTCCACCGCAGTAGGGACCGAGGTGGAAGAGGACCAAATGGCCAGATCGTCAGCGTAAAGTGAGCAGTTGACGGAAGAAGGCAGAGAGGCCGGAAGATGATTAATGAAGAGAGAGAAAAGTACAGGGCCAAGAACGGATCTTTGCGGAACACCTCGACAGATTCGAAAGGAGCGACTTCAGTAACTTTGAAAAACCACGCAAGCGTGCCTGTCAAAAAAGAAAAGATTGAGTCCAACGAGCAAAGCAAGAAGGGAGGGCAGCTGAAATGAGTTTGTGGAAAAGAGCGGGATGCCAGACAGAGTCAAATGCTTTAGAGAAATCGATAGTAGAGAGGATCGTCCGAGAGCCCGGCTTGGGTTTGTTAAACCCATCCGAAATGGACTGAGAAAGGAGCAGAATTTGATCAAGAGTAGACTGTCTAGGGCGGAAACCGGCCTGGTGGGAAGGAAGAACTTTGAGACGCAGGAGGTGAAAGAGATAGGCCGGAAGAAAGCAGGAGAGTCGAGAGGCTTTCCCATCTTGTGTATGGGAATAATAGAAGATGTCTTGCAAATGGAAGGAAAGGAATGCGAAGACCAGGAAAGATTGAAGATGTGAAGAAGAAAATCTATGCCAGAGCGAGGAAGGTGCTTTAGCATTGATAGGCAACTTTGTCTGGGCCAGTGGCAGTGGACGAGAAAAGGCTGAAGGCAGCCGCAAAAAATTCAGCGGGAGAGAATAGAGAGCAAAAGGACGAGTGAGACTCCACAGGGTACGTGGCTCGGCGGAGCCCAGAGGGGTAGCCTCTGGCTGAGAAACGGAAAAGTGGAAATCTCAGGTAAGCGGCATGGATCGAAGCCGATTCCCTGGGAGAAGAACAGTTGGGGAAGTTAGGAGAGAAGGAAGACGAGGAAGGAGAGCCAGCAATAGAGCGAAGAAAAGAGTGTACAGATTTAGGGTTGGAATTGGGTGAAAGAGAAGAGCAAGTCGTCTGCCATACCTCAGCCTTGGCCTTGGCAATGACTGACGAGGCGCATCGAGAAGCGGAGATGTAAGCCTGGCAATCTTCATCACTTCTGTGAGCGGCAGCGAAAGCCTTGCGTCTTTCACTAACCGCACCTTCCACCTCAACAGACCACCAAGCTTTAGGAGGGCGTTTGATGCGGCCGAAAGGAATAGAAGATTTGGCCGCATTCAGTGCCAGAGAGGTAAAAAAAGAAGCACCAGAGGAAAGAGATGAGTATTCTTCTGCTGAAGGACAGTGGGAATCAAAGTAGGAGGCAAAGTCATCCCAGCGAGCTTTCTGAAAATTGAAGAAAGGGGGACGCTTGTTGGGGCGAAAGACCGGAGAGAGAGGGACGGAAAAAATTGGTAGGTGGTGAGAACCCAGATCCTGAAGCACCTTCCAGGAGCAAGAAAAGGCAAAAGAGGAGGGAGCAAAGGAAATGTCAGGAGAGGAGCGATGGAGAAGGGTGGGTGTGTCAGGATCACTAAAGGGGAGGAGTCATAGGAAATGACCCTGTCGAATACTTCCTCCCAGCGGGGTTCGGAAGTACCTTTTGAGTCCCAGATGGGGTGATGGCAATCGAAGTCCCCCAGAATGAAGAGATTTCTGGAGGTGGAAAGAATGGAGAGAAAAGGAGTCGGTTCTACCATCCGTCAGGAAAGCGCGAATGGGGAGGGGGTGTACACATTAAGAAATGACAGCGAGGAGGAGTTGTTAAGAGAGATGTTGACCCCTACATAATCAAGAGTAGGGATCAAGCGAAGAACGAGAGGAGGTAGAAAGTTCAGAGAAGGATAAGCCCTGCCTGACGAAAATGATGAGACCGCCGCTAGCGTGCGTGGCGTCACCAGAGAGAATGCCAGGCCGAGAGTGGGTGCGATCAGAATGCAGAGCAGAAAATCCAGAAATTCGGAAAGAGGAAGATGAGTTAAGATTGGATTCCTGGATCCAGATAAGGTCAACAGGACGGGACAAAAGAAAGTGAAGTAGTTCAGTGCTCCTGGGTCGAAGACCTCTAGTATTCCATTGGAGAACCCTGAGAGTCAGGGGGAGAGGAAGCAGGAGGTAAAGAAGGACAGCCAGGAGCAAGGGACGGTGATGAGGGGGCAGAGGGAGAAGATACAGAATGGGAAGACAAGGGATAAGAGGTTTGAAGACGAGGGTTGGGCGGGAGTGCAGGATTAGCAGAGGGGGCCAGATTGTACAGTGGAGGTATACATGTCGGAGGAGTCCGAGGAGGAAGTTCCAGTGTTAGCGCTGGGGGGGGGGGCAGTGAGAGCTGCCAAGAGTTCTGAATTGGGAGAGGGAAAGCTGTGAGCACCCTTAAATGGATCATTTGGTGCAGGTGCAGCATTGCACTGACTTGCCACGCCAGGTCACATTTCCAGCGCACACTGAGTAAAGAACCAATAATCTCGGTTTAATATACGTATACTCGTACAGTCAAACCTTGATTTTCAAACACAATTCGTTCTGGAAGGTTGTTCGAAAACCGATTTGTAGGGAAGCCAAATCATATTTTCCCGTTACAAATAATAAGAGAGATTAATTTGTTCTATACACCAAAAGAATAACTTATTTTCCTGGTTACACTATACCAGGGGTGGGCAATTGTTTTGGCCTGCGGGCGGCATTGCGATCATGGAAGCTAGCTGAGGACCACACTCATTACGAAAGGCATTGCAAAAGCCGCACTGAGCATTGAAGAGTCGGTCGAGGGCCACATTGACCAACTGTAAGTGGCCGAGGGTCAGCGATCAGGATCTTGCAATAGCCTGCGTCAGCTTCATGTTATACGAGACCTCCTTACATTGACCTTACACCGCGCGTGGACATGGTGGTCTCCAAGAAAAAAAAAGGTTATCACCCTCTAATTGGACGGAAAATGCGTCTGTACGAACTATCAAAGGCTCTTTTCAACATGGCATGTAATACCTTTTTCTTGCCTCTGTAATACGGCAATTGTTTCGCCACTTATCATCGTAAATCAGCTTTACTAAGTTTCAAAAGTGTTCGCGGGCCGCACAAAATGCTCTCTCGAGTTGTTTGAGAACCGAATTTTTGTTCGAGGACCGAATGATTTTCGTCTCGAATTTTCCGTTCGAAAACCGAATTGTTCGAACTGCGAGACGTTCGAAAACAGAGGTTTGACTGTAATATGACGTACAAAACAAATCCGGTTAATTGCATATTGGACAGCCGCATATGTTTTATTGCATAAGAACTGTAAATCCCAAATTATAGCCTATCTTTTTCTAAGAAAATAGTCCGATTAATCGGATATCGGCTTATTGCATAATCCGTTTAATTGCATAGAAAAAATCAAGCTGTTTATTCGATTTACCAAAGTGTTAGTGGTAAATCAAGTGCCAAATTCCGTCTTCAGCAAAAAATTTTGGTATTCTTAAAATACCGACGCCAATTACGAGCGCAGTGAGAGCACGTAGCGCACTTTAAAAATGCAAGATTTTTTGATCAATTTTAGCGGCATCTTTCATGTTTGCAAAATTTGATCTTGCAGAATTGCAGAATTATTTGATCTTGCAGCAGGTTTTTTTACAGTGTGCGAGCACAAATTTTCATGGGTACTTAGCAAATGCCGGTCTCTGATGCGAGTGAAAATATGCCATTCTATTACGCAATCTTGAGTTCGAGGATTTTTTTGCTAAATATACAATTCAATTTTCTCATTACCCAGCCAAAAAATAGAGAAGTGTTAAACGTTCTTGATACATTTCGGCGACGTTTGCAACTGGAAACCTCCGACATAGACACAATTTTTCGTTTAAATAAACATTTACAACAGAGCATGCAAAACAACATTATACAAACTATTATTGTGCAGTATTTTACGTGATTGAAACAAATTTGTATATGATTAAACAATACTTTGTCTTCTGCAGTGCTTTATTTGTGTGTTGATACTAATTTTAGATAAATGCATAATCCGCTTGATCGCATGTAAGAACTTGGCAAATTGACTATGCAATTAACCGGATTCGTCTGTAATATTGACTGCTTCATATAGTGTCTATAGGATTGAAAAGTATTTGCTTTATATTAGTGTTCACCATGCATGCATTTTAGTGCCTTATCAATAAAAACGAAGTATACTTACCTCCGGGGCAAAATCATCGATGTGTTCTTTCTCTCTCTCCAGCGCTGCCTGCGACACGAACATTGGGAAATAGCAATTTTCAACTCCTAGTTTTTTGATTTCAGCATCGAAAAACGCCTGAAGACAACGAGAGAGTTTACTTATGAACCCAGTCAAATTGAAAGCCTTGTAAAAGAAAAGGCAGACTAAAAGTAAGCTTTTACCGCTTTATTGCACATAACACATTTTCAAAACGCACTTTTCTCTGAAAAAGGTCACCGGTAAGTAGTTTTTGGTGCTTGGTGATAATTACCGGCTGCATCTGCTCATATCAAACCGTTTAAATCCATGTCTCAGTCAACCAAAGGCACTCTATTCACTCATCTATCCGTTTCTTATTCGGTCCTGCGATCTTTTTAAGTCAAAACAAAAGGATTGACAAGCACGTCTTTGTTGGGCCACTTCGATTGGACCGCCGAACTAATGCATGAGACGAAGAAGGTGTTGCCCGACATTTGCTTTCAAAAAGCCGCAAAAGAATGAAATTGCGGATGAAAAATTTTCCAAGAACAACAATGGGGCTTGCACGTGGTGTCGCCACAAAAATTTTAAACTTATATTGGATAACAGGTTTTAAGAAATAACTATTATTTGCTTTGAAGAAAGGGTACCAAGGAACAATCTCTAGATCTCGGCTTATCCTACCCTTTAGATGTACACAATGGCACAATCGTATAGCTAGCTTCATAAATGTGACAAAAATGTACATTACCAGGAGAGTTAATTAAGAAAAGTACATCAGATTTTCCAATTACTTTGTTTCAAAAAAAAATTATTTTTACAAAACGTTTGGATGGCAAAACCACTAGAAGAATATTTTTCAGGGCGACCATCGCAAAGCAATTGCTGCCACAACGACCTAACTATGTATGTATGAGCATCGCACCTGCACTCTTTCCCAAATGCCGTACGCCCACGGTCTTAAAATGTAGCATCCGCTAATATCGTAATATTCGATCATTTCTGCTTTGGTGATGATCTGGCTGTACCATTCGGCGAGATCGTTTTTCTTCGATGCTTCCATACCCAACCTACGCACAGCAAGCTACTATATACCATACTTCTGCGTGAGGTCAAACACTAATACGTATTTGCTTCGCAAACGTTAAATTAGTCAATTCCACGTCCTTATTTCCCGCGTTTTGCTACGATTTGCTGATTCAGTGTATAATCAGACTTTTAGCTCTAGCAACGCAGCACTTTAAATTTCCGATGCTTTTCCTCACGAATACCAAATGTGCTAAAATAAGACTAGAAGAAAAATACGAGTTCTGCGTCGTTGTCATCAGAAGAGAAGAACTTCACCGCATTTTCTATCTGCTTATAATACAAATCTATAAATAAGTTATTTGTAATACATATATTTGCTAAAATGGCACAGTGCAATGGTCAAGTAAATACGGCAATATGTCTATACCCCAAATACTCAATACCACACAGCAGCAGTGGAGACGACTTTAATTCAAAGACTTACCTAGTCTGCTTCTTCACTGCTCTGTTATCACCCTTCTCAGCTTTTTCAATCTCTTTGGGTTGGGGTTGAGATTTCGCTTTTTCCTTCTTCGGTTCTCTCTTTTTATCTCCACTGCTTCCACCTTGCGGCTTATAATCCACCCCTGCGAGCGCTTTGTAGTCCGCTTTCAGTTTAAGTAATTCCTTGAAAAGACAAAATGTTGGCGATACGACCAAATGGGCTGAAGCACCGTTTTTTGTTCGCCTACCATGGTCGTGAGTTTAAACCTCACCACGACTACGCTGCCGTGTTCTTGGGATACCATTTTACGAATTTTTCGGTTTTTGACAAAAGTATGTTAAACCATAGCACCCACACTCCGATTAGGATCAGAACACAACGTTATTCTACGTGCACCCATGAACAAGTTTACACGAAATCGGAGCGTAAAAATATAAAAGTGGAAAGACACTGCGTTCGGCATATTCCGTAGTTTGATGTAACTTTATATGCTTTCCCCAGCAACGGCGAAACTTAAATAAGTGATACGGAGAAAAACTTGTGTTCACGCCCGCCCTAAAGACTGCTTAGCATAGTGTCTTTCCCAAGTGCAAAACCAACGCGGGCGGCCAATGTCAGCACCTGATCGGCGTAGGAATGGCACGATGCAAACCTTCACTGCAGCGTCGACTTCTTCTTTGGCGGCTTTGTCTGATTTCAACTTTCGAACCACGTCGCCTTGAGCGGCCACTTTCGCATACATCGCTTGAACAGCTGGGTTGTCAGTCGCGCTGCTATCACTCGGCTGCAAGTGCATGATAAAGCAAACTGTTATTTGTGAAAGTTGACAAGTCAGCTGTACATGACGTCAAGTTAGATGACATCATACAACGGTGAGGGTGCTTTCCAAAGGTGATGACACCATACGCAATGACGTGTTAACCATGTAATTGCAGACAAGCAATTTTCTTCTAGAAGAGCCAAACAGTAAAATACAGTCAGTACTAGAAAACGGATCAAGCTGTTTAATTTTCTTAAAACGCTAAGGTAGTTATAGTTCAACTAGATATATAACAAAGAAAAGTTTTGGTACTATGCTATCTTTTTATACCTCTCACAAAATAATTGCTTGATTCGCAAAAATCTTGTTGGTGGTACAGAATTTTAATATAGCTTTGAAAAAAGCTGTTTGAGCTATAAGCTTTTCGTGACGCTCTCATCAGTGGCAATATTGCATCAAAAGGGAAGATCTAGATTCTAGAGTAAGTGTTTTATGTAGTTAATTTGGACTTGATTTTATGAGGTTAACTGCTTGATTAGACATTACTTGCACACTCACCGGTTGGTCTTTCTTTTGCGTTTTAGTTGCGTTTTGCTTCTTTTCACTCTTGGTTGAATTAGCTGCCGGTGGTTTGTAATCCTTCCCACTCACGGCCTTGTATTCGGCTTTTAACCGAAGCAGTTCTTTCACGGCGGCGTCAATCTCTTCCTAAGAAATCTCACAGGATCAAATAATGAAGCTGCTTACCCAGCACGTCGATAGAGGGAACTTTGGAGTACCCACCAGCGGCAGTACTCTTGTTGGTGGTGGTTCTGCCAGATGCAAGACTGGTTTGATAAAACGTGGTGCTTTCTCCTAGCCTAGTCTTGATTGGATTTGCGTTGTTCACGCGTGATAATTGCCAGAGAAGCCAATTTTACATCAAACAACTTTGCTGGCAAATATTTTTTAATATCACTGACGGTTAGACGAGCAGCAGCTGGCCATGAAGCTGAGCACAGCCGTTTCCTAGTTAACGTAGGATCGTTAACAATATTTTCTCTCAGCCTCTGGCAATGCACACATTGGCGACAACAAGCTGTAAAATGGCATTTTACCAAAAGCTTTTAAATATAGGATTGGAACGAAAGTCTTGTCCAATAGAAAATAATATTTATTTAACCAATAAAAACAACATATACATTGAGAAATATATGCAAAACATCGCTGTGAAGAAATGTTTAGTTTAACCGCATTATTAAATGCTTTGTTTAAATGTTCGCTTCAATAATTGTTTTAGATAGTAAAAAAAAAACTCGTACATGGACAAACTCGTAGATGGACAAACTCGTAGATGCGATTCAACAAAAGAGGCGCCGCCTGCGCCGAAACAGTTTTGAAAATTTCCATTTTCTCCAGGATAACGCTCGACCGCATACGGCGCGATTAACTCAAAGCAAGCTTGCTGAGATCGGTTTTGCGGCATTACCACATCCACCATATTCCCCAGACCTTTTCCCATTTGACTATTACCTGTTCTCTCCTATGAAAAACTCGCTTCGTGGGAAAACGTATCACTCCGCTGAAGAAGTTAATGGTGATTTGGAAAACTGGTTCGCTTCAAAACCTGCAGACTTCTATGCAAACGGTATAAAACAACTTCCAGAACGCTGGAAAAAGTGTGTGGACCTTAAAGGTGACTATTTTCAACATTTCAGATCCACGGACGAACGATGTTTTGCTTACATTTCTCAATGGATATGTTGTTTTTATTAGTTAAATAAATATTATTTTCTATCGGACAAGACTTTCGTTCCAATCCTATATATACCAATCAGTAGCAGTATCAGCCGACACCCAATCGATATAAGTACAAAAAAGCACCAAATTGTCTAGCTTGTCTTAGTCAAACTACACTGTAGTTGGACTCGTTTTCAACTGTAACAAAATAGCTTTTTGCCATCTTTGTCGACATGAATTAATCTTACCTTTGCAGCTTTAGCTCCTTTCAATTCGCGAACTTTAGAACCCTGTGCCGCGACTCTATCGTAGACTTCGCTTGCAGCCTTAGACTCTCCCTGGTTTTCAGAGGGCGCACAGCAGTTTGCTTCTAATGTACAAACAAATGGTAAAAGTTAAAAGTTGCATTGCACACGTGTAAGCCAGATAACTTGGCAAGAAGGTGAAGTGCAACACAGTAACTCGCTGGCATTACTGTTCAGTGTTCTTTCTGCAATAGTAGATGCCATCAACGCTTGGGTAGAAGACGGCAAAACCTTCGTTCAAGTATTAACTCTTATTAACAGTCAAAAATCCCGTAAAATCTAATGAAACTCAAAGGCATGTTGTCACTAGCATCTGTGGCGCTAAGCGATTGAAAAACAAGTTCAAGTAAATATCATTTTTCTAAAAAGCAAATGCTCTTGTTTTCTGCATCGACGTTAACAACTCTGGGTAGTTTCATCGCAACCTTTACAAACGTTGCAATAAAGCCTAGTTTCCAATGTGGCATCTGCCTCTAGTACAACAAATCCCAGCTTAAAAGGAAAAAGAAATATGGTCCTAAAAACATGCTCCTGAGACAACGAAGTTGCGCTTTAAGCTGAGTTACGTACTAGAGGTTTCCTTTTTCTTCGGTGCAGCTTTTCTATCCTCTCCTTTCGTCTTTGATTGACTTTTGGCGTCTCCTTTAGCTCCCGAAGTAGGCATTTCTTTGGTGTGGCCATCAGGAATGAAAAAAAGAGTGCATGGAGTTGGCTTGCATGAGTGAAGACTACAAAAGATCGCATTAATGGTGCGTAGGTGTACCGAGGGAGACAAAAGACAGAAAAAAAAACGATTCTAATTTTGCATGGACCTCCATTCTCTTTATAGCCGTAATTTGCGGATCCCTCGAGAATCAGAGAAAGAGGTTTATGAGGTCGGCGAAAGTCACACAAAATAAAAAACAGTGCCTGTGCTTCGTTTATTTTTCGTTACTAAGTGCGATGAAGTGACATCATTCCCACACATTTGTGCAGAAACGAATGGGGAGCATATCACGACTTTAACGTAATTTTAAAAAAGACAATCAGCTTATAAAAGCATCAGCTCCATTTCTATATTTTATGATAAAGAAAAAGATTACTAATTGCCATTTGATGTTTTTCACGCATAATTTCACCAAGTTGTTCATCGTTCGTATTGACACGGGCCAATTACGAAAAAATTAATTTTAGACAGCGCTCAAAAACAAAACCAAAAGCACGAACCGTAACTCAGCACTTGGTTGCTTACGCTAGATTGCATCATCTGTGATGTCGGTTAGTAATTACGCTGTAATTCGCCAAAACTCTACATTTCGAACGTAAGATAATGCGCATTGAGTGAAAAAATGATTTGATATGAAACTCATACCAGGAAAGACAAATGGGCAGTTGACTAATAGAAATCAGTGTTTCCCGTGACAGATCACAAGGAGAGCCGTGAAAGAATAGGCTAGAAAGACCATGTTTCTAAGAGGAAGAAATAACTGAACTAAGACAAAATGATATCCAACGGTTATCTTTGCTCGTTCATTCATTCATCCGTATAAGCTCATCCTCTGCATGCATGTTGTTCATCAAATAAAACGATTACGTCAGGGAGACGTCTTCGTTCCACCACCTGTCTGCCACATAAAGATGGTGGAATCCCGTTGAATATGTCATCCAAAAGCACAACAAGCAAGGCGGTTGGGTTTTTATCCACACCAACCTTTCTGCGTTGAGATCGAAGCGCAAAGTTTTGAATAGTGCTTTTATAAAGTATCTTGGTTTGACTCGACAAGGGAATTGAACGCAGGTCTACAGACTGGCTGTAATGCTAGACAATATGGATTACATTAAACAAGGCGAAAATTACAGCGAACAATCAGACATTTCATATTAAGCACTGGTAAAATGTTATCAGCATTTTTGCAAATGGAGTCGCAAAAAGGCGACATTGTAAGCTGTAAAAGAGCTCTCTACTCTCTCCGGCAACACCGAAATTTCCATCACATCAGTATCAGCTTGTTAACTTTTCAATCAAAATTCCGAAGCATGCCCAAGCCTAGCGAAAATGCTTGTGTTAACAGATATTGCTTGACCAATATTTACTCTTTACATCACTAGCTTGTAGTTTGTTGCATCATCTTTCCAAACCCAATACAATCACAAAAAATTTCATTACGACATTCTGCGCAATCCAGCGTTTTACATTAAATGCACGCAATTTGCCGACTTATGATACGCAAATTGTAATCTCAAGATCGAAATACTACAGCTCTGTGTCGTTTCTTATCGCTTTCAATGTCTTTTTCTTGAAACTTTTTCACTTAAGTGTTGAAAAAGCCAATCAAATGAAAAGCCTTGCTACTGTTCAAAATTGGATTCTAGTTGTAAGCAAAGCTATTAGCTTTTTGGTAACTTTCACCACGTCATTAAGCACGCCACGTCAACATGTGTATCGAGTTTTCTATTTCACGCACGACTTGGCATTGATCAGTTGACAATTGACAAACAATGCGGCTTGACATAAGTTTTCTGATGGCTTGCAAGTTACACACCTACGTTCTTGAAAAGCATACGTTGAATGAGACACGTGTCCTTTTTAAGTAATTACATACAATTAAAATGGTTGTAAAAAACATATATTAAGTAAGGCGTATGTTCTGCCTGACATGTTAATGATCCAAGTCAGTAATTTTCAACCGTTTGATCCTTTCCATTTTGAGTAGGTTTGATCCTCAGTTTTATATTATTTCTAAATGAATGGCAGCTTTTCCAATGACATCTTGTTTCAGTGTAGTAACTATTATGTAGAAAACTTTCAAGTTTTATTGAAAATCACGATCAGCAATAAACTTTTGGAAATCACATAACTAAATCATCAGTTTTTTTTGAACCGATAAACACATTGTTATCATTTCCATTCTTTTAAAAATCAAATGTTCAAATGTTTTCTTAAATACTCATGGTGTACGTTGATCTTTTTATTGTCTAGCTCAATGTGTTGGCAGATGAAAAAGGTTGAAAATTACTGATCTAAGTGTTTGTTTGCTTATGAAGATAAAGAATACAAGCCCTGAAGTTTCAGAATCTGTATGAGAGAGACGATTTCGACATTAAACTTATTATATATGATTAGAAAATGCTTTGCAGGTGGCAAAGTGATGAAAACACCTTAAATGTCGTGGAGTAATTATACTGGCATATTTCACATACCTAGGTGCAACGTAAGGCTGGTCACAGCGGAAAAATCCTTTTCTCTGCAATTGTATAATGTCGCCCGACTTCAAAGAGGCCAAGCTGGGATCACCGATCATGATGACTTCTTTCTAAAATCAGGAACAATATCAACACTTATGGTACAACAGAAAATCAAGATTTGGAAAAATCTTGAGGCAAAACTCCGTTTGGAGTACTGCAACTAGAATTAGCGTTGTGGTCCAGTCCTATAAACATTAAAAGCACAATGATAGTGCTAGTTTGAATCTTGCCGACACCAGCGGTTCCCAACTAGGGAGACCAATCTTCCCATGGAAAGCAAATCAGATTTTATGGAAAGTGGAACAAGGTTGAAAAAAATTTCTTTCAAAAAAAGGTCTTCAAGTTTGTTTTGGGCAAAATAGAAAAAATGACACATCCAAAAAGTTGATCCCCTCAAAAAATAGTTAATTTTATTTGCTATTCGTGCATGTCGAGTGGCTAACATGGTGAATGTAGGGAAGGTAACGCACAACTTCTAATAGCATAGGGAGGAATGTATTACAAAGGTTGGAAACTCAGACTGCAGCACTACACAGACTCGATTAACGCTAAAGCTAGGATAACCCTCAGTCTAATAGCAGCACTTAACTTTTTTTCCTAAAACGAGGAGCATTGTCAACACTATTCATGGCCCGCTGATCGACAACGTTGTACTAAACTATCCGCTAATTTGATCCGAATAACAATGATGAGTGAGCAAGGAATACTTTTTCGGAGAATAAATAAACAATAACTCCTACCCTTGTATTTTTATTGATGTAATCTTTGAAGTCATCTCCCTTTTCCAAGACTGGTTTGGTCAATAAGTGATCAAAATACACGCACAACGTAGAGATAGGTGGGAATCGATGTGTATCAGCCAGCCATGTTACTTTCTGAGTCTTCTTGTAGTCTTTATTATCCAAATTTAACTTCGCTTTAACGCCTGTAATCTGTGAAAGCGTAAATTGAAACCAAGCGCAATACCTTCGAAGCATATGGTTGGAACGATACAATAATTTCAACATTAAGCTACAACTATATTGCGAGAAAAAGGTTTTGCCGACTTTTCGGAAAAGTACTCTCGTTTTAGAGCCAGTATGTAAATAAAATGTGGACAACAAATGCAAAACCAGACAGCTTCTACAGAATATTAAAAGAAGATAGCTGGAGTTTTTCAGCCACATTATTAGACAAAACAACTAGGAACAGCTAGTAATCCGTAGAAAAATAAAGCCTAAGGTACTTAAAGGGGTACTCCAAACAAACACATGTGATCTACGTCTTTATAAAAGATAAAGAAAAAAAGTGGAAAATCATTGCATACTGTCATTCTAAGCATGGAAAATCTAACTCAATTGCTTACATAAAGAATATTTCCTATTAAACTTATATTGACTACAGCAGAGTAAACAGGAAGACATATTTACTCTTGAATCGTAAAAGCAATGAGGTCGACATTAATATCTCTGTCTACCCTATTAAATGGATTTAAAAAGCTTAGCTTTTGCAACGGCTCCATGAGATATGGCTTGAGGGTTGTTACATCACTGATCTTTAAATGTAATTATCAGTGAAGTAATAGCAGATGTTACTACGGTTGAATTAAGTTTATTTTAAAAAATGAGACATGGGTTTGTAGACACGCTAAAAAAATTTAGGCCGTCAGCAATAATGACGTCAAGATTTTTTCGTCTGTCTGTACTTAGGCATATTAAAATCAAACGGTATACAAAACTAGACATTTTCAGAATATATGCCACAATGATACTCACATGCCATCACTTTTTACATGTTATTCTTAAAAGTTCAATTTTACTACTTTTGCATGCCAGCAGCAGTGATTTACATTCGCCATAAAAATCGCACCTTTCCTTCGGTATCCTTTTCAATATCGGTGATGGTCAAGTTGCCCCAATTGACGAACGTAACATCAGTTCCAACTGCGAAGGACTCGGCGTCTTCTCGTTCAATCAACACATTTGGTCCGTACCACACAGGCTTTTTTCCAATGTCGGGATTCTGAAATAGGACAAGCTTTTACCAAACGTCATCAAGTCATAATAACAACCTCTCTAAAAATTGTCTTGACGGCTTCGCTGGTCGGCGTTCAGCACGAAAGATAGCGCGGAGAAAAAGTTGGTGAATTCGCTCGTTGTGCCTTCGGGAAAGACACTTGATGACATTCCTTTATCTTTATGTGGCAAGCAGGTGGTGGGGCCGAGCGGTCTACCGGCTGCCGTCGCTAAGTCTAAGCTTGAGTTAACAAATAGAACAAACACTTCAGGAAATCAGAGCTGTTTGTAGCTGATTTCAAGATTCTTCTTCTTCGTCGTCGTTTGAGCTATTTGTTGTGAGCTTTATGCAGGAAGATGTATATATAGGCCACACTGCGTTAGCGCAAACGCTCGGTTTGCAAGTCTTCAGTTGGACTAGGGCCATCACGACGGGTAGGCTGCTTGGCCTCACTATCTGTCTGCCACATAAGACGGAGGCATCCGGTTAAGTGTCTTGCCCAAGGACACCACAAGCAAGCTTGCCGGCTTGTTCTCCACACAATCCCTATTTTGCTGAGCGCCAAGCAGGGAAGCTGTGAATACCATTTTTTAAAGTCTTTTGGTATGACTTGACTTGGGAAATGAACCCCAGGTCTACCGACTGCAAAGCGGGCGCCCTAACCACTACGCCATCGCGCCGGTTCAATCACCGAAGACTCTTCGTTATTTGAGCGAAATATTTCATTTTATAAGTCACGAAAATCTGCTACAAACAGAACATCTAGTGTTCAGACTTGTCGCGGAATTGCAAGCAGGTCAACTGCTGGTGCAGAGTATTTTTCCACCACATGCACTGCAACAGGAAAAGTATTTTTTGGAGTCTTTTCGAGAGCGCAACGCTGAAACCACGTCGAAATAATACAATCGTGAGCCAACCACTGATCAACGCAATAAGTCTATTTCAAATAGTAATCTACCATAAACAATTAGCTTTCATACCTCTATCAAGACTATGGCTGGAAAACAGATAGTCTTTACCAGGTAGTCCTGATCTAACAATTCGTTAGAATTACCCCCACTGGCGCAAAACCTGGGGTGGCACGGGAAGCTTGCTTTTTCTAGATATTTTTGCTAAGTTTCCAAGGTATAACACGTCACATATTAGTTCAAAGATGACACGCTTTTACTGGAATTGAAAAGCTGACCTATGGAACTTCGGCTTCTACTAAACTTTTTAAAACTCTGACGCCAGTGCCTGCTTGTTTACCGCATACTCGCAATCCAGAGCGCAAAGATGGTACCAAAACTAACCTTTGGATGTTTCGCAGCATCAGCACATACTTCTTTCGCATCTGCAACGTACACAGGAACGGAAGATTCCCTTGAAAGAGCAGTATATCGAGGAGCAATTGGATCAATAACCTGTCACAAAGTAAGAAATATAGGAGAGATGGTGAGCAGTACAGGTCAACTGCAAGCTTTAGGTTGTGGCCTACATGAGTGATTAGCCTGACATACCTTCTTCATGAAACAACGAGTCATACTTGAAATAAAACAGAACATTAGACAACATGTTCAATGTTTAGAGCTTGATCTGCTCTTTTAGCATTGTGACAACAGTATACATTACCTTCTTGTTGAATGACCATATCTTATCCCATTCCATTTTGACGATCGATCTTGAAGAACCTTGTGAAATGATGAAGTTACGCAGCCCCTCGACAGTCATGCCGCGCCTCATGATGCCACGAACAGTCGGAAATCTGGGATCGTCCCTGTAAAAATTAGATTCCATGCATAGTGGTACTAGCTCTAAAATCGTAAAGGAAGAGGCCGTGGCAAAAAATGTATACCGAGTGGAAAATGTAGGAAGTATTGAGAACCTTATAACAGACGCAGGGCATTTTATGAGCATCACCACCGTAACGGCATTCCGTAGTCAAAAAGTTGACGATATAACTCTAAGTGTCACACAGTGTGAAGGCATTTTTGACAAACCATAATCAAAGTACTAATTCAAGCTTAACCTTTTTTTCCCGTAAAACAGTCTTAGGAGTCTGAAAGAGGAAAATATTGCTGTTCATATGCACAAACCACGATTTACTCACCAACCATCGACGTATCCATTGTTTACGAACCAAGTGAGTTTCCGTTTGCTTAGCACGGTGTTTTGAAGATTTAAACGACTGAATAAGATAAAAACAAGCCTCAATTTTCGTATCAACCACGCGTGATAAAACTATGATCTAGGCTTGCACCAAATCAAGATTTGTAATCAAGTAAACTTTAAACTATAAAAGCCACTAATCTGCACAGAACGATAAGCAATACCGTAATACTAAATTGCGGATCTAAAACTTTAAGGGGAGACAAAACAATTTTGAAGAAAGCAATGCAATAAACAAAACAAAAATCGCAGTGCAACTAGTCTTTTTGCAGACATTTTTAACGCGCAATGCCGTTTTTGCCGCAACGATCAAGATTTTAACAGTTTCCAGAATTCGGTGCCCTGTTTTAAATCAAATATCCACATACAACAAATGCATCATGCTACGTCAATTTACTCGTAATCGTACACCCACCTGTACTCCCAAATGTAAGGCTTTCGCAACTGCAGTTTATCGATGAACCAGTAATATTGAGCAGCGCGATCGTTGTATTCGCTTGTACGTAAAGCGTGCGTCACTCCTTCAATGCTGTCCACTATTGGACAAGAAAAATCGTATGTTGGATATACACTGCAAAGTTTAACAAGGAATAAATAATTGACAGCTGAAGTATTAACATACGTTGTTGGTGAAGGCTTGAATGATAAAAGATAATGATTCCACGAGACAGAAATGCAGCCTGTTGGAATGACTCTGAACACCGAAAGTCCACTCGATGTGGTAGCCTTCCACAACAGCATGAAAGAGGCAATGAATTCTCTACTGTTACTGTTACTTTTATAATTCAAATAACGCGCGCTTTAAGCAAAAACTGTTCTTTCAGTTAGGCAAAAGTTTGTGTTCAAACAGTGTTATATCAACACAATTTTAATTCTGAGGTAGGGTAATAAACGGCCTCTATGAGCCACTTTTTGCTCATACCACCAGTAGCTCACTTATATTTGTCTCCTGCTCTCACGTGAGTTTCCTTCTTACATCGATACATTACTGGATCACGCATACAACCGTTGTCAGATTGATAATCGAGCTTGGCACGTATGCAGCACTGCAAGCCGTAATCTGTTGCCTCTATCATTGCTTTCCACATTTTCATATTTTTCTCCACGGCTATTAACAAAAAATACAATATTAACAAAGCAGCCAAGGCTTTTTAAAGATTCCAATTGTATTCTACAAAAATTACAGCATCATTTGGGAGCAAAGTTACATTTAGCCACTAAAAATTGGGTACAACGCCGAAATTCCACACATTTCCACGGATTAGCGCTGACACTAATTGTAATTCTAACTCTACAGTCTAAACCGAGCCATATATCTAACCCTAAACACCCCTAACTTACCCAACTCCAAACTCACCTTGACCCTATCCTAAACCTTAAACGCTGATCCACGCTAGGGATTTCCCCTATATCAGAAGAATTCAAGTCCATAAAAAACATTCCGCGGATTTCCGCGCTCTAGTTTCTTCCCAAAAAATCAAATAAGAAAGAGAGTAAGTAAAGTTTCAAAAACGTTGATAACCTACAGTTGTTACGGTTTGGTGATTCCTGTCTCGCCTCTCTCATCTCCCTCAATTTTTCAAGGTCGGTATCGTCCGCGTAGGCATCACCGGCTTTAATCATGTCCTCGCAATACTTCATAATCAAATCGAAGTAATCCGAGGTGTAGGTCAAGCTGTTTGGCTTCAATCCCAACATTGCAACGTCTTCCAATATAACCTGAGCAACTTTCGATCAAAACTTAATCAACTAAGCGAACAAAAAATAAAAGGAGACCACGAAAGACCGTGATGCGGCCTCGTAGTCTCCAAAATCCAGAGTTTTTCTTGACAATAGCTCGCAGTAAAACGCTGTGCACACAACTGCAAAGTCATGAGCATTGAGCTCCGTAAGTCCCACGACGATGGTTCAATCATTCATGCGTATGAACTCGTGAATTGTTTGCAATTCTTTAATGAGAATGAGCCACTGCTATGGGTCGACTCCTTGGCCTCACCATCTGTCTATTGATAACAGAGAAAATATCCTGCAACTGCACTTCCAAAAGCACAACAAGCAAGCTTGCTGGCTTTTCCCACTGCACCATTCCATCGGGCTTTTCATTTTAAAGTCAAAAACGATACCACAACGCCATGTCAGCTGCAATACTGCCAATCTATTGGTAAACAATTACAATAACTTTATCAATACTGAAGTTTGAGAACATGAGAAACTTACAAATTGTAAGCCTACGCATCTGTAGTTTAAAAGGCCGTACCTTTTGAAAATCTTCCTTTTCTTTTGCAGGGTTAGTGTCATCAAATCTCATTAACAATTTTCCTTTAAATTCAATCTGAAAAAGTCATATGCAAAATTTTATGCGGAGTTTCACACGGTCTTAGACGGAGTTGAGGTAGCAGCACCTGGTAATACTGATTTAACAAAGCGGCTTTGGCATGACCGATGTGCAGGTATCCACTTGCTTCAGGGGGAAACCTGGTCACAACATTGCCCTCACTTGCTCCAGGAAGTTCTATAAATTTCCCTTTGTCTTGTTTTTTGTTGGACGTGTTCTTGGATTCAGTCTGTAAAAAATGAATTTGAACTGGCTAAGTAAGTAAGTAAGTATCCTATTTAGCTTGTACAATAACATTTATCCTGTTAAAACATACCGAAATCAAATTCATATTCTAAATTGTGTTTGGCGTAATATCTATCCTAACTGTTTTTTGCGAATCAATAAAAATATATACTATGCCGCAGATAACACCATGGCCTACGTTAGCGTTTTCTTGTATTTCAGGAAGCTTGGCATTGACAACTTGGAACTGTTCTCGACTGGAAAGAAAATTGTACCATCGAGAAACATGAGAAAAGGACTTTTTTGCTTCGCCGTCAGACAAAGCTGAAAGCCACTTCTTGTTCCCTGCAAAAAAAAGCCAAACTTAAAGTTGGTGAAAATAAGGGCACATGCAGCATACACAATCATAATCTAATCACGAGCCCCATGTCCAGTACCAATCTATACAATAGGATTTGAAATGACCATTTTAATGGTCCACATTATTTATTGACCATTTAGAAGTGACATATCAAGCAGATAATTATTAGAACGTTCATTTCAAAATTTTGTTAATAATTAACACCAAAAATAACAGCTGTACTAAAATCAGAGGTATCTTAAACAAAGTTCCGATTTTAGCACCACAAATTAAAGGAAGCACTGTTTTGAATATCTCTGACAAAAATGAACTGCCGTTCCTAGTTTCCCTGCATATTTGGATTTGGGTTAAGATGAAGATTAGATATAAATGACCAATACTTCCTGCTTTCCTATCTTTCATCAATAATGCAACTTTTTTCACCAAACAAATGAACATGTCAGTGAAATATGCAATAAAATCAAAAGGCTTACTTCTTAATGCACCCCAAACAGCAATATCAGCTAAGGTGACTGTATTTCCAACTAAATAAGTAACTTGACGCAAAGTTGAGTTAATTGATTTAAGAGAAGAATTCCAATCTTTATCTTTTTGAAGTCGATTGCTGGCAAAAGTGACCCAGTGGTCAACCTCAGTAGCAGATAACCAGTCTTTACCAGTCAGACTGATATTGGTATTGTTACTGCCTGATATAAGACGAGCAAGACATCGAGCAACTTGAATATCACCAACCAATCTTACACTGCATAAAAATAGTATTTTGTCGATATTGGCACATTACTGCACATTTTTCGCCATACACGTTCCTACCACCAAACTTCAAATAAAAGACAGAAATCCTAAGTGCATATAAAAAGCAAGGTTAAATTTAGAATACCACAATCAAATTTAAGAAACTAACATAGAAATAACTGAAATGAAGCAAATCAAATCATGGAGCTAGTAGCCTATCTAAAGCACCACACCATGGTGTCGAATTTAAATCAAAACACAATACACATAAACAAACAAAACAGTGAACGATCACAAACATTACTACACATTAAAATTGACAAAACTAAGTTGCCTAAGTTTAGGAACCTTTTTATAAAGGTTTACAATCCGGTGTACGCAAAAATACACTTACTAGGACCATTTACAGTTATCATATCAAGCAATGCAAAAAACTGGAGCATTTTAGATTTTGACATTGCTTCATAGTACGCTGGAATGACAACAAATAAGCGAGATCAATCTATTTAAATCATAGATATACAATTGACCTCAGAAAAAAGCAATAAAATTGAGATCAGTAATTCAACACTAAAAAAATTGCCCATGTAAGCTTCCATTTGACTATAGTTGCTTCATTGCAGTTTTTGGCTCAAAAGTATTTAATTTAACCAAAAAAAAGTAATATACTATTAAGTTATTAAAGAAATATGCTATAAAGGTATGTATATGCTTTTAGCAAGTCTTAGCATACTTCACTAAAATTTAAAAACTAAAATCTTGAAATACACACACGTTCAGCAATATCAAAAACATACTTGTCCAGCTTTAAAAAGGTTTCCTTTGAATTTGTCAGCTTTACTTCAATGCTCCCTTCATTGTATTCTAGGACTAAGTAAACACCTGCAAACATTGTTTGAGTTAACTGAACTGATAGATTATAAGATGTATTACAAAACAATATGTGGACATAGGTATTTCGAAAGAAAGCATACTGCAAAATTCATTTCAAAAACTACTAAATTAGTTTAATAGAATGCAATACCAGTGCTTTTTTGCTTTTACCAGATGAAAAAAGGGCAAAAATCAGGTAATCCTGTACTTTAGTGCAGTAAATTATTTAAGCTGAAAGGGCAGTGTACACTGTAGGGCCAGGCCAGGTATGTAAATGTACGGGGCAGTGTACACTGGAACCCACCCTGTACACTCCCTTCCAGTGTACACTGCCCCATACATTTACATACTGGGCCTGGCCCTACAGTGTACACTGCCCTTTCAGCTTAAATAATTTACCACCCTAAAGTACAGGATTACCAAAAATCATTGCCAACAATTATTTTTTCCCAGTAAAAGAACACTTTGAAGACTGTAATATCTTATAACTCTTATTCCCCTTTTTTTGCAGTAGTGTTTCCGATTGGACAATAAGTTAGGATGCTAAAATAGAAAATGAAAAATCCAAAGTAGTGATTTTGTAATAATAAAATTATTTGGCAGCCAAAAAACACCCATTTTCACATTTACTACTCATATCAGAACTAAAAAGTAAATGGTAATTTTACCCTCTGAAATGGCATATGTGTTTAATTGCATCACTCAACTTATTTTAGGGTAACTCCTTAAAAACTAAAATAGAACTAAATACTTATTTAATTTATGAAACAAAAGACAAATGGAGAACCTTAAGGCAGAGAATGGCTGCAGCCATTTATAGATGTTGAAGCAAACAGCATAAGCCAATGCTTTAACTTAAAAGTAAGCTCTGGAGACTACTGGCATGGCAGCAGTTCCCAAAGTGGGTGCTGCGTAGATCAAACAGAAATAGCTGTATTTAGTAGATCCCCAATAAAAAAGGTCTTCAATCACAAGTGGGGATAATTCAGTATCAAAAACTTGCCTGAGCTACATGATTGTGCATAACAAACATATTCAAACAAATGTTTTTTTCAAAAAGGGGCAACTACAGCTTAGGCTATATCAGCATCAAGAAACAGTTTGCACCACAAGTGTGGATTGGCTATTGCACTGCAAGCAATCACAAGTTTTTAAAAAGAATCAATCAAAAAACAATTGAAAATCATTGCAGTAGGTTATACCATAAAGACATAATCTTCACATTAGTATGTCTTAATAATGCTACTACTGGTACCAATTTATTAATAAAACACTTACAAATAGGAAAGTCACTTGTTGACACATTAACAGTAACCATATTCATTAATTATGTTTAACTAGAACATAACCTGCGCAACAGATTAAGCATTTATTTTAATCAACACCAAAAAACATACATACAAAAGCAAAAATAAAGCATATCATCACATATTGCGGAACATACTTCAACTTAACACAAAACAGCAACTTAAACTTTAGTACGTTTTTAAGTTTTCACTTCGAAATTAGCTTTCAAAACCATTAATTATGTGTCTATTGGGTTGATAAGGGCCATTACACATGTTACAAGCTGCAGTGAACAGATAAAAAATATAAACACATAGGCCTACAAAAACTAACTGCAACCACTTTTGCATACCAATATACACTTTTGTGTACCTGTACCAGTATGATGGACAAGTTTTGATACAAAAAAAAATTACCAGTTGTTTATTTTTCCTAAATAAATTGATAGTAAAGTGACAAAAAAAAAATCAACAGATAAGGCCATAACAACAAATAATACACAAGACCATAAAACAACTAAAAAGGGAAAAACATTGAAAAAACAAACTATTTTTTAAATCTGGAAATTGGAACTGGGCATCCCAGGTTAATGATACGAAGTACAGTACAAATATGTGTCAGCCAGCCTCCAGCCTACTGGCCTAAGCCAAGATCGATAAAAAGTTTGATGTCCAAAAATGTCAGGTTATCTGGTCATTACTCTACTAACCAAACAACGGTATTAGGTGGCAAAACTTTTAACTATACTACTGCAATGAATATCTGAAAAAGTATGGCTTATTACATCTATCTGGCTGTCCTTCTAACATTCAGTTTGAACTTACGCAAGAAATACCCGTGTTAACACCACATTACGAATTCTCCAAACCAGTGAAGCGCAACGGCAGGCATCCGACTGTAATGCAAGTTAAAATGAGTGCACTCTGTGTGGCGACAAGTCACTTCTATCATGATATCTATTAATTGCAAGTGGCCATTCATATATAAACCACGTGTTGTTGGCGACTTTCTACTAGTGATTTGTAGTTGAAGTTGCTGAGGTTGCTACACAATTTCCCTCCTCTAGCACGTGCAGCTAACGGAGACCTGCTTAAGAACAAGGAGGTTGCTGAGGTCGCAACATGCCTTCCCCGCCAAAGTTGAGAGAGTGAGGTTTGCCGGCAGAAGTGACTGAGATTCCCACCAAGACTTCGATGGAAGGCGGTCTTTACGTTAGGGATCGGGAACTCAACGATGGCTTGTGCTGCTGGACTGAAGACGCTGCCGGCCAACTACATCGGGGGGGGGGGGGGGGGGGGGAGAGATGTATTTTTTTTCTGGACTCAATATTGTTGCACAACGGGAGGCATCTGACTGTAGTCCGAGTGAAAATAAGTGCACTCCGTGTGGCAACTGGTCACTTCTATCATTAAAACTACTGAAAGTAGATGGCGATCCATATATAAAGCCAGGCGACTTTCTGTTTGTGGTTTGTAGTTGAAGTTGCTACACCAGTAACCGTTGTGGTTACTAGTATTGGAGGAATTATACCCGTATTGAATATTTGACACATTTTTGCTACACTTAATCATGGCTTTATTATTTTGACAAAAACTAACTTCAAAGTTACCCTGTATCCGCGCATAATCCGTACCAAGTATTTATAATCCATATCCGGGGACGTATCCAGAAATTTCAAAGGGAGGGCCACAATTTAAAACTTAGACAGTTGAAACTTTTTTGGTGGGACAAGCTTTTTGCTTGTATCAGCTTATGCAGGGCTTTGCCTTCCAACCTGTGCGTTTTGCTACATTTCACTATTTAATACTTTCATTTTCTTTATATTGGTGTATCTAGGCCTTTGGTAGTTTTCTGCGTTTGCTCAGTGCTGCAGTTTACGCTACACTTTATACAGGATGGTCCAAAAGTAGGTGGACAGTAGTCAAAATTGGCTTATACCTAAATTAGGTGAATATTAGTAAAAAAAAAGATTATTTGTTGGTTATAGTTTGAGCATTTACGTTAATAAATAAACTTAGTATTAAAATTTATTCAATTTGGTCTTTTATTTTATCTTTTGTAAGTAAACGTGTGATTTTTAAGTAAAAATTTTTTACTGTCCACCTACTTTTGGACCACCCTGTATATCTCGGATTCCAATAGTCTATCTGTACAGTGACATTTTATGATAACTCTCAACAAACATATGCAAAACGAATTGAAAGATGTGCCATATGCCTAGAATTTTCGAGGTAGCCTATATTTCATTGGAGATGGGGGACTGTAGGCAGTAGCTACCGGCCTACTTGACGAGCATTCTGAAAAGAATGCTACGAATCAGTATGCAAAGAATCAGGCGCTTGCTCGGTCAGCTTTTTAAAAAAATATCAACATAGACTGTTGTTTTGCCATAGCACGGCAGCGAGAGCAATCACACAAAACTCTTTTAGGCCCAAACCCTTTTAATACTACAATAGAATGATCGCAAACATCACTATTAACTTAAAAACAACCTAAAAGCACATTATTCTTGTGCGAATTAGGAATTGTATTGTTTTACATTACACCAATACGGTACATTAAGCTTATTCAAATACTGTTTTATGCACACTTATTCAATTATGAAGAAAACAATGAACTAAAACTGCGAAGCTACACCTACAATTTTACATTTTGGTGACCTTTCAATACGCTTGTGCTTTTAGTTTAGTCAACTTTAGGCTGCTGAAGCGCACTATTTTCAGATTGAGGTTTGTATATGAATTATGATACTGTATGTAACTTGTGTATGAAACAGGGTTGTGAAGGCGCAACCAAAATCGCGCGTCTACATTTCTGCCCTTTGCAAAAAATGGTTATCCAAACAGCCTACAAAAATACAGGGTGTCCGAAAAGTTACTGTGCAGTAGAAAATGATTTTTAACAATGGCTGTTTTTGTGACGCAATATTTAGGTGCTAACATGAAAACAAATTAGTCATTAAAACAACTGGTAGTCCTTTATTATATATCCTAACCAACACTCAAGGCTAGAGCTATACGTATCGGTACATGATAGAAAACACTACATGTCAGGATAAAATAATAAAACCACTACAGCTAGTTCACCAAGTTGGCAACTGGCTATAACCTTATTATTATCTTTATTTAGTCAAGAACGAAAATATTTTCCGCATGCTCTTCGACGCTGATTAAGTTTTAAATATGCCTTAACGCTTCTTTTAAAAATTCTACTGTCCCCTTAAAGCATGTAAACAACCTGTTTCTTGCGCTTACAACTTGCAAAGAAAAATATTTTTAGATTTTGTAGGGACCTTATTTCAGTTTGCTACCTCACCAATCTGAAACCGGTAACCTTGGCTAAATACTGGTCTGGTAGCTTAGTAAGCCGGCTTGCCAGCTATATATTTGATTGCTAGCAGCTAAGTTATAGCTTCTAGCCAAAGCTAACGCCCTTCTTCGTCGTATGAGCTGTTTTTGTGAGCATTGTGCAGGAAGATGTATATATAGGTTACACGGCGTTAGCGCTCACGCTCGGTTTGCCAAGTCTTCATTTAGACTGGGACCATCACGACGGGTAGACTGCTTGGCCCCACCACATATCCGCCACATAAAGACAGAGGCACTCGTTAAGTGCCTTGCCCAAGGACACAACAAGCGAACTGGCCGGCTTGTTCTCCACACTATCCCAATTTGCTAAGCGCCAAGCAGAGAAGCTGTAAGTACCATTTTTTAAAGTCTTTTGGTATGACTCGACTTACGAAATGATTCCCAGGCCTGCCGACTGGGAAGCGGAATGTCTACCCACTACGCCATCGCGCCGGTAGCTAACGCCCGGTTATACAGTAGCTTAGGCCCTCTGTACCTTCTACTAAAGTTCCTGTGATAAACTACTTGTCTGAAGTTCTTTCTTGAACGACTGGCTTGAATTGTCAACTAATTATTCCATCTTAGTGCTGCTGGGTTGTAAGCTAAGTTTTTATATTAACTTCGGTAGATCGGTACCAAGACTACAAACTTGCAACCGTGACTGGTTTGTTCACTTATTTCTCTCCTACCATACTTGTTTTCGTTAGTTACGGTATTGGTACGTCAAAGTCATAAATTTGAGGAAATGAATCTCACAAAATATTGAAGTTAACGACAAATTTTGAGCTATAAAAAGTCAAAAAGTTTTTCACAAAGAAATTCATTATATATTTACTCAGCAGGGGGCGGTCCCAGCGCCCCCTTCCCTCGGATACGCCCTTGATATCTGACTCGCAAAAATGCGTATTATCTCCGGAAAAATACGGTACGCTAATATTTTCAAACTTTTCCAGCTGTGGCGAATACGAAAATCATTATCTAATTAAACCTAAATGAATTACAGAAATCCAATGACTACTCTTCACACCGCCTTAATTCGGTCTATGAAATATTGTAATTTTCTGCAATGGTGTTTTTGAAATTTCAGTAATTTACTTGCTAGTTTCACCTTATTTTTGTAATTATTAATTTGCAGTGGATTTCCGTATTTTAGTAATTTTTTTTCATGTAGGAATTTCGCAATATTCCCGAATAGTGATATGAATTTTCTGTATTTCTGTTCTTCCAAATTTTTGTAATGCAGTAATTTCATATTTTAGAATGAATTTTTGTATTTCTGCAGATCAGTAGTTTTGTAATTTAGCGTCTTCTTTTAGGGCCTATCATATATTACCAACAATGTCTGAACGATTAAAAAATGTAGCCTTAACTAATAGCGTTGTTTAAATTTTGGATATTTTCAAAAAGTTATAATATTCGCAGCTTTTTTTTATGCTTATGGCCTAAAAAATAGGATGGCAAATTTTTTTTTCAAATCGGACATCCACAATGCCCTTAAACTTTTTGTTCTTAAAAACAGTAATTAGGGAATCGCCTCTTGCTAAACCATGCAGTTTTTATGCAAAACCAATGTTATTGGATTTTTGAAATCGCAAATTGGTTTTCACATGACAAGAATAGGCGTTACGAGTTTGGAGAGAACATAAGTCTATAGAATCTTTACCCCTTTGAGAAATTTTCGAATTCATCTAGAGTTTCCATGAACAGCGTAGCGAAACGCAATCGTTGGGCCTACCATAAACACGCGTTTAATTAGCACAGCGCATAAACACAATATTGAATATTGATATCATAGCATACAAACACAACATAAGTGCTGTGTTATAGCGCAAAATTACGTTATTATTGGCCTAGCCTGCAAGTTTGGAAGTGTTCAAAATACCCGTTTGTGAAGTAAAAGTTGTGGATTTTATTTCGGCCTTGGCCAAATGTCACGCAGCATTGCTGTTAGTAACTCAATGCGCTATGGCTATGAGTTGGTAGCGAGCACTGATAATAAATCCTGGGTCCATGTTGAGGAGATGCCTTCAATAGCTTTCACTAACTTGCGCAATGCTCTTGGGATGTACTAACTGGTAGACGGTAAAGAGATGTTTGGTTTAGTGGCATACGAGCGCAAGCAGCGCAGGAAGAAACTATTCCATGCAAATAAATATGCAAATCAACGGACGTTTAATAAGTTGAATCTGAATGTGTGTAAAGTAAAAAGACAGCAAATTTTTATTTTTTTGATTTGTGTTACCTTTGATTTGTTGAAATTCGGGTGCTCTTCCCTGTGCTTTTCGACCGCTACAATTAATCTTGATCTTTGTTGTTTACCACGTTTCAAAATCCTACGGCAATTTGCATTATGTTTTACTTATCTTCCGGCAGCATATTGTAAGTAATAATGTATCTAGTGAAACGATTAGTGGGATTGGTCTGTGTGACATCTCGGATCACTTAGCTGTATTTGCAATAATACCTGCGTCTTACAGGTCTAATAAACCTAACAAGCGTATCATTCGTGACATGAGAAACTTCAATCAAGATTACTTTTTGAATGCTTTATGTCAACAGTTAAATGAAAATTTAACCCCAGACGATAATGACCCAAACGCTTATTTCTCTAACTTTCGTAATCCTTTCTCGCAGACTATTGATAAACATGCCACTAGGAGACTTATTGCGAGACGAGAACAATTCTTGAAGCTTAAACCCTGGATCACTAATGGACTTTTAACATCTGTAAAAACGAAGGTTCGTTTATTAAAGCGTTTTGTCAAATTCAAAACATCTGAAAGTTACAATAAATATAAGCGATACCGTAATCTTTTAAATCGTGCAGTTAAGCAAGCAAAAATTCGTTATTATCATCTTGCAATTAATAACGCGAGAGGAAATTCTGGTGAACTTTGGAACGTAATTAGAAAACTGATTCAATCTCGCAAACCTAAACAAAGCGCATCCACATTGATTGAAAATTCTAACTCTGAAATGGAATCAGCCGAGCTTCTCAATAATTACTTCGTAAATACTGGGGAAAATCTTGCAAAAAAAATTACCGTGCCCAATATTAATCACTCTCATAATAATCAAGATTACTGCCCTCACTCATTTTTTCTCTCTCCGACCAATGCAGAAGAAGTTGAAGCAATATTAAAACTGTAAACCTTGCACCTAATTGGCAAAGCAGCACACGGGTGTAAGGGGCACTAACAATTTATTAAAATGAATATAATGAATAAAATGAAAATTCTAAAATTTTCATTTTATTCATTATATTCTAAATTCTAAATTTCTTCGAAAAATCTAAATTAAAAATTCGAAAATTCTAAATTCTAAAAAATGAATAAAATGAAAATTCTTCGTCTATAATTTTCAAATAATAAAAACGTTAAAAATTAAAAAAGCAACTTTATCAGGGGACATTGACATTAAATTTATCAAACTGGCTTGTCCAATCATCTCTCCAATTATCAGTGATCTACTTATGTGTTGAAACAGGGGTATTCCCAGACGATATTAAAGTAGCTGAAGTAATTCCAATCTTTGAACAGGGCAGTAAAATAAATTGCTCTAACTACAGACCAATCTCACTACTTTCCTCATTCAGTAAAATCTTTGAAAAAAATTGTTTACAAACGTGTTTACAGTTATCTTTTAAAATTTAAACTACTTTTATCCAACCAATTTGGCTTTCAATACGGTGTCTCAACTTCTCACGTAATAAGCGCCGTGTATGATGATCTACTTAACAATGCAGATAAAAAGTATTATAGCTGCTGCTTGTTTTTGGACTTATCAAAAGCGTTTGACACTGTGGACCATAATATTTTACCACAAAAAATGTCTCATCAGTTTGGAATCAGAGGACTGGCAAATAAATTTTTTGAAAGTTATCTGTCAAACCGCTTTCAGTACGGGCGTATAAATAACTCTAGGTCAAAAAAGGAAAAAATTATTTATGGTGTTCCTCAAGAATCGAACCTAGGCCCGCTATTGTTCTTGATGTATATAAATGACTTACCAAAATCTACTTGCTTTAATACCACTCTTTTTGCGGATGATACATGTCTATCATTAAGTAGCAGTTCGTTGATTCGTCTTAAAACTCAGGTCAATAATGAAATAAATGAAGTAGACAAATGGCTTCGATCCAATAAACTATCCCTAAACTACAAAAAATCTTCTTATTTGGTAATAAACAAATTTCCGCTCCAGCCCATCGATATTGATCTCAAAATATCCATAAACAATATAAAAATTATTCGCAGAAAATGCGTAAAGTATCTCGGTTTGTGGCTTGAAGATGATTTAAAATTCCATACCCCTATTTAACACTTGGAAACAAACTTGGTAAAATATACTGGAATGTTTTACCGAATAAGAAGTTACCTCAAAATTGATGCAATGATTACTCTCTTTTACTCCTTTATTTACTCTAAATTACAATATGGCATTTTAACTTGGGGTTCAGCTAAAAAAAATGAGCTAGGACCTTTGTCTACTCGCCTAAATAAAATGATTAAAACTACTTTCGCAAAAAAATTCTGTCACGTATCATCCATATCCAAAGCGCTTAATCTTTTGAAAATTGATGATATTTACCAATTGGAATTAGGAAAGTTCATGTACCAGACATTTAATGGTAACACCCCACAAAAAATTGACAAGGACTTTATAAAACTCAGTTCTGTACATAAACATTATACCAAACATACCATTAATAAATTCCACTTACCCCAAGTAAATACTTGCTACGGTCACAAAATGCTGTCATTTGCTGGAGTTAAGCTTTGGTCCAAACTAGACCCTGATTTAAAAAGTCTTGGCTGGCTTTCGTTTAAAAAACATTTCAAAAGAAAACTTTTGCGAAAGTATGATGATTAGAGCTTGCTATTAATTTTATCTTAAATCTCCTGGTTCGGATTGTAAATTTTATTTCCAGGTTAATTCATTGTTTGTTGTTACTGTAGCTGTCTTTTTATATGCTCGAAAAGGCTTTTGGTCTCATCCAACAAATATCTCCTTTCTTTGTTTTTGTATTTTTTTTACCTTTTTTTTTCTTTTCAATTTTTATTACCTCTGAAAATTGCACATGTCTGCTAACGCTCGTAAGTAAGATATTCTCAGGAGATACCTGACTTGACCACTTAGCGGTTTTTTCGGTATCTCCTGGTCCGTAAATACTTTTGTTTTTGTGTGCGCATTTCTCATTTCATTGTTGTATTGTATTGCATCCGCGTCTTTACAGACGAACCGAATAATAAACTGAAACTGAAACTGAAAAGCAGCATCGTTTACAGCTCTTCATCAACGTAAAAAAGACCTAATGTGTGAAAGGCAGAGTAATCGCGATATTCGTTTTCTGCAAGTTTTGACAAGGCATAGCATGATTCTAATTCTTTCAACACAAACTAGGACTCTAAGCCAGTCAAGTCCTTCAGTGTTGTATTGTGGTTAATGTTTAAGCTGAAAAGGTGGTTGACCACGTCAAAATTCCCTTGAACATGCAGAGGAGAGAAGTTTTCTAGCTAAACTGCCGCAATATTGAAAAACCTACAAATGTTCAAAAACATACATTTTTATATTTCACGGACAGAGCTAAGTAGTTTTCTGATGATTCAATCAATTAATTGCCATAAATTTTTTTAATAAACACCCAAGCAAATTTTTGATTAGCCTTTGCCTACGTAGTTGGTGATGTAGAGTAATTTAAAGCTTGTCAGTTCGGTAAATAGCAATTTATTATTAAATTATCGATGTAAATGCAAGCTTCCCGCATTGAACTTTTAAAATAGTGGTTGTATCCTATGGAAAACCCATTTCAACAGAACACTAACGTGGCCCTGATTTAGGGTCATATTTTTTAAATTTTTTATTTTTACAAGTCTGATTCACCAAAAAGATTTCATTTTTTAAAAACTTTCTCATTCAAAGTTTTACTGCAAAATTTTTTTTTCAAAGTTTGCTCAGAGGCTTCAAAGTTGGCGCAATAAAAACATTTCTAAGCACAAACGAAATTTCTTTATTAATTGGACATTCGTGTATAAGAAAACGCTTCAAAACCTATAGATTTCCTTTGGAAAAATGCAAGAGATAATAATAGAAAGACACTTTAAGGCAGCTATATTGTAAGTGAAATGATTGCTAAGGTGGGAAAGCCTCCCACGATTGCAGAACGCCTATTGAAGCAAGCACTGTTGATTTGTGCTTAAGAATTGCTAGGAGAACAAGCTGCTAATATTTTACAGAAAATCCCCGTGTCCAATGACTCAGTAAAAAGAAGGCTAGATGAAATGGCAGAAAATCTAGAGGAACGGCTAGCGGAAAAATTAAAAGTTTCAAAGTTTTCACTGCAAATTGATGAAACTACAGTAAATAACTCAGTTTTATTACTTGTCTATGTTCGATATATTGATGCATTGGTGATCCATGAAGAAATGTTATTCATAAACAAGCTAATTAAAAGAATTTTCCCTCCATATAATGACAATTCATTGTGTTATTCATCGGCAACATTTTGGTGCTAAATCTCTCAATAATGACATGGAAGAGGCATTGAAAGTTGCAATTTCAGCAATAAATTTTGTCAAAGCCAATGCTTTGCATGACCGCTTGTTTCAGAAACTATGTGAAGGGGGGACCACCACACACTTCTCTTACACACTGGAGTTAGGTGGCTTTCTAAAGGAAATTACCTTGTTCGTTTTGCAGAATTCTGGGACATGGTTCTCATCTCTGTTCATCACATGGAAACTAACGCTCATAGCAAGAAACAAAAAGGTAAAGCTGAGACTTTGTTTTCAGCATTCAATAACAGCAGTACAAGGGCAAGGATTTTTTTACCTGGCTGACTTATTTAAGCATGTTAACCAACTAAACAAAACACTGCAAGGGCAAAACACTAATCTAGTAGATTGTGCTGAGAAAGTGCGCTCTTTTTTGAACAAATTAAGTCTCTGGAAAATGATCTACAAAAGAATGAATTTGCCCTTTTTTGTAACTTACCTTAAACTGCTCCTAATCCAGAAGTAATTGCAAGCTGTACTAACCACCTGCAAAACTTAAGAGAATATATGACCAGAAGATTTAAAGGTATAATCGAAATGAGTCCACCAGGTTGGATTATAGATATGGCACACTTTGACGTCTTGAGTGAGAAAGACATTGATCCCATTATTGCTGGTGAACTTGAACTAAAGGAAAACAAAGCCTTAATGGCAAATATTAAAAGGAATGGATTGATCGGATGGCTGAGCGTAGGATCATTCCATCCATTGTTATTTGAAAAAGTAGTTCCATTCTTACTTGGTTTTCCTACTACTTGGTTAGTTGAAGCTAGATTTTCTGCAGTAAATGATTTACTGACAAAGAAATGTCATCAATTGCAAATTGAAAAGAGAGATTTACGCTTGAGGTTGAAACAAGGTTTAGCAGTGCACCTTGACAAGCTAATAAATACACACAAGGATTAGTTTGGTCATTAACAATTTTACTGTATTGTTTATATTAATAAAAAAAAAACATTTTATGATACTCGAAATTTTTGTTAAAGGTTTTGTGGGCCTAATATTTCTTTTGACACTGAAAATGGGCCTCAAAAGAAGAAAGGTTCAGAACCACTGGTCTAAAGATAGCAATGAAGTGATTGATATAGGTTCCAGTCGTGTCTGGCTGCTTGTGGAGCAAGTGGTGCCAAGAAACGTAAAGAGTTATTATAAGCTTTTAAACGAAAAATGTTAATATTGCGGAACCCATTTATGTTCTGTTTGGAAGTTTAAGACTAAGATTGAAATAACTAAATTTTGAAGCCGTGTATAGCTCTTGTCATCCAGCACGCATGATGCATGGGGCTAAGTGCTCTAACTCTCTTGCCGCTAAATAATTTGCTTCCTAGAAATAAAAGCATTATGCCAAGCTACTCGTGACAGTCATCTCGAGTATGATTGTGCTGCAGTTGTAACTTGCAAAAACTAATGACATCATCACGAAAATCTCCAAACTAAAGTGTGGTGAAATCATCCGTGAAAGTGTCCTCAATGTTTTCTTTGCTCAAAAGTTTTCATTGTTTGAGGAAACCTTTGAATAAGCCAACTTTCAGATGTGTCTACCGAACGTACTCTCTCTTGAAACATAGATTCTAGTATTTTCTCAAAAATATGATGACGACAGGCGAAGTGCAGCAAATGTTTTCTTGAAAGCTGCTCAAGAATTTTACAAGCTTCCGCTGAACGCCCAGTGTTTGATGTTGTCGCGTCAGAGCACGTTGCGCGAACTAAATCTTCTACTTGCCACTCTGGCAAGCGTTGTGCACGGTTTCGACCATGGTTTTTCCTATATCATTATAATGATTCGACATCCCCAAAAGTTTCTTTTCTCCCATTCCGAAAATAAGCTGGTTTACGGGAATCTATCCATCTTTTCCTTTCATGTGATATTAGGCATGAGTTTCCCAACCCACTGTGCGGCTAAAGCATGATGAACAACGAAGATTTCTTCATTAAAGTTACTGTTAGTTCCCTTATTTTTATCCACTGAAGTTGGATGGAAGACTGGTTCAGTGCAAGCTCTTGTGGCATATAATCAAGGGCTATGGATACCTCAAAAAGTATTTTCGTTTCAGCTCGGCCACTTACTTGTGTGCAATCAAGCGCGCCAGGTAATTGAGGCCAAATAACGGTTCGACGTCTCCTCTTTAAAGGAAGGTATGTACTTGTACATTGCTGATCTATATTTGATCAGAGTCAGCACTGTCAGTGGTGCTTTCCAAAACTGCACTTTACAAACAGAGACGAATTTTCCAGCTGTGAACGTCCTGTGCTTTTCAACAGTTGCTTGTAGCACACCTGCTTCACCTCTTTTTGTAAACTGATTTCGTCAAGCCCTCGATTGGGTTTTGTTTGATTTTGGAGAATGAGCTTGTTTCAATTATTTTCAATGAGATCCATGGCGTTAGCATGAGCAATATCAGAAAGTTGTTCAATCGGTGTCCCGATAATTCAAAGTCGCAACATACTGTACACGTTATATTTGATTTTTTGAATTGGCGCAGAACGGCTCAATCTTACCTGAAAAAACTGTCTTCATTAGACATCTGCTCGGGCGCCTTTCACTTTTTACTTTATTTTACTCCTCTCCGTTTAAAGAAAAGTTTCTCCTTCTTGACGGAGCCCGGGCTATGTTTAGTCGAGTGCGCGTGGCTAGAAGTTTTCTATTCGCTCAAATACAAAAGTTCATACTGATCGATTCTTTTCCTTTACAACTTGTGAAGATGCAGAAAGATATTGCGCTTGTCTACCGGTGGAAAGTTTTTCGCCTTCATTGCTTTCTGCTGACATAATTAGAAAGTCATGTGATTGTAAATTTGCCATTTCAAATCTTCTCAATCCAGTATACAAGCTTTGCACAGGTTTGTTCAATACCAAACAGGTTCTAAAAAATACTAACCTCACAGAAACATTATTGAAAAAAGCAAACTGTGGCGCCAACTTGAGCCCAAGAAATACGACGGAATTTCTCTCTTAGAAACTATACTGTGGCTAATTTTATCCACATTGTTTAACTTGGTTTGCTTGCATTCCTAGCAAGCTGTTTAAAGTCAACGGATGTTACAACGAGCGACAACTTTTAACAATTCCATTCCTTACCATGTCTTAATTTTGAGTGCGAAAGGCGTGAAACATGTGATACTTATATAGTAATGCAAGAGGCTAGCAATGCACTTAGCCAAACTGCTGACAGTGACACTGTTTCGACCTATGAGGTCTCTTCAGTGCAGTTGATGACCGACAAGAAGCTAGAGGCTTTCAATAAAGCATAGCTTAGACCGCCACACTTGTAGGATCTATACTAGATCCACTTGGTGGAAAGTCTGTCAGTACTCTGCGAAGCCGTATCACTCGTGAATGAGTGGCGGTTGTCGCCGGTGCACTAAGTCTAGCAACTGCTAGAACAATAGTGCTGCCACAGCCTAGCGGTCACAAGATCTTACATGTATAGTAATGCAAGAGGCTAGCGATGCACTTAGCAAAACTGCTGACAGTGACACTGTTTCGACCTATGAGGTCTCTTCAGTGCAGTTGGTGACCGACAAAAAGCTAGAGGCTTTTAATAAAGCATAGCTCCACCAAGTGGATCTAGTATAGATCCCGCAAGTGTGGCGGTCTAACCTATGCTTTATTAAAAGCCTCTAGCTTCTTGTCGGTCACCAACTGCACTGAAGAGACCTGATAGGCCAAAACAGTGTCACTGTCTGCAGTTTTGCTATGTGCTACTTGTAATATTGTTTATTAATCACAAAGAAAGAAATTAACTCACTAAAAAATGTAGCTACTGTCTACAAACAGAAACATTTATAAGAAAACGTAAGAGATATCAAGCTTAACAATGCAGTAGCTAAACTAGACAGTACTATCATCTCAAACTGACAACTCATTCATTCAGATGAAGCAAACACCGAAGCAAAGAGAAAGAACGAGCAAGAAGGCTTACGGCACGGCACTGATTACAGGCGCGTTACGTCTACTAATACAATTGCTACAATTCACAACATTTTCCCCCTCTCAATAATAAACAGCATCCCCGTATCTCAAAGGAGGTACGCCTTTATTGTATCGGGCTGATCTTCTGGGCTGGGGGGACAAACGCTCTTGGTCTTCAGGGTTCAAACTCGAAGGTAGTTGGTGATTTTCGTTTTCGGTCTCAACATTCTTGAGGACAGAAGAGTCAGTTACACTCTGTTCATTGGTCCCCATCTCCGTGGGGCGCCCAGGTTTCGAGGGAGATGACAGGAAGGACGAGGGGCAAGGGGCTAAATCTTGTAATGATACTGTAGATTCATGGCCGTCCGGAAATCGGACCCGCGCAAAAGTGGGGTTTGCTTCAGTTAATTGAACTTGGCGAACATAGTCATCATTTTTACTAGCACGAACAAAATTGCGTAACAACACAGGACCAGGCTTGGTCAACCAAGCCGGCAACGTAAAACCATTTGGTGATTTTCGATTAAAATTAAAAAAAAGTTCATGCGGCGTAGCATTAGTGCTGGTACACAAAAGCGATCGCAGTGAATGCAATACATCATGAAGAACGCGTTCCCATTGAGTAATCGGCATATTACGAGTTTTTAGAGCAAGTCTCACAGCACGCCAAATAACACCATTGTATCGCTCTACTTGAGAGTTGCCAGCCGGGTGATATACTGCACTGTGGCTTTGAGCGATTCCCCTTTTAATCAGATACGATTTAAATTCTGCAGAGACAAACGTACTGGCGTTATCAGAATGGATACACCCTGGAATACCACAAAGGGTAAACAAACGATCTAAACAATTAATAACAGTTTGTGATGACATATTAGGACAAGGAAAACAAAAAGGAAAGCGAGAGAATTCGTCCACAACAACCAATATGTAAAAGTTACGAGAACTTGAGGAAAGTGGCCCTTTGAAATCTATTGCAAGCCTCTCAAAAGGTTGTGTTGCTTTAATGAGAGTGTTTTGAGGCGGTTTACAAAATCGCGGTTTTAACTCTGCACAAACTTGACAAGATAGACACACTTTTTTAACATCTTCCACCGAGAATGGAAGATTTTTTGCTCGAACATAATGCGCCAGTCTGCTTATGCCCGGATGACATAAGTTTTCATGTAGTTCTTGCAAATTGCGATTGTGAGAGTTTGCGCAAAATGCACGCGTTAATGTGTCTGGAGCGATGTTGTCTTTCCCTGGCCGAAAATGTATATTATAAGCAAGAGACGCTAGTTCAAGTCTCCAGCTTTGAATTTTATTATTCTTGATTTTACTGCGCCTTTTGCGATCAAACATAAACGCTACTGACCGTTGGTCTGTAACCAAGGTAAATTGTCCTCGAGCAAGAAAATGATTCCATTTTCTTACCGCTTCAATAATGGCCGTAGCCTCTTTTTCTACGGCCGGGTAATGACGCTCGGACGCGTGAAATGTGCGCGACATAAAAGCGACGGGTCTGCCGCCTTGATTTAACGTTGCTGAAACAGCTACCTCCGATGCGTCACATTCGACAATGAACGGCAAGTTTTCATCAATCGCTGCTAAAGAAGCTTTAGCAATGTCCTCCTTAATCTTTTCGAAATCTCGAACAGCTTCCACGTTTAATGGAAAAGATGTTGCATTTTTCAGTCGTTCAATTCTGTTGGAAAAATTAGCAATCCATTTTGCATAATATGCAAACATTCCTAACACTCGCTTTAATGATTTTGCGTTGTGCGGTGCAGGAAGTTCTAGCAACGGTTTGAGTCTCTCTGGGTCCGGTTTGATTATGCCGTTCCCAACGCTATATCCCAGAATGTTTATACACGATACAGACGAAATAGTTTTATTTTGATTCAACCGTAGACCGCGTTTGCGGATTGATTGCAAAAACTGACTTACATTTTCATCGTGTTCTTCTTGACAGTTTCCTCCCACGGTCACGTTATCCAGATAAGGAAATGTTCCTTTTAGACCATCTTCCTCGACGAGAGCATCCATTACTCTTTGGAATTGTGGAACGCCGTTTGTGACCCCAAATGGAATGCTGTTAAATTCCCACAACTTGCCGCAAGCTTCAAAAGCGGTATAAGGCTTGTCGCTTTCATCGATAGGTATTTGATGGTAAGCACTTTTTACGTCGAAGGTCGAGAAGATTTTGTAAGACGCTAAACCATTGATAAGATCGTCAATACGCGGCAAGGGATATGCGTCTAACAATGTAAACAGATTTATGGTCTGAGAGTAGTCGATGCAAAGTCGTTTTTTACCAGAAACCTTGTTCTTCACGACCAAAGTTTGAGCCCGCCATGGAGAACTGCTAGAGCGAATAACTCCCTCTTTTTTTAACTTATCGATTTCTTCCTGGATAAACGATCTGTCATCGGCGTTGAATCGACGCGATTTGGTCGCAATTGGACGACAACCCGGCAATAGGTTCTTGAAAAGATTGACGGGGCTTACATTTGAGATCATTGACGAGCAGATGTCTGTTAAATTATTTACCACAAAATCGGGTTTCGAACCATGATATTCAAATATCACCCGCTTGTGCAGACCTTGAAAATCGCTCCCAAGTAGCACGTCGCTGCACAGATTTTCCACTACTCCGAGTTTTACTGTATAAAATTGCTGTCGTATATTCAGGTCAACAGTACAAAATCCTAAAACTCCAAGTTTTTGATCAGATGTGGCCAATGAAACATCTGTTTTACATGATTCTGCAGTAAGATCGAGTAGAGCAGCTGTCTTTTTGTTGATATAACTTAGGGAGCTTCCAGAATCAACTATTACTGAAACTTCGTGACTATTGATTGCCGCAGTCATGATAGCATGCATCAGGCAAGGGGGTGCCGATTGAATCACGCATATCGATTGATCGAGTGTCGCAGGCGTTGAATTTGTTTGCGCTTTACCCCGACAAACCTTTGAAAAGTGGCCCTTCCTTCGACAATTAAAACAAATAGCGTTCCGTGCTGGACACCATTTTCTTGGATGATTTGAAGGATTTCCACAAAAGAAGCAGGAAGTTTTTTTATAGTTTTCGGACGGCGACCCACGCGAAACTGCAAGAACAGGGGCCTCTGTAGAGTGATGAGACATTTCATTTGATACCTTTGATGGTGATTTGGGGGCGACTGCAACCACATTAGCGTTAAAGGTTCCGTCGTAAGCTAATGATTGACGCAGAGCACAATCAAGAGCGTTTGCTTGGTCATAAGCCTGATCGAGGGTTAGATTCCGATTTTCTAATAGACGCTGTCTAATTGCACTAGAAGCTAGGCCGTTGATAAACGCGTCTCGAACCATTTGTTGACGATAATCTTCCGCAGTAACAGCTTGGAAATTACAGTCTTTACTAAGTGCACGTAAGGTTTGAAGAAAATCGTGCAATGTCTGACCAGCTTGCTGTTTGGTGGTAGCTAATACATGCCTTGCAAACACTGTACTCGGAGCCTTGATAAAGAGCGAATTCAAAACGTTAATCGCGGTCTCGTAACTTTGGCAATCTTCAATGTAATCAAATACATTGAAGTCGACGGAATTTATTAAACACTTTAACTTTGTGTCCGCAACCTCAGCATTCCCACCTTCGCCCTCTTCAGCTGGTAAAGAGGCTAGATAATTCTCAAATGTTCTTCGCCAATGTCTCCATTCTTTGGCAACAGTAGGGCTGTTTGGGTCCAGGCTCAGACGCTCTGGCTTCATCAACTTATTCATTTAGTGAGTTAAAATGTAATATTGTTTATTAATCACAAAGAAAGAAATTAACTCACTAAAAAATGTAGCTACTGTCTACAAACAGAAACATTTATAAGAAAACGTAAGAGATATCAAGCTTAACAATGCAGTAGCTAAACTAGACAGTACTATCATCTCAAACTGACAACTCATTCATTCAGATGAAGCAAACACCGAAGCAAAGAGAAAGAACGAGCAAGAAGGCTTACGGCACGGCACTGATTACAGGCGCGTTACGTCTACTAATACAATTGCTACAATTCACAACATTTTCCCCCTCTCAATAATAAACAGCATCCCCGTATCTCAAAGGAGGTACGCCTTTATTGTATCGGGCTGATCTTCTGGGCTGGGGGGACAAACGCTCTTGGTCTTCAGGGTTCAAACTCGAAGGTAGTTGGTGATTTTCGTTTTCGGTCTCAACATTCTTGAGGACAGAAGAGTCAGTTACACTCTGTTCATTGGTCCCCATCTCCGTGGGGCGCCCAGGTTTCGAGGGAGATGACAGGAAGGACGAGGGGCAAGGGGCTAAATCTTGTAATGATACTGTAGATTCATGGCCGTCCGGAAATCGGACCCGCGCAAAAGTGGGGTTTGCTTCAGTTAATTGAACTTGGCGAACATAGTCATCATTTTTACTAGCACGAACAAAATTGCGTAACAACACAGGACCAGGCTTGGTCAACCAAGCCGGCAACGTAAAACCATTTGGTGATTTTCGATTAAAATTAAAAAAAAGTTCATGCGGCGTAGCATTAGTGCTGGTACACAAAAGCGATCGCAGTGAATGCAATACATCATGAAGAACGCGTTCCCATTGAGTAATCGGCATATTACGAGTTTTTAGAGCAAGTCTCACAGCACGCCAAATAACACCATTGTATCGCTCTACTTGAGAGTTGCCAGCCGGGTGATATACTGCACTGTGGCTTTGAGCGATTCCCCTTTTAATCAGATACGATTTAAATTCTGCAGAGACAAACGTACTGGCGTTATCAGAATGGATACACCCTGGAATACCACAAAGGGTAAACAAACGATCTAAACAATTAATAACAGTTTGTGATGACATATTAGGACAAGGAAAACAAAAAGGAAAGCGAGAGAATTCGTCCACAACAACCAATATGTAAAAGTTACGAGAACTTGAGGAAAGTGGCCCTTTGAAATCTATTGCAAGCCTCTCAAAAGGTTGTGTTGCTTTAATGAGAGTGTTTTGAGGCGGTTTACAAAATCGCGGTTTTAACTCTGCACAAACTTGACAAGATAGACACACTTTTTTAACATCTTCCACCGAGAATGGAAGATTTTTTGCTCGAACATAATGCGCCAGTCTGCTTATGCCCGGATGACATAAGTTTTCATGTAGTTCTTGCAAATTGCGATTGTGAGAGTTTGCGCAAAATGCACGCGTTAATGTGTCTGGAGCGATGTTGTCTTTCCCTGGCCGAAAATGTATATTATAAGCAAGAGACGCTAGTTCAAGTCTCCAGCTTTGAATTTTATTATTCTTGATTTTACTGCGCCTTTTGCGATCAAACATAAACGCTACTGACCGTTGGTCTGTAACCAAGGTAAATTGTCCTCGAGCAAGAAAATGATTCCATTTTCTTACCGCTTCAATAATGGCCGTAGCCTCTTTTTCTACGGCCGGGTAATGACGCTCGGACGCGTGAAATGTGCGCGACATAAAAGCGACGGGTCTGCCGCCTTGATTTAACGTTGCTGAAACAGCTACCTCCGATGCGTCACATTCGACAATGAACGGCAAGTTTTCATCAATCGCTGCTAAAGAAGCTTTAGCAATGTCCTCCTTAATCTTTTCGAAATCTCGAACAGCTTCCACGTTTAATGGAAAAGATGTTGCATTTTTCAGTCGTTCAATTCTGTTGGAAAAATTAGCAATCCATTTTGCATAATATGCAAACATTCCTAACACTCGCTTTAATGATTTTGCGTTGTGCGGTGCAGGAAGTTCTAGCAACGGTTTGAGTCTCTCTGGGTCCGGTTTGATTATGCCGTTCCCAACGCTATATCCCAGAATGTTTATACACGATACAGACGAAATAGTTTTATTTTGATTCAACCGTAGACCGCGTTTGCGGATTGATTGCAAAAACTGACTTACATTTTCATCGTGTTCTTCTTGACAGTTTCCTCCCACGGTCACGTTATCCAGATAAGGAAATGTTCCTTTTAGACCATCTTCCTCGACGAGAGCATCCATTACTCTTTGGAATTGTGGAACGCCGTTTGTGACCCCAAATGGAATGCTGTTAAATTCCCACAACTTGCCGCAAGCTTCAAAAGCGGTATAAGGCTTGTCGCTTTCATCGATAGGTATTTGATGGTAAGCACTTTTTACGTCGAAGGTCGAGAAGATTTTGTAAGACGCTAAACCATTGATAAGATCGTCAATACGCGGCAAGGGATATGCGTCTAACAATGTAAACAGATTTATGGTCTGAGAGTAGTCGATGCAAAGTCGTTTTTTACCAGAAACCTTGTTCTTCACGACCAAAGTTTGAGCCCGCCATGGAGAACTGCTAGAGCGAATAACTCCCTCTTTTTTTAACTTATCGATTTCTTCCTGGATAAACGATCTGTCATCGGCGTTGAATCGACGCGATTTGGTCGCAATTGGACGACAACCCGGCAATAGGTTCTTGAAAAGATTGACGGGGCTTACATTTGAGATCATTGACGAGCAGATGTCTGTTAAATTATTTACCACAAAATCGGGTTTCGAACCATGATATTCAAATATCACCCGCTTGTGCAGACCTTGAAAATCGCTCCCAAGTAGCACGTCGCTGCACAGATTTTCCACTACTCCGAGTTTTACTGTATAAAATTGCTGTCGTATATTCAGGTCAACAGTACAAAATCCTAAAACTCCAAGTTTTTGATCAGATGTGGCCAATGAAACATCTGTTTTACATGATTCTGCAGTAAGATCGAGTAGAGCAGCTGTCTTTTTGTTGATATAACTTAGGGAGCTTCCAGAATCAACTATTACTGAAACTTCGTGACTATTGATTGCCGCAGTCATGATAGCATGCATCAGGCAAGGGGGTGCCGATTGAATCACGCATATCGATTGATCGAGTGTCGCAGGCGTTGAATTTGTTTGCGCTTTACCCCGACAAACCTTTGAAAAGTGGCCCTTCCTTCGACAATTAAAACAAATAGCGTTCCGTGCTGGACACCATTTTCTTGGATGATTTGAAGGATTTCCACAAAAGAAGCAGGAAGTTTTTTTATAGTTTTCGGACGGCGACCCACGCGAAACTGCAAGAACAGGGGCCTCTGTAGAGTGATGAGACATTTCATTTGATACCTTTGATGGTGATTTGGGGGCGACTGCAACCACATTAGCGTTAAAGGTTCCGTCGTAAGCTAATGATTGACGCAGAGCACAATCAAGAGCGTTTGCTTGGTCATAAGCCTGATCGAGGGTTAGATTCCGATTTTCTAATAGACGCTGTCTAATTGCACTAGAAGCTAGGCCGTTGATAAACGCGTCTCGAACCATTTGTTGACGATAATCTTCCGCAGTAACAGCTTGGAAATTACAGTCTTTACTAAGTGCACGTAAGGTTTGAAGAAAATCGTGCAATGTCTGACCAGCTTGCTGTTTGGTGGTAGCTAATACATGCCTTGCAAACACTGTACTCGGAGCCTTGATAAAGAGCGAATTCAAAACGTTAATCGCGGTCTCGTAACTTTGGCAATCTTCAATGTAATCAAATACATTGAAGTCGACGGAATTTATTAAACACTTTAACTTTGTGTCCGCAACCTCAGCATTCCCACCTTCGCCCTCTTCAGCTGGTAAAGAGGCTAGATAATTCTCAAATGTTCTTCGCCAATGTCTCCATTCTTTGGCAACAGTAGGGCTGTTTGGGTCCAGGCTCAGACGCTCTGGCTTCATCAACTTATTCATTTAGTGAGTTAAAATGTAATATTGTTTATTAATCACAAAGAAAGAAATTAACTCACTAAAAAATGTAGCTACTGTCTACAAACAGAAACATTTATAAGAAAACGTAAGAGATATCAAGCTTAACAATGCAGTAGCTAAACTAGACAGTACTATCATCTCAAACTGACAACTCATTCATTCAGATGAAGCAAACACCGAAGCAAAGAGAAAGAACGAGCAAGAAGGCTTACGGCACGGCACTGATTACAAGCGCGTTACGTCTACTAATACAATTGCTACAATTCACAACACTACTTACTATCACCCACTTGTTTTGAAAATTATACCTGGCTGTCTGATAGCTGACGCAGCTGTATTAAAGGTTTACGATAGCTAAAGATTACAAAAGAGTGAAAAGAGATCATATTTGGTGGCTTGCCTGTTTGGGTGGAGCTCCATTGTTTTTGTTCTATATTCGCACAAATTAAAGTGTATGCGCCACCACTAAAGTTCATTGTAAAACCTCAAGATGATGTGCATATCACTTTTTCGTAAAATGAAAACATTTGAAAGGTTCATAGGTGAAACTTTTCGAAATGTCTAAATAAGGGCCACTCAACAGCGCTCGCTGCGCGCATAAAGCTAAATAGAGAAACAAAGAATTTTTCACGCTACGCCTGCCATTTACGCCTAATGGAAACCAGCCTTTAATCAGGTTGCTCGTGTCATAAGCGTAGCCAGAAACAAATTTGAGGGGAGGTAAATTGAAAAACATTTTTTTTGTCTTGTTATTTCTCGATGTTGTTAGTGTTTCGGAGATGATCTCCTGTGTCTCTAAATTTTGTCGATTTTTCTCTAGGATCCGTTGAAGAACCGTTTTTCGAGGTCGACGTTTTGTAGTCGTTAGATCTGAAAGAATTGTTATTTCTTGATGAAGTTTAAAAAATCTGAATGAGGCATTGCCGCTCTGCCTGTAAATATTGTAGTGGCTGAAGCGTCCGCTTCGCAAAAGCTAGACTAGCTTTGATATAATTATTTTGTCTGGTTACACAAAGGACTTTTTTAAATAGCTTTCAAAAATACCCTTCTTGGGGCTCAGCCTTTATCACTAGAAGTAATGATTAGGATTATACATGAAACTTTAAAACAAAACGATGCTCACTTACGGCGCAACTCTGCCTTACAAAATTTCAGTAGCATGGGCTACGTAGCATTTAACCGAACCAAGGTCGGTTTTATATCTATCTGACCTATTTTATGAAATCCGGTCCCGTACCAGCGACGACAGAGTTACCGCTTAAAAAACTTTTCTGTAATCTAAGAGGAATATTACACCACTAAAAAAAAATTGAAATAAAGAATTAGAAATTCTGATTCCTCACATACATTGGACCTCGTTTTTCGGGACCTCGTTAATCTGGATTTCGGTTTATCCGGACAGTGAGTCCGGACAATCGACAAATGAATTCAAACAACCCGCGCCTTACGTACTGCCAGAAATGCCAGATAGGTGGCTACCGACGCTCGTAAACACCGTGTTTTGTCGGGTATCAGTAAGCAATTCTGCTGTTCCATTCAAAAGTTCAAAGTGAGTGAACGGAAAAATATATCATTTTATGAAGTAACAGCAAAAACATACGAAAATTTAATTTATTATGTCACATTACTGAAACATATTGCTAAGGACGGATATCTCATTTTATTTGCATTACATAAATACATTTGTATTATCCAGACTGTCACGAATAAGTAAATTTGCGTCGAAAGAATAGTTTTTATATATATGTAGTTGTTGTAATCTGTTGTTTTCTTTTGCAGTGATCGTTTTATTTGTAGATCTGAATTGTATGAAGCCCTAAACTTGCTAAGCTGTTTTCGAAAAAGACCGTTTTTTCTTTCGCAATTATAAATAGATTTGTAACTCACAGCCTCTTCTGACGTCACAGTGGTTGACAACGTGACCAAGTTCCAGTGTGTTTTAGTGATTCTTGTTTCTTCTCGAAGATTTTTCTTTTTTTATTATTACCGATTACGTAATTTATTAACGGTGTTTTTCCTATGTCACGTGATGTTCTAGCAATTTCTAGATTGTTTTAAAGTGGTTTGTGAATATATTTGTTCTGTTCGTGATCGAGAATTGCGTGAGTTAAAGTATCTTAGTGGAAGCCAATCTTTTTCTAGCTATTAAGTTGCGACCAGACTTAATTAGTCGAGCAATACTACAAGTCGCCTCAACTTCAAGAAGTAAATTAAAGATTGGGATCGAACGAAAATTCTATTGAAACGCGACACAGACCTTTTGATTATCCGGACAGGTTCCTGTGCCATCTAGTCTGGAAACATGAGGGTCGAGAGTTATTGATTTATTATGCATAGGCCTCTATATTAACAGCAAAACCGTCATTATGTCACTTCTATCACTATCAGCAACCAAATAGTACGAAAACTGTGTGCTCGTCTGTGTTTAGATTAGCCTACGGTTAAACACGCTTTTTTCTCATTTTTTTCTAAATGTCGTACTTTCACTCCTTGTATGTTGTGTAAAGACATAAGTCGTGAGTTCAGTCTTCACATGAGTCGTAAGTAACATTGCTTTTTGGATATATTGTGCTTTGTTACGTGATTTAGGGTATATAGTGTTGTAACAACATTATGTTCCAAAACATTAGTGAATAGAAAAATAACGTAACGGAAACAGTGGGCTAATTCGCCATTTATTGTGTTTTGTTACGTTATTAAATGACAAATGGCAGTGCAAATATTTTTCCGCGCGTTTCCAAAACAAGACATAATGCTTGGCGAGTGATGAGCTGGTTTGGACTGTATCGATTTAATTATTTATAGTGTAAAGAAGAAAGCAGTTCTCGTCAGGCCAGGAAATTAATTTTATTGGAATTTCTACAAAATTTATATATATCTTATCGCTTTGCATATGTGATTTTATTTGTTTTTTTCAAATTTTAACTGACTAAACAAAATATTCAATCGTCTATTGAAAAAGCGGTGTGATATTTATTATGACGTTTTGTGGACTTTTGAATTTCGTACTGATACAGATATAACACTTCTTAACCTATACTTTTGAAACTTCAACCGTGGTTTCTTCAGAAAATACTGCATAATTAAATCAATTTTTAAGTATTTTTGCATAATTCAAAAATTTTAGCAAATCAAGCATTTTAATGCGTTTTTTTTGTTAAAAATGAGTATATTACACGAAATATAAACACACGTAAATGTATACTTTTGTAGAGTAGGAAACCCGTCATCAGTTTTCTCATTGGGCCCCGGAATTTCTAGCACCGACCTTGCGTCTAACCCAGGCCTGAGCAACACACCGATATGTCCAACAACAACCGTGGTTGCGGCACTGTCCCACTGCATTGTTTTCGTGATTGTTGCGAGATCAAATGTTCGAGAACCTTAACATGGGTTCGGCGAAAAATATTTCCTTATATGTTGCGCTTTTATTGGTTTGAGTTGCGCAGACGACGTCTGACGTGATCTGTTTGAGATAATACTATGCATGCTAAACAACGATTGATACACGCCAAATGTAAATTACCAGCTCAAACCTACTATTTGCTCAGATAATCTACAATCACAGAATGTCAATAAAGCATGAAGAAAGCAAGAAGTAACAAATGTTGCGTTATGGCGCGCTCGCTCCTCACATAAAACGAAATAAAGAAACAAAAAATGTTTCGTGCTACCCATGCAATCTACACTTGATGGAAACCAGCCTTATAGGCCAACTTTACATTAATTTTTTTTTTGGAATTGACTTTCAGCTATGCACTGCAAGCATACTCGGTTTCATCGAAGAACGACTAGGAAATACCAGTTTTGGTTCAGAGTCCATTCAATTTTTGAACATGCTTTGACAATAAAAACCCTTTCCGCACATACTTCAGCTCATGTAACCCGATGAAGGATTGCACAATGTGGAGGCAATAATTGAATACTGTAATTGGAGGGTAATAGGCGAAAGGGTAAATCTGGATTTCAGTATTTTCTAGAAGCATCGCAGATTACACAAAATGGAGACTAAAAAGATTTCACTACACCCAGAAAACAGTTGCACAAGAATTACGTAATGACCTCACTAGTATGGACCGTAGAATTTCTGAAACGGGGATACTTAATGGCTCTAAGCGAGGGCAAGAAGGTGCCTACATAAACCCCTACCAAGGATAAACTCTCAAACTGACTTACTACCACTCCCTAGTGACATAATATCTAACACATTCTTGACTCAATACCTCTACATGAAGACATGACTGGTAATTTACAAATATTAATAAGTCATGACAACAACACATAACCTCACACATACCTTCAAAATCTTATGACGGCTGGTCATGACTATGAGATCAAATCTATTCCCCGCAATCCCAGGCATTTATCCCCAGAAATTATCACCACATCATACATTCAACATTACTTGCCTTCAACTTATCGGCATTTTTTACCATCTCAAACGGCTTATGTCACAACCATTGTACCAATATTCAACTACGAGTATAACTCATACATTTCTTTACAAATTTCGGTAGCTTTCATTGTAACACAAGCCGTAACTACGGCAATACACAAACAAATACATCCAAAAAATGCAAAGTTTCTTCAAAAAAACCAAAAAAAACAAAAGTATCCCTTATTGTAGGCACATTTTGGTTATCTCAGACAACCGGTGCCACCAATCCATTCCTACCGCAAAACAGCCAGTGTAGTTTTCTACTTTCCTCATTGGTGTTTCTTGCGCCACAAATCGTCGCTATGGAAACTTGACTTTAAATACAATATCCTAACGTGATTTTTGCGCTCTGTCATTGAATTAGTTGTGTCGTTCTTTAGGCAAGTACAAGGTATTTTTATGTGTTTTGGCCACAAATCCAATATTACCTCAAAAAGTCTATGCATTCTCCCGCATACCATCTTAAAATTTATTGTGAATATGCTGCAGAAGCTGTTTGAGATTGCCCAAATGTCCATAAAGCCGTAGGTATCCACAGTAATGGGCACTAGCGGTGCTAAAAGTAGGGGCCGCTATTAGCCTCGCTTCTGTTACGTTAGCGTTTGCTTTAGTGCCGCTATTGTCGTCGTGAACTGGCGGCAACAGTAGCGAGTGTTTCTTGCTTTGTAGAACAGCGCTAGCAGACGCTGCACCAATTTTTTCAAAAGTAGTTGCCGCTAGCGCTAATCTGCCCCTAGTTGATATAAAAATGTCATCACCTCAAAAGTGCAAAGCGTTCCAAAAATTACTAGCTACTAAATGCATCTTCCAAAGACGCATTTAAAAGAGGTTTTTGAAATCAAAAATAGCGTTTGCGTAGGATTCACGAAAAGGTAGCAGCAGTGAGAAGCTATAATACAACTTTTGCCGAGGTACACAGGTCCGATAATAAAGTAACTGCTACGTTGCTCTTCGATGTGAAATTAAACACCACCATTATTTCCGTGCAGCAGTGGAACGCCGGTTTTCACTAGGGAAGAATAGGCTGAAGCTACAAAATTTGGGCTCAGCGTTCATTGTTGGATTTAGGGTGGGGCGAGTAGGGCACTTGCCTCTGGCTCTCCTTTTTGATGGCCTCTCCTTTATTGTTTTACAAATTGTCGTAAAACTTTCTGAGTCTTTAGAAAAGAACATAGCCTATCCTAACATTCACCTATCTTTTCATTTCATCCTAAAACTTCTCAGCTTAGAATTGAAGGCACTAAACTCGAGACTTAATTTTAGAAACAGCACAATCAGTTCAAAATCAGTGAAACTGAAAATGTTGAAAGCGATGCTGTACAAGCGTATATTGGGATTTCCCTGACGTCATAAAAGAGAATTTCTAGATATCACTCAATATTAGGCAATAGAGTGGTTGGGTGGTAAACCTTGGACACTAGAGGCCCCTTATGAAATCTTGCCTCAAGCCCTTGAATTCCTAAATCCACCACTGTCAGTCATGATGATTTTGAGAAGCTAGTTTTTTTAAGTAGTCATGTTTTAATAAATTTTGTTTTTGTGCGGTCTTTGCGACAGCTGACGCATTTTTCTAGTGTTATCTGCTGGTATGCTTGTACTGTATTTTCTAATCTGATCTGAGAAAAAATATTTCTTTTACATGACAACACTTTGAGTGAGATTCGAGCTTGCGATCATTGCTTTTAGCGCATTAGCGGTTAGCGGCCGCTAATTTTTGCAAAGAACTAACGTAGGCTAAAGTTGTGAATATTTAGTGGATAGCGGTGGCGCGCCGTTGGTGTGTCACTAACGGGTGCCCACCACTGGAAATCCTTTGGTTGCAACGTTAAAGTTGTGTCCAGATTAACGTTTGTCTTCATTTATTTGCGATAGCAACAGCTTGTGCTACAATAACTCTTCATGCGGGCATGTAAGCGAAATGCATCGGCCGTGTTGAGTTTGGTGTTCACATGTCTTAAATATCATTTCAGAGGACATAGCATTATAAATTTTGAGTAACTCTGTGACCGTTTGGTTGCTATAGTGACCGTATGTGCTACATACTTGGTTAATGGAGTTCAATAAGGAATGCATGGGCTTCTATGGTGTGAGGTCGCTTTTGTGGTCTAAACTTACTGAGACGGCTGAATGCACATAGAACCGAAGCAGCACCTGGTTTTAACGTTAGATTTGCTTGTTGAGTAAATAGCCAAATTCCGTTGTTTAGTAGCTATAGCAACGGTTTGTGACACAATTAATGTTATGGACTTGTAAGTAATTGTATTAATTGCTTTCTGGTAAAATCGATTTGCTGGCACAAATCGTAACAGAAGGTCAAAAATGTCTTGGGAACCGCAGGCACTTCCTATATTTTACAATTTGTGAGTTGGGTGGAGTTTGCTGTTGTCTAGATGCTACAGGGACTGTTTGTGCCACAGCAGATGTTTTCGGGGCTCGTTATAATTTGTGGCACAAACTGTCCAATAAGGTCAAAACGCCCAAGGACCCGCAGGCGCTCCCAATTTTTCTGAGAATACAACTTAAGGTATTTGAAGTCAAGTTGCCATAGCGACAATTTGTGTCGCAAGAAAAAACAAAGAGGCAACTTGATAAATGTTTGTTTAGTGCCACATTCGGTTCTACACGACTGAAATGTCCACAGACTTGCAAAAAATTCATTACCGTAGTTCACATCAAATTCGAAATTTTTTCTTACATTCATGGCGTTTGCAAGACAATTGCCATTTTCTATCTCTATGCTGACAATACAATTTTATTTAGCATTTGTTGATGACTGATTTGATATATACATTTTGAGCTGATTTTTTGACATTTTTTTGATTCCATAGTTCCGTCATTCCATCAGAGTTCTCTCTTTTACTCAGATCAGACTCTCAAAAAGTGGCTCAAGTATCGGCTACAAATCGTAAATGGCTATGATAAAATTAAAAGTCTTTAAAATAGTACAACTTTTAGCTCATTGTAAACTGTTAGCATGAGCTCAAAGTACTATATACCAGTGTTGACTCTAAATTGTTTGTATTCACGGTCCCTTTATCCAAACGAAATAAATAATATTATCGACTCGTTTAAAGACTCAAAAGCAACCAGGTATACAGACGCCGAAACTAAATTTATAAAAATTAGTAAATCAGTAATATCTCCTTTTCTTTGCAAATTGATAAACGATTGCTTTAGTAAAGGCGTCTACCCAAACTGCTTGAAAATTGCTGAAGTTATTCCAATTTTTAAAAAGGGTGATCGTAAGGAAGCTTCTAATTATCGTCCCATGTCAATTTTATCACAATTTGATAAAATTTTAGAAAAATTAATTTACTCCCGCATCATTAATTTTATTGAAAAAAATGAACTGCTCTGTGAAAATCAGTTTGGCTTTCGGAAAAATTCTTCAACTATATTTGCAATCAACTCAATATATGACAAGTTTATAAACAATATTGATCAAAATTTATATACATGCTGTTTGTTTTTGGATTTATCAAAGGCTTTTGATACGGTTGATCATGACATTCTTTTAGATAAATTGTATCGTAACTTTGGAATTCGTGGTAAACCTCTGGATTTATTAACCAGCTACTTAAAAAATAGATATCAATATACTAATGTACGTAAATTTATGTCTTCATATACCAAAATATCATGTTGGGTACCCCAGGGATCTTGCCTTGGGCCGCTACTTTTTTTGTTATACATTAATGACATTTCGTTGATTTCCAATTTTGACACCACATTATTTGCCGATGACACCTGCTTGATGATGGCTGATAACAATCTGAAAAACCTGGAACACAAAGTTCAAATAGAACTCAAAAAAGTTAACTCCTGGCTCTGTCAAAATAAGCTATCCCTAAATTTTTCAAAAACTAACTACATGTTAATAAACAAGCAACCCCTTAAAACTTGTCATTGTAATTTTAAAGTAGCTCTTAACGGTATTACTATTAATAGAGCGCATACTGTCAAATACCTTGGGTTATTCATTGACGATAATCTCAAATGGACGTCGCAAATAAATTATTTGTCTACGCAGCTTGCCAGATGCACAGGACTCTTTTACAGATTGCGCAATTTTATTTCAAGAGAAACCCTTTGCATGCTATACTATAGTCTTGTATACAGCAGAATTCAATATAGAATTACTGCGTGGGCAACAGCAAATAAAACTTCACAAGAAATAATTCGAGTAAGGCTTAATAAAATTTTGAGAATAATATTGTTTCGAAACTTATATACGCCAACTTCACAAATGTATAAAGAACTTCAAGTATTAAAAGTAGAAGACATATATCAACTTGAGTTAGCTAAATTTATGTATCAACTCCATCATAGTCAATTACCTAAAAACGTTTACCATTCTTTTCGTAAGTTAAACACTATTCATCAACATGAAACGAGATTAATTAATTCGACTACTTACTACCGCCCCCGAATAAATAAATTATTTAGCCAAAAACTATTTTCTCACAGAGGTTCAAAGCTGTGGGGTAACCTTGAATCCGAATTAAAGAGCATGCATAGGGTTTCTTTTAAAAAAGCGTATAAACTAAAATTATTAAATGAATATTAACGCTTGCAAAAGCTTTTGATTGTATAAAAAATATTTATGGTTGTTGTTTGTTCCGTTTCCTTTTTTTTATTTTTATTTTTTTTATCATTTGATAAAAACTTGAACTCAACTCTTTTTTTTTTGACATAATGTACTCAAATTATAAGTGTCACTTAATACATCTCGCTTATATCTCAATCTGCTGAGATCAGGGAGTATCTCGACTCGATAACCGAAAGGTTCCTCGATGCTCCCTGGCTTTTGCTACTAGTGATTTTTTTTTGTGTGCATTATCAATCTGATTATTGTGTCGGTGCGCAAAGCAAATCAAATAAATTCTCTCTCTCTCTCTCTCTCTCTTTATTTTGATAACCTCGGGTGTGTGCGCGAAAATCATAGCGGCAACACTGAAATGCAGCAATCCAAGTTCCAAAGTTACAGAAGTATGATATTTTGCAATAGAGTAAGTTAATGACTCACAAAATTTAAACTATAGCATGGAATTGCCGTAATACGGAAATATGGAAGTCAATCACAAAATATAAAATTACAAAAATTTGGAAGAACTACTAACTGAATTTCGAAAATGGAGAAATTTATCAAAGTGGATAAAAAAATAAAAAATTCCTCAATATTGAACTGAGTTGAATTATGCATATGCATTTTCATATTTTAATTCTAACAAAACGAGAAGTAAGTGCAACTTACAAATCTAGCTCATTTATTCATAGAATAATTATCAATTTAGCCAAAGTACTACATTTAGTGTTTTTTTGCATCAAATCAATGAATGTTGCTTAAACAGAAGACTATTGTTTTTAAAACATATTTCTTGACATAAATTCTGCACGTGCTAAATCAAATAACAAATTTACCCAAAAAATTAGTTTATATAGCTAAAGAAAAGTATGTTTTACTGGTATATCTTGATGTTATGCTAAAATTGTAAAGCTTAAATGAGTTAATGTAAACCATTTTTTCAGTTTACTAATTTAGTAATTAGAATTTTTAGTTGTTATTAGTTATATGCCATTGTCTGTTGAGAGTATCATTGAAATCAGATTTCATAATGGAAGATAACACTGCAGTAGATGACAGTAAGCAAATTTCAAAGGTTGAAGTCCCTCAAGTAAAAGTTACTGCAGTGAGTATTGTTAATGTAATATGACTAATATGCTTGGCATATTGTACCAAACCACAAAATTATTTTGTGTAATTTTGCATATAGATTAAATCCAATAGCCTGTTTAATTTTTAAAATTTAGTGCATTGGTGTGTGGTGGTATAGGCCTACCACTACCTTCCAAAGGAAAAGTAATGTTGAATAAAAAATACCGGTAAGTCATGTATTGCTGAGTCTAATCTTCACTTGCAACCCAAACCTTAGCTTAAACCAAACATTTTCAATGTGATGTGGTTAATTTAGGATAGTTTTATGGAAGTTTGTGTTTTAGTTTTTTTCTTCTAAGCATATAAATTATAAAATGGCAGTGGCTATTTTGTTGTTTTTGGTATTTTACCTGTGGAATTATTTTTCCATTGAATGTTTCTGATTGGGCAAGCTGTAAAGGTTTTAAAAAACATGATTTTAAGTCGTTTGTGATTGTTCAATAGGGTAAGATGGAATAATGTTGCACAAAAATTGCTGAAAAATTTTTGTTGGCAATCAAGGATTTTTATCTCAGCTAGCTATGGCTCCAAGCACAACAACAAAATGGATCATAATCTTTCTGGCAGTGGGAAAAGTTGGTTGTATTTTTACGCTGGTTCTGTTCTACATGTAATTTTTTTTACCAATTTTTCTGTGTTACAAAAAAGTGTGATTTGGAAGAAAAAAAGCAATTTTAATTGAAAATATTATACATTCAGATGTAACAGTACTTGTTGGTGCATTAAATCCAACTTACAAAATTTGATTTTAGCCTATGTCCCACTTTTCCTAAAAATGCCTGCCATTTTCCAATGTTTGAGCATACCTCATCTTACACTCTCTAATGTATTAAAAACCTGGCTTCAGAAAAAGTTCATCTTCTGTGTACACCTCTTCATATTTTGTATAGGCATGTTGCTGTTTTTGATTAGTAGGTCTGTAAATAAGAACATTTGCTGTAAAGGATGCTCTGATAGTGTGGCGTTATTGGTAGTGCTGGTGTGTTTGAATATTTTGGTTAGGTATTTGATACTTTGCAAACAGTAGTATGCATTGGAGGGTGGCAGACATGTAAAGGTAAAGAGGTGTACACTGGGAATTAAAATTTTGCGAAGTTACGTTTTTAATACAACATAGAAATTGATCTTCAACTCCCTCCTCCATTTCCATCCCTCTCCAACTTTCCTTGGGGTCACCTTTAATCGCACTCTTTCCTTTTGTAAACTTGTATCTTTGCTGATGGCCAAGTTCTTTCCTTGTCTCAAGGCCTCACAATGTATCTCTGCTTCCTCATGGAGCCCTTTTAAGGAGTCCCTCTCTCTTCTGTATAAAACTTTTTTTCAGCTCCTTCTCACCTGTGCTTCACCTGAATGGTTTTCTTTTCCAAGTGTTACCAATATTACCAAATTGGAACACCTTCATTGAGTGGCTAGTCACACCATCTCCTGCTGCCTCTTCTCCCCTATTCCACTTCTCTAAGGAATCTCTACCTCCTTTACGAGTCACTCTGACCAATTTCACTCTATCATCTTAAAAGCCGGCTTTCTCCCAACCTCCTTTCCTGTTTCAGGTTTGGCCAAACTTGTAGTGAAACATGACTGCAGAGCTTTTGCATCGATTTACCTGCTCATTCTTTCTCCTATTTCTACCAAAGAGGTTATCTTTGCTTGCCCTCCCTCTACTTCTTGGAACCTGTCTTCCTTTACTGTGGAGTCCACTCTTTCCTATCTATTTTCCTGCTTTGATCCCCCTTTCTTTTGCAACGGTGCAGCTTTCACTCACCTTGACTCTCTCCCACCTCACAATCTGGTGATCTGAATAAATGGCTCTGTTCCTTTTCCTTTTGGCAACGGCAGCAGCCACTCTCTCCCAGTGTGTTCAAGTTTTTTGCTGTTCTCGGCAGCACTAACATGTCTGCCATTTCTCTTCTCTCTAACTCTTGCTCTGTCTTTGATACTCTGTTCTGTTCTCTGTCTTTTCTTTTACCTCAATCTCTCCGGTAGATCTGGCAGAAACCGCCTTCTCTTTTTTCCTGTTCTATCAGGCTGCAATAGGTTTCTGGATGCTCATTGTTTCCAGGGAACTTTATGGCTGATAAGCTGGCCAGATGGACAGTGCTACTCATGTCCTCTGCAATCCCTTGTAGTCATTGTCTTCTTATCTCTTGTATCTGCTCTTCTCTTTTCCTCAAGGCATACTGTCTCATCTAAATTCTTTGACAAACAGGTTCCCTTGGTTTTGATTGAGGAACTTGTGCTCCCTCGTCATGCTTGCTGTGTGCTCTCTTGTCTTCCCTGCAATGGACACATCCTTCTATTGAGCTCTTATCTCTCTAGGATCGCCAGAATCAAGAATCCTTCATGCAGCGCCTGCATACACCTCTCATCTCATTCTGCATTGTCCAGCTACAGGCTCTTTGCACTGCTCGCTCTTTGGCAATTCTCTGTCTCTTTACGACCTCTGGTCCAGGCCCTGGGAAGTTGCCTGGCTTCTGGGGCTCCATGGTCTTCCACCATGCCCCCATCCCTTGGAAGGAGTCAAGTAACAACAACAGCCTAACAAATGTAATCATTTACATACAGAAGAATAATTTGTGGATTTATTTTGCCACCAGCAGCAAAATAGCTATAGGGTTGCAATATTTGGGCATACACAAACAGTCTATTGCTGTACTTCTGTTATCTACTCTATTGCGTTCAAATTTTTTCATTCTTTTTGCCGTGATAATTAATGCCTTTTCTATTGCGGAAGTGTTTTTTGCTTGTTATTGTTGTTTGTGGAAATATGGTGCTTTTATTTTTTCAGGTAACCAAGTTACAAGAAGAATTGATTGAAACACCAGTAAGCAGTGCTGGAGAAGATGATGATGTAAGAAAGACAATTCGATTTTTTATCATATACATTGCTATATTTATTCTTTGTTAATTTTTGTTTGTACTTTGGATAAATCTTTGACCATGATGGCCTCTTGAGTAGAAGTGAAAACTCGTAGAACTAGTTTTTAAAACCTAGTTTTGTTCTTGATGAGAAATGCACTGAAATTACTTCGTGTTACTTACAATTATACCCACTTCGTTCTATTTTTCATGATTTCAAACATGATTATTTTTTAAATTAATTTTCGTAATCTTTAGCCTACCTCCTTTGAACATGTCTTTTGTGAGCTCGCTTTCTGGCTCAAATACAATTTTCTCTCTTAGCACATCGCGGCCGTCTTTTAGAGCATATTTATTAGCTCCTGTCAGTCTAATCACCATTTTCTGCAATCTCAACATTTAATCAATTTTGCACTGTTCTTTTTATCAGTTAGTTTCAATCACATTGAGAAAAACTGAGTTTGGATCTTGGCAAAATTAAGAAAATTATGTACATTAAATTTTGTGGATTGATTAATGATTACTATCCATTTTGAAAATTAGGCTTTTAGGAGTTCTGTCCCAAAGTCAAAAGATCTGATTTTTGCTAAAACCTGAACTATAAAGTTAGCCATTAGTATGTCTCTTTTCCCAGTCATCTAAGTGCAGCTAAACGCACTCATTGATTATAGATCTGCTTTCAATCCAGAAGTGACATTGAGCCTAAGAAAGCTTTTTTCACAAAGTTTGGCAGTCATTTGAAGTTCTGTTGTATCCAACTTCAAAATCAATTAGATTTCTTGTAAAAAGATTTTTAGTTCAGCCAAAGCTTACGTTTTTGGGTACTGGGTTTGACAAAAAAACTTGGTAAGTGCAGTTGCTGCTATACAAAATCATGAGGACTGCCAAAGTTAGCACTGTGTCCCATTAAATCGACAAATTGCTGAAAGTTGTTTAGCATTCAAAACTATCTTGTTTCACCACAGTTACACATGTTGGAATCACTTAAACTAACCAAACACCAGTGCAAAAGATGAAAAGAGCTGTCTAGCGGCCTGACTAGTAATCAGAAAATTATAAGTTCCAATCTTGCCAGAACTGTTTACTAGAGATTTAAGGAAGGAAATAATCTTCCAACTTTTGAGAAACCAAAAGTTGATTATTAAAAAATAATTACCGTTTGGTCGTCAAAGGTTAGAATTGCTTTTATATTTTGCACTGCTTTATGGTTGGTATAGGAAATCTAATCGCCATGCATAATTTTCCAAATCTGTGTAACTGAGCTTAAAGCAAATAAAAACCTTTACAGAAGGTTGCTCCTTCTCGTGCGTCATGTTCAATAAAGGCAGAAATGTAATACTCTCCCTGTGATAAGCTTGCATTGCAGCTCCCGGCATGTTTGCATGCTTATGATGAAGTTTTTTAAAAATAGTCAATGATTTTCTCAAGATTTTTTTAGTTAGGTCGATGCGTTTATTGCAGGTTAAAGATTTTTTTGAGACATTAAAAGAAGATCCAGCATGGAACCCCCCTTCTTCTGACTTGGAAGTTAAGATAAGAACTCTTGTTGAACATTATTTTTCTGATGAAAATTTGGTCAAGGTATGACTGTATTTCACTTTGCGCTTTAATTGCATAGCTTAGTTTAGTTAAACTTAACGTAGTAAATTAATTGCATCAAACTCGTGTGTTTTTTGCTCTTGTTTTGAGGAACGCACAAAATCTTTATATACCATGTTTAACACGAAAGAGAAAGGTTACTGGTCATAATCACTGTTTTCAATGTGATTTTCGAATTTCTTTTATTGTTAGTTGCAAAGGTTGCTGCTTACAGAAAAAAAACTTGCTTCGCCAGTACTTATCAGTAATCAACAAACTGTCAGCATCGTGTTCACGTCTGGTATATTATGTTTTTGTTTTGATGAGTTGTTCTGTGCTCTGCTTATTGAGTGGCACTTCAACGCCAGAGACTTGGAGCATGTGATAACATACTAATCAAATTTTCTGTTTGCTTAGGACAAGTTTTTATTGAAGCACGTCAAAAGAAATCGCCTGGGTTACGTATCAGTCAAGCTGTTGACAAGCTTCAAAAAAATCAAAAACCTTTCGCGATCAGATTGGAAAGTGACTGCCTACAGTTTGTCAAAGTCTGACAAGCTTGAGCTCAACAAATCGGTATGTTGTTGAGGAAGCTTGGTAAATCTATTTGCTTCTTAGCATACAACAACCACGCAGCTAAAATGCAGTCAATTGACGCTTCAAGATTTGCGGTTTCTCTTTTTCAAAATTAGCATCTCACAAGATTATTTAAAACGATTTTGCTATTTTTGTAGGATTTGCGTTAAGATTACCTTATCTTTAAGTCACCATGCTCCAAAATCCACAAATTATGCTTTTAACGTGTCGGTGTTGTAAACTATACACATCGTGGCTTTTTTTATCATTGATATTTTTTGCTCTTCATGGAACGGTTAGGAGAACAAGTACGTTAGTTTTTGTAATTTTCTTGTTGTACCCTATACTACTTCATATCGTAATCAATGTATGACTGCAAGATCATTCCCCTCTCACCATTTCGGGTTGTCTGTGCTACAAAAATTTATCTCGACAATTACACTGTTTTATCTGTAATTACTAGATATAATTTTACTGGATTATTTGTTTTATCATGAAAAAGATAAATATATGCCACTTGCAGTTGCAAAGACGAACAGTATATGATTTAATCATTTGAAATGAGCGTTGGTTTGAACGTTGAGGCCTTCCTTGATCTTATCAGGCAGATAGTGCTCGCGATTGGCCACTGTTCATGCTTCACCTTTCATTGATATGTGAAAATTAAAACTTTTCAGGGTACGAAAGTGAGAAGAAAAGAACCTCTTCCAGAGATTGATCTTCCTATTACTTCTATTAAGACTCTACTTTACAAGTTGTATGACGATATTGAAACCCTGACCCTCGACAAAGTCAGTTTGATCGACTATCTTATGCTTGTTTGACAATCAAGCAATGATGTTTTTTTACGTGTGGGCTTTTGATATCAAGGCAGTTTTTAATGTTTCTTCTCAATGGCTGTTTCCAACTATAAAGGAGTTTATTTTTTTAAAAGAAAAAATTTGACCGATACCTAAAAAAACCAACCTGGCTAGAGTATTATCTGTTTGTAATCAACAACACGGCACTACACACGTACATCTTTTTAACTACTTTTACTCCCCTAAAGTTGTGGGGGCAACAGCTCCAAGAATTTCCTAAAAATTTTACGATTTCCCACTGCATTTGCTAACTAGCCTGGTTCTGGTGCGGCCAGACGGTCTTTGAGCAACAGAAAATTTATCTAAAATTTGTTTTTGCTTTTCCAGGTGTCAGAGCAGTTTCAACCATACGGTCAACTGACCACCGTTCGGATTATAAGGCCGGATACTGAAGTTCCAGTGGATCTACGTAACCACACAAGCAAACACCCTGAGCTTGGAACTCGTACGTGTGTAGTGGTCGAGTATGAAAATACAGAATCTGCTCAGGTAAATACAACGTAAAAAAACGTCAGGTTGTCAATTGTCCATTAGCCTTCCATGTTGGCTGTTGTATCCCATTCAATTACTGTAAGCACCCAAGCTAAAGTGCACCATCTACCACTTGACGCACTACTGCTACTATTATTGATGCATAGAGGCCGAATTATAGTTTTTACACCCAGAAATGCGGGGTTTTTATTTCTTGAAATCTACAGTATGTTTAACTAAATCAGAGCTTTACCAATTGCAAGTATACTTTTCACTATTTGCACGAGTTTAAGTAACGATTTTGCTTAGGGTAATTGTCACTCTCTTGACGGATATTATATTTACTACTTGTTTTCGTCCTTATTGCTCACTAGCAACGCTAAGCTTTTGTATCACGCAAGAACAAATAAAGAAAATAATTTTCGTAAATTGTCACAACTGAAAAGGTTCGGTTGTTTTCGTTCATCCTTTTTTTTTTCTTGGGATTGTACACGAAACCTTCGATCAATGCCTAGCAACCAGTTTTTCTGCAATGCGGCACAGAAGTTCAGTCGGTTTTTATTGATGGGTGCACCACGAAAAGTCTTCGGCCAACCAGCATAAATCCTCTTGTTTGACCTGGTTTATCCTGGCCTGTGTTCTTACTCAGTAAAACCCTGGTTTAGCGACCACTCATTGCTGCGTCACAACCTCTAAACGGTTCTCTCAAATATTTCCAATTTACAGAAGTGCATTGCATTTTGCTTCAGTAACGCGACCGAGCAACTTACACGACCGTTTCGTCACTGAACATTAATAGGTGCTGTATGAGCGTCTTGCGTTTTACTTAAAAAATCAACACAATGTTTTAATGCAAGAGGCCTACGGTTTACTTTTAGAACTCAGCTGCATACAATGCTTACCGTTTCAACCTTTCAGATCTCGCCAGTACAATTTGTGTCGAAACAGCGTGCGCGATCTGCACATTTGGTTTTAAGTGATACCGTTTGCATTTACGTCAAAACCTACTTTCACTAGCGCTGTATAAGCTTACGCTTGGGTGTTTTTATATATTTTTATTGTTTATTTTTTCTATTTTTGTTCATTTTGCCAACAGCTTGAGTTGCAATGAGTTTTATTGTCATTTCATGTCTGCCTGTGACCTCATGGTCATTTTGCTAATCTTCAATCAGATTGGAAAATTGGACTGGTGGACTGCTAAACCCAACTACCTGTCTACTCCATAAAGGTGGAATAGTTTGTTTGAAGTTTTTCTCAAGGTCACAACGAGCAAACTTGCTGGATTTCTCTTCACATTAACTCTTTCGCGGAGAGCGCGAAGTAGGAAAGCTTCGAATACCAATTTTTAGGAAACTTGCTTACACCTTGGTCTAGGTTTAAAGTAGCTTACTACAGTGGGGGTGGACGTGCTTACCAAAGCGCCATCGAAGCAGTGTACTTTCAGTGCAACACAGCAACGGCTATAATAAAGAGAAACCTTGCATAAGCGTGCCTGCGCAAAGGGAAACCGGAGCTGAGACTAGTCAGTATCTGTTTTTAGAATGCTTTTAAAGCTCTTTCAAAGCAAGCGCGGGACGACAATAAGCCAGATATGTACAGTCTACTTGGATCCGGACGGAATCCTAGAAAGCACGCTGCACGAGGAAAGGCTCGCGATGGCCTTCATTACGATAGTTCCGAAGAATCGCCTTATTTCAGGTTAGTTGAACATCCTGTATTTACCGTTTTGGTAAACTAATAACGAAATCAATTCGTGTGTTAACGGTTTTTGGCAATTTGGTGCACGTTTGAGCTGTTACTATTTTGTTCTTACATTTTTGAAGCAATGGTTCTTAATTAGGGGGTGCGAAGCATCGAAGCAGGGGGTACGAGGTATAGTGTCCAATTGAGTGCCTTATGCCTAGTTGTGACAAGTATAAACAGCAGGGGTGGGGAAGCTTTATGACAGCGCCAGGAGAACACGCCCACAAAAGGTTAAGAACAGCTGTTTTTATGTAAACCGCACGCCAGCGTTCTTTTTGTTTATTTTGTTGAAAAGCTTTAGCTTTAGAAAACCTATTTCCAACAAATAATACAAACAGGAAGTACACCTTACGCTCGTCAAGTGTTGAAATGCAAACTGGCTTCAACCGTAACATCACATGTTTTTGTAAACTGGCACTAAATTGTGGCATTGTTCCAGCTTTGTGTGCCAAGTTCGCCTTGCGCTGACTTCTAGTCATTACTACACAATAATGCGACTTTTCGTTCGTATCAGGTTGCGCAAATTGCCGATAAGTTTACGTTCGGCAATCACACAAGTCATTTGAAGGCATTTCGTCTAAAAGTTACAACTGTAAAAAGGTCAGTTGCGGCCACAGCATATTTCGTGTCATCTTTAATTACACGCAATTGGAGATGGTAAATGGATCTGTCATTTAATCCAGTTATTGAGTATAGAAGTCAGACTTGAACCTTGCTTGCCCCTTGCTTACTTGCTTGCACACTTTTTACCATTGTTTGCTCTAAGTTGCTTCTATTGTTTAAAGGTGTTATTGGTTGATTTTGGAGTCGAGTGCCCGAGAACATTTTCCTTGATTCAGGTCGGCTGAACTAGTGATTTTAGATCGAGAAAACGGGCCATGACTGCAGTGTATGGCTTGCAGAGTTTGTTCCTGTTTAGTTTGCTGGGTAGCACGTGAAATTTTTGTTGGAGTTCCGCTTTATATTTTTTTCAACCAAATATTATAAAAGCAACTAATGGTTGTTCAAGTGGCATCGAACTTAAATATTATTTTTTTTACATTATTAACTTTGCGTATGCATTCGTTTTTACAAGCTTTTAATTACTTTATGGTCTAAATTTATCCAGGTTTGTTCCGTGCTTTGATAATCACTTTCTCAGCAATCTGGAGATTTTAGTTTCTCTCTCCAATCTTCGACTCAACTTTTCTTATCTATTACATTCTGAATGTTATGTTCTTCTACTTTTACACTTCGGTGTGTATTTCTCGGTTGCTTTTTATTTTAGTATGGCGTGAAAATTATTTTTCTGTCTAAATGTCCCGTTTGAAAGAAAAGATTAAGGAAGGTGATGTCATTGTTCCCCTCGAAAAAATAAAAAGAATTTATTTAACTAAAAAACTTTTTTAGTGAACTATTTTTTTAGTCCTGGTTTTTCGAAAACTTTTCACTACGTTTTTACGTGCTGTCACTAAACATTAACTAATGCTTAAAGCAGTGTTTCCCAACCTGTGGTCCACGAGAGGTCCTTCCATAAAACACAATATATTCGCCATCATCAGTTTCGCATTTTTGTTAATTCTCAATAATTGATGATGTGATAATAAGCATTGTTGTGCTTCGTTTTATAGGCATGCTGGTACGGTCAAGGTTAGTTGCCAGATAGGCTCAGAGCTTGTGAATTAGGAAAGATTGTTAACGATTGATTAAATTAGAATTTTAAAGGAATTTTTTATACCTTGTATATAATTTGTTTCGGATTTTATTTAGAACAAATCTAAGCTAAATCAGTGATTTTCGTACAACCCGGATATGTCGAAATGAAAGTGGGGTGAAAATTACGTCGCATTTGGCTTCACCAAAAACATTGGAAAAGATAGGACAGGGAAGGCGCAATGCATCCTTTGCGATCAGGTTCTTACAAACTCGAGTTTGAAGCCTTCCAAACTGAAAATACATTTTGCAATGCATGGTGGATCAGCAGCTTATGGTATTGAAGCCCTGAAAACAAAGCGAGCCCGCTACGATCAAAAAGGTGCTCTCCCTCAATTGCACAAAACAACAACAACCATGCAAAAGCCGATGTTGATGGCGTCGTATAGAGCTGCTTACTTGATTGCCAAGAGCAAATAAGCACACAACATTCGAGAGAACCTTATCAAACCTTGCCTCGTGGAGATGGCAGATATTCTGTTGGGAAACGAAGCAGCGAGGAAACTAAGTAAGATCTCCATGTCAGATAATACTGTGAAAAGGCGTATCGAGGACATGAGTAACGACATTTTGTCTCAAATTGTACATGGTATAAAGCAGAGTGATTTCCCAATAGCCTTGCAGTTGCACGAATCTACTGACGTTGCATGTGTGAGTCAACTGTTGGTATTTGTACGCTACGTGCAAAAAGCAGGAACAAAACTTGAGCTGAAGGAAGAATTTCTGTTTTGTGAGAGTCTCCAAACTACAGCTACCGCGTCAGACATCATGAATTTGATAAAAGCCTTTTTTGAAAAACATGATATTCCTCTTGAGAATATCGGGTTTGTGTGCACTGACGGGGCACCGTCTATGCTTGGCTGTAAATCGGGGTTTGTGACACTGTTAAAAGAGATGAATCCGAACTTGGTCATAATCCACTGCATATTGCACCGATATGCATTTATGAGCAAAACATTGCCCGAAAACTTGAAAGAAGTGATGGACTCTGCAGTTCATATCGTAAATTTTATCCGAGGGAGAGCGACAAATCACAGACTATTCAAGCGCTTATGCGAAGAGATGGGAATTGAGCATACTGTTCTACTTTTTTATACTAATGTACGATGGCTGAGTCGGGGGAAAGTGTTCAACCGATTATGCGAACTACGATATGAAGTGCTCACGTTTCTGAAAAATCGTGAGAAGAAACCAGTTTATGCCACCAATTTGGAATCTTCTCGATTTTTGCTTCGCTTGGCATATCTTGCAGATGTTTTCTCAGCGCTGAATGACTTGTGCATCTCACTTCAAGGACAGGAAACGGACGTCATTTCATCAATGGAAAAAATTACAGCGTTCAAGTGGGAACTTACCTTGTGGTTGAAGCGAGTTCCAAAGGGTAGTTTTGATCACTTTCCTAAATTCAATGAGCTCAGAGAAAGCATGGAAGTGGATAAAAATGTGCTGAGCGACATTGAAAATCATTTGACATCGTTAAAATCAAAATTTGATTCTATTTTTCCTGCTGAAAAGGTTGCCCCGTCATGGGTTCAAAATCCATTCCTGGTCAATGTTAATGAGGTGGAGGAGAAACTCCAAGAAGAAATTTTCCATCTGAAGGCATCTGGGGCTGCGGAGATGATGTTCACCGCAAGCAATCTGACTGAATTTTGGCTGTCACAGACTGAAGCTTTTAGAAATCTCAGCAGGATTGCTTTGAACCTACTCCTGTCCTTTTCCACTACATACTTATGCGAACAAGGATTCTCCACGTTGATGCACATAAAAACCAAGGAGCGAAACGGCTTGAAATCAGTCGATAATCGAATGAGAGTGTGTCTCTCAGGCATCGTTCCTCGCTTTGAATTGTTAGTTGAAAACCATCAGATGCAGGAGAGTCATTAAACATTGTTTGGTAGTAGTGATTTGTGATGTTTAGAATAAATCGTGTTGTATATATAATAAAGTCCAATGTTAATAACTCTTTTAAATATTACAACTTATGTGGGAAGATCGGAGATAGTGGTCCAAGGTGATGTAGATTATTTTTGAGTGGTCCACGGGCTCAAAAAGGTTGGGAACCACTGGCTTAAAGCCTTAAAAGCCTTATTTTCATGTATTGCCTTTAGTAGTAGTGATTCAGTTTCCATCCGGTGTTGTCCCTTTAGCAGAGATGGCCGGATTTACCCCATGGATGGGAATTTGTTGGAGCGAAATTTTTCTACAGGGAGCATGCCCTTGCTTATCCCCAACCTCAGTTTTCTGACATGAGTGGTCCAACCAAGCAATTAAGCTGGCAACCCCACCATTAACAGTCAGACTGCAATTGGTAGGTGCCCAATAGTCGCCTCTTACGACATGCTGGGTAAACAGCTTCACTATTCTTTAACCGGTGAAGCACGGCAAGTAATCTACTAATTTGTTACTTTTAAACCAGCACAAAAATGATTGTTTGGCGATAAGCTTTTCGTGATGCGCTCATAAAAGGAGTTGTTATTTGAAATTAAAAAGTGCTCGAGTACGCTTGCTCGCAAAAAGCTAACAAAACAATTTTTTTCAAAATTAAATTAATGCCTTCTACCACTAACTCCACCTGTCCCGGCCCTTCAGCGGGTTTGAGCAGTTAGCCACCTATTCAGCATGTCCTAAGAGGAAGCCCACCAATGGCAGTTTTATAATTTGCTCCCAACTGTCGCTGTTTCCTTGCGCCTTCACGCTTGTGGGATTTACTAGTGTGAGACTGGATGGTGCGTAGCACAGTAGCACACCGTTCCTTTAACGCAAGGATGAGAATGGTAAACTAAACTTAACTGTATGTATGTTTTTAAACTGATTGTATGTCGATATCGTTGCAGCTCTCGCGAGAACAGTCCAATGGTGCGACGAAAGTTCATTCACGATCGAAACGATTTTGCCAGGAGCACATCTCCGCTTATCAGTCCACAAGGAAGCCGGGATGCCAGTCCTATACGGAGTCGTAAGTCGTTTTTATTTCGTACTGCATTGATTGATTACCTTTATTTTTATGAACAAATTGTGAATCAGGGCAGCCTGTGATGAACGACCTGTAGCTTGAAAGTTTCTACAACCCGGTTACTCCAACTCCGCCGAGCGAGCAATCACCTTGGAATACAATAACCAGGTTTTTTTAAGGAAAATATTAGGTGCCCGACATGGACCTGTAGGGACCCAAAAAATATTTGACAAAATTTTAAATGAGTAGATGTATTTTGCACTCTATTACACATAATTTTCTCTGATTCTAGGGACCCGAATCGGGTCCCTAAAACACCTTTAAAAAAACCTGCAATAACTGCTTTTTCCTGCTCAATTATGGCTTGTGGTCATTGCAAGTGAACTAACAAGCAACGTCTATTGCACGATTGTATAACGTTATCATTGATAAAAGCCAACAAGAAATGTCGGCAGGTGTTCGCTAGCAGTGTGAAATGATGCTTGTTTTAGAAGCTAGAGCTATGATCACACATTTATCCAATTATTTTAATTTGCTTGCTGCTTTATCTTTTTATTGTATTTTAGTTTCAAAACTGTGCCTGACGCAGACTTTAACTCATCAAAATCCCTTGAAGCAACGATTTCAACGTGCTTTGCATGAATCCTTTATTAGCATCTTAAATTAGAAACCCTTGCGCTACTGTAGTACCTGCATGCCTGATTTTTTGTGTAGAGCAGCAGTAAGGTTTTCTTGCCTAAGTGGCGGTCTTTCTCTGCAGCGAAAACGCACGCGCCACCTCTTCATTATTTCGCACAACAAATAGCGCTACCGATAGATCAATCATGATTGACTGGGCGGAACATCCGGTATTTCAAGTCGGCTTCCAGGCTTCCTCATCTGTTGCACTGATAAAAGGCGCGGCTGGTCACAAGACTGTATTAAGAGAGCAGAAAATCTCCCCCCCAAACAAAAGGTGTTAATTGTGCACTGACGTTTTTTGCTAAGTCAAAGCCTTGCCCTTTTTAAGCAAGTTTATTATTGGTTGATTCAGTACTCTCGAAAGCAAGTTCCATAGCTAGCCCTGGTTGGCCATTTGTTTGTTCAAAACATTCTATGGCATTTTCATAATTACGTGTTTTTTTTTCAAAGAAACAAAAAGCCCAAAGAGCAGTCCTCACATGCAGCGAAAAAACCTGGCTGCCACTGCAACGAACAGAAGTCCGATGTCCAATCGAAAGCCACAAGCAAAGCACGGCATTCTTGCTCACCACCAGAAGACTTCACCACTTGCTGCTCACAACAATAGTCTTGTGAGTAACATTTTGATGACATTAGACTTGTAGAAGCGATTCTTAGCTTTTAAAGCCCAAGAAAAAGCTACCATGACATTTTTAAACTTTGTCATTACTGGGCATTTTTACATCATATACAAAGTGAGGTGGATTGATAATTTGTTCCTTTTACCTGTGTCGACGCGGTGGTGTGGTAGTTAGAGGCTCTGCTTCACAGTTAGTAGACTTAAATTTAATTTCCAGGTCGGGTCGTATTAAAGGCTTTATAAGATGGCATTTGTAGATCCATGTCGCGCAGGGCAACAGAGGCAATTTGGAAGATGAAATACGAAACTGAATTTACTCAGTCATAATTAAAAAGAGTGCAATAGCTCGAGCACGTAGCCTCTGCTGGTGCCTTAGCAGCAGCAACAACAACAGTTCTCTGATGTGTGGTTTCTTGGAATGACATGGATGTCTATAAATTTTGTCAAGTTGAAGCGATGACTTCATTGGGGTGTGCTCTTCCATGACAGCGATTTTATGAGATTCCAATCAACCATTGCAAAATTTGATTGGTGGCTTTGGCAACTTGTTACATCACTTTCTTTTTCCACCCAAGCCTTACGATCCAGAATTGTGTTATAATGTTGAAAATAAAAAGGTTGTTGGTAAAAATAACAGTTTTTGAAATTTTCAAATTGAAGACTTCAGCTTATCAGTTACCTGGTTAGAGTGAAATTGCTGTTTAAACAACGTCACTGTTTGTTCATGGTTGGTCGATCGGCTCGTGTTTTTCATACTACAGTAGTTGGTATTTCGATTATATTTAAGCTGTTAAGTTTTGATATTTAGTGGAATTTCCTGATACTAACGACAAAGGAAATCATAAATGGCAATTTGTGTAATTAGGCGATATTTGGTTATCGGTTAATAGCAGTGCTGAATGTTTGGTAATATCACAATTGAAACTTGAATCACTCCACATAGGCAAGTGTTGCCAAGGAAAACAAAAAGAAGTCTTTTAGCTTTGAGGTCTGTTTGTACACACTTTCCCACATAGCTCAGTGCGATGAAGCGCTGGTCCTCGTCCACTGCCACTGTCCCAGACAAAGTTGCCTATCCCATGATAAAGCACCTTCCTCGCTCTGGCATGGATTTTCTTCGAATTTTCAATCTTTCCTGGACTTTGCAATTCTTTCCTTCTATCTGGAAGACATTTTCTATTATTCCCATTTATAAGATGGGAAAGCCTCTCGACTCTCCTGCTTCCTTCCGGCCTATCTCTCTCACCTTCTGCGTCTCAAAGCTTTTTGAACGCATCATTCTATCTCATCTACACTTCTTTCTGGAGTCTAATTTCATTCTCTCTTCCCGCCAAGCCGGTTTCCGCCGTGGACGGTCTAAAGTTCTGTTCCTTGTTCAGTCCATTTCGGATGGGTTTAACTAACCCCGGACGATCCTCGCTACTGTTGATTTCTCGAAAGCTTTTGACACTGTCTGGCACCCCGCCCTTTTCCACAAACTCATTTTGGCTGGTTTCCCTCCTTGCTTTGCTCGTTGGACTCAAGCTTTCCTTTCTGATAGGCGCGCTTCCGTGGTTTATCAAAATCACAAAAGTCGCTCCTTTCGAGTCCGTCGAGTTGTTCCGCAAGGATCCGTCCTTTGCCCAGTATTTTTCTCTCTTTTCATCAATGATATCCCTGCTTCTCTGTCTTCTTCCGTCAGCTGCTCTCTTTACGCTGACGATCTGGCCATTTGGCCCTCCTCCCCCTCGGTTTCTACTGTGGTGGAGGCCACACAAGGAGCTCTATTTCGATTGCAGCGCTGGTCGGAGTACTGGTGTCTTCCTCTCAATCCGAACAAATGTGAGCCCTTCTCCTTTTCAGTGGATCCCGAACGAGCTAGGCTCCTTTATTCAACTGCCGCCTCCGTTTCAATCCAACTCCAACTTTTCTTGGAGTCATCTTCGACCGCACTGCTTCCTTTTCTAAACATGTATCTTCGCTGAAGGCCAAGTTGTTCCCTCGTTTCAAGGCCTTCGCTCTATCTCTGCTTTCTCATGGGGCCCCTCTAAGGAGTCCCTCTTCTGTATAAAGCGTTTCTTCGGCCCCTTCTTACATATGCTTCACCCGGATGGTTTTCTTTCCTAAGCGTTACCAATATTACCAAATTGCAACGCCTTTACCGAGCGACCAGTCGTGCCAACTCCGGCTGCCTCTCGACCTCCCCTATTCCATTTCTTCTCTCCGAGGCTTCTCTACCTCCCCTACGAGTCACCCTGACTCATTTTGTTCTGTCATGTTATGAGCGGGCTCTTCGTCTACCAGCCTCCTTTCCCATTTCAGGTTTGGTCAGACTTGGAGTGAAACCAAGACTCTGCAGATCTTCCTGGAGAGCTTTTGCGTCCACTCACCCACTCATGCTTCTACTTCTCCTAGGGAGGCTTTCCTTGCTTGCCCTGTCTCACCTTCTTGGAACCTGCCCTCCTTCACCGTGGAGTTCACCCTTTCCTCTATGATCCTGCTCTGATCCCCCCTGTCGCTCACTTTGACTCTCTCCCACCTTACGATCTAGTACTTTGGACAGACGGCTCTGTTCCTTTTCCTTTTGGCAAATGCGGCTCTGGCGTTCTTGCCAACTGCTCTCTCTGTGGCACTGAGGCCACTCTTTCCTTTTCAGCAGGCTCAAGTTTTTCCGCTGAAGCCTGCGCCATTCTGCAAGCCCTTTGCTGGTCTCGGCAGCACCACTTCTCCTATCCGACTCTCGCTTTATCCTTGCCGCTCTGTCCTCTCCTCCATCTTTACTTTTACCTCAATCTCTCTGGCAGGAACTGTTTTCTCCTTCTGTTCTATCGGGCTACAATTGGTCCCCGGACACTCGTTTCTCCTGGTGAACGACGCGGCTGATGAGTTGGCCAGACGGGGAGCGCTACTCGTGCTCTCTGCAATCTCATGTAGTCCCTCTCTTCTTGTATCCACTCTTTTCCTTTCTCAGACTGGAGGCGTACTGTCTCATCGAAATTCTTCGACGTCCTTGTTCCCTCGATTTCCACCGAGGAACTGGTGCTTCCTCGCTGTGTTCTCTCTCGTCTTCGCTGCAACGGACATAGTCTATCGGTAAGCTTTTATCACTCTAGGATTGGCAGAATCGAGAATCCTTCCCGCAGCGCCTGCGGAACTTTTCATTTCATTGTGCACTATCCAGCTACGGACTCTGCGCCGCTCGCTCTTTGTCTCTCTACAACCTCTGGAGAGTTGCCCGGCTTCTGGGGCCCTATGGTCTTCCGCCATGCCCCCATCCTTGGGAAGGGGTCGGAGAACAACAACATAAAGCGCTGGCTTGAATCATGAGATTGTTTGTTTGTGGTCAGGATGGGCTTTGGGTTGTGCTCTTGGAAAAGTCATATGACCGTACTTTCCCCTGCTTGTTTTGCCGGGTTGTGACAAAAATGCTCTGCCAAATTCTATGCGATCGGAGTACCAACGATGTTCTATGCATTACCGCTAAGGGTATTTTGTGATCGGAGGATGAAAAAAACAGCACGACCGTCCTTTGCGTTTGGTTTGTATTGTACAAAATACTCTCACCACTGCTCAATGCTTTAGCAAATTAGCTCAAAACAGCATTTTACGTTTTTCCGGCTATGGCAAGAAGTGCTGGTGCAGTGTGTGTTAGCCACAATTTATTCGTTTTCGCCGCAGGCTTTTTACTGAAGCAACAGTTCTTCAGTTCGCGGATATTCTTTTGAATAGCAGTGGTGGTTTCTAAGTTCTGAACAACACCAATGGACAAAAGCCGTTGAAAGAATAATGCTTGTGGGGTATCGTAGCGTGTGAAAGACATATAACAAACTCAAAAATTACCTTACTACTGGACCACGGCCACTGTGAAAGACTTAACACAAACTTAAAAATTACCTTGTTTCTTAAAGTACTTTTAGAAAGTGAAACTTCTGATAAACCAAACAGTGATGAAGAACAAAATGCTTAATTAAGTTGTAAGAGTTTTCCCTTTTTGAAATTTACTGATGTTATTTATAACCATAAAATCATTTGCTACCGGTTAATCACGATATAAGCAATGTTTAGCTTCCTCCTGGGGACTCTGCGTCGGGTGGAAACACTCCAACGAGTGGAAGTCCGTGGCTTCAACGAAGAAGACAGTTTGTAGCCTCACAAGGTATGAAGCTATTTTTAAGCATTTTTACTTTGCGTCGTTCTCCCAACATTGCATCGTGATCAAGGCAGCCACAATCAAAATGTGCCAACTTGAAAACTCCGAAGCAGGTCTAAACAGTCGTCCTGTGCTTCGCTCGTGCCACTGATGCTGCTTGCAAGTCAGGAAGGATAATGTAGTCAATTTATTCCTTTTTCCCGCGTTTTCGCAGGCTTGGACGTGCTGATTTGGCTTTCCGTTTGTATGCGTATTACTGCACACTTGTTTTTGAATCAGATTGCAGCATTGCAATTTTTGGATGTCCTACCTGTTTGTTTGTGATTACCCCTCCTCTTCCTTGGGATGGAGGTACGGCATGAGCGGCAATTCAGGTTCATGCGTCAACCTAATTGAATTTAGGCTAGGGGAAAGATGGCAGTCCATTTCGAACCAGTCTTGAGTGACTGGTAGCCCCACCACCAACAAGGCGGACTGCCACTGGTGGGTACCCAAGAGTCGTCTGACATGCTGGGTTAGCAACTTCACAATTGTAGTCCGGTGAAGTACGGAAGGCGTCCCGTTAAGTGCCTTGCCCAAGGACACAACAAGCAAGCTTGCCTGCTTGTTCTCCACACTATCCCCTTTATATGCTTAGCGCCAAGCAGGGAAGCTGTGGATACCATTTTTTAAAGTCTTTTGGTAGGACTCGACTTAGGGAATGAACCCCAGGTCTACCGACTACGAGGCGGACGCTCTAACCACTGCACCATCGCGCCGGTGTCCTACCTGGCGAATGTTAATGGCATTGTTTTGGAGTTTTGAATTGCAAATCTTTCCTTTCTAATCCCGTAGTTATTGCTTTTACTCCACGGCAGCTGCGTGTCAAGAGGATAAGTGTTCAACGAATAAAAACATAACTTGAAAAATTTTTAACAATTAAATAAGTCACTTAGATTTGCACAGAATCAGTTACTCTTGTGTTTTGTAGTTCTTTCCACTGGTTGAAGCTAAGATTTCATTGATATGGTTACACAGTTCGTGGATTCGTATAACCATTTTTCAGAAAACATAAAAACTTAGAAAACGATATCGACTACTTAAATCCAATTAAATATCAAAATAACTTGGATTGTAGTCAAAACAACCACCTTTTAGTAAGTTGTTTACGGGCGCAAACTAATGGACCTTGGTGAAGATATATAACAGATTTTAGTTTTAACTAAAGAAGTGATTCAGAAACAATAAGTTTTGAACACAAGCTTAAAGTTGGGTATTTTTCCGAAGCCAAATTACATGCTTTCAAGAAAATTCCACAGATTTGTCTCCCCCCATAAGTAATTGCTAAACGCAAAGTGCCTTAAAATGGCACCGGTAGCAAATATATTGTCCATGTCAAATGTTTTTAGGAAATTCGCCAGCCAGTACTCCTGGCTCTAGTCCAATTTTGGGTCGCAAATTTCAAAATGGAGTTCCTGTTGGTGTGATAAGACTTCCTAAAGGGCCTCCAAAGCAGGATTCAAAAGGCTTCGATTCGACTTGGCGTCAACACAGCAAGACCAACACAATTACCGAGCGAAGTAAGGGAGACGTGAAAGAGACTGCTGGTTAATACGATTGTAGCGAGACTACATGCAATGCGTTGACTAATTTTTTTGAGGGTTTGGTGACGACCGCAATGTACTATTCATGAACCGACGACCTATTGCATCATTAACTGCCTACTGTGGCCTTCTCTGAATTGCCCATGGTTTCCCAAAGTATTTTTAGAGCTTTAATACCGTTATATGCTGGTTACAGTAGCCAGAATTTTCGCAGAAAACTTGCAATATTTGTTTTGTTTTAATTTTTTTCGTCAACGATAGAACGTTATGCGTCAACTCAATAAATTGCTAACTAAGAGTTTGTTTTGCGATAAAAAAAAACGTTTTTCGAACGTCATGGTACAGACGCATGTGAGAGTCTAAGCCAGTCTTTAGCTCGTTTAAACTTTTTAAAAACATTGAATCGTTGTTGAAAGACCAGTCTTCATCTGCAGAGACGTATGTGCTCGTTATATGGGGATAGCTTGTGGTTATATGAGCGTGGACGACTCGTCCTAGCTGTTGCAGGACACTGATCGATTCCCGCAGCAGAGGAGGAAAAGCTTTGGTAAAATTCGGCAGTGAACTTAAAGCAGAGCAAAAGTATGAGCATCGTTCGTTGGAAGACAACACTGAAAAACAAATCAGTAACTTTAAAACCAAACCACAAAGGATAGCTAAGTGATGGAGTGGATGAGAGAGGCTGTCCATAAAACACGTTAGCAAACATTGCAAAAACTGAACCCCAATCTCCCTACCTTTCGGAAAACGTTCGCACTGTGTCAATCCCTCCCTCTCCTGTTGTTGTTACGCGACCCCTTCTGAGGGATAGGGACATGGCGGAAGACCATCGAGCCCCAGAAGCCGACCAACTCCCCAGGGCCTGGACCAGAGGTTGTATAGAGACAGAATAAGCGGCGCAAAGAGTTCGTAGCTGGACAGTGCAGAATGAGATGAGAAGTGTCCTGGGACGAGTGTTCGCGGGCGCTGCAGGAAGGATTCTCGACTCTGCCAATCGTAGAGTGATAAAAGTTTACCGATAGGCTGTGTCCGTTGCAGCGAAGACGAGAGAGGACACAGCGAGCGTGACGAGGGAGCACAAGTTCTTCGGTGAAAATCGAGGGAACAAGGATGTCGAAGAATTTCGATGAGACAGTACGCCTCCAATCCGAGAAAAGAGAAGGGTGAATGCGAGATATAAGAGAGAGACTACAAGGGATTGCAGGGAGCACGAGTAGCGCTCCCCGTCTGGCCAACTCATCAGTCGCGTCGTTCCCCAGTAGAAACGAGTTTTCGCGGACCCATTGCAGCCTGATAAAACAAGAGGAGAGAGAAGACAGTTCCTGCCAGAGAGATTGAGGTAAAAGGAAAGATGGAGGAGAGTACAGAGCGAGAGTCAGAGAGGTCGCTCCACTCATCCGTGCGAACATTCAAGGCCCACCTTTCGGAAAAAGTTCGCACTGCGTCAATCCCTCTCCCTCCCCCTTGTTTGGGCGGACATTAATGGTCCACCTTTCGGAAGAAGTTCGCACTGTGTCAATTCTTCCTTCCCTCGTCCATGCGAACATTAATGACCCACCTTTCGGAAAATGTTCGCACTGTGTCAATACCTTTCTCCTCACATCGGTGTGGACATTAATGGCCCACCTTTCGGAAAAAGTTCGCACTGTGACAATCCCTCCCCCCCCCTCAATCGGTGGGACATTAATGATTCACCTTTCGGAAAATGTTAGCACTGTGTCAATTCCTCCCTCCCTTGTCCATGCGGACATTAATGGTTCACCTTTAGGAAAATGTTCGCACTGTAACAATCCCTCCCTCCCCTCATCGGTGCGGACATTAATGGTCCACCTTTCGGAAAATACTCGCTCCGAGTTAATCCCTTTCTCCTCTCGTCCGTGCGGACATTAATGGTTTACCTTTCGGAAAATATTAGCACTGTGTCAATCCCTCCCTCCCTTCGTCCATGCGGACATCAATGGTACACCTTTCGGAAAATGTTTGCATCGTGTTCATCCCTCTCCTCCCTTCGTCCGTACGGACATTAATGGTATTTTTAAGTGCAAGAAACCACGCTAACGGTCAGCTGATTTGAGATATCAAACACGTGCTTTTCATTCCTTAAATGGTTTAATTGTCCTTGTACCGTACTTTTTCCTCACAGCATAACTCTAAAGTTTATCTTCATAATTGCATAGTTCACACGCTGTTCAGGAATTGTACGCAAAACTGCATGCTAAATGTTTTATTAACTAATCAACCTCACTCCAACAGCACTGCAAGGCATCAAAGATGTTTCTGTAGATCATCGACTGTCGTCGTCGTTTGGTCAGGTACCCAAACTCAATCCAGGCCAGCACAAATCAACGCCAGGGCCGAGGGTCTATCCTTTTACCACCCCGTGCTGCTGCGCTGCCCAGATTAGACCCTTCTTTCATGAACAGCACTTTAAGGGTGTACGGTAAACCAAAGTCTATCAAAATTACACCAAAGACTCAACTTCAAATAGCAGTAACGTAATTAGAAAAAAAATTTGGGGGGAGGGTGGAGCATTAAGTATGTTCAATCATACTATCAGATTATGCAACAAAATAAGTGACCTCTATGGAGGAAGGCAGAGCTTTAGTTCTCTCCATGGAAGAGAACCTTTAGTTTTGTTTATTCAGGTGACCAAAACAAAATTAAAAGCTTTTTGTAAAGATCAACTTTTTAAAAGTGACGATCTTGACCATTTTGTTTCCAAAACAACACGATTTTTTTTGGAGGTCGATTTTTAGAAAGCGTAAATTTCATTTCTAAAATGACTTTTCTTTTACATTTCTTTTACATTTTCTTTTACGCTAACTTCAATCGTGCTTGTTGAGATCAAAAAGCACATAGCTTTCGGTTTAGTTTGACACAAAACACATCATTTTTTAAGCGAATGATTTAGTTGTTGTACATTACAAATAAATAGCCTTCTCCCACTTACCATACGAAAATTAAAGTAAAAAAGAATACGACTTCTAACCAATTTTAATTTCAAATCCCCCCAGAAATGTTTTTTTTTTAATAAAATGTAGCTGAGTGATATGTGATGCGAGAGCTTATCACTCATTATTGAAATAAACCTTAAAACGTGAAGAAAAAAATGTAAATTGTGGTTGCGATCTCTTTAAAAACGTTTTTGTTGAAATCTAGTCATTTTTATTTTAATTGCTTGAAAGGTAATTTGCCTATGACGGATTTGAAAAAAACTGCCGTTTACAATTGACCATTTCAAAATTGTCTTTTGATTCAACATTAAGGTGTATTATCCAATCTAATTTACCAGTGTAAAAAAAAATTACGAAATGGTCAAAAATAACAGAAATTCGTGCATTGCGTAAAAAAACTTTTGTGCACAGTATAATTGCGCGCGCGGCAAGTGCAGTCTGTTTCATCTACCTGTACACAGTAGTGCCGGGTAAAGTAGGTGGTCCCCCAATAATTTTTTTCCGGGAGTGCAGCCCCCCGCAAATGCAGTAAAACAATGTAGTTTTAAATGAAGAATAGATATTAACATTTTTGGCAGTCAGCGCTTCTCAGTGAAACCCAGTACTTTTATGTGTAGTTACAAATACTAGCATCTCAATTTTTTACTAGACTTAAAAGCTGCGTTTAACAAACTTGCAAATAATCGAGTCTACGAATTTCTCTTTTTCCTTCGGCCAATTTTCGAATGATTTTCACAAAGATAAAATTTACCTTCATGTATTTGCGACCTTTTTTCACGGAATCGGTAAATAGTTAATTAAAACGTAATACGAATGAAACAAATATTTCGCTAAATATGTTACCGCGACTATCAACAAGGGTTCCATAAACAAGCTTCAGAGTGCCTCAAACCTCCCATTACTTTTAGCGATGTTCGGAACGAATTTAACTGAGGCGAAACGAAATTTTACTATAGAAAAAACCGTTCGAAACGAAACAAAATTTCGCTCCGAAATATTTCCATCGTCCCTTATCTACGTCATCGTTTTTCTTTGAAAATTCATGGGATGATAGTAAACGGCCGCTCAGTGCGTTCATTGCGGCTTGCGTGTAAAAGAATGTTCGTCACACGGGATGAGTCCAACCTTTCAGGGTTAAGTTTCGAGCGCATAATGAAACAAAATTGCTTGGATTTTAAAAAGATGTTATTCACTCAGGAAGTTTACTCGAAACGAAACCAAAACAAACCATTTCGCGTTGAAACGAAATTTGGAAATATTTTCGTTTAGAACACCTCTAATTACTTTCGCCACAATATGTGGCCAATTAACGACGATTCGCTGTTTTTTCGCATCTGGACAAAACTTCCCAAAAATTAACCCATTTGTTTTCGTGTTGTGAAATTAGTGTACAAGATTAAGGTGAAATTTATTATTGCTTGTTAACATCACTGCTTTTTGCGATGCCCTTTAGGAAAGAAGCAAGACACACATTCTGCTACAGCTACGTCGTGCAAAAATCTTAATTTTCTTCAGGTTGCGGGGCTTTGGCCACCAAACACTTTCCAATTTTAAATCGAAAGTTTACTTGTAATTTCAAAACCCTGTTGTTTAATTGATTACGATACAGAAGTAATTTCAAAACCCTGTTGTTTAATTGATTACGATACAGAAATGTAAGTTGTTTAATTATTATCTATCACAATCGGGCAACAATTAAAGTTCGCAAGTAATTTATGTTTTTGTGTCATAATCGTGGTAACTTACCCATCATCCCATTATTTCATAAAAGTTCTATTTCTCATGCTCGTGTCAGGCGTCGGGAAAGGATTAATTTTATTTACGCGCGTTGTTAACTAGCCATTCTAAAACGCTGACCAGTCACTGTTGCTAAGGCCGTCGAGTTTGAGACCAAATTTAACCTAAATAAACTTAATACAGAGAAATAGCCATGTATTTTGCCGCCGCCGCCCTTTAGTAACCCATAGGCTACCTGTTTGTGGACATTTTGGGGCTGACATAATCACGCTAATTATTACGTCACCAATGTGCACTGTCAAACTTTTGCCTCTCCTTCCCTCGAAAATTTAAAAAACTTGACGCTTACGCCCATACAATAGTTGTTCGAACTTGTTTTTAGGTCATCTTCGAAAGTCTTTGACGCGCATTTAACTCGAGTCCACGCTGCGAAAGACGTAGCCGAGTAAACTAGATGCAATTCCCAAGCTACGTCTTGATCGGATAAAAAAAATAAAGATCATTCGCGTGACAGATGATCGCCTAGATCAGTGATTTTCGATCGGAGAAACATGGTCTTCATTGGGCCAGTACTTTATTTAGCCTTCATACCGAATAAAATTGAAAAACTTTTTCTTGACGACTTGTTTTTTACATTACTTGAACAACATCGTTGAAATTTACTTCAACAACTTTTTGAGGTAGCTCGTAAAAATGAGAAAAATATGTAATCGGGGCGCATGGTTCCGTGCATTTCGAAATTGGGCCACAAGCCAAAAACGATGGAAAAGCACTTAACTAGATAACAGTGCCACAATCAAACAAAATGCGTCTGAGGGAAAACAAAAGGTGCTGTTATACGCACGCCAACGTTATGGATACACTTAACCACTGCTACGTTAGTTTAGCGTATACACTGAATATCAACAGCAGTAGGCTACCGCAAATATCCATTTCTAAACCTTCAAAATATGTTACTTAAGCTGGTGCAACGGTTTGTTCAGCAATGTCCGTCAAATTTGTTCGTACATATGCTAGCAATTTTGCGCCGTCGGTTATGCACTTATTAAATCTTAGAGGGAACAGCTTCTTGCTTCTATCATGTTTGAGGTTGGCTCATCGCCCATTATTCACCTCCAACATACGCCATTACACAGAGGATATAAAGGGATAGCCGGTGGTTATATTTAGCTTGTTAATGCTGAAGTTCTAACTTTTGAAACAGTGAAGCTATATGCAAATTGCAAAGTTTATAGAACACGAGTGCAGTTGGAAGGCAATGATCGCCTTGCAGAACGTTAGGACAATTGTAAGATAATTTCCTTTGCTCGATTGTACAGCTTCTCAGCTCGTGATAAAAAATGCTGAGCCAGAAGTGCTTGCAACTCGGAAGAGTTTGAACTCGATGGACAAAAAGGCTTCTACAACCATAGAATAAAAACAGGCTTCTCTCAATTAAGTGTTACTGATATTCAAGCGCAGAGGATTGTTAATGCGATAAAAAAAATCGCTCATTGCCTCTTATAAACACAACTTCCCCATATCTTACCCGTTAATTGAGTGGCTAGGACATTGATGCACAATCTAGCAATTGATAGCGATTTTGGAAGAGGGTATTGCAAAGACAACTGAGCGGCGAGCTCAATTCCAAATAACTGCTTCTCTGTTTGGGACTGCTGTAAAAGTTCGGGCACAAAATCCAAACAGATATGCATGGATGGAACACCAGCCGCCAAAACTGCCACCATTTCCTTGGGATAACCCTATTAAAACACAATATAACATTTCAATACGCTATTCTTAATAAACGTAGTTTAGCTCTGGGTGGCTCAGCAGGTAAAAGCACGAAGTGAAAACAAAAGCGAAAATAACTTTTGGCAGACACAAATGTCTCTTCATGACATTAGTTTTATATTTACTCAGCATAAACGAGATTCTACCGTTGCCTGTTTGTAGGAGCAGGATGACAAAGGAAAGGGGTTGGGCTAGCGGGGCGGCCAAAGTTCTTCCAGCCTGAAATCAGTGATGCTTGAGAGCCGCGAGATTTTCAAAGCCGCAAACAAGCAGCACAAAATCAATATCAAACAACTTACCTCCAGCAGTAACATTTGACCTAAATGGGGTAAAAACCTTTTTATCTCATCAACGCGCTGACTGAGCGCACATTATTTCACGAAAAAAACTAACTTGAGTTGTCATAATATTTTGGTATTCTACAACTGCACAAATGCCACAAACAAAAAGGTCTCAAAACCGCATGGGGCCACCGTTGGGCTATAGCAACTTACTCAGAACACCCAAAACTGCTACAGAAATATCACTAAATGAAACTGTAAATGGCAACGCTTCCAATAGACAGTACAATCTACCGAAAAGAGTTGGTGTCCAAATCGTGAGGATCGAAGTTCAATACCTGCATATTATTACGCTATTGTGTCCTAGGTCACCTAGACAAAGGACTGTACGGCTCTTAAACATAACTGCGCTAGAGCTGCAGTTGACCAATAAATAACGAATTTACCTGAAAATGAACGAGCTTTGCAACGTTGATGTCTTCTATGAACATCTGATGAAGCGTTGAGCATACTAGACATTGCACTTCACGCTTGTACGTTAAAATATTCAATTGTGTACTTGGTGAGGCATCACCGGATTCAGCTCGCAAGTCCGAATCATGCTCAAGCAGACAAATTTCTATCAACAATTGTACGGCGGCGCTGGTTTGCGCCGCGGTCAAGGCACCACGTAGTTCTTCTTTTTCAGAGGCCGAAACATTCGAGCTACCTAGAGGACTGACTGATCTTGATGTATTGGATTGTTTGGACTCTAGCGTTGGATTGGCCCGCAATAATACGGACACTTGGGAACGTGAGGCCGACAAACAAGCGGACAAAATGCGCAAGATCACAGCCAGCAGCTCCGGACAGCGCAAAACCCGTTTGTCCACAGTTAAAGGAATTAACGGGTCTTCAAGAAAGTCATCGAAGGTAATACTGTTGGGAAAAGGCGCGTCTAGACTTTGCGTAGATGCATTTATTAACGATGGTTGCAGAGCGTTGACAGTTAGGACCCACAGTCGCCTTGGAATTACTGAGTTTAGTTTGAGCCACAGCTTTTGTGCCTCTTGCCTTACTCGTCTCGATACTTTTTCGTTTAAAACAAAGGCAAGGCCACGAGCTAGAGCGGGAGCAAATTCAGTTATTTCGTCAGCAGGTAATCCTGAATGTGATAAGGTTCTCAAGTGCATTAGTGCAGGAGCCGGATTAACTGCACTCTGGCGTAGGCCATCATATAACTGACTTGGTGTTAAGTTTACTGCGTCTGTTTTCTTGTTCGATGTTAAACAAGTCAAAGTTGACAGAAAATCTGAAGAAACAGCACCAATATCTTGCATCATATCTTCAACAAGGCACAGGTGGGGCAGGTGTGTGGTCAGTAGCCCCAGTAATGCAGGGTAAAGACCTTGACAAGACTTTGGATGTTTTTGAGCTTTGTGAAGCAGTAACTTGACTGGAATTTGGTTAATTAGATTTGGAGAATAACGCTTTGGCCTGTTAGAAAGTAACGCCAAGGTCTTCATATTATTCAAAATCGCATCTTCATATAACAATACATAATAGAGCATTAGTAATTGCGCCGTTAGAGAATCATTGGATTTACATTCAAGACCAACATTAATTGCTTTCGAAGATTCATTGTTTAAGCCAAAAAAATCTAAAACTTCATTCTCGGCAAAAGGTTCGTTCAAATGGCCATCAAGGTGTCCACTGCCACTAGCTCCTTTGGTAGTCGGAGTTACGATGGTGTTCACGTACTGCAATATGAGTGGCTGCATTTGTGAATGCAATGGAGTGTCTGAAGAGCATATCTGTTTGTATATCCACTCCTTCACCGGCACTCTTCCCTGAGAAAAAGCTCTGGTCTTTAGCAGTTGATAAATACAGTGAACAGGCAGGTAGCCTATCATACTTGCATTCAATTTCTTAGTGATCGGGATTTTCATGGCGTGAGATGCTACTACTTGAGTAGGAAAAACGTCTTCCGTGATAATATGTCTTAATTTTGAAAGAGATGATGAGCTAACCTTAATTCTCATGCCAAGTGTGGAACAGGCAAGCTGGACAGCTGCATTGTGGCGGTCTCCATGCAAGTGAATAGCAGTTAGTAGAAGCTGTTCAGCAAAGGAACAACCCTCGGGGCCGATGTTTTCCAGTTCTGAAGACCTACTGGCAAGCCATCTAATCCAACTAATGACCTGTCGCTCTTGTTCTGTTAAAACAATCAATGAAGGACATGCTACAAGCATTCCTAAGGCTAACGACACAAATCTTATTCCTGATGGAGTTAATGGCGGAAAACAAGTAATTAACCTCAAAAGTAAATCCGATTCTTCAGAAGTAAATTTTATCCCAGCAATTGCTTTCAGCGAGCAATATAATCTGATCAGAGCAGAAGCTCGCATACAGTGCTCGTTACAAAGCACATTAGTAAGCTCTGGCATTTGCCCATTTCCCACAGTTTCCAACTCTGACTCAACTTCAGCAGTCTTAACAACCGCACGTAACTCACTGATTAGTTCTTTTCGTAACTTGTTGTCTTTTTCATCGTTGGTGTGCCGCAGATAGCTTGCGAACCACGATCGAACTTTCGGGTCATTTCCAAGCAATAAGCCGCTCACAAATGCGACCAGATCAATGACTGATTTATTTTTTTGCTCTGCTGTGGCATTGCTTTTGCAATCAGTGGCATGTTGCAACGTAAGCGCCACTGCTAAATCCGGCAACTGACAGCTTTGAATACAAATGTTTCTTATCGTTAATGATATCTCTGGGTGCAACTGACACAATGAAAAAAGTGCTTCAAAGCGCAGTTTATCAGTCGTACCTTTACTTTTTCCATTTGAATTCGCATTTTTGGAATGGGTTTGTAGCAACGAATGGCAAACTGGCAGTAAAGATTCCGAATTATTAGCTATAAGCTTACACAACACTTTGATACCATTAGTAAAGTGTAAAAGTGCCTCGGAAACAGAAGTGAGATGGAGCAACGACGGTAATTCAGCACAGGCAATGCAGATGACATCCGAAACGTCTTGTAAATATGCTTCTGACGCAAACAACTCAGATTCAGTAAGATTTAGGCTGAACGATTCATCAGCGTCTACTTTCATAACCATAGGTAGAAGTTCTGAAATTACAATACGAAATCTTCTAGAGGGTTCACTGGATTCAAATTCTAGTAAGATTCCTTGCTTCAAACCTGAAACTAAAATGCTTTCACAGCTGTTTGGATTTTTTAATTTGCTTCGCAACTGTTGCTCTTTGAAAGCATCTTCAGCAAGCTCTTTGAAGTCAATTGAAAGCAATGCAATAATATCATTAACTGCTGACATACCCGACAAGAGTTGAAGTAGGTATTTTCTTTTATCTAGCCACTGAAAACTTGTATCCAATGACGAACACAACGACATGCGAACTAAACATGGCAAAAGAGGCCGCACTTCAACAGGTGGAAGATGCAGTAATTCAGCTATATTAAGCTGATTGATCATCTTGAAGGCACTTGAAGTGACTTTCATAATGAAATCATTGATTCTTCTTAATATAATGCAACTTTGCTTAGGTTCTGATAACTTATGTCTACAAACATAAATTACTGATAACCTATGTCTACAAAAACAAAATAAAACCAGATAGGGACATCACATCTTTTATTGTTGATGTCAGGGGAGAAAAAAGGGTTAAGAAAAACATTTTTCTTCACAACACATGCAATGTAATTTGACTCTTTCAGTTAAAACGTATCTTTCTATGATCACTGTTTCAAGTCACTTTTGATAAACAGCATTCAAATTTTTTAATAACTTACTCAATATTACTGAAGTTATTGGTAACCTGTAAGTGAAAACTTCATATTGTTTGTTGTGCCTTTCTTAGGAAAATCATCTTATTGATTTCATAAAACATATCTAGACTGATTTTGAAGTGTCAGATGATAAAGTTAGGCCCATTTATAGAAAATGTAAAGTTGGAAATTACTTCAAATTAAAATCTCATACTCCTTTACCTTTGGTACTTAATGTCATATATCGATTTACACGCCCGTGTGATACGAGCAAGACATACATTTGCATGTCATCCAGACAGTTGGTCACCAGGGCAAGGGAACATTTGAGCCTTAATAACAATAGAAAAAGTGCAATTAAGGATCACAAGCAACAGGGTATATCTTGTTCTAAAAGTGAATTAATTTGTAGTTGTCATTTACCACTTTAAAGAAATCTTCAACTAAATATAACGCAAGAATTTATGCAGCGCAGTTAATCAAACAAAGCAAATCACTTCTCAATAAACAGCTATACGCAAATGATTGCTGCTTTTTTGCTAAAATATTTTAATTTGTCTCATTCCATCACAATCTATTGTGTGTCGTTATTTGTCATCATTTGTCTCATACAACACAATCCATAGTATTTGGTTGTCAGTATATACGCCGTAATCTCTAATTTCTATTTATAATGTGACTTGGTAATGCAGTGCAAGGCCTATGCCTATATTAATATTTTGAAGTTTTAGTTCTATATCATAATTACGTTTTAGTACTTGGCTTCATAGATGCTCTGACAAAGGCTTGATGAAAACCAAAAACGTTCAATTAAGCGTGTGGGTAAATAAGTAAATAAATCATCAAAAATGAAAAGCGTTTGTGTTGCAATGCAGTATTATTTTACGGATTCTAAAAGTTACTTTCTTACTTCTTACTTAAAAGTTACTTTTTTGAAAATTACTTTCTTTCCCAAATTATATCATCAAAGTGTAAGAACTTGTGAATTTTTTCTGTTAGGTTTTGATCTTCTTGCCCTGTTGTGATAAAATCATGTACTGCATAGGCAAAAAAGGTTTTTCTATATGATTCAAGTATGACATAACTGAAACATCAAGACCTTACTTTCACTGTAGTTCTACAATACATCTATAGCTTTTTCGGTAAAAGCACTTCTTTATTTTGGAAACGAACTGTTAGCTATGGCAGTGGCTGACGTGTTGGAGCAATCTAAAGAATGTTTTTTTTAAATTTTTGAACACTTAGCCACTGCTCAAAGATCTTGGCTACGAACTTCATTTATGTATGATCATATGCTCTGTTGGTATGTCTTTAGTCAGGCTAAGCCACCACGATGAGTAGACTACTCAGCCCCATCATCTGTGGACCACATAAAAATGGAAGAATCCTGATAAAAAGCCTTTTTCAATGACACCACAATTATAGTCTTTGCCCAAACTATCCATTTTGTGCAATAGGCCAAGAAGGAAAACTGTGAATACTAAATATTAAACTCAATAAGAGAATTGAACTCAGGTCTACCAACTGCAAAGTAGATGCTTCAATCACTACACTATTGTGCCAACTATAAGCTGAAGAATAGCAATGCTTAACTTTAAAACCTGTTAATTTACTGAAAAAAAAGCCTATATTTATTGTCAAACTGCAAAATTTGATGCTTTTAATGACAAAAGCTTTTGAAAACATTGCATTACATAAAAATAGCTCCAGCAGATTTTTATAAACTTATGTGCCCCAGCGTGTTGACAAAAAGTTGGGTCTTTTATCAAATAAACTGCCTATTTTCAAAAATTTCAGCCTAAAGAAAGTTATGAGTTATGTTAGCAACTAAGATTGTGGTTTTTGAAAATGATGATACATGTGAAATGCATCTGTCAGACTTGACAAATATCATTCCAAAGCACAGTAAAATAAGGACGGCAAGTGACATAGAAGTGTAATACTATGCTTGAAATGAAAGTGTATGATGGCACATTCAAAATCAGAGCTGTCTTAGACATGGTATATAAGCAATTGCCAACCATTTCGTAATTCCAACATTTTGTCTTGGGTAGTAATCGCATGTGGTTGGTCAAATCTTTTCAGTTGTTTATGATCCTATTATGTATTGCATATATGGGAATGGATGAGTAGATACAGATATTAACAAAATGTAAACCAGCATTTAGGGTTATAATTAGGGCTGGGGTTAGAATTAGAGTAAGTGTAAATTCAGTCAAGATCAGAGAGAGTTAGATTAAGGATAGGGTTGGTAATGCTAACCAAATGAAATGGTTGTGGACAAAACGTTCAGCAGTAATTTGGTAGATGAAAAGTTCAAGATGAAATCAGTGATATTTATGCTAAGCGTTAAGCACCTTGGTGCTTTCATTCACTGGGGGAAAAATCACATTAACAGATATTTTTAAATTTAACTTGGTCCAAGAAAAAGTGGCATCAATTGCTCAAATCCAAGCAAACTTCACTAACACATAATACTTTGTTCACAATTACCACCGCAAAATGTTCCTTTCAATCCCCATAACAACTTAACTTTTGAAAGCAACAAACTCCACAATAGAAACAGTTGTAAACTTGTGATGTCAACTGCACCATGTCGCGTATGTAGCTACTGCAGTCCATTTGCCATAGGTTCTCTACCAAATAAATAAACTACTTAATAGCGGACTAGCACCCAATAAAATTTATTTCCCAGATCCCACCACATTGTTTAAAATAACTGAACTATAGTGCGCTACGTGCTCCCACTGCACTCATAATTGGCAGTCTGTCTTTCAAGAATGCCAAAACCATTTGCCGAAGACAAATTTTTGTCATTTATTTTTCAACTAACACTTTGGTTAATCGAATAAACAGTTTTTATTTCTATGCAATTAAACGGATTATGCAGTAAGCCCAGATGCAATGAACAGGACTATTTTCTTATAAAAAGATAGGCTATGGTTTTGAATTTACAATTCTTATGCAATAAAACATATTATGCAATTATCTGATATGCAATTAACCGAATTCATCTGTAATTCCATTGCTATTTGCAATTTTGGGTTTCAGTAGCATCAAATTCTTTTTAACTCTATGCAAGAAATTCTTCACTTTGGAATAGACTTATTAACTTAATTTAATTATCCAATTTTGTCCAGCTGAGTGGTTGTTTTTTGGCATATTAGCACTTTCGGTGCATTTGGACGTTTAAAAATGTCTTTAGAGAAAATGCATGAGTGCGTTTAGACATTCCAGAATGTCCTTGTACAGTAATAGCTGCAATGCATTCAGTTTTGATTGCATTTCCTTTAAGAATAAAATTAGGTCATCAAAAACTTTGTTTTACTGTTTTTTTTCAAACATTGTTTGTCCCCACTCTATGCATGCTTTAAAAAAGTTATGCTGATAGATGCACAGCATGCTATGAAGACAGTACAAATGACAAAAAATGAAAAAACAATGCTGCCACATGCAATCGCTTTATGCATGACTAGCATAGCACTGAACGTGTTAATTAGCCTAATTCTTTAAATTTTTGCAATAAAAGTAGCCATTGTGCTGCCAATGGAAAAATAGGCTGACAGGCTATTTGCTGTACACGATTGTGATTTGTGACTAATCTATTTCTATGACATACTAAAAATGTGGGTTTAGTCATTTGTGATTGATCAATTTTGATGATGTATTGACAACACAATTTCACAAAAATTTAATCTGCAGTGCATACCTACCTTATGTTTTAGGCAGTGGCTACTTTGCTGTCGACGGCAATTTACCCTCAGAGACTATTTTGCCGTGAGTTGTTTGTGATTGGTCAATCTTAATGATGCACTAAACATGTGACTTTTGGTCGTCTCTGATTGGTCAATTTAAAAAACCAATTTAAAAAATTTTGCACCCCCAGGTCTCTATCCCCCACCCTGCACACTCCCTTGCGGTGTACACTGCCCCGTACATTTACATACCGGGCCTGCCCCTTCATTGTACACTGCCTTTCTTTTAAAGCCCTGGCCAGCTGAGATTCAAACCTGATACCTTGCTATCTCAAGACCAGCGCTCTATCCACTACACCACAGAGTCACTGGTACGATATTAGCAAATTTAGCTATATAAACACACGTGAATGATCACGGCAAAATAGATTCCAAGGGCAAATTGCCGTCGACGGCAAAATAGCCACTGCCTACGTTTTACATGGTGGTTAGAGCATCCGCTTCACAGTCAGTAGACTAGGGGTTCATTCCCCTTGTTGAGTCACACCAAAAGACTGTAAAAAATGGTATCCACAGCTTCCCTGCTTGGCGCTCGGCATTTATGGGAGGTTGTAAAGAACAAGCCAGCAAGTTCGCTTGTTGTGTCCTTGGCAAAGGCACTTAACGGGACGCCCCTGCCTTTATGTGGAAGACAGGTGGCCCAGACACCTCGGAAATGGCAACTCCCAAGTGAGTGCGGACGTCCTGTCCAAAATATAGTGATAAAATTCACTTTCTCCTGAATGGAGGATAAATATGAAGAATACACAAATATCCACACTGCTCCTCTTCAGTGTACACTGCTGCTATGTAATTTGAGAAAAAAGCAAAAAAAATTATTGCAATACATGTTTCAGAGAATCCAACCCCAATTTATAAAAAAGTAATGCTAAGAATCATACTCCAAACTATCACTCTACCAGTCTACTGCAATGCTGATTGGCACTTATCAAATGTGCTTGTTACCAGTACCATACTAATTCTGTGTGGCAAAATAGTCCGTGGGTCTGTTTTGCTGTTGACGGAAAAATAGCCAACATGTTTTCTATTTTGGGAATTTCCATTCTTAGGTTCATAGCGTTTTCAATAAATTAGTATTTCTGTAATTTGTACCTGCCACTAACCCACTATTTATGACAGCAGTAGTGGTTCAAATCAATCAGCCAGCTAAGAAAACGATAAATAAAGACTAGTAATAGCATGGCAAAATTAGTGTTAGATGGCAAAGTAGGTCTATCTCTTGCACAAACTGGAGATTTTTTTCTAATTTGCATACCACAACACTTAAGGCCAACCAACTAATATAAGTGACAAATAAAATCAGTTCTTGAATCAAATATAAAAGTTCGCACATGCAGAGCAGTTTGCAAATAAAACAAAAAACGCCTACAGCATTACTTCTACGCAATAGGAAGGTTGCACGCACGTGATCAAACGTCATCAAAATGCGCTTTCGAAAAAAGTGGATGACCAAAGTCAATGTTTTTGCATTGAATTGAATAGGAGTGATATCATTTTTTGCAAAGCAAATGAAGAAACGTGACAGTTGTTGAATGCACGTTAAATATGTTGTTTTATTGATGTTAAGGAATAAATCTAAGGTTAAAGTAAGATAAGAGGTGCTAAGGTTTGCTTGTTATTGCTAATAGTAGGGCTAATTTTATGGGCTAAACATGCAGGCTTATTTGTAGCCAGCTTCTGTGAGGGTTTCATATTCGATTAATCAGCGTGTTTGGGAATGATGAGTTTAAGTTAATTGTAATGTGTAACTTATACAGTATATTTAGTGGCATACGCATTCTGAAAAGTTGAAAACTGAAGTTATACTGTAGCTTAAATGATAGGGTAGACTTCTGTACCGTTTGACATATGCTGGATTACTTATTGTTGGATAAAATCAGTAAGTTTTTGAAATTTGTTGTCAATAGTAATTGCAGGTCAGTCATATTGATATGTCAGATGTAATTGTGTGACCTTAACTACTCCTTAAACAATTGTTTGGGCTATTACCTAGGCTGCTGGACCAAGGGTAATACAAAAATTACGGTACCGATTTATTTATTCATGCGTAGAGCTCATGCTCTGTTTGCATGTCTTTTGTCACATTGAGTCACCGCGACGGGTAGACTGCTTGGCCCCAGCACCTGTTTGCCACATAAAGATGGAGGCATACCGTTAAATGCCTTGCTCATGGAGACAGCAAGTAAGCTTACCGGCAAGCTTACCTTACCGGTAGTAATGATCAAATAATGGCTGTTTTTGCTAATGTACCGACTGGTATCTAATTGGTATTGTTTATTTTTAAGTGAGGAGAAAATGGTAGTTAGATGACACTTTTCTTAGGGGCATTTTTTAAAAATTAGCCCACTGTGCTAGGCTTATACTAGCCAACTGAAAGACCAAATCTCAACCAAATTGCTTTTGGTCAAATTTATTTGTTTCCGAGAATCCAACTAGCAATAATTCATTCCAAATTTTAATTAATTTTTCATTAGTTTTCAAAATAACCCCAAAAGTTGGTGTTCGCCCTATACCTCTCCAGCATAAATTACAGCTTTTGGTCAGCCAGTTTTTTTGGCGCGAAATGTGTGACGTCACATGCAACCTTCCTATACTCTCACTGTAATCCACATTTGCAATTCTTTGATACAAGCTAGGCCAACTTGCTGTGCAGAAATACACGTGCTGAACCTTGTGTAAAAAATGTCTTATCTACCGACTCAACCACACTAACTCAAAAATGTACTGAGACATTATCTTTTAAATGATTAAAAAATACCTTGTTCCATATTTATAGTAATTACTATTGGTGTGCCTCACAAAAGTAAAAATGGGTTGCAAAAGTAAAAATGGTGTTGCCAAAAGTTGAAGATTAAACAGGCTAGATTTAAAAAAATATGTGCTAAAGAAAAGCTAGAATTTTTAAGTTATCATACTCACAACGTGTGACAAATATAGCTTTTTTGACAAAGAGTAGCCTTTGTTAGCCATAATTTACTAATTTATAGATATTTTCTTAACAATCGTTTATTATTATTGGGATGGCATAGAAAATTTCTCTATCTTGATTGCTAGGCTTGTAATACAACTGCACTGCAATTGTCAACGTAGTAATTATTCAGCTGTTAAGTTGGACTCAAATTAAAAGTAAATGGAGAACAACAATGCATAACAATCAATCAAATCATGACAAACCTTGTTTATTGGTGCCTGACAATTGGCTTGTAGCGGCTGACCATCATTACGTCACCGCTACGTGTATATAAACTGTCTGCTCTGCTTTTTTTCCCTCTTCGGTTGGTCGAGTGCTTGCGTTGGTCGAGTTCTTAATCAAAGTTGTGTCAGTACGAATGTGAAAGTCTGATCTTGTGTATGCCAAGTATGATTCAATGAACAGCGAACTGCACTATCGACGTGGTAGACAGTCACAGAATCAGTGGTCAGAGCTCATTATTCGTTCGCTCTCGTGGCTCATCCCTACTATGACCTCCCCCCCCCCCAGCATCGCTGCTGGCTTATGGTATGGCCATGGCAATTAATTATTATCAAAGACAGCTTAACTCCTTATAGGCGGCAGATTATGAGCCGCAGCCAAACATTTAAGGTTGCCTAAAACAATTAGGCTTGCACGTGTTGCAGCCTCTGCAACTTCGATGCATACATGCGCAGCTATCGCGACCACGTGATTTAGCTACTAAGTGTCGTAAGAACACGAAGATACTACAAACCACTAACCAAAAGTCACCAACAGCATTGTTAACTTATATATGGAACGTAATCTGTATTAGAGGCTACCATGATAGTAGTGAGTAGTTGCCATATGGAGTGAACTCTTTTGACACCGGACTACAGCCAGATGCCTGCCGTTGCGCAACACACGAACGTCTAGTGCACAAAATCTTAGTAAGATTAAATTTCCTTGATGATTTTTTCTGCAACTAGCCGGATTTTCCGGCGTCGCCCGGCAGAGGCCCTCCATCAATAATATCCGGATTTAGTATTTCGCTTCAACTTCCGACAGTCCATACTATCACCCGTGCCTATTTAAAACGTATCAATTAATGCAGCTTCACCGTATAAACATTTGTTAAAGCAACAACGAAATGTTTTACTTAATATAAGCCGTAGCTCATGTACGCGTAATGGTGATCATGCAGGTTTATTAATCAATACTGAAAGTATTCAAAAAGAAAGAACCATCACACAAACTACCATTCGAAATTTTTAAATAAGTAAGGGGGGGGAGGGGGGGGAGGAATGAAACATAGTCAAAATTGATGGCTTCGCCCAAATGGTGGTGGTTTTGACTCATAAAGAAATGAACTGTTAGGTCCTATGCATGTTCAACGATTTGGTGGGCCTGCTTTCGTATTAATATTGGTGACATTAAGATTTTTGCCAACGCTGTTTGCTTTAATTCGGCCATAACATGAAAAGGGGCTCTGCCTTTCCTTTAAGTCATACAACCTATTGCAATAGGCGCCTATTAAGCTCTTTTCAAACAAAAACATTTCCTCTTAATCCAGTGTTACAAATTGATGCTATTGTTGTTTAATTTTGAAGTTTTCTTCAATTTGGAATATTATTACATTTAACTTTGCCCCTTTAATTAGACCTTCTTACTGTTAAATGAAGATTAGTGTTTTGTACCAATATCCTTGCAATTACAAATATCAGTAATGGGCTTTACCATTTATGTTTGCTATCAAAATGATAGTGGATAATTTTGCTGCCAACTGCTGTTTTCACTAAATAGTGGCAAGCATTGTGATGTCATTTAACATTATGACCTCACCATGCGTTTTGAGCCATTATTATTAAAATCGCTACTTACCACTTCTTCGTTGTCCCTTGATCCTGGCATAAACGCCGCCATGCAAAGAGCAAACTAACCCGAAATGAAGCATCACATTTCAGTTATAGCAGTAGCTGGAGCCCTCATTAATAATGTGGAGGTAAAATAGAAAAATTTGCTCAAAAATGATCACCAACATCATACCGTACCATACAGCAATCTATTACATCATGTCAATAACCCGTGACCTGTTTCGACCTTATTGGGTCTCATCAGGCAGGTGTAAAAAACACTCAATAATAAACATGCTCAAATAAAACAAATTTGCTATTGGGTGCAAAAAAAAAATATGATACAGCAATACCTATATCATGGGGGTCTCATTTAAGGTTAAGAACAGTAACATTGTATTAAGGTTAATGACGAGGTTAAGAACATCAAATCAGCTCGCAGCTGCGACAACCTTGTCCAATTTCAAAGGAAATTGCTTCAACATTTAGATCATAGGTAGCTCGACACTTACATTTTGTTGCAAATCATTACAAAGGACCATCTTTTCCCCATCGTATTTTCCAGAGCTGGGCACCGCAAACTTAAACTCAATTCCGCGACCGCAAATTCCGCAAAACTGCAAGAGGTGTTCCGCAACCGAAAATCCACAAGTTTGCGATAGGTTTGCCGTAACTTTTCGTACTTCCACAACCGCAAATGCACATTGCATTTCGGCAATCTTAGACCGCAATATTTACTGTTATTTTGTCTTCCCGTGATGATCTTTTTGTCTTGGTGGTCAAATTTTGCCATCGACCAGATGTTGACCTCCAAAAAAAATAAAAGGTCGTCAACACGTGGACGTTAACCTCCAACCTAGGAAATAAGGTCGTTCACTTCTCAAACGGATTTTACAGCGGAACATGCAGCACTGCCTATTGCTTTGCGGATTTGCGGTAAATTTCAGTTTTTTCACCGCAAATATTTGCGGTAGGAAATTAGTTTCGCAAATCCGCAAATAGAAACGGTAGTCCGCAATTTGCGGAAGTGCCCACCTCTGGTTCTTGGGTGATCACCAAGTGTTTTGCTTGGAGTAGGCTACATATTAAAATTTATAGACTTTGAGTCTTTTGAATAATTTGATTGGTAATGCCAAAAATCCATGCTATCGAAAAAGAATAGCCAAAATGTACCAAAGGACTTAGTTTTTCTAGAAATTGCAGTTTTGTGAAGTGCAGACACTAAAATTTTGTGTGTTTTTAACCGGTAGACTACATTTCATAAGCATTTGGAGACTTCAGTTTTTAATGGATCTTTTTGAAGATATCGACAGACAATACAAAAGAACCAGGTTTGTGAGGAAAAGTAGTCAAAATGTACCAAAGAACTAAGTTTGTTTAACAATTGCAAGTTTGTTAGCTCTAGTAAGATAATTGTACAACTAAAAATGAAACATCATGTATGGCAACTAAAAATGAAACATCATGTATGGCCAAATTTTGATCAGCCGTTATAAACTAATCCTTAGCATCAAGTAATTGGAGTCACATATTGCTGGAAAGAATATTTCCTAAGCTTTCAAAGGACATTAATTGTTAGTACGTTATTAAGATGGTTTTGCATTAAAGTCACCTGTTTTTACTGACCTCACCACTTTTGGGAGGAGTAAAAAGTTACACCACAGGTCTTAAAGTTCAGTTTTTTCAGTAAAAAAACTAATATTAATTATACATATTATACACCATCGGACTCGCCTTGAAATAAACTTTAATTTGTTGAAAAAATTTTGAAAATCGATTGAGAAATGAAGTCACAAATCAATTTTTTAATAAACTAATTTTGCAAAAAGGTTGCAATTTTTGAAAACATCTTATTATGATCTGCGGTAGCAAAGATTTGTGTTAATCGTAGGAGACATATTATGACATCATACAGCCAGTTTAAGCGTGCAAGCGAAAAAGAGAAAAAAATGCTTAGAGAGCTTGAAGTGCTTAAATAAAGAATTGCTCATAGCGTAATGAAATAAACATTTGTTGTTTTAGAATTGTTTTTATCAAAAGCAGCTTATTAATATCTCCTGAAAGAACGTTTAATCGCATTTCTACGATGAGTATCTTTTAAGAAAGAACAAAAAACAGATTGTTCAATGAATCGTTGATTGTGACGTCATTTTGAACCCCAAACAAATGAAAGTTTTTGAAATGTGGTAATTCGGAAGCTGGTTTTCGTTTGAGCAAAAAGCGGGTGTCTTCTGTTAAGTGATGCAAATTCTACAAAAATTATTTTTGATTATGACGTCACGAATACCCTTATGACACTCACCATGGGATGGTGATCAATCGTGCCAAGTTTGATGCTTGTACCTACAGCAGTTTCAGAGTAGTTAAAGCAGAAACACAGACAGACACACAAATACACACACAGAATTGCGCTTTACATATTAGATTTGACATTGGGCAATTATTTGTTGCTTTCACCAACCAAATACAGTAAAATTTTTCTTTTTCACATAATCTATTTACAGATCCACTGCCAACTTTCGTTGACAATTGACGTCACCATAGGCAAAGAACCTTCTTAGTGGTTGAAAGAAAAGGGAAGAGTCTCTTTCTTTCGCAGTTACCAATAGGATGCGAGATTTCGCATGTCAACTTGCATTGACATTGGTCCATATTACAATTTCATGAGTTGAACACCAAAGTCGTCAAACGTTGACATGTACTGTCTTTTGTCAACAAGTGTTGACATTGGGAAATAATAACAATTATGGGCCAACAATTTCTATTTCACTTCTTGAATATACTCCTTACAGTTGTTGATATTCCTGCCCTATTTATGGTACATGAGAAAGCAATTTCGATTTCCTGCCACACATAGGAAGACATTACAGGCAACGCATCTGATGTGAGTGTAGCTCTTGCATCCTCTCTGGCGACACCTGTTGCTCTGACTTGATTGGACAAACTCTGGAAGGTGAACTGCCTCACTTTTCCGCAGTTCTGGAAGGGGGTGCAGAACCACCTTCTTCGCCTTTCAACAATACTGGGACCGGCTTCAGCTTCACCCTCAGATGATGCATTCTCTTCTGGCTGTGAAGGATTTTTCACAAACAAAACCCCAATGGGCAGGCGAAACTCCATAAAGTCCAGTATGTCTTTTTTGGGTGTGCCACATTCTTTGGCAGCCTCTCTGTACAATATCCAAACATTGGATACTGCACAATCCAGAAAGTGCATGACAACTCAAACCGGCCATTTGTTGGTCCAGGCCTTCATTCTGTAGAGGGAGACCATTCGGTCTGCCAAATCCACGCCACCCATACGATGGTTGTAAAGCCATACAACTGATGGACGTCGCACATCAACGTGATCTCGATCTTTCTGCTCCACCTCTTGACTGTATCCACTGGCGTTGCAGCATGCACAGTTGAGAGAAGGAAGACAGGCTTGTTGTCAAGCCATTTTGTGGCGCACATTTTTTGATCATCTCTTTCGAAAACCTGGAATGTACCACGGTCTTCCTTCTTCATTGCAGAGTCTTCCTTGAATGTGATCCCCCGAGAAAGACGACTTTTGATAACAGTGCCAGTCCCAGAAATGTTGTGCTCCAACAAGTAATCAAGAGGTGCTTCAGAAGTAAAGTACCTATCAAAATATAGGCTTGATCCAGCGGGAACATTGTTGAGCAAAGCAATGAGGGCAGATGCTCCAATGCCCATGTTAGTAACTTAGTAACTTACTGAGCTAGGTGACGAAAAGTTCCTTCTCCCGCATATGCATGAAAGTCTAGTATGACATCATTTGGATTCGCAAGTACGAAAACTTTCATTTCAAAGGGGTTGGGTTTCAGAGGTAAATACAATACTGTCGTGAGGGCATCTTCCCTTGAAATGGATTCATCATTTCGTCCACTAAGAGTTGAGGGGCTCTTGAGACTTTCAAACAACATTGGCGAAAAGCCTCCATGATCGGACGCACTCTCCACAAACGATCTGGCTTTTTCTCCTCTTTGGGTATGTCAATGCCTGCCCTGGCTCTGAGGAAGCAGCGTAGCAAGAAATATCTATTTTTTGACATGTTATTGGAAATGAGGGGTATGAGAAAACCTTGGCGCCAATACATCTTTATTCTTGGATACTTGATGCATCCCATCAGCAGTGAAATGCCAAGGAACTTTTTCATTTCTGTATCAGAACAGTTTAGTTTTCTCCCTGTTTCTGCCATGTGCCTGATATTGGTTTCTCGAGCGAGAATTTCAAAAATTTCCGCTGGCCAGAACATTTCCACGAATTCCAATGGGGTTGATGCCCCGCTTCGACTATCTTCAGCATCTCGGCCGGGGAAATTCAGGTCACAGTCATCATTGACATGACATGCCATGATGACTAAGTCTTCTGTGTTTTCCTTCTTTTAGTGGTGGGGGCTGCACTTGTTGATGGTTGTGGCATGGGTTCGACATCTACATTTTCTACTTCTTCGTCCATGTTGTCATCTGACTGTTTTACATCCTCTGGCAGGAAAGACGGATCCAGTGTATCGTCGTCAAGGTATTCCTCATCGTTTTCCTCCAAAATTGCTGCGATGTCATCATCAGATAGACCTAAAAAAATAGCAAAGTTCTCTCATTCTTTATCATTTCGAAACAATTAAAATCGTACCACTCGTCCCAATGTCAACAAGTGTTGACATAATATTCTTTGAGCCACAATGCAGCTAATACAGGAAATAATTTTTGAATCTCAGGTAAACACTACATAATTGTTCCCTATAGCTTGCTATTACTGAAGTTATCATGCTGTAAAAATAATTGGCTTACCTCTAGATGCAGGCTGCAAAGGATCCCTTCTTGGTCGCGGCGTCGTCATTTTTTTTTTATCCAATCTTGCGAGACGACAGGACAACAAAAAAGCAAAGTAATCTTTTAAATCACTATTATTCACATCAATAGTTCATTATTTTTCAATCTGAGAAAAAAACAAAGACGTAAAACATCAGCAGTTGGAATAATCATCCTTGAAAGTATGTCAACGTATGTTGACAAATGGCTGTAGAGGTTAACCTAAGTCAAATATTCAGCCAATCAGAAACAATTCAAGACAATAGATTTGAAAATTATAGGCAACTAATTATGGAAAATATATGGAAATTGTAAACCTTGCACCTAATTGGCAAAGCAGCATACGGGCGTAAGGGGTATACGGTTTACTGCGAAGTGAGATAGAGTGAAAATTCGTTGGCATGGATGTGCTCGACACGTCTATCGAAGGTCGCCCGGCTTCCACCTTGTGAATTGTCAACGCACTCGCCGCGAGCGTGATGGCATTGCAAGACAAGGCGCTAGGCCAGGGGTCGGCAACCCGCGGCTCTTTTGCCCATCAACTGCGGCTCTTGCAGGCGAAGGTGTTCACCTTTTTTTTTTTTTTTTTTAGAAAACATTTGCGCTAAGTAGACTTATTGTGGTTCTCATCGTTCTTTTTGTTGTAGTAAACGGGTCCAAATGGCTCTTCGGCAGTAAAAGGTTGCCGACCCCTGCGCTAGGCTATATATGCAGCGCTTAATCTGCTTTTTCAGATCAGTGTGTAAACTGATCTCCCAGTGGATATGCAGCCACAATCAACCAATTTGTCAACCCGCCCTGTTAAGCAACGCAATACGTCGTCGGTTGAAGTCTCAGTGCTTCTGCATGTGCATAGTTGGATTTTTTTTTAAGGATAACCTTAATGAGTGGGTTACTTTTGCTTGCGACGGGACGGGCACTGCTGATGAGTCCAAAAGGACGAAACGCGTCTAGGGATGGTCTCGTCTAAATTGGTTGGGTGGTATACTCATTATTGTTTCCTGGCATATTCATTTTAATAAATTGTTAATGCCCCTTACGCCCGTATGCTGCTTTGCCAATTAGGTGCAAGTTTTACAATTCAAGACAAATATTTTTTAATCCCTGTTACTACAAAAAGTAAAATAGCTATTGCATTTGATACACGTACAAAAGCTTTTTGCAAAAGATTTACAAATCTTTTTAAAACTGTTAAGCCTAACGGATTGGTGTCTTTGAAATTAGTTCCATTACATGGTTGCCAATAGTTTTGTCACACAGCCATCTTGACTTAATTCAACAACAAAGCCAACAAATTTTTCCAGACTCCTGCGAGCCAAAAGCTACATTTTCGATTTAATCATGTCTTATTTAACTTTTTTGATCAGTAATAAAATGTCGGTAAAGGCGTATTCGTCTTATATTACCAAGTAGAAAAAACAAGCATACGATAATAGTTGATCATTTTGTATTCAAACGTTCAGTTTTTCAAATTCGCTTATCCAAACAAGTTATCAACATGGCTTACGTAAAGTTTAAAAATTACTCGTTAACAATACAACTGAAAAATTAGAAATAAATATGTACATAAAATTGGAAACAAAACATTGTAAGCCCGTAAATAGGATATGACAAAATAATGCTCTTGCTGACGTAATATGCTGGTAGACCCCTAAGGTTATCAGGTTCATGGACATGGGCGAATTGTGAAACAAATGAAAGTATACGCGAAAACAGAAGTTAAATAGCTCGATAAGTAACAAGTACAAAAATACATTTAGCAGAAAAAACAACCACTGGCATATTTTGTTTGTTTAGTTGTGGACTGATATTCTTAACTCGTTGAGCTCGTTCGTTCGCAATATTTCTCGGTAACGTAGTCGGTTATTGAGCGTTATGGTTGACTAATCAATGGTTCAGTAGTTCAAAAAGTGGGAGTTATCCACACATTGCAAAACTTTCATTATATAAAGAAAAATCCTAACTGTGAACGTAATATAAATGTTCGATTTATAATCTGTCAACGTCAGCTCTAGAAAAAAGAAGTTTGATGGCGTATGTGTATCACCGGTGGTACACAACGTGCTCAACCTGTTAATTTGTGGAGCTTCATTAGTTTTGGTCCCGTGTTCTGTGTTGCACTTTGTAATGGCATTGAACGAGTTTATAATATTGCTTTTCTTATAACTATTTAATACTTTCGGATATTCTGTGATGATTTTTTTGTTTTGTATTAATGAGTGCTGATGCTCGTGTACTCTGGTGTCAAAGTGGCGTGAGCTTAGAGGCTATCGGTGTAGCCTAAGTACAATTAGCATCTTATGGCTTTTATAAACGACTATTTTATCATAGACTATTCAGTGGGACAAAAAATTTACACTTTTTTGGTTCGTTTTATTGAGCTGCATGTATACACCACGTGTTCTTCAACCTAGTTATATTCTTCACAATAGAGTGTGGTTTTGTACATCAAGTGTTCACTGGTCGTTGACTTTAAATAAAAACACAATCACCAAAAATAACATTTGTCTCATAATGCCCCACCTTCCCCTACTCGTATCTTCATAATTATCGTCCGGTGAAGCCCTCCGGAATATCGCTCTCAGGGTGCGTGAGATTAAGAGCAGGATTGTGCACTATTTTGCCAGCCAACCCCCGCCAAAGCACCTGTACGCGACTAACCAAGAGTGGCCGAACCCCTTCCGACTCCCCCTAGATTGAACCCGCATAACCGGTAAAAACAGGGGGATAGGAAGGCGAGGCACCCGACCCTCGCTTTTGAGTGGGGCAAAAACATTGGTTTCGCCCAGCCGCGAAAATTTTAAACACCACGCGTCCGACTGACTGCTCTATGACAGTCCTGGACTGCGTAGATTCTGACGACATGGTTTGGAGGCGTCGATGGTTTGCTTTCACTAGCGCCGCGGTTCGCACTTTCAACACTTTAACGTTGGTCAGTGTGCTGTTATGGTTCGTAAGACCTCATCACTCAACCCCGACACCACAACTATTTATTTTCTAGTCACGCATCGCGTCCACCTGCAATGTAGAGGGCAACGTTAATTTCCGATTCTGTACGCACAACGCCCCCTCCGGGGACGCTGCTTGGGGTGGTACGAGTCTTTGCTGATGAGGCCAAAAGGCCGAAATCTGGGTCTAGAAATAGAGCCATCTGTTTTGCTATACAGGTACTAACGTTGTTCGGATCGTAACCCTTCGTAAAAACTAATTTCTGTCCGGAGGTGTGTTGCATCATGTCTGGTTCTCACGAGATTCGAACCCGGATTTTTCGAGCTGCTCTTTCGCGGGCTGAGGCTTGCTGTCATGTAACCACGTACAGCCATGTATGCCTTAAAGCACCACATTTAGTGCATAATCTTTGGAAGGTTTTTCTATGCCTAATTACCTTTTGTGTGATCAGTTTCATGTAAGGACATCAGTTTTAGCTTATACATGCACGGTTTGCAGTAACCTCAAAAGAAACCTGGTTCAAAAGTAAATGTACGTAAGTCTTGTGGTTTGTGTTGGATTGTTTGGGTTTGCTTCGTATACAGTCCTATATAAGATTTTGGGCTAGCCAGGAGCCACGTAAGGTATCTTACACTTGGCATGAGACCTAGTTAGTGATGACAACGCGTCTCTTATTACCTGCATTGAAATGATGCTCTCGCCTACTTTGCCATACTAACGTTGTTCGGATCGTGACTCTTTGTAAAAACTAAAAAAAGTATTAATGCAAGAGGCTAGCGATGCACTTGGCAAAACTGCAGACAGTGACACTGTTTCGACCTATCAGGTCTCTTCAGTGCAGTTGGTGACCGACAAGAAGCTAGAGGCTTGTAATCAAGCATAGCTTAGACCGCCACACTTGTGGGATCTATACTAAATCCACTTGCTGGAAGGTCTGTCATTACCTAAATAACTAGTTTTGCGAAAGCATGAGTGCTTCCCCAAACCCTCAATACACTACTCCCAGATTTCCCAGCGGATTTGCACTATTTACAAATAATTAAAAAGCATTCGCTTAAAAATCCATTCTCTCCCCCGCCCCCATGATATCGCTACTCACTATAATATTGAATCAGTGGCAAGGACCTTAGAAATTTTGACAAATTTACTTGTTTATGTAAAATATTCCTCTCAAACCCTATTAGAAGAAGAAAGGTTAACTATAACTTCTAAATCAGGGGTTCCAAAGCTTTTTGCGATGCGCCCCCTATTAGTGTCAACAGAAACCGAGCCAACCTCGATATTGGAGATGATTTTTTTGGAGTTGATTTTGTTTCCAGCGGTCGTCATGTTCCCTATTTTTTTCCTTCCAAAACGACATAAATATCTGCTTTGTTGGAAATCAGTTTCTTTGTAATGCTGATTTTGACAATTTTTTCAATCTCTTTAAGAGGGAACCATGATACCATGACCCTGCATCCTCTGCAAATTCTACATGTCTTCCTGTAAATCTTTTACTTCCCCCCCCCTCCCCAGTTCAGTAATCCCCGATGTAAATGTTTTGACAGAGAATTCTAAAAATCTTGAAGCCGAATTAGAGGAAAGGTCTTCGAGTCGCCCCGAAACTGCTCTCAGAATCCACTCTGACGTACTACTTGCTTCAAAAAGTTTGTCCCACATCTTGTTTTATTTTGGTTTTGGATATTTTGACGACCAACGCGATGGCGTAGTGGTCGGCGCGTCCGCTTCGCAGTTGCTAGACTTGGGGTCTATTCCCCTTGTCGAGTCATACCAAAAGACTTTAAAAAATGGTATCTATAGCTTCCCTGCTTGGCGCTCGGCATTTGTGGGAGGCTGTGGAGAACAAGCAGGCAAGTTCGCTTGTTGTGTCCTTGGGCAAGACACTTAACGGGACGCCCCACCTTTATGTGGAAGACAGGTAACCCGAAAAAGGCAACTCCCAAACGAGTGCGGACTTACCGACCAAAATATAGCGATACATCGCTTTCTCGTGAATGGAGGATAAATATGGCAAATATAAAAAAAGAAATATGTCTAGGTCGATGAAAGATATTGATAATCACCCCAACCCTTCACTAACGAAAACCCACGTTTATATCTTTCAAGCGAGTTTTTGTGAAAAACTTTTCCTTCTATCCACTAAAAGCTCTTGGTTGATACTTTTCTCGACAAGGTCTTTGGAATGCATTTCTCCAAAAAAACAATTCTGCATGTTTTGAAAGTGGGCTAGGTCTACTCAGTAGTGGCATTCAAAAGTTGTATGAACAGCTTCTTTCAGAAAAATTTGACGAATATTCCCACAATATGAAGCACAAAACTTTTTAGTTTGGAGTTCTAAATGTTCAAAGCGGAAATTCAGGCCGAAAACCTACTGTTTGGAATTCTAATTTATCAAAGTGGAAATTTATGTCAAAATATTTTTTGCAACCGGTTTCATGGTCTCAGAAAAATTAAAAAACCGGTTCAACGTACCACTGTACCCACCTAGTGATAGGTTAAAGGTAAGGCAGCGCAAAACCCTCTTTCTAGACCCCTCTTTCAGACAGGTGCTATAAACTGCTTATTAGCCCCACAAAACTGGGTTGCTCTCCAAAAAAAGATCTTCATCATGCTGAATTATAATTTTGGACAAGTATATGTATTTCCACCAAACAAAACAGAATCAATCTCAAAAAAAGATTTCACTTAGGTCCCAAAACCCAAGCTTACAACAAATTTATGCAATCTCGACCTTCGAAATAGAAGTAATCTCCAAACGAGGAAGTAAAGAAAGGTCTCCAATGAGTATTTGGCCAATATGGGGCCCCTCATGAACTCTTGTCTCATGTCCTTGAAATCTTCAATTCACTACCGGGCCTACCAAATGTAAACGCGTAGTTAATTTTTTTTTCTAATTGCTTAAGACCAACATTTTACCGATTTAACTCGAGAACATCATTGTAAAATCCTACTTTTTTTTCACCTGGCAACACAAAGCGGAAAATTTTTCTAGAAGGCTTTGGTTTCCTGCTTATTCGTGCCTTGTTAGAAAGTGTTCTAAAAAGCACAACTAGGACTCAGCTGGTATGGGAATAAAAAACTTGCGCTACAGCTTGACACTGAAAAGTACTCAAGGTGGTGTGCGAGTTAACATACCCGCATTGCTTCTTCGATATTTTGCTTTTGGTACGTTGCTTTAAAGAACTCCCAAGTTAAATAGAGCACGAGCAGTAAAGCGTAAACCGCAAGAATCATTTCCTACAAGCAAAAACTGTCCTTTTTGACTCAGATATACGAGTTGATGTTCTGTTCGGCAGTCTTTAATTAAATTGGGACTGGTAGTTAACGGTTTTACCATCTTCCTGCCACAAATAGATGAGAAATCCCAAAAATTGCTCGGCCCAGCCGCAAGCAAACTAGGCGGCTTTTTCTTCTCATGAACGGAAAATTTTGTTTATCACAAAAGTTAAGGCGGGGAGACACAACTGCCAGAAGCAACCCTAACCCTAATGCAGATTAAGCTACTCCACGTTGCTGATTTGGATTTGATGTTTCAAGGGTTACAGTTGGTTAGGGCTATTGATTAGAAAATATTTTATCTCTTTAGCAACAGCATCCTGCTCGAACTCTATTTCAAAACAAAACCTTGGTGTTAATTAACTTTAAACTGGGAAACAGTGGCCAGAAAAAAAAAGAAATTAAGGCTTATAACCAGACAAGGCAAAGAAAAATACTTGGATTTGGGGTTGGCATTAGTTTGACAAGAGAATGCTAATACTGATGAGAAGCTACTGGTATACAACCTAAGGTCAACTCCTCTCACCCTCAAACAAAGTACTACATAAAAATGGGCATAGGGATAACAAGACTCGCTCACTGCATGGTAAACTGCCGATGCATTTATGGTCACTTTTAAAATGAGGAAAGCTAACCAAGAAAGCGAAAAAATCCATTTACATGGCCCCATTAATCTAAAAAAATTACAACTTGATTCTTCGGTACAATCACATCCAAACAGGTGTTGAGATTTGTGTGTTAGAAAAACGAGTGATGGATAATGATGTAGTCATTGATTCGAGTTGACACCAAGTAGCACCGCTAAAGGGAAAGGCTGGCCCAAAGTGATGTTGTTTCATGACAGACATGCAAAACTCAAGCAGTAAAAGGGCCATAGCCACCAGATATGTTTCTAGCTGGCCACATGCCGACACTATTATTTACAGTTTAAGACTACCTCAACTAGAGGCACAATTACGGTATCGACAAATTAATGGCGGTCACGTTAACACTCTTTCAAGCATTAGCGAATTATTTTGATGTCAAAACAATACAAAAAATCTTTTATAATTTTTTGGGAGGAGAGGCTTGAGGTGAATTTTTTGCAGACATGGCAACCCTACTACAGATTGTACAAAACAAGCAATCCACCCGCATTTGTATTGCTTGGAGAAGGCACCCATTATGATATCGCTATTAGATTCAGATGCGCAAGCAAACTTAAATGTCCATACTCTCCATTAACCAATTAGGCTTCCGTCAACAAACCTAACTCTAAAAATCTCCGGCGGGCCTGATGACATTTTTTGAAATACTTTTGAAATAAAGAACATTTTAAGCTTTAGGTTGTATATTTTTAAATCTAGAAAGTGAAAAATTGTTAGTGGTTTTTCTACTTTGTCAATTTTGTGGTCATACGCGTATGCGTATTTCACTGCGTTTCTTTCTTGCAACGCATGTAAATAAAGTCAGATTTATTACAAGACAAATTTACAGAAAAAAGTATCAGCACGAAAAACGTTTTCGATGTTTACTTGATATTCTGCAGATTTCATGTCGCCCATTTTCCGAAAATGAATGGTTACCACTACTCATATTTGGTATACTGCTTAGTGTTCATCATAAGCGCAAGATCTATTATCGTACGGGGATGATGGGGAGATGACAATATATTCGTCCAAGATAAGGGTGGAAAACTTTTTTTTGGAGATCAACTTTTTCAAAGTGACTATTTCGGCCATTTACGGAAGACTGCAGCTTTCCCGGCCTCCTTTCCACTATTGCGCTTGCGACGCTCATAAATTCAAGCTGAGGCGACGTTTTTCAATTTTTCACGATAGGGCGATATGCAGGCTCAGTATGTTAGTCGTCACGACATACATTAGGTGGACAATCCCGAAATGGAAAAAAGAATTATTACAGATACTAAACACAACTTTCAATTCAAATTGGCCAGTGCAAAACACAATCAAAACAGCACCAATTGTCAGCAAACAAACTAAGCACCATCAACGTCACAGCTGCAAAAAAATAACAAGCACCCGAAGCTGTATCAAGAGCATTTATAGTACCTGCCAGATTGTTCATCCATACGACAAAAGCACTGCTGATTATCTTTAAGTTTCAACTCAAAAATTGCTTTACAATCAATGCAACAGCTCAACTGCAGCGCAATCAAAGGTTGTCACTTGATAAACACGTTACACTATATTAAAGATTTAAATTTGCCGCACTGTAAAAGGTTAAACGAAAATCAACAGCATGTACCAATGCCAGAACTACTGTAAAATTATTTTATCAGCGGTTCAAGTTCAATTCTGCGACAAAGTTTTACTTAATTGGATCATTACTATACTTTCTTATCGCAGAACCGACAGAGATTTAAAGGCAAAACGCGAAAGCACGTGACAACTATTTGTAAGCACACTGTAATCAAGATCTAGAGTAAAAGCAGTCAATTTGTGGAAGACATTTACCGCATCATAACTGTTAGAAATATAGAGGTTAGTTCAATGCAGTGGGAAACATTAATTATACACGGCAGTTTAAAATATGAATTAAACCACGCAATTACTGTAAAAATACTCTGTAAAAACTGGCTTCACGTAAGATAGGGACTTCACTTGAATTGCGCTTGAAATAATCAAAAAATAGCGACATGAAAGTAAAAAAACAAACAGCATAAAACAAAAGGTCTGTTTCAACAAATGCGTTTATGTATTAATTACGCTTGAAATAAGCAAAAAGTAGGTACATGAAAGTAAAAAAACAAAATATTTGTTCAACAAATGTGTTTATGTACATATGAAGTATGATTTGAAATAATAAACGATGACCTGCAGGCCTCAGTATCAGGAAGTCATAAAATCAATAAAGTACTTATAGCTCCAAATAATGATCCAACATAAGCCATAATAGCTCAATTACGGCCAGCAAACTTCAATTATTCAAACGTCTCAAGGGTAATGGTTGGAATAATGCATTGAAAGCTATCGCGCTGTTCAAAGTTGTTAAACATGATACGTCAATACTGTGAGGCGTTAAACTGTAGTCACCTTGTCCTCGTCGATTAGTACTTCAATGCGTTGTGGTCGGTGGCTGCTGTAGTCGGAGAGATACACGCCACCGTTCGAACGTGATGAGTTACTGCCATTGCTGGCAGTAAACCGAGATGAATGCGGAGTGAAAACGTTCCGAAATCGCTGAACAATGTGGCACAAGTATTAACTACTGTCCTGTTTTAGTAGAAAAGGTTGTTTCACTACCTCTTTGTAAGTACGGGGCTTGCGGAAGACCTGGGAGCGTCAAATGTGAAAAAAAAGATGCTACAATAAGAGAAAGAAAAATTTCCTAATGGATTCTACTAAGAATTATTGCCTCATCGTGCTGACTTTTCCCCTTCCAAACACTTTGATTTTGTCCAAAATAATTTTACTATGGTTTGTTTGTAGACAGACCTGCAAGGCTAAACAGAAACTTACACTTCAAAATAGTGAAAACGACAACAAAAGTGATGCAAGTGTCGAGCAAAGTTAAAGCCAGCTGCAGACCGCTGAGCATTTCATTTGCACAACACAACTTTCTATTCAGCAGTTAGTTAAAAATTGCCAATGTTTGCTCTTCAGAGTAAATCTAGCTACCGTGATACTAAGATACAAATGTTTTTATTGACTTGATAAAAGAGAGGGGCTGTAGCCAAAGGACCAGTTTCAGCATTTAAAGTACAGCATAATACTAATTGCGGCCACTCATTATTCAAGCATGTCCTATCAATTAGCTGCTACTACGTTGCAGCGATTACCTTTCATTAGCCAACAAGAAACAAGATAATCGCTCAATAGCATTTGTAAGCCCGTAGCTGGGCGATTACGCGCACAGAATGCGAACAGAAGTATTCACCGTATAGCCTCGGCTCGAAGAGTATTCTATTGCACCACCGTATTCGGGAACATTTGTTACATCCCGTTCCGGTGATGTTCGGAGATAAACTGAAGCAAGCTTTGTCTTGCAATTTCGAAACAGAGGCAACGATGCTTAATCGCAGAGAGCTAATTCAAGCAAGCTTCGGATTACGCTCGAACGTCATGCTATCAGAAAGGAACTGTATACAAAGCAAGCTTAAAGGACTGTAGATCGAAGCTGGCACTGTTCATTAACCACCGCAATACATAGTCAAACTCATAGCATCTCTAATTATATGAATTTTGAAAAATTAAATTAAAATCGATAAGCAATCACTTAAGCTGCCATGAGTAATAAAACCGCCAAGCATTACACAGTATATGGGTATACTGTAACTTTTTCAGTACCAGTTTCCTATCACACAAGCAATGTTACCTCTTTGCATGATCCACTTGACATGACAACCTTCGTCACTGCAACCAACACTAAGATTACAAAGAAGAAGCCGATGTAAATCCAAGCGGCTATATCACTCCAATAGGCATTGCTACCAGGAGGAGATGCCATAGATGCAGGGGAATCACGCACAATACCAACAATAGTGTATACCATACAGCCCTGTAACAATCAAAGCCAAGAGGTATAGTGGTGAAAGAACAAATAACTCCATAGGCTAATTATATGCCTCCATCGTCCAATAATGGCAAAGCAAGTTATAGCCTTTACAGCATCATTATTCATTACACACAGTACTGACAGGCACAGTGCATGTCTTCTTTAAGCAATACAAACAATCGTGTTTACCCCTGTTCTCAATGTGGAAGTAGAGCATTGAGCAGCATTTCAGGCTCACACTACAAACTAATCAAAATTAGACTAACAGAAAGTAGCAGTTCGTTTCGAACCAGTAAAGTGCAAAAGCTTTAGACTGATAATCCCATCATAAACAAAGCGTGCTGGCATATTAGGCACTCAAACGTCTCACGGCTAGCTGCCTAAGCAGCTGCACCATTCTAACCCTGCTCCTCCATAACATGTACGCAAATAAAGAAATTGTAAAAGCAATGGTATGAACAAGGGTTTCCTCAATCGGTATAAAACGCGGTACGAAACAATCAGCGACCAAAACTGCATCAAGCGTGAGAAAGACTAAAGACACGTTTCCAATAAGCTTAGATTCTATTTAGTTTTATGCGCGGAGCGCGTAGAGAAACAAAAAATGTTCACGCTACGCCGGCAACCTATGCCTAATGGAAACCAGCCTTAAAGACATGCTCTGTTACAGATTAAACATTGGGTTAATGCAACCGTTTAACTCACCAGAATAACAATCGGTGTTAAACCGCCCCATACAAAAGACCAGAAGTGGGATTTCATGCATGCACAGCTTGTCATAGCTTTAGCGTTGGTGTAAAGTAGTCTGTGACCTGAAAATGGTTCACTATAGACATAAAAAAACTTCAAGCACTTTTAAATGCTTTTACTATTATACACTTAAGAGCACTTTACTGTTATGTTGGCTGAATAACAAAGTTCAGAGGCACGCTCGCTTTTACAACGCGTAAGCGAAGAATAGCTAATCGAAACCACAAAAACTTACCGAAGGAATAAAATATCAACAGCATTTCAGCTAACGCAACCAGCATTAAGGCCAAGGGAAGCGAAACCGAATCGAAGAACCCGATGATTTGTAGACCAATTCCCTGAAAAAGAAAGCTAAATCACGCTTGGTACTTATAGCTTACTTTGAAGGTTGTAACTTAATCCCAAAAGACCGCTCAACTGCTAGCCCGCTCGAGACTTGTGTTTTTATTTTTCTTTCATAACGCACCAGTTGTTGCAAGCGCATATCGTGTCGATAAATTACACTAGAAATGTTTGTGTGAACTCGGCGAGTGTACGTTTACAGTTAGTGAGAGAACGCTTGCAGCTTGGACACAAGCAATTCAGGCTTGAAGCGAAGTTCCAGCGGTTCATTATTCCTGCAACCAGTAGTTGATAACTTACTTTTAAAAAGCACGGCAATCCAATATAAGCTCCCACTGATAATAGCAGGAGAATAATTGATACGATATTTCGAAGCACAAGGTGGCGGAACACATAGAATGTATCGGACAGCGTTGACAGTATGCATTCCATAAAAGGAAACTAAATCAGAAATTATAAGAGTAAAAATAAGTTCTGTTAAAAGGGAATAGTGGTGATTCTGTGCATGCTATCTAATTGCTTTATCACCTTGTCTAACATTTCTTATGAGGGACCAGCACTTTTTTGAGGAAAAGTGCCAAAAACCAAATAATACGCTTTACTTGCCTTTCTGCAGTCGAACGTTAACCATAACTGCAGCTAAGACCCGACAAAGTTAACGCTGCTTTAATGAAATGAAAATATAAAACGATCGAATGTAGAACTTGCATTCAGTTCCACTTCAGAATTACCGTGCTGCTGACATGGTGCACTTCTGCAAGCGCTGCAACCAAGCAGTCTCGTTGACCCTTTTCAAAAGGCAAATGGAACTCATTACTGCAAACAAAGCTTGATTGCGCTGCATGTGGATACCTGATGCAACCGAAGAAAGTCGTCTTCCGTGCTTCATCGGGTTAGAATAGTGAAGCTGCTCACCCAGCATGTCGTAAGAGGCGACTTTTGGGTACCCACCAATGGCAGTCCGCCTTGTTGGTGGTGGGGCTACCAGTCGGCAGCTAGCATCCACGACTGGTTCGAAATGGGCTGCCACTTTTCCCCTGGCCTAATTCAATTAGGTTGATGGCGTGAACCTGGATTGCTGTTCGCGCCATACCTCCATCCCAAGGAAGAGGAGGGAAAACCAACAACAACAACAAGAAAGTCGTAGAATCTCTACGTAGCGTAACACCAGCGAGGTCAAACTATTTGCAGCAAAACAGTTCAGTAGTTCAAGCATACTACAACGCATATGCAAAATATATTACAACGGCTTGGAAGACAATCAGATGCTCTAGGTTCAAATCCCACTGGAATTCTTTTATCGTTTGAGCAACTGTGAGATGAGCGATTCTCTATTATTAAATTTAAATTCTAAATCTCCGTAACTAGCTTTCGTTGTAACAAAGTAAAAAACAACATACCAGCGCTGTAGCTGACGAGAAAAACAAGGTGACGAAGACGACCATGCCCCATACAAAGGGTCCGCCCCACATGTGACGTAAGGCCTCTGTGAAAGCGACGAAGGGCACCATGGGGCTGTCTGCATTTTCGAACGCAGCCAGCGGCTCTACGCCGGTGTCCAAAGTGAGAAACCCGGCAACGGCGAACACTGCGGCGGTGGAGACTAAAGATAGCACAGGTACAACCGCCATCAACATGCCGGCATCAACCTGGTATTTGTTGTAAAATCGGTTGTAGGAAGACCACGTGATCAATCCGCCGGATGACGCCATCAAAGAAAGAAATACCTGGCTGCAGGCATCTTTCCACACCTGAAAATAATAACAAGGTCGTATTTAAGTCGCAGGAAAAATATTTGAAGCAGCAAATGCTTTACTCATTTTAAATCAACCAAAAACAAGTACATTGCCACCGTTCAACTGGTTGATACGAACGACAGTTCGAATTTCGTCTTGTTTTTAACATGGTAAAAATTATAGAACTACAGTATAGATTGTTGGAGCAAAGTCCAGTTTATTGCGCACTCTTATAGACGATCGTTAATCTTTTATATGCGAACGAATAAACTAAGGCCAAACATCATAATAAGTTGAACAATATCGTAAATAAACTAGTTGATACGGTAATCATTAAATCAACACAAACTTGTTCAAGTTTTGATTTAATATTTACAAAATGCAGTCTAAACGAAAGCTCACGGATCTGAATTGCAGTAGCGTATCAACTTTCTGATTAAAAAAGCTACGGACTAAGCAACCTTAAGTCAATAAGAAATCATGAATTTATCAACTACCAGAATTCCATAGTTATCAAAAACAAGTGTAACAGTCCAACAGGCATTTATAAGGCAAGAATCAGCAAACAATCAAACTTGTACTAAACAAGTTGTACAGCTTGTGCTTATCTTGCATTGCTTATGATGAGACTTCAAGCTGGAAGCCAAAATGTAGTATCCTAAATCATGTCATACAATACCAGTATATATAATATGAACAACTTGCAACCAAAGGTTGCTGTTTTCAAATAATAGACAAACAAAAAGCATTCGCAAAAACGCTCTGGCAGGTTTAGTGTGTGACTGCTGCTAACCCCTCTTATGAAAATCACGGTTTCCAAGAGAGCAACATAATTCTGCCCTTTAGGACTAACAGCTACGGTACCTTAATGTAAGTTCGAGCTTTTGATATTCATTTCAAAGTTCGAAACAATTACCACCAGCACACAATATCTTATTCCTTGGGTTTGCAACTTGGCTGGTTAAATTAAAAATTGCTATTGAGGGAAAAACTTTTCAACAGAGTTAGAATTTTTGATCCAATAGCACCAACGCTTCGTAAAAAATTAATAAAAGTGAAACCATGCATTTGTACACACAAGTTTTAATTATGACAAAGGTATGTGAAAATTATAGTCATGTAATGAACGCAATTTCAACTATTTTTACAGATTTTGCGATTTGTAGAGAACTATAACAAGTATAGAGCCATGAAAGACACAACGTGCCTTGCGGCTGATTTCAAAATCAAAAAGAGCTATCAAAAAAAGTACACAGAACATCACAACAGATAATACTACACTTAATAAAGCTGTTATTAATTCATGCCTGCAGTCATAGAATAATTCCATATTAATCATAATTGATGACTTAGATTAAAAACCTCGCGTCTCTTACTGCTGTTTCACATGTTGAGAAACCTGATAGCAACGACATCACTATTGCGAAAACCAAAATTATATCGCTTCTGCTTCGCAGATTAAAAGTGGTCAGATTTTCACACGAACACCTACTCCTCTGTGCGTGGTGGCCAAAAGCGGGTGTTAAGCACTCTTGCAACTTGCCAATTACATTTTCAAAGACGTTCACAACAGCTGATATTGTTGGCGATATAAAAAGAAACAAAAACACTCCCACGAACTTCCGCACACTGTAACAGTGCAAACTGACGGTGACACTTACCTTTGGTGTAAAGAGAGAGTTAAGATCTGGTGGCACAACAAGCGCCAATATACCTTGGGAAGCGCCTTCTAATGTGACGCAGTTAATCAGTATGATAAGCACGATAATGAATGGTATGGGACTCAAAATGTAACCAACCTGTGATAAAATACAGATGATTCAATTGCGATGAAACAAGTTTAACTTCAAAAACTTTTAAACTTTTACGAGCTGTTTTTTATCGGCGAAATAATTCAAATCAGCACATAAATCCTGAACATCAAAGAGTAACCAACAAATTGTGTGCTTGAGCAAAACACAGCATCAAACCGGGCTGGAATCTACATCGCAAGTCACTTTTTGGCAAGCAGTGCAGTTATATATACATATATATATATTGTATATTTATATACATAATATATATATATAGCATATGCAGTTATACATTCTATTTGTACCCAACGCTTGATAAGATTTGTGAGCCTCTTGAAAGTCTGAGGAAAGTATTTTCGAGAGGTATAAACAGATATAAGCAACTTATACAAAAAATTCCGATCATCTCACAAAATACCACAGCTTGCTGGCTCAACTGCAACCAGATCATGGGAAAGACTTCTTCAAAAAGTTTTTATTTCAACTTTCCTGCAAGGCATTCAGCACAAAAGAAAAAGGTTGAAGAAAAAAAGCAAGAAGTTTGCTTGTTGTGCCAAGGAAATGGCACTTAAACAGGATTGTTCCGCCTTTCAGTGGCAAACAGGTGGTAAGGGTGGTCGCAGAGGCTTAATTTAGGCACAAACTGACAAACAGATAACAATCCTGAATGAAGAGTCATCACCAATCTAACTAGCGCTGAGTTTTAATCACCTCCATGAACTGCATTTCTCCACAGTTCCCTTTCGCTCGTAAGTTCATGAATACATTTTTAGCCATAATGTATGAAAGTCTGATTAAATATTGTAACTTCTACTTTATAATCTTAAAAATGTCAGAGATAGTGTCTAAAGTGCTGCTAGGTTACACACAGTAAAGCACATTAAAAAATCTGCTGAAGTTGTTAGAGGACATGGTGGTTAGTCTCCAACTAGGGATGGGCAATTCAGAATAATTTACTAATCTAGAATATTCTAGAATAGTTAAACCGAATCCAGAATCCGAATCCGAATCTTTTTTTGCAATTAGCACAATCAACATGAAAGCATTTATTACAAGTTTACAACAACAAAAGCACAATCAGATAACGAGATTATTGTAGTGCAATACATTTAAGCTTTCTACATCTTTGCCTGTGTGTGCGATTTAGTTTTTGGATCATTGTATGCAATCAGTGTTCTCTTTAAACGCGAAAAAAGTGCGAATTTGCGTAAACATGTCCGGCGGATTCGCAGTTATAACTTCAAGATGTGTAAAAAAGTCCGGCGGTATTTGTTAATTTTTTCGCAGTTGCTAAAATCTTTGCAACCAACTGTTTCACGTGAGAGACAGTGAATAAGAATTGGTTGAACCGTCGCTTTTTTAGAGAAGTGTAACGTCTTGCGTAAACAACGCGTGATCCTGACGCAACAGCGAGTTTGGACGATTAAAAATCTTTAGTATCAAAAATTATCTCTCAAGTAATTGACGCAAAGTAAATCAAAAAGTTTTTTCTTTACTTTTTCCGGTCAATTTCAATCGTAGCTAAAAAGCAATAATACCAAAGAGCTCTCAAACATCAGTTTAACACAAGATATTATTTTTTGAGGGAAGTTTGAAGCTGGAAGTGGTTAACATGTGTATTTTTTTCTTAACGCTTCAACGCCAATTTCAATAGTGCTTGATAAGATAAGAAAGCGCATAGCTCTCGGTTTCAATTTAGCACAAAAAACACCATTTATTGAAGGAATTATTCAGTTTTTGTAAAATACTAATAAATATCTTTTCACTCTTGCGAATTATGAAAACCAAAAGTAAAAAATACGACTTCTAAGTTCTGATCAACCCCTAAAATGTGAAGCAAAAAAGTGGATTCTAGTTTTGATCCCTTTAAAAGCGTATGTATTAAATTGTAGCCTTTTCTATGTAATTTACTTGAAAGGTAATTTGAAATACTTCTCTCCCCCCAGAAATTTTGAAAACTCTGCGCTTACACCAATAGAGTTGTTGTTTGGACTTGCTTTTAGATTTATCGTTAAAGATCTTTAACGTGCAGTTAACTCCAGTTCTTGCTGCGTAAGACGTAACAGAGTAAACAAGATACAACTCGCAAGCTGGCGTCTTAATCGAATTAAGAAATATAAGTTAAAAAACAAGTCGCCTATTATATTAAGAAAAATTAATGATCGGGCCATGTGTCTCTGCGTTTCAAAAATGAGCCACATGAAAAAAACGGTTACAAGCACTGAACTGGGTTTAACATGCCATAATTGAAAAAAATTGACTGAGGGAAAAACAAAGGGTGCGATTACACGCAAATCAACGTTACAGGTAAATTTTGAGTATCCGAAATACTGAAATTCTGCAGGGACTGAGGGAAACGTTACGTTATTAAAAGCAGATTGACATAATAAATAAAGCCATTAGACTAATTCTACTGCACAATAAAAGCGTGGAAAAAGTGCGCGCGTAGCTTACAAATCGCTGACGCTTTAACTGCTTTTGAAAAAATTTGGGACAAAAGATCGGAGATCTAAATTGGGGTAAACGACATCTTTTATTAGCTTAGCGTACATACTTACAGCAGTATGCTATCACAGACATGTTTTTTTACAACTTTAAAATACGTTACTTGGGCTGATGTAGCGGTTTGTTCAGCAATGTCCATCAAAATTTGTCCGGCGGTTTTTGTACATTTACAAGCAATTTCGCACTTGCGCCGACGGTTATACACTTACTAAAATCTTAGAGGGAACACTGCATATAATTGATACTTTTACAAAAAGGAAATCTGTGAACAAGCAACGTGATAAAGTTTGTAAGCAAGATATAAACCGAATCCTATTATTGGATTCGGATAGTTTGGGATTCGAATCCTTCGGATTCGGTATTCTGAATTGCCCATCCCTATCTCCAACAAATACAAGTAACGTTTGAGCACAGCATCTCTGTGTAGGCTAAGTCAATGTTATCAAAGTTTTTGTATTCACAGACTCCTTCCAAGAAGTCGTCACTCCTGCAAACCTCTGCCTAAGTTTTGTTCGGAAGTTGCCATTTTTGAGTACGTGGAAATATCGTTGATCCTGTCAATTTCTTAAAAATTCGAATTGGCAAATACTCTTATGCAGTTGGATGCGTATAGCTTCTTCTAAACGGTTTAATTTTTAGTCCGTAGTGATAAATTGCCTTTAATGGATAGTTAAAAAAAAACACAGGTGACCTCATGCCAATGATGCTAAAGATGCCAACCATCAAAATACGTGATTAAAGACTTAATAAGCAATGAACAAAAGTAATTGCTTTTAGCGTGATCAAAAGTCACCAAAGCATTCATGGACCCCGCAAAACCTTCTCACGGACCTCCGGGAGTCTGCGCACCCTAGTTTGAGAATCATTGGGATAAGCAACTGTAAAAGAGTACAATACTGTACATCTTGCAACAGTACTGTTGTAGTCAAAATCGTGCTTGTGCAATTACCAGTTGAAGAGAGCAAATTTTAACAACTGCACAGTTGCAGTAACTTTTATTACAAACACAGATTCTTACTTTTCCAGTAAAGCGAACAAACTTTGCCAATGCAACAGCCGAAAGAATAAGTTTGGCCGCCAAAAAACACGATAAAATAATGATGGGAGACAGTAAAGCATTGGAAGAGTCCGAGCCTACAAGCACTTGACTGATGTTTGGATACTGAACGCACACATTGTCCTGATGAACCAAATTCTTCCTAGAGTATGACATATGAAGTTAAGAAAACAATCCCAACCCGCTGACCCTTTTTACAGATGGAAACCACAATAGCATACTTGCACATAATATTATCAGCACGCAGAGACGTAATAGTTAAAGGGCCCACTTATCAGTTGGCAGACCTCAGTTTATTTTCCTTGTTAAGTCACATTGTAAACTTAAAAAAGTAGAGTTGACAAGTTAAGCTTGACCCCAAGGAATTGGAGTAATGTGGGGGACGTGGCATATGAAACCGAATATACTCAGTCATGATTAAAAAGAGCGCAATCGCACTTAAACACCTGAGCATGTAACAACTCTTGGCATTTCGACTACTTACCTAACTTTAAAGCACATTCCCGCATAATCTATTCCAACGTTCAATTTATGTGCATGTTTTACAACCTTTTTCAATAGATTTGCTTTCACGACAACAGACTCAATTGGTGTATACCAAACTCTGACATTGTCAAGTTGCTTAGAAATTAAGCCGAAATACGAAAACGCAAAATGGATGCTAATTTGAAAGCAAACACAAAGCTTCAAGCCATTGAACATTTGAGCAATAAACAAAGGCAAAACTTACGTCCAAAACTCGATGGATGGAGATGTATAAACAATGTTTCCTGTATTGTTGCAAAGTATTGTTGTTTCTTCATTGCTTCCAAGACTCTGATTTACTGTGAGTGCTCCATTAGATGTTTCAATGCAGTCTATAAAATAGCAGTGCTCAACTAATTACTAATTAGCATACAAAATAATGCTCGAATGTAAAACGGAAACAATGAACAAATGCCAACAACTGCAACAACATTGCAGTGTTGTAAACAAAAATAGGTTATTTGTAGTGACATTAAACTGATGTTTTATAAAGCATTGAAAATGAATAAATGTTGCTTTAACAAGCTGCAAAACGATCACTTAAAACTTGCTTGCACGTACCATGTAGTGCATCAAAAATATCAAAAAATGTCAATATGCTCAAATTAGTAAATATAGTCCTTACGTTCTCGCTTTTGTCAAGAGATATAGGCCTAGCTGCAATCGAATGGAGAATTAAGCTACCGTGTAACACTGTCGTTTTATTGGCAGAACTATAAGTAATCAGACACAATTGGGTGTTTCTGCAATAAAATATTCAATAATTTGTTCCTCCAAATTTTCTTATTAATTTCTTGTTTGACTTTCTTGTTAATGATTTAAAGACAAATTCCTATCTAAACCAGTTCTATTGTGTCACGATGATAGCAAAATTGCTAAGAAAACAAAAAAAAAATTACAAAAAACAACAAAATTGACTAATCAGATTTCAGAAAATGAGTTCAAGCATTTGAATACGCTTTCACTTTCTAATTCAAGCAAAGCTTCCTTAAAAATACTTATTTCTTGCATACCCAAATGATATACTTTACTCACACTAAATAATAGAATCTTTGTATGCCTTATTGCCACATAACATTATTTACTTTAAATTCTTTTTTGCTTCTCTGCTCACCTATTGCCAACCTCATGATTCTAGTAAACCTGCTAACTAGGAAGCACTTCCACCAATTCAGCCTTTAGGTCACAAGGTTTTTCCTAGCCACTTTGAGCTATTTTTTACATCGTGTATCTTCCTGAATTTAGCTAATAATGACTTTCTCTCTCAACATAAACTGAGCTGGATCTCACCATCATTGCTCCAATGCAAAGCGAACTGTCAATTTATCCAATATCAACATACAGTAGATGAATTCTTTTTACGCCTTCTTACTTGGAGTTGTTTGACACCACTCTGAGTTCCAGGGATTGTCGCATGTGACCCAAGGTTGGTTATAGGTGAATGAAGATGTCAAATACAAGAGCAAATAATACGAAACTGTTCCAAAATAGAGAATACAACTACATGACAAAAATATCATGCAAATTCCAACACCTACAAAAAAGAAGCAGTCAAAATTGCTTGTATAAAATATGTATCAGGGCATTGACGAACAGATAAACACATAGACTTTTAAATCAATTTTCATTGACATCTAAGATTAAGTATAGTCAAGTCTATTATCAGTAAGAACTAACTGCCCATGGGTTTCCAACTAAATTATCCTTAGAAACCTCAGCAGTTGATTTAATGCCTACATCCAAACTGCGTTAAAAGACATTAAAAAGTCTGACTACTGCCATTTGAAATATGCACATGACAAACAAAAATGAACTTCCAATTATTAAAAAAAAAATTACCTAAAAGAAAATGTTATCTAGTTCGTAATTTTTGTAACATATAATACAACACACCACAGAACAGCCTGAAGCTGATGTTGCCCAGTTAAGTAATGTTTTATCTTGACGTATCAAAAAAGTAGATCCTTACCTTGCATAGCAGGGACAGCTTTGAAAGCTTGTACTGGAGATAAATTACCATATTGTCCCCATGTCATTTCAAGCAAACCAAGTGGAATTCCAACCAGTACATATAAGAAGAGGAAAACATACACAAAAGGTGCTGCAAAAGTAACGAGTTTAGACGACTGTGATGTCGGCCTTTTCTAATATTCTATTCCAAAACATGAAACTGTGCTTCCTATGGCTACTACGCCTTTCCTTAACAAAGCTTTTTGTATCAAACTTCTAGCCTTGTAAACCATTGTTTTTGTTTTTGTAGTTCTTACTGTAATTTTCTTTAGTGAAGTTACATTCTCTCACAAATTAAATAAAAATTTGGGCAGTTTTGCTTTGGATCGCTATGCAAACAAAAAGAGTGCCCAACTGTCAAGATAAAGTTGTTCGCAAGTGAGAAGCTTGAAGGATCAGTGAAGGCAACTTTTTTGTTAAAAATTTTTTTTGAAACCTTCAGTGCCATTATTATAATAATGTTCTATCTAAACCAGTGTCATCCAATTTAATTTTATAACAGGCCTCAGAAACTGAAAATTTATTCTGCAGGCCACGGTATAAACTGGGGATGTGTTACCCCAAATAAAGGTGCTCTCCAAAAAAAAGCCATCACCTACATTTGAGCAAATTTTTGGACAGCCATATTATCTCTGGACAAAACACCTGCATTCCAGACATGTCAGGAATTTTCAGGATGAATGACAACTCTTTCATAATCACCGTAATTATTCATAGGCCAATTTGGACCCACAGTTGGACCACACTGATCTAAACTATAAAGCGCAATTCTGTCTGTGTGAGTTCTCATTCCTCCAAAACTATTGAATGTACATGAATGAAACTTGGCACGATTGGTTACCTCCCCAAAGTAAGTGCCATAATGGGGATGATGACGTCATCATTACGTAACAACCAATTGCTTATTTAAGTATTTTAAGCCTTCTAACTGTGCCTCTTGCATTTTTTCTGCATGCTTTGACTCCCTCTATGATGTCGTAATGCTGCCCGGTACAATCAACACACTACCAGAGATCATCATTTGATAATTTTTTTCAAAAACTTCAGAACTTTAAAAAAACTTATTTACTTAAAAACTGATTCGTGACCTCATTTCTCAACCGATTTTTACAATTGTTTTGACACAGTGGTGCAAAAATTTTTTTGGAATTTAGTAGCAGGAAGAAATTGTTGGTCGCACACACATGTATAAACCAGTGCTAACAGATGGTTGCTGGTGGTTTTCCCCAACAAAGTCAAAGTCTAAAAATTTCCCTAAAGAAAGATCAAGGTTGAAATTACTTCGGGAAAAATAACAGCTATATGCAACCCATTATAATGTTTATTTTAAATGATGTAATTTTGTAATGAAAATTGGCTATGCCAAAAAACATTAACTTTTTATTACTCTTCTTGCAAATATCATTCGGGTGAAGCCAACAAAGCCAGCTGAACCAATATTCTCAATTTTGACCTTGGTGGTGGGGGGGGGGGGCTGCAAACAATGCCAGCAGAGCCAGTCAATTAAAAATAAAATTAATTGATGAAAAATAAGGTACTTATGGGTTATCTGTCACCACTTTTTTTTAATTTAATAAACCTAACCCTGTACACTCCCTTCCAGTGTACACTGCCCCATACATTTACATACCGGGCCTGCCCCTTCAGTGTACACTGCCTTCCAAACTCATTTTAGGCTTAAACATTATATATACAGTTAAATAATAGTAATTTAATACCTGGTGAAAAAAAGTGGTGACAGATAACCCACAAGTACCAAATAACATTAGTATTTGATGTTATAAGACTAGATTTTAACATTAACAAAGCATTTAAAAACTGCTTTATGGTTTAAACAATGGACCTACTAGGGTTCACTGGACATTGAGGTAATTAAGGACATACTAATACTTTTTTAAGTTTTATCTGGTAGATAAAAGTTCAATTCAGTACTTTCACTTTGATGTAACCACTTTTTAAACATGTTCATATTTATTTACCACTTGGTAACACAGTATGTTTTAGTAATGTTTAAATCTGAAATTATGGATTCCCAATATGAGTGGAATTGCTATCACAAGTTACCTCATAAATGGGATAATTCAGGACAAGGCTAAAAAAGCTGAAAAATGTTTGTTAGTTGAAAAAATTGGTTTGTTAGCATTGTGGCTTGATTTGGAAATTGATCTAATGCAAATTAATCATAATCCACAGCCCAATTTACAGCTACTTTTATTGATTACTCATGATGAAGTCATTACATTACATCTACAATAGCCAAGCATTACTGTGTGTGCAATTAAGTGAAACTAGCCTAGTTGGAGTTGCAAAAAATTGTTTGTAATTATGCAAGATCAAAGTCAACGTGGTTCTTTAAATCATGTGAAGCATAACTGGTTTATATCAACTTGTCCTGAATTACCCCATTTTCCAAATTACTCCAGTTTAACCTATTGTTTTGTCAATATGTGCCTTAAAATAAAGCTGCCCTATGTCATTATTAATTTGCTAAAAATACAAGGGCTTTCACTAAAAAGTGTGACTTTGCCAGAGTATTATTAAAATTTAATTCATTTAAATAACCATTAGCTAATCTAATAACGATAGCAAATTGGCTCTTGCAACATCACATCCATTATTCCAAGTTAGGTCACATAAAATTGAACGTAGAAAATAAAATCAGCAGCAATTCAATAGTGGATAGCTTAAAAGCCCTTTAACCAGAATTTAAAAATTGGAAGCTATTGATTTCTTGGCTCAAACAAAGTTTACAACGTTAGCAATGCACTTGTGAATTTGTATTTCAGAATAATAGTTTGTTCCATCGCAAAATCAATGCAACTTAAATGGGAAACTGGTTAAGGGTGACAGCCTGAGTCACATTGCCATAACCAATCCTTATAATAGAGATCAAACAACATAGTTTGGTGTATTACATACCCCATTGTCAACTAAGTTCATATCATTTTACAAATCATAATAACCTAATAATACAAAGAAAGCAAAGTGATCAACAATGTGAAACGCTATTGCTGAATTGAGTAAACTTAGATAAAACATCATCAAAAAAATATGTGACTGCGCAAAGTGGACCATGCAAATATTTTTGGACTTAAAGTTTAGTATGAATTTTTTGAATGACTATAATGCAAGTTAACCGTTTTGTTTTTGTGTAGGCTAGCCTTTCAATTACTTTTCTATTGTCAGATTCTAGGAACCAGATGGCTAAGTAGGTACCAATGCATTCTTAAACCAAACAACAAAAATAAAAGCACTTACCTCCATTATTTTCAAATGTTAAATAGGGGAACCTCCAAAATGATATTAATCCAATGACATAGCCAAAAAGCGACAAGTGATATTCAAATTTGTTTGGCCAATAAGTCCTTTCCTCACCAGGTTTAATAGAATACGACATTTTTGATTTTTAAATTAGTATATATGAGTTAGTTTCATAACAAGTTCACAAATTATACCTTGGCCTTTAATGTTTGCCTTCCCAATAGTTAAATAGCAAGGCGATTTTGCCACCTCAAACTTTCACCATTCCTAGTCTACAACTGATTACCAGTTATAAAGAAGAAATCAACCCCAAAATGTTTTGGCAACGTACCGTAATACATTGGTTCTCAAAGTGCTCCGTACGGAGCCCAAGGGCTCCGCGAGAGAACCCTATGGGCTCCGCGAGCTATTTGTTTACTTTTGTTTTTATTTCTAAAAATTTATTGTGGGGCTCCGTAAACAATGGGCAACCTCTTCATGGGCTTCACAACACCAAACGTTTGAGAACCACTGCCATAATAGATGGCGCAGAGTACTTGTAGCGGAAAAACTTATAATTAGCGGGAAATTCGCACAAAATAAGCAAAAATTTTTCAAACACAGTAAGGCCTTACTTAAAAAAAACAGAAATAAAAATGATGAAAACAAATGAAGTCGTTGAATACAAGATCAACCAGGAGTTTGAGATTGTGAAATGTTGCAACGGTCTTTGAGTTAGCAGTCATTTACATATGGGATGTCGTTGTGATTGGTTGCTGTATTTTATTTAAATGGGAAGGTTGATCATTATTGCAAACGTCTGCTCCGCTTATCCATGCCTTTTGTTATACAGGCTGCCGCTTGGAAACCTCAACTTGCAGATTTCAAAGATAAGTCTGACATTCTTTCTTTTACTTTGGTTTTTTTTCCTTAGGTCATGGGTCGCAGTTTATTATAATTTCTTTTCTTTACCAACTTTACGGTTTCCTTCCTCTCGTAATTTTCACCTCTTCTTAAAGCATAGCTATACCATCTCAATGATTCTTTTCTGCACTTTTTTGCCACTTTTCCTACTCCAAATGATTTCTTAATTTCTTTGTTTGCAATCCAAACAAGTCTTGTCACTTTCGTCATGAATTTCATCATTTTCATGTCAGCCACGTTTAGTTTTTTTCTACTTGAATTCACGAGTGGATGTGCCCCCGTACGGTACTATCCAAAACTGGCGGTCGGAAAACAGTCTTATATAATTGTTAAAGCTATAAAAACTACTTAATTTCTAATTTCTTTGTTCTTTCCTTTTAGAACTTGAGTCGAACCTTGGATTCTAAACTTATATAGTGCGTGATTAAAGTGTGAATTTCTGAGGTTTGATTACCTCTAATTAGAATTCATGCTTTGTCTGTGCTACCTCGAAATTCAAGTGTCTTATCCAACTTGTATAGAACGCTGTATATTCGTAGTTTAAATTTGTACTGAAGGTGCAACGTTGAATCAAGAAACTAGATCTTAGTATTAGTACAAACAATGTCAAATTGATACAGTGTATATTTTTGTCACTAAATTTCAGAAAGCGGCGTACAAAAAAGTAAATTTCAGAAAGTGACGTACAAATCTCGAAGTAACTCTTTATCTTTTGTAGATTTATTTAAACCGAATTAAAATAAGTTAAAAATGATTGTGTTGAAAGCAGCTGCCACGAATTGTTGGTGAGTTTCTAAATTGTGTAAAGTTTATTGCTATTAGTAATTGCAATAGTTCCGGTTACAATATTGCATTGAACATATTATTGCCTTGAGAAATAGTTCGCAAATGCAATAGCTGTGCTAATTAGTAATTTTTTCTGGAGGTAGTCTTAATTTTTCATGTATAAAAAACATCAGTTTATTGTTCTATATGTTTGTTAGAAAACGTCGATTTAACACGCCAACTACGAAGATATTGCTTGAGTGAATATCATTAGTGCTTGAAGAGACACTTGACGACTCATCGCAATCTAAATATCCACCAAATCTGCGTAATTGCTAGTCAATTCCAATAGCTGCTACAATAATTTTCCTTCCAATTAATCTAATCTTGTTAGCACAACGAATTACAGGCAATTCTCTTTAATTAAACCAACCAGATTTGATCCTTTGATCAACATTTCCGTTTTCCAGGACAGTAGTGCCTGAATACCTCGAAGCATTTATCTTTTTGATATCATTAACTCCTATTAGATTTAGCTTTTTTGTGATTTATCCTGATACACTCTTATATTTTGTGTTTGTCTGGCTGATTTTCATACCATGGTCATCAAATGATTTTCTCCATTTCTCAAAGTGTTCTTCTAATTTTTTATTATCTTCCGTACAGTTCACAAATGTCGCCAGCGAACATCACATGTGTAGTGATTTGGTACCCAAGCACTACACGTTATACTAAATCCTTTAGGAGCGTCATGCTCCGCCTTCCACAATTTCACATGTGTATTTGAGTTCGACTAGTTGTAAAGACAAGTAAGGTCTAAGCCTACAAAACTGTAGATAGATTGAGTGTTTTTCTCTCTAACTATTCTATTTGAATAAGGTTTTGTTGTAATTAATTAAGAATTGTGTAAATATATATTAAATTAGCTTTTGATTTGTGCTTTTGCTGAGGAATTCCTACAAGTGGTGACCCCGACTAGCCTACAACATGCAATCTCCAATTTATGATCTTCGTAATAGAACAGTGAATTCTAAGCTGCCATCAGTGAGAGACAATTCTGTTCAACCATGCTCTTCATCACCTTGTCATCAAACATCGATGGCCACTCCGACTACTTTTGAAAGACCTTCTACTACTGGTGCAGCAGGTACAAGTGTTTCCCATGTTTTTTATCATTCTCAACCCTCCTTAAAGTTTTCTACTGATGATGTTTCTCTATGGTTTACCCGATTTGAAGCAAAATATCATAACAGCAACCTAGATGACCAGCAATTATATTTTGAACTGATTAACTGCTTAAATGATTATCAACTGCAGAAGGTTTCTGCTTTATCTCGCCACCCTCCTTCTTACCAATCTTTGAAGTCCGCATTATTGCAAGCTTTCGATTTATCACCATTGCAAAGAATTCAAAATTTGCACTCTGCACCACAGTTGGGAGACAGAAAACCTTCAGAATTGCTTTCACACTTAAGGCTTTTGCTAAAGCAAGATGATCTTACCAATGAAACTGCAAAAGCACTCTTGCTCCAAGCATTCATGGAACGCATGCCTTCCACTATTCGACAAATTTTATCTGCATTTGTGAGTGAATCCTTAGATGATATTGCCAGCAAAGCGGATGCTCTTGTTTTGAATGATCGACAATACTCAGCCTTACAACGACATAATGATTCTCCTGATACTCTTTTTCCAGTGGTCAGCAAATTGGCTGCCCAGGTTGAGAAACTGTCTCTGCAGGTAGAATCTTTAACACTAAAGCCTAATCACTACAAACATGCTCCTTCTACCTTTTTCTCACCGTCTCCTAACCGTCATACCTTCTCTGATCATTCCCAATCCGCTAAACATTTTTCAACATCTTCAAAAACTTCTCGTAATTCTATTATTAATGGTAAATGCTTCTATCACACCTATTACCCTAATTCCCCTCACTCGTGTGCTCCTGGCTGTAAGTATTTTTCTGGTTCTTTAAACTTGCAACCCGGCACGTCAATGTGAATACTGTGCCTTCTTTTCACATAGGTACAGTGGACGTGTCGGTGACCAATTCACAATTTATTCGCATGTATGACAGTCACAATGGCATTGATTTTATTATTGACACTGCAAGTCCAAAATCGATTGTTCCTATCCATATGTTTCCATCCCTTCAAAACAACAACATTTCGTGTGAACTCCTTTCAGCAGACGGCCATCCTTTACAGCAAGCAGGCAGTATTGATTTAACCTTGCGTTTTGATGATTTTCCAAGTAAACAATTTGTGCATACATTTATTCTAGCAAACATTTACAATCCTATTCTTGGACTTGACTTTTTAAAGAAGTATCAAATTACTATAGATACTAATCAGTTGAAAGTGAGCATTGCTGATGCTGTTTTAACTGAAAAGCCCATACCTGACTTACAAGAGATTGATTATGATAGCCATTCACTTGATAACATTCTTGCTTTGTTTCCGGATCTAATTTCTGGTGAGATACGTAGCAGTGTCAAAGTACATCCATTTGAACATCAACTTGACGTGTCTGGTTCGCCTATTGCATTTAGACCCAGGAGGCTCAATCCGGAAAAAACAAAAGAACTCAATTCGCAGATAGATGAACTGCTTCGACTAAATATTATCCGATCATCCACTAGCCCTTGGGCTAGCCCTGTACATCTTGTTAAAAAGAAAGATGACTCTTACAGATTAGTAATTGATTATCGGGCAATTAACCAAAAAACTGCAAAAATGAATTATCCACTGCCTCGTTTACAAGACTTTACTGCTTATGTAAATGGTTGCACTGTATTTTCGTGCCTTGATTTAAAATCAGCTTTTTGGCAGCTTGATGTCAGAGCTACTGACCGCAAATATACAGCCTTCTGTACGCACAGAGGTAATTTTGAATTCAACAAAATGCCTTTTGGCCTGACTTACGCTTCAAGCTCCTTTCAGCACTTTATTAACAATGTTTTAATAGGTACTGATAGCTATTGTTTTGCATTCGTAGATGACATTTTTATTTTTTCCAAAACTTTGAATGCACACAAACGTCATTTGCATGACATTGCTAACAGACTTAATGCTTATGGATTGACCCTGAATATTAAAAAGTGTATTTTAGGTGTAAATAAAATTGATGTACTTGGTTACAGACTTTCGGCTGATGGCATACTGCCCTTACCGGACAAAATCTCTGCTATTAAAAACTTTCCGCAACCTACTACTATCAAAGAACTCAGACGTTTTTTAGGGTTGATTGCTTATCAACGCAGATTTATTAAAAATGCAGCATTTATTTTGGATCCACTAAACTTCCTTTTAAAGGGTCGTGTAAAAAATAATGATCGACTCCAGTGGACTGACAAGGCAAATGAAGCCTTTATTGCAATCAAACGTAAACTTGTTGATATAACATATCTGGCTCATCCCAAAGAGGGTGCAACATTGCAACTTAAATGTGATGCGAGTAATGTTTCACTTGGTGCTTGTTTGGAGCAGGTTTATGATAAGAAAACTGAAGTTCTGGGATATTTTTCCAGAAGTCTGCAAGATGCTCAACGAAGATATTCAACCTATGATCTCGAACTGCTTAGTGTCTACAACAGCGTCAAATACTTTTGAGCATATGTTATTAGACAAACATTTTATTATTTTCACAGATAATAAAAGCTTGGTAAACAACTTTTGCAAACCATCTGAAAGCCACACTCCGCGTCAAGTGCGGCAACTCAGCTATTTGTCTCAATTTGATTGTGAAATTCGACACTTGCCAGGCCATCTCAATGTTGTAGCCGATTGCTTATCACGAGTTATTATTCAAAATCTTTTTTCGGCAGAGAAACCTCCCTTTACGCTTGAAGAACTTGTCAAAGCACAGCAGCAGTATCAAGTTCACCAAGACATTCCTTCAAATTCTAATATTCAACTGAAATATCTTTCTCTTCCCAATTCAAGCAAGACAATATTGATTGATGATAGCACAGGAACAAATAGACCGCTTGTTCCTCCATCCCTGCAATCACAGTTAATCAAACATTATCATAACATGGCTCATGTTGGCATAAGAGCTACCCGTCGGCTTATTCAAAGTCGCTATGTTTTTCCGTCCATGAAAAAGAAAATTCGTGATTATGTGAAAACTTGTATCGGATGCCAACGCTCAAAAGTAACTCGTCATATCGTTTCTCCTTTAACACCGATTCCTGTGCCTAATGAACGTTTCCACACCATACATGTGGATATATGTGGACCTTTTCCTCCTTCACAAACTTATACTCATTTGCTTGATTGTGTTGATCGTTTTAGTCGTTGGGTAGAAACATACCCTATGCCTGACCAAACTACTAATTCTGTTATCTGTGCATTCAATAAGCATCTACAAACCTTCGGTGCATGCTCAGTAATTCACACTGACTCTGGTTGTCAATTTACATCTGCTATGTTTCGTGATTATTGTCAGTTTATAGGCGCTAACCATCGCATTAGCAGTGTTCGTTACCCGCAGTCTAATGGCCTAGCTGAACGTATGATTCGCAGTATTAAAACTGCTCTTACTGCTAAACTAGATAAAAATCATTGGACATACCATCTCCCATTTATTATCCTTTCCTTAAATTCCATGTATAAAGAAGATTTGAAATGTTGCAGTGCTGAACTGGTGTATGGACAAAGCTTGCGTTTACCAGGCGATTTATGCGTCGACATAACGCCTTCGGAACATGTTTTTCGTGATAACATGGTTGCAAAAATGCGACAGTTTGCACGTGAATGCCGAACTTCTGAAACCAGAGTTGCTCAAAACCCTGAAGTTCATTTGCCACGTTCACTTCAAACTTGCACACATGTTTTCATTAAAAATGATCCCATCAAGTCTAATCTCACACCAACTTATGATGGCCCCTTTGAAGTACGTTCGAGAACTGATAAAACTTTTTCTGTGATTCGCCGAGATAAACTTTAATCAGTTTCTATTAATAATGTTAAGCCGGCTTGTATTTTATCTCCGCTACCTGATTGTGTAAATCCGAATGCGAGTGACCTTAGCGTGAACCTGCGGCAAAATCCCCGATTTAATCTCAGACCGACATGTCATCGCCCTTCGCGATATAATGATTGAATGCCTTGTAATCATTACTTTTCACAGTAGCCTATACAGTTCTTCTGTATAATGTGTGTGCTTATTGCGAAGCGAGTCGCAAGTCAGTGTTTGTTTCTCCAACTGCTTACGCGCTTTTCTTTTTCTTTTGGTGGGGGGTAATCTGTAGTGATTTGGTACCCAAGCACTACACGTTATACTAAATCCTTTAGGAGCGTCATGCTCCGCCTTCCACAATTTCACATGTGTATTTGAGTTCGACTAGTTGTAAAGACAAGTAAGGTCTAAGCCTACAAAACTGTAGATAGATTGAGTGTTTTTCTCTCTAACTATTCTATTTGAATAAGGTTTTGTTGTAATTAATTAAGAATTGTGTAAATATATATTAAATTAGCTTTTGATTTGTGCTTTTGCTGAGGAATTCCTACACATGTTCCAAAGTGACTTTCCTCGCTTATGGTCTGTTAAACAAGTCATCAGTAACTCAAACAAACAGGAGCTTAAAGTCAATCCCTAGTGGACTCCGACTTGGAAAGCAAATTCTTCAATTTTACTTTACGAGCATACAGCTGCCGTTTTACTTCCAGCACACACATCTGGGACCATACGCATGGACTTTTCTGGCTCATTCGTTTCTCTTAAAACAATTCCAGAGGTCTTATTGTGGTGCTGTACTCAGTTCAGTTCTTTTTTCTTGCTTTGAAATTTTAAACTTCTCACTATTCTTACTCAAGCACAAGCCTTCACCAAATCAAAAAATACGCAATAAGTGTTTTTCTGTCTCTCTCTGAGTTTTTCCACCTATTGTCCTACTGCAAAATATGCATCTAAGATTCTCCCAGCATGCATAAGCCCAAATTGTTCTTGACTGAAAACAACTTCACTTCTTATTTGCACTTCAATTGCGCTTTTTCCTACAGTTTCATTATTTGTGCCAAGAGTTTGATTCCCCGATAGTTAATACACTTTTGGATATCGTCTTTCTTTTTTGAAAATTGAAATCAGAGCACTCAGCTTCCGTTCTTCTGGCATGCGTGTGTCTTGAAATTTCTTTTTTTATCTGTAGTGCGTTTCACGCTTCAATAAGATTTTCATCGGGCTCAGAACTACATAGTTGTTTTTCACCTTTTTTACGATGTAGCTACTTCCCTTTGGTAACTAACCTCCATTTATTTCTTGTTTGTGTCAGTCAATTTTTATTTTTTTTTGTCATTTTCTGCATTCACTAGCTTCTCAACGTATGACTTCCACCTACTTTTTCTTTCCTACGCTTTTTTTCACCCAAGGTTTTCCATCGCATTTGTAATCCTCTGCTCGGCGGGCTACAAATTTTGACTATTCCCGTATTTTTGTTTCACAATTTTTACCGCCATTTTTTGTCTATCTTTACTCTCTAGTTTTTTGTAGACATTTAAAAGCGCTCTCCTTTGCTTTTGACACTTTTACTTTGCTTTCGTCTCAGCATTTTTTACTCCTCCTTTCTTCCTGCTAACTGCTGATCAAGATTGCACTTCATTTTAGTCTCCTCCTTCTCATTTACTGTTGGTTGAACATTTGAGTTTCACTACCAAGGTTCCATTTTCTTTGATCTTCCACTAATTGTACCCAAAACTTTCGTAGCAACATATCTCAGCCACTATTCTCCGATCTGCATTAGATAATTTTTTAAAAATCTTATTACAAAACTCTTTTTTGATGTCTTCATTTTTCAAATTTCATCACTTAATGCTTTTAATCCCAGGATAAATAATAATGCCTCCTTTCTTCTCATGGGACATATATTTGCCAAAGTCGATATGTGCTGAATAAACACGGTTTCTCCTGGCAAAACTTTGCAATTATTAACTCATTGTAAGTCTCATTTACGACTTAGCAGATAGTCAACTTGAGATGTCCTTTTGATACCTTTGTGCTTAACTTTCTGATTAAACCATTTTTGGAAAATGGTGTTCAAAACCGCTATTTCTAGACTCAGTGAAAAATTGACAATTCTGCGGACGTTTGAGTTTCTTAGAGTTCCCACTATAAATCTTTGCAATAAAATGCATTTTGAGTTGTTCCGTTCTTCTCTAATCTGTCTAGTGAAGTTTTTGACAATCCAGATGACTTCATCTCTTAGCATTGAGGCCAAGATCTCATACGCTGCTTTCCTAAATTCATTCTTTTCAACGATAGAAAATCTGATTTGTGGCGTATAGTTGCTTAGGAAGTTTGTCCTAAAACCGCAATTTGTATTTTTGTAACTCTATCAGACTTTTTCCGCATTTCCAGCACGTTTAATTTGAATTTTTCATTTAAGATGATGCTCATTCCGTTTTTTCTTCCATCATTCCTCCGGCAGAACATTTTAATATTTATCACCTAGTTTCTTGGCTTTTTCTCCGTTTCACTTCGTTTCTTGGTCGCAGAAAGTTTCTATCTTTCTTCTGTTCATAATATTAACAATCTCCCCCTCTCTCTTTGTGTTCTGGAACCAACTCTCAACGTGGCAATGTTGATGGAGGCCTTCTCCTCACTTCTCTTCTTTGTTTGTTGAGCTAACCTTTTCGACCTTATTCACTCACGATGAAGTAACTGTAGTTTTTCCTCGCAGGATCACAGTGATCACCATTCGCGTCGCCTAAGGAAGACACTCTACTATACTATACGTAATTGCTAAAAATTATACATCATAAAACGTAATAATTGTGGTAAGTTTTTACTCCTAGATGCTTTCCTACCAAAACCCTTCTGCCTTATCCTGGCTTGGGACGAGCTAAGAATAGGAAGGTTGCATATGACGTCATACATTTCGCGCCAAAAAAACTGGCTGACCAAAAGCTGTAATTTATGCTGGAGAGGTATAGGGCGAACACCAACTTTTGGGGTTATTTTGAAAACTAATAAAAAATTAATCAAAATTTGGAATGAATTATTGCTAGTTGGATTCTCGGAAACAAATAATTTTGACCAAAAGCAATTTGGTTGAGATTTGATCTTTCAGTTAGCTAGTATAAGCCTAGCACAGTGTGCTAATTTTTAAAAAATGCCCTAAGAGAAGTGCCATCTAACTACCATTTGCTCCTCAGTTAAAAATAAACTACACCAATTAGATACCAGTTGGTACATTAGCAAAAACAACCATTATTTGATCATTACTACCGGTACGGTAAGCTTGCCGGCAAGTTTACTTGTTGTGTCCATGAGCAAGGTATTTAACGGTATGCCTCCATCTTTATGTAGCATACAGGTGCTGGGGCCAAGCAGTCTACCCGTCGTGGTGACCCAATATGACGAAAGACATGCAAACAGAGCATGAGCTCATACGCATGAATGAATAAATCGGTACCGTAATTTTTACATTTTCCCTTGGTCCAGCAGACTCGGCAATAGCCCAAACAATTGCTTAAGGAGTAGTTAAGGTCACACAATTACATCTGACATATCAATATGATTGGCCTGCAAATACTATTGACAAAAAATTTCAAAAACTTACTGATTTTATCCAACAACAAGTAATCCAGCATATGACAAACGATTCAGAAGTCTGCCCTGTCATTTAGGCTAGAGTATAACTTAAGTTTTCAACTTTTCAGAATGCGTATGCCACTAAATATACTTGGTGCGGCAGCACCAGGTTTCAACTCTTTGATTCCCGCGCCAAGCGTACCGTCGTTGATTAGCACTGAACCAGTAGAGTTGCTTTGTAGAACTAGTAATATTAGCTCTACGGATCCTTTCTGCTTCGTCAAACAAAAAATAGGAAGCGGTTGAAGCTTTCTTGCAGTGTTTTATTCACAAATATGCGCAGCTCCTCCCAGCGTGCGCAGAACGAAAATTCACGGCGATAAAGGCTACCACACAGCCTTAATAACAATTAAACAGGGGGACCAACACTCAGGCCCAAACAGAAATCCGAAGCATAATCAGTAATCAGGCCGAAACGAAAATTTACTACTCGTTTCGCCACGTTGACGTTTTGACAAGAATAGCGAAAATACACGTGGTCACTATATATGTACGAGCAGATGCACCTGTTCTATATATGAGTCAAACATGTGGCCTTATTTAACCACAGGGCAAAGACCAAAGAAAGACAATACAACAAAGGAAGGCTTTTAGAAGTACCGGTAGTCCGTAGGAAGCCCGGTTATAACGTCTACTACTTCTCAGTAGGGGCTAATTGTTCGGTTCGCTGTAGGGGTCTAATTTGAAGCTATATTTACTTAAACTCCTAACAAAACAACACGAGATCACTTAATTTACCACAATATCAATCAATTTTGTAAAAAATTGTTTATGAAGTTTTTGCGTCACGTTCTCAAGAGACTACGCTGTATGAAGTCAAATCGCTGTAAAAGACCACATGGCGATTGGCGGAACAATACTGTATAAGTTACACATTACAATTAACTTAAACTCAGCATTCCGAAACACGCTGATTAATTGAATATGAAACCCTCACAGAAGCTGGCTACAAATAAGCTGCATGTTTAGCCCATAAAATTAGCCCTACTATTAGCAATAACAAGCAAACTTTAGCACCTCTTATCTTACTTTGACCTTAGATTCATTCCTTAACATCAGTAAAACAACATATTTAACGTTCATTTAACAACTGTCACGTTTCTTCATTTGATTTGCAAAAAACGATATCACTCCTATTCAATTCAATGCAAATCTCTGAATCTAGTCAGCCAGATTTTTCGAAAGCGCATTTTGAAGACATTTGATCACGTGCGTGCAACCTTCCTGTTTTTTCTTTGAGATGTCTGCGGGATTAATTTGCCATTCATCCGGTCGTCTATATAAAAGAAAGGGAATAAAGAGCGATGTTCGTTTAAACCAGCGGTTCATAACCTTTCCAACCCCTGGGACCCATACTTCTAAAGATATTGGCTTGGGGACCTCTTGTCTGCGCAACTTGCAAAGGAAGTGTATGTTGAAAGAACAAACACTATAGTGATAAGGCAGATAAGTTGTTTACTACTGGATCTCTATGGATAAGTTGTTACTACTGGATAAGTTGTTTACACATCACAACAAAAAAAATTTTTGCTTTTATGCCAGGAATGTTGGAATGAATTTAGGGTACTTTAGGGCCGCTGATTCCAAAAACGATATTAGTTTTCCTAAATTGGCTCTACTTTTTGAGATAAAAGGCATTTTTGAGCCCTAGTGTACTCTGTCTGCAGGCTACTATGCTTAGTCGCACGTTGACCTTTGTGATGCAGGTAGAGATGATAAAAGCACATAGTTTTCATGCCCATCATTCCACAGTCGACTTAAAAAAGAATGGAACTGAGCCTGAGCAATAATTTCCACAACCATATAGCTAGCCTACTCATGCTTTTAGGGTTTTTTTGACTTGGACTATAGCGGAACAAGGCTTGCTACTAGCCTACAGGTTGCATTTAAAAAGTTCAGTAGCCTGCAAAATTAGCAGACTATACTGCGCAGTTAATCGAAATAAAAGCAAAATATGTTGAAAGTGCAAGACATTCAGAACCTTAACTTTATTTTAAGGCTACTAGCCTGGTTGGCTGTCAAGAGTCTAGTTCTACTGGTACCAGCTTGAGCTGATTGCATTATTTTGCTGTGCTAGCTTGCTTTGCATTTACGTAGTCACTTGTTTGCAGAATTTTTTATGCATGTTACTTATCTACCTAAGCTTCAGTACATTACATTGCAATGTCTTCTTGTCGACGCAGCTGTGCCAATAGTCCTGATGCATTCTGTTACGTCTGCTGAGAGTATACGCCCAAACACCAAAGGAAAGGCATCACGGATTTTCTCAAGCAATCACATTTAGCATATTTTGATGTAAAGCTTGGTGACCAGGACAAGCCTTGGACACCTCACAAGGTTTGCAAAAATTGTGTAGAAAACCTGAGACTACGGAAGAATGGGAAGCTTAAAGGATTAAGACTCGGAGTGCCTATGGTGTGGAGAGAACCACAAAATCACCATGACGACTGCTATTTCTGCATAGCTAATATAAAAGGTTTTAACCACTACAAAAAAGAAAGTGGGAATATCCACATTTAAAGTCAGCAAGACGACCAGTTCTGTATTGCAAAAGCATTCCTGTGCCTGTTTTCACTTCACTTCCTCAGCTTCATGATTCAGATAGTGAAGAACCACATGCACCAGAGTGTAGTGAAACAAGTGAAGGCAGTTGCAGTGAATACGAAGAAAGCTCTTCAAGTCCAAAGCAATTTACCTAGCAAGAATTAAATGATTTGATAAGAGATCTAAATTTATCACAACAGGAATCTGAGCTTTTAGCATTCAGACTGAAAGAAAAAAACTGCCTGCAACCAGATGCTAAAATCACATTTTACCCTAATAGAGAAACAGGTATTCTTCCCTTTTTTAGCCAAGACAATGACCTTGTATATTGCAACAACCTAATTGTTCTTCTTCTCAAAATGAAAATCCCGAACTATAGACCAAAAGATTGGAGACTATTTATTGATAGTTCCAAAAGGAGCTTAAAATGTGTTTTGCTGCACAATGGCAACCGCTTTAAATTTATACCAATAGCTCACTCTACAAAGCTCAAAGAAGAGTATGACAACATCAAAACGGTGTTACAAAGGATTTGTTATGAGGAACGCCAGTGGACAATCTGTGTTGACCTTAAAATGGTGAATTTTGCTTGGACAACAAACTGGACACACCAAGTATCCTTGCTTTACGTGTTAATAGGATAGCAGGGCAAAGCAACAACACTGAATAAAAAAGTGTTGGCCTACAAGAAATGCTCTGAAAGTTGGTGTAGAAAATATCATAAGGGAACCACTAGTTGAAAGAGAAAAGATTATGTTGCCACCCCTCCATATTAAACTTGGCTTAATAAAGCAGTTTGTTAAGGCTTTGGACAAAAATGGAGGCTGCTTCTAATACTTATGTAGATTTTTTCCTGGATTGAGCCTTGAGAAACTAAAAGCGGGGATTTTTAATGGTCCAAAATTCGTAAGCTTATTAGCGACCCAAATTTTACAAAAAACATGACTGATGTTGAGCTTTCTGCTTGGTCCAGCTTCGTCTCTTTGGTTTTAGGTAACCACAAAGCACTGAATTATGTTGAATTGGTTGAAAATATGCTTACAAAATACCAAGAAATGGGAGCAAACATGAGCATCAAAATCCACTTCCTCCATAGTCACTTAGACAGATTTTCTGAAAACTTGAGTGATTTTTCGGAAGAGCAAGGTGAAAGATTTCACCAGGACATAAAAGTTATGGAGGAGAGATATCAAGGAAGATGGGACAGACATATGATGGTTGATTACTGCTGGTGCCTGCAGCGTAATTGTCCTAATGACCTTCAACACAGGAAATCGTATAAGCAGTGTTTCCAAAAAAGAAACGAAATTAAAACCTGGAAAAATCTCATTGACTTCTGCTTAACATTTCAATAGAAATTGTCTTATTAATTTATTGTGCTGATGTGTTTTAACAGACTTGGATGCAAATAGGTCTATTAGACATTGTAAAAGCTTATATTGCATACATTTGAATCCACAATGAAATATTCAATATTCAGATACACAAATATTTAAATATCTCAAAAACTAGAGTTAATTTAGCAAAATTAATATCATTTTTGGAATCAGCGGCCCTAAATTACCCTAAATTCACTCTAATATCACCGGCATAAAAAATTGTGTTGACCAGTGTAATTAGTCCAATGATGTTAATTTAGTTTTAACAAGATGGCCTTCAAAGTGATATTTGTCCATAGTGTGTATTATATTTTGGGGACCGTAATTACAGAACTAAGAAACTGACAATATTATAAACTTAGTATGCATAATCAGTCGTAAATTTCATCTTAATTATATTGTTTTTTAAATTGTTTATGTTAATTATTTTATTTATTAAATATAAAGTATTTTGATTAAATTACATGAAGACTCTTGTGCTCACTACTTGATAAATTTGCTAAAAAAAAGTTTTTTTAATGAGTCGATAGTGGCCGCATCCACACATTGAGTGGGCTGCAGGTTGGACATCCCTGCTCTAGACCTATCGAACAAACACCTACAAAATTGCCGGGATATATACAATCTAACAATGAAATAAAACACAATGTAGCATGTTACCGGTGTATATTTATTTACCATAATATTGTTCTCAACAAAACCAATCCAGTGCAAAACCAATTCTGTCGGAACAAACAAGAAGCTATTTATTGCGTCACAGTAACTCTTTCTTATGACAAAAAATCATTCAGAAATGCAGATGTTAAAAAAGGCTTCGGAAAATGTTTTGTTATTTCAAAAAAATATTGAAAATAAGTTTTTAGCAAATAGTTAAAAATTATAATTGTTCTGATTCCTCATCTTGTACCCCATGCTTTGGTGCTTCGTACCCCCAAGGGGTACCAGTACCCCCGGTTAAGAGCCCCTAACCTAGAGGGTGGCGCTCTATTTTTCAACCCTACCCCTGTAGTGGCGTTCTATTAGAGGTGGCGTTCAAATAGAGGTGGTTCTCAAATAGAGGTTTTACGGTATGTATTAACTAACTGCATGCATCACCTCCAAATTATTTACTTTGAAGATATAAACACCAATTTGAGAGCTCAAAGGTTACACTTCTCGCAGTAGAACCAAAAAATTTGCGTAACAATTCTGTAAACAGGCTACCACCAATAAATAAAATAATATTACTGAAGGGTATGATGACAGTTCAATCGCTGTAGATATTGAAGAATTTACTAGTGCGACATAAGGCTCGTAGGTTACCTCTTCTGGATACCATTAGTTCTGAATTCTGAACTAAACCAGAAAACATGCGCGTAGAAAGCATAAAGATTGTAGGGCAAGATATAATTTTTTGCTTGTCATTTATGAATCATCAGTCAAAAACTTATCGTTTTTTGTCTAAATGTTGGAAGTTAGATTTGGCGTAAACCACCCACTGTACTTCATCTTGCGCTACGCCCTCTTGGTAGTATAGGGTGTCCCAAAAAAAACGTAACACTTTTGTTTTGGTCTGCTTTTTATTCTTTACTCTAACACTTTCATCTTTTCAGGTGTGACTAGCTAAGAATAGGAGATTTGTTTGACACCAATATTTTAATATTTTGGCCAAGATGGTGTACACATATGAGCAAAGGACAAAAATTGTGGAGTGGTACATTGAAACCAAGTCCTATGTGAAGACTCAAAGACAGTTTGCAGCTTATTTTGAAACAAGAGCGAAACCATGTCGCCGTATGATTCAATACCAAGCGGAAAAATTTAGAGAACATGGGACTGTACACAATCTGAATAAAACAAGATCAGGCAAACAAAGAACTGGCAGGTCGGCAAGCAATGTCAACGCAGTCAGAAACTCTGTGGTTCAAAGTCCCAAAAAGTCAATTCGCAGACGTTCTCAGGAGCTTGCACTAACAAGAAACTCTATCCATAGAATCTTGCGAATGGATCTGAATCTGTATCCTTATCAGGTACATATAACACACAAATTGACAGATTTTGACATGGAAAGAAGACTGAAAATGGGTGAATGGTTTAATGAGATGATGGAAGGAGATCAAGAATGAATAAAGGATGTGTGGTTCAGTGACGAGGCACATTTTCACCTTAATGGCATTGTCAGTAAGCACAACTATCGTTTCTGGGGAGTAAAAATGCCTGCTGATTTCATTACCCAAAAACCTCTTCACAGTTCGAAGGTCACTGCATGGTGTGCTTTAAGCTACAGAGGAATTATTGGACCATTTTGGTTTGAAGATGAGGATGAAAATGCAGTAACCATCAAGAAAGAGAATTACAGAAGAGTTGTTCAGACGTTCTGTACCAACCTTTGTCGGAGAAAAAACATTACCTTCAGTACACAGTGGTTTCAACAAGATTGGGCTACTCCACACACTGCCAAGGACACTCTTGAATTTCTTCGGCAAAAATTTGAAAACCGTTTAATTTCATTCAATACGGAACACATTTGGGCTCCTCACTCACCTGATCTTAACCCTTTGGACATTTTTTTGTGGGGCTATGCCAAAGAAAATGTTTACAAAAATAATCCCCAAACTGTTCAGGAACTAAAGGCTGAGATCACACAGCTCATCAGGAGAATCCCAAACGAGATGTGCCAACGGGTCGTTGAAAACTTTGCTGTCAGGCTAAATGCCTGCATGAATCGAAATGGAGGACACATCGAACATTTCATTCACTGCAGAGATCAGTGCTGAAGGCAAAAATAACTGATTTGGACTTCAAAGTAGGAATTATGACTTCATTTTTTCAGGAAAAAATTTCCCTAATGTACTCTATCTATCGGCAAAAACACTATTAATTTCAATCTAAAATAAAAAATTAATTGCAATGTAAAAGTGTTACATTTTTTTGGGACGCCCTTCACAAATACGTAGATGATGACGAAACAGTGCATATTTACTGTTTTTCAATTTTATCCTCTAGAATACAAGCACGGAGACCATAGCGTTATATCGGTAAAAAGCAATTGTTTAATGCCCGGATCTATTTCAAAGTTTTCAATTTTAACATTTTGCTCAAATTGCTTTGTACCACTTCCAATAAATTTACTACCATTTAAAACCGGCTAGGAAAGAGAAAACATAAAAAATCAAAATAAGCTGTTTTTGCCAAGACCACAGTAGTGCAGTTGTTGTCAGGTTTGATTGTTTCACCAGCCGATAATCGTTGACGCAAAAACGGCATTTTAAACCATTCAACCGAACTGCCAGTTAGAAATACTGTACTGTAGTTAAATTATAGAACTTCTGTTCCCACAAGTTTGTCATAAGGAGAAAATTGCTTTTAAAAATGTTTCTACTTCCAATATTTTTTCAACTTGTTCCTGGCCGATAGAGTTAATATTAATACATTAATTATTAAAGTATTTGGCTGATCAATATTTGTCCGTCAGATGACGCCCATGGGTTAAAAATTTCAAAGTTCAGAACCGAATGTTAAACTATTTCCAATTACTTTAAGCCACGCTGTTATAAATAATGGAATATAACCGATTTAACTAACATAATAACTAAAAAACGTTGAAACTAGTTGTTCCTTAGATGGGGCTTTATCTGGAAACGCTTATGGGAAAAAAAGATTAAACATTTGTTGTCAGTTTATATTTTACGTAAATTTCTAATTAAAAAATTGAAAGACTGTCCCTCCACAAATATCTAAAAAGTACTATCATTTTGGTGTTAGGGTTTGAAGTCTTATCTTTTTTGTTTGAGGACTAAGGTGTTTAGTTTTTCTGTTATAAATTCACCAGCTGTATCTGCCTGCTTCCATCAGTAACGTCGGGATTGGGAATACCGGTTCAGCCAGTCAAGCCGGTTTCACCCATCCAGCACTTGCGTAAATAGCAGGGAAAGGTTTATATTTTTTCTGCACATAAGATTTTCACTACATGGTGCGCTCCTTGTTTTTAATCAAATTTTTGGTTTCAAGATTCTGGCCACGCCTTAAGCCTACGTGCTCTGTTCATTGCTTACATAAAGCCAAGGGGACCGGCGTTTCTTTTAGTTTGGAAGTAGAGAACACATTTGTGATATCGAGCTATTTCGAAACGAAATAGCAAAAATCTCTTCCATGTGTTGCGATTTCACACTGGGGTGTTATTTTCTTTGGAATTTTTCTTAAACTTTCTCTAGTCCCTGCTGGCTACGCATATTATCATTATCGCATTCACTGTTTTACCTGCTCAGGCGCTCTCAAAAGAGTTAAAAGAGGCCTTGCTTTTCTCCAAATTTTTGGGTTTCATCTCTGTAGCTCTATAAAGCTATTATCAAAGAAAATAGCAAAAACATTTCGGCAGAGCATACCATCACTAATGCCGAGTTAAAACGTATCAAGAAGGCAGCTGCGCCGGCTTCACCGCCCAAACATTTGTGAGAGCAGCAACAAAATGTTTTAGAAAATATAGGCCATAGTTCCTGTACACTTGATGGTGATCATTTTGGACTAATAATCGAGACTTCATCAAGACTTTTTCTTCTTTCGGCTTCTCCCTATTCGGGATCGCTCAGCGCGAAAATATTTTTCATTTGATTAGATCGATTTTGTCTCCCTCATTATCTCCCACCGTTTCCAAGTCTCTTCTCGCCGAATCCATCCATATTCGCCTCCCTTTGACGTGTCCATACCAGCGTAGCCTTGCATTCCGAAGATTGTCTGCTAGTTTTGCAATTTTCGCGGTTACTCTCGCGTATTTGTGTCATATGTTGTTCTTTCTTGCCGCTCCCAGAGCCCATTTCACCATTTTCAACTCTGCAACTTCCATTTTTCCCACCTGTCTTTTCGTCACTGCCGCCGTTTCCATTCCACAAAGCATGGATGGTCCAACAACACTCTTGTACATTTTACCCTTATATCCTTGTTGATAACTTCCTGTCACACAGAACTCCCGACACCTTCTCCCAAACTTAATCAAGACTAATCATTAAAAAAAATGGATGGGATCACAAACCACCATTCATTCTTTCAACAAGTGTAAGTGGCGTAGGCGGAATGAAACCTGGTCAAAAATAATGGCGTCGCCCAAATGGCAATTGTTTTGACAATCAAAGAAACAAACTATTTTGTGGTAGGGCTATTTTACGATTTGGCGGGCCATCTTTTGTATATTTATGATACTAAGTTTTTTATCTTTGCTGTTTGCTTTAATTTCGTCACAGCGAGAAAAGGTATCATGCCTTCCCCTTATGTCGTACCCCCTATTTCATTAAGCGCCTATAAAGCATTTTTAAACAAAAACCTATCCTTTTATTCCAGTTTTACAAATCGTTGCTGTCATTGTTTATTTTGATCTTTTCTTAAACTAGGGATTTCATTAAATATAACTTTGCCCCACTAATCCAGACCTCCATTTATTTGAATGAAGATTAATATTGCTCACCGCTACAAAGAGCCTATCGATTACAGATAGCAGTAATGGGTTTTTCGTTATCAAAATAACAGTGGATGATTTTGCTACCTGCTGCTTTTCTCGTTATAAAATTGTAAGCATTGTGATGTTGTTTAACATTACGACGTAACAGTGCTTTTTAAAAGGATTCAAGTCAGAAGACAAAAGCATGCTTAAAAGAAAACAAGTAAAATCCAAAAGTGATGAGAAGTAGATTGATATCAATACCTTTTTTTTAAACAATATACTATTTTATTAGAAAACAGCTGAAAGTGGAAGTTTAAAATCAGGTGGAAGCAGACCGATCCGAATGTTGCAAATGTACAAGCTCCATGCATAAGCAGTTAACAATAAATATTCCGTTTAAGATCAAACAGTCAAGTGAATCAGTTGTTCGATTACAACAGTGGTTCTCAAACTTTTTTTGATGCGATGCATTTAAAAAAGCTTGCGAGACTTTGCGACGCACCAGACAGCATCCTAAGGTTTAGTTTGCCGTACTGCGACATAAATGTGACCCATAATCTACATAAATAACTGTCCTTATGCTCCTGAGATTTTGTGTTTGGTCTGTCATCTTCAATTGTAAAATTACGCTCTTCTAAGTTTATTACTCAACTTTTCTGTTTTCGTCCAACATGCAACTAAATGCTTTATTCTTTATATATTTTTCGCCAATTAAGTTAAAATTCTGCAATTTGATTCTTGAATAACAAGTCAACAAATACAACAGTGTATTAAAAACACTATTGGGAAAATACAATTGATTTTGAATGTCAGAATAAAGTAAAAAAGGAATGTACGATCAAAATTCTTTTGACTCAATAAAACCTAGACTTATTCGCACAAAACCAAATTATCCTCCGACGCCCTCGGAAAATTGAAACGACGCACAGTTTGAAATCCATTGGATTTCGATCATCACTATAGTCAGAAATTTTCAGAGCAAATTACATTTAAACCAGAGTTTCTTAACCTTTTTGGTATGGGCCTCCCTTGAGCTATGGTTTCCCGCTTTACGCCCCCCACCCTTATAAATATATACAAAAGTAGTGTTTCAATTACATTTCATCAATATAATTTCTTTTTTTCCTGCCATTTTGATTATCTAAATTTATTAGCTACGCAGGCACTGCAACATGATAAAAACATAAACTTAATCAATTGTAAGATTAGGTTTATTCTAGAATGCTTTACGAAGTTTACATATACCGCTCTACCACTTTAATTAGCTGACTAATAGCTGCCTTAATCCATTCAGATTTTTTACTGAATGAATTTAGCATGACATGGTAGCTACAGTCTACTTTGCAATGTAGATTTGCAATTGCTAAATTACAAAATAAAGTAAACACGTTTGATGATTTAGTTGTTTAATGGCATTATACGTTATTCAGTTGCGAAACAGGATTACCATAAACTGGTAGGCTACAATTACTCACGATAATATCTCAGACAGTATTTAAGCACTGACAACATACAATAGGCGGGAAAACGTTAATCTCAAAACCAATAAAGAATGTGTTGTAAAACACATTAGGGTTCGCGCCCACTTGAAAATTTAAGTGCGCCCCCCAGGGGAGGGGTGCCCCTCCCGGTTAAGAACCACTGATTTGAACGAAGTAGATTTTACAGTTTCGCTTTGATGATGTAGCTGTTACGGCTATCAGTGAGACAAGAATATAGGTAAGTCCCCTACTTACTAGTTGGCTGGGAAAGGGAGCATATTTGCTGTTTCTTTGTTTTCTTCTTTCTTGATTCGTTTATTAGAGCAAGATGCTCAGTCAGTAGGACAAAAAAAACAAAAAACTGTATTGCGAAATTAAAACTTCTTTATAAATTGTAAAATGAATGCCACATCAGGAAGTGTTGCTTGCCAAAAAAAAAAACTGTTCTTAGCTAAACTGTGCAAAAACTGTTTTGACGTTGCTACGAAGTGTATGTGAAGTCAATTGCTCTTGACTCATTAATAGCCATTTAAAATTACGCGGAAAGTTATGTTTCAACAATCAAATCAACGTTGCAATTGCAGTAGAACGGAGAGTTCAAATGCTAGGACAAATAAGGACTGAAATTCACAGGCTTCCAAAAATTTGAAAAGGGATATAGGTGCGTTTGCCTTTTTCTTTGGCTTTAATTCCGAGTAATGGTATTCCTGGCATATTACATTTTCACTAGCAGCCGCAAACACGCATTTCCTTCCATCTACTGAAATAATTTTTGTATATTAATTTCCTTGTAGTAGCTTAAATTTTAAAAAGAATTTGAATTTTCCGACACCCTTAAATAATTTTTCGAAACACTTTTGTAGATTGTTTGCTAGCTATAGCTAAGAATATTTTTAACACAGCTAATTTGTAGGCCTAACAAAATTATAAACTCAATATTTTATTCGAGTTTACAAAGTTTCTACAAGTCCTAGTTCTAATTTGAGACCTGCATTTCAAAAATACTGACGTCAAGCTTGAGTCGTTACAATTTTTAGCAAGTTTATTTCAATCTTCTATTTCATCTTAATCTGCATTTTGTCACCATACTGTTGTTAATTTTTTTCATTGTTGTTTCTAGGTTTGTGAACTTCAAATACGCGATCGCTTAGTTTTGAGTTCAAGTCTTCTCGTTTTTCGAGTTCAAGCGAAGTAAAATGAATGAGTTAAAGTTGGCATATCTTGTTTTGCACTCTTTTAATGATTACAGAAAGAGGGGTTTTGGATTGTTGAAGGTTTTAATTAGTATTCTAAATTTATTTATTTTGAGGGACAAAAGTTCAGAGCTGCAACGACGGTACTGGTACAGATGAATGTGTATTTAAGGCCGGCTGATGTTTACTTGATAAATATTACTTTCAGTACCCCTCTTCTAAGTCGTATAGTTTCAGCTGATATTAAGGCATATTGTTTAGGTGCTGCTACACTATCATTCTAAGTTCTCTTGAATTTCGCCTGCAATTTCGCTTTTCCTGTTTTCTGTTTTACGTTTTGCCCAATAGCTTGACTTCCTATGGCGAGTTATTTGAAAAAACAGGCAAACTTTGGAGCTATTTTTTCGCCAGTAGAAGGCAAAAACCAAAAGCTGAAAGTTGTTATTGTTTATTTTTTGAAAAGCTGAGAGTTGTTGTAATGTAATAATATTGGATTGTATGGCTTATGCCTGCCGTTTAGGTAAGGTTCCAGAGTTACAAGAGCTATTATTAATTTTTTTATTAAAGTTTGTAGTTTTGGACGGTTAATAATTGTAGTCTATTATCTTACTATGGAGTAGTGCAGAAGGCTAAAACAATTCCGATGGGACTCGAATCCAGAACCTCCTGCATATCGGTGAGAGCATCTGAAATGCCTTTTTCGCAAAGTGGTCAAATCAAAACTGGAAGTATTCAAAAAGAAAGAATGATGTCTCAAACTACTATTTGTAATTTTTAAAAGTTTAAGAAAGGTAAAACATAGTCAAAATTGATGGTGTCGCCCAAATAGTGGTCGTTTTGACAATTAAAGCAATGAGCAATTTAGTGGTAGGCCTATTTGACGATATGGTGGGTCCGCTTTTATATTTATATACTTGTCATTAAGATTTTTGCCTGCGGTGTTTGCTTTAATTCGGCCACGACCTGAAAAAAGGCTATGCTTTTCCCTTAAATCATATAACCTATTGCAATAGACACCGATTAAGCTCATTCTAAACAAAAACATTCCCTCTTAATCCAGCGTTACAAATTTATATTATTGTTGTTTAATTTTGATTTTTTGTTAAATTTGAAATTTAATTATATTTTACTTTGCCCCTAATCCAGATCTTTCTAATGTTAAACGAAGATTAGTGTTTTGTACTGATATTTTTGCACCTACAAATATCAGTAATTGGCTTGACCATTTGTGTTCGCTATATTAATCTCAAAATCAATAATTTGTTATTTTATGTCTTAGAGTTACGTCAATAAATCATTGAACGTCAACCAAGCAAGTTTTGAACAGGAGCACGCGGGCTATGCCCGAATTACAGTGTGCTCCCTACGAAGAAGTGGGTCAACAATCGGCTGCTGCTGCTGCTGTTCTCAATATATAGAGGCCAGCATTGTGATGTCATTTAAGATTATGACCTAACAGTACGTGTAAACCATTGAAAGAGTAACTTTTTCGTTACTGTTGGTCGGAGGTTTCCAAACTGGGGTCTGCGGACACCTGGGGGTCCGTGGCTTCGTCCCGGTCCGTCAATAAATCAACGCTTGACCTAGATAGCAAATATCGCGTAAATCCTGTTCAGCGAAATTTTGACTAGTAACCCTATAATGACGATGAATCGGTGCGAGAGCGACACAATCGGGGCTGTAATGCAGGTGCTGAACCCCTTTTATTGGAGGACAGATCAACTTTCTTTCGTATTTGTTTTATATTGACTGTTGTTAGAAATGAGTCGGGCGACAATATAAGTGGGGCCCGCAAAACAGGGGATTCGCGAAAAGGGGTCCGCGATGTAGCAGTGTTACAAAGAAGGGGTCCACGAAGCAGCAGGTTCGCAAAGAAGGAGTCCGCAGAGTACAAAGTTTGGTAACCTCTGGTTTTAAGCGCAGTCCCGTAGCACTCCAACTTCGGGCCCCCCCCCAAAGTAAGCGCAAGAGCCCCTGCGCACAGGTCATATCACTTTAGAGGTGTAAAATTGAAAAGCTGCATTAACAAAATACACCACAATTTGTACATAAGTAAACAGGCTAATGTCAGAATAAAGCATGCCGATACCGAAGGTGCAAGTCATAAAAAATTCGGCACCGATGCCAGAGTTCAGTAGGACATTTATGCAGACACTGCGAAACGAAAGCAATGACACTGAAAAACATAAAAAAGTTATAGAAACACAGTATCATTTAAATAGTCTGGAGCGAACCTTTTTGTTCGCAAATACTGTTATGACATTGTCATAATCAAGAGATCGGGCGCAGTCATTTTCGATTGACAACATGGCTAATGAAGATAGTCTACTGTCTGTCATAGACGTTCTATTAAAAGTTTTGATCAGTTTCAATTTGCTGAAGCTTCTTTCAGCGCTGGCAACAGTCACGGGGCAAGTTAGTAAGATTCGAAGTGCGATGTACACATTCGGATACAATTCAAAAAAATGAGTCTTTGGAAGATAGTTCAGAAAGTCTTGAGCCGTTTTGAGATTGCGTTTTTTTTGTAAAATTAAAACAAACCGCTGTAGCTCAGCGCTCATTTCATCAGAATCAATGTCACCGAACTTTTTTTGAAACTCTTTACAGCAAGTAAGAAGAGCATTTTCTTGTTGCACAAGCAAAAGTTTGTCTCGTGTGTACAAAAACGAAAAGGCGGAAGAAACTTCACGTAACAAATTAAAGCGCTCCTTTATTGACATAATAGCCTGGTCTACTAATGGATAGAAAAAGTTGCTTTTAAATTTCAGTTCAGGAGTAGCTCGTTGTTCCTCTTCACCTTGGTAATCAAACAATCTTCTTTTCTTTCCACTTCTTGACGGAGGAAAAGAAGGATCAATATCCAATTCCTGTGCTATTTCAACAGCAGATGTTGCGGCACTGTCATAACCCGTTGTGCGATAGTTTTGCAAAAACTTTTCAGTTGCCTGGATTTCCGTTTCCATTGTATGAAGGGAGACTCCATACGATTGAAGAATCTTGCTTGCTTTATTGACTTGGAATAGAATATCATACCAAATAAACACCGACAAAAGAAAACTCCATTTTGATAAATGAGCTATCAACGATTTTGTTTCTGAGGCAGCTCTTCCATCTTTCCTTTCTATGGAAATGGCTTCCAAGTCTTTCAGTGCCAGCAACACCTCTTTTAAATTGTATCGAAGAGGTTCGATGCATTTAATTCTGCTTTCCCAACGAGTATCAGATTGTGACTTTATGGACAGCTCCACATGTTTCTTCAAAATTTCCCAACGCTGAGCAGAGGAAGAAAACAGCACATACAACCTTGTAAGTACTCCAAAAAATGTCTATGCTTCCGTCGATGAATTAGCACTGTCAACAACAACTAAGTTAAGGGTATGGTTTGCACAGGGCACGTAAACAGCTTTGGAATTGATGTCTAGCATTCTTGCTTGGACCCCAGAATGTTTTTCTTTCATGTTAGCACCATTATCATATGACTGACCTCGACAATCAGACAATTCGAGTTGCAGTTCGGTCGCTTTTTCTAAGAAAGCGTCCAACAAGCCTTTCCCAGTACTGTCACTTATTCTCAAGTAGCCAAAAAATGTCTCTTAGCCAAAAAAGTAGCCAAAAAAACCCTCCCATGTATTTATACCACTACAAAAGGGGCTTAGTGTTTTTCCAAATAGCTTACAACAAAAGCAAAAAACTTGATCTGATTTCTCAGAATAAACTAGCCACGACCGTGAAACACTTTCACCATTAGGTAACACACGTTTACAATGGTTGGAGAAAAAACGTCGCCTCGGAGTTGTGTTATTATATGGAAAATTCATTATTAGTTGATGTGGTCCACGCTTTACTATATCACATCGTTGAGCATCAGAAATACTTTCAGGCCATTTACATGGGTCATCAGGGATAGGGGTAAATTGAGATTCAGATATTTTTGATATTGAAGGTTGCGTATTGGCAGGTAAATCACAATCACTTTGATGCTGATCGTCATAGTCTTCTTTTTCTTGTACACTATAGTTTTCTTCATCCCTCTCGGTACTAGTGCCAGGTCTACTCTGCTCAGTAATCTTGAAAAAATCTGTCATCTTGGGCAATTTCGCTACAGCATCTCGAGCAGTGGCTGCTTCTTTTCTCTTTTGAGCACCACTTTTTGAACGTTTCATTCTATACAATGTCAATAAAATACTTTATCTGCACTCTGCAGTGTATATATATTGTCCCGGTATTTATAGCCAAACAGAATTCCAGACCATTCTATGATTGTTGCGTAACAACGGCATTGTTACGTCAATCGAATATTCAAGATTCTACCAGAAAATCAATCGAAATATTCTAGATTCTGCGAGATAAAATGACGTCGCATTCACTTATGATGTCACAAGCCAATTTCTTTCTACAGTTTAAATCGGTTGTAAACAAGTCTGCTGAACTGAAAATAGTCACGTAGCCAAAAAGCAATTTCAGACTAACTTGGTCCCCCAAAGTTGGCCTGGGCCCCCCCAATTGGGGGGTTTGAGGGGCGGCTGCTACGTCTCTGTTTAAGCGCCACTTATGATTGCAATATTCGTACATTTGAGATTTACAATGACCTTTTTGTGTACTTGAGAAAGACTCTTGACAGCAACTTTTACTGCTTGTTTGCGAAGCTTATGGCCGAAACCACTGATCCAATAGTAAATGTAGTGGTAATTTCGAAGCGGCTCTGAACAACAATGTAACAATAAACGGTTTTCCTCCTACAGGAGAGTTAAAATATACGCCAAAAATGCTCTTAACTTTTATGCGTTGCACCGGTTATAGCCTGCAGCTCCAATTAGGGTTACTAGTGGTTTATTTTGCCTTTTTTTGTTGTATTATTTCCGCTCTCCGTATAGATAAGTCTTATCACCATCAAGCACTTCCAGGATATGAGATTGACAAGGTATGGCATTCACAGCTTATTGCGTCAACTTTACAGGTAGATGAGTGATATATTGTGCATTTGTAAGCAAAATTCGCTTTTTTACGATAAAGCGCAATTCTGTCTGGCTATCCGTGTGCGTGTGTGTGTTTTACTTCTCCAAAACCACTTGACCAACAAGCATGAAACTTGGCTCGATTGTTCGCCACCCATTGTGAGTGTCACGAGGGAGCTTGTAACGTCACAATGAGGTTTCAATCGAAGATAACTTTCGAACAATCACGTTTTTTATGAAGGAGAGCGTTTTGTCTAAACAAAAGTCACCACCTGGATTAGTCAGATGACGTCATATTTAACGATTAAATGTTAAATTGGGTTTTTATTTTCTCAAAAAATACAAACCATAGAAACCCCTTCGAAAGCTTTTCAGGGAGTCATTAACAAAATTGTTCGGATAAAAATAATTCCTTCACAATGCAAGCTTTATCGACGACGCAACAAGCAATTAAGTATTTTAGTGTGTTTTTAAGCATGGTTTTTTCTGTCCATTTCAAAAAACTTTGTTTTGTCGTAAAGCTGTCTGGTAACATTTTAGTAAAAACAGCAGCAGCTATACTTTTTATCAGCAGTCATTTCGAAAGCAAACGTAAATAGTAGCTTTGCCGCTGGTATGTTGCGTGTAAAAGCATAATATTCGATTGCAGTACAAACATACTGGTTCAAATCTGGTTGTTTGATAACGCAATGGCAAGTACGATAATTGTAATTACTGAACTGTAATTGTACTTCACGTTGGAATACATGTACGTTTTTAGTACAGTTATTCTACGCTCCCGAGTGCTTTTACACCCTAATATATTTTCATCTCGTGTAGCAAACCGGAACCAAATGCCAAGTTTTAATCTGAAATCTTGTAGGCTTTGGAAAAATTATCCCCTTTTGCAACACAGAAAGCTGGTCTGTGGGTTATCTATTTAAACCGTTGTCCAACATATTGAAATAACTTAACTTGAGATGCTTCACTCTGGATTCCGGGTTTATGCGGCAGTAAGTAATATACGCGCATCCAGAGGCTTTAAGTTTTGTAACTAGTCCTACAATTATGGAAAAGCTGGAAGTATTAAACCAATTACTTTATAGCTTGATTCCCGTAAATATATCAAGAACTTCAGGGTCTTTCAACAACTTTAAATTTATGCCCCTATATGCACTTTGTCAAACGAGCGCATGTAAATTTGTGAAGCTGGTTGCTGTTTGGAAGCACAGTCTTAACATATTACTAAAAAGATCGGTGTTACCAGCGTACTTCATAAAATCTAAAGTTTGAGCAGACATCAACAAAAAATAGGTCTACATGCAATCGTAATTGTGGAGGGAAATTTTTTCTTGAAAATAGGTTATTAGGCTCACCGAGTGATTGTGCGCACAAGATATTTGGGGGAGGATAGCAACTTTTGCTCTATTTTATCACCAAAGCACATATGTCAGTTAAGAGTCTTGGCATCGCAAACATCATTACCAAGGAACTTGCACGAATAAAATAATCGTTCCACCAACTAACCTAATTCTGCATTTTCAGAACAGAATTATTCCGGCTCCCAACCCTAGTTGTGGCTTTGTGCGTCAATGCTTATTGGAAGTGACCTACAAAATTCGTAAAGTGAAGAGGAGTTTGTGAGTAAGGGCAGTCTTAATTCAAAGTATAATAATAGAAATTTATATAGATTTTTAAATAGAAATTATAAAGGCTATAGAAGCGACGTCGCTATTTGTTTTTCAGTATTGTTAATCCTTTTAGAAATACTATGTTGGTGAAGCAGACGCAGCCGATTTGTGATGTGTAAATACCGGGTGGAAAATTTCTTGCGCTCGCAAAATTGGCATGTTGTTGTTTACTCTCTTCTTCTTTGAGATAGAGGCATGGTACAAATTGATTTTTCATGTTCACACTGCAAACCTAATCAGCAGCAAGCTAGAGGAAAGCGGCACTCCATCGCGAAGCACTCATGAATAAAAATTGCAGATTGACAGATTTGACATCAAGAAAGCGGACTGTCACTGGTAAATTTCAAAATGTCGCTTCTTACGACATGCTGGGCAAGTAGCTTTCTCGTTCCAAATTTGGTTAACATTTTGAATGCTTCAAACAGTTTATAGAGCATAGTGCTAACATAAGTTGAAATCTGGTTCCTGCGATATCATACATCAATTGCACTTTTGCAGAGCCAGAGGGCGAAGAGGCGACATAGTATGAATTTTTGCGCCCGAGCTAAGAGCCCTATCAAAAACGTTTCAGAGGAAATGTGGTTTATTAGTTAACAAGCGTATGGCGATCAAGTTTTACAACAAAATCAGTAACAAACACTTTGATTGCAGTCGCACTTTTAGGTATTTTACTTGAAGCTATATCATTTTTGTTTGCTTAAAGCGAAAGATGTTATATTGATAATCGTTTTTCAAAATCAAAGTTTAGCATGTTTGCTCATACAATTCAAACCCATTATATCTCGCAACCGCCGCAATCATTGAAAGAATCACTTTTATATTATACAAGTCATTACTTTTTGTGGGGTATGAAGCTATACAGACAGTATAAAACGCATAATCAAATAAACAAAGATAGGTATAACTTCACAGACTGATTAGCGATTATTGCTCAACAAATATGACCAATTAGGAATAATTGATTGCACGTTGTATCAGCCGTAATCATACACAATAGTCGTTCATACGTCATACTAGATATTTTTTCAAATTTTACCAAAAAAGGCAAATAAAAATAGTCAACGATAGTAGAAGTAAGATTTCCAGGAGTGTGTTAGGAAGTGAGACGAGAAGTAAGAAGTGAGACCAAAAGTGGGATTTCCAGGAGTGAAGAAAAAGCAAGAGATGAGAAGAGTAATGTGGTGATTGTTTTCTTCAGTTCAAACACTTACCGTTTGACATTTTCAACGAAGAAAAATCACCCTCAACGACAATCTTTTTGGATTGAGTGAAGTTTGCTCCATTTGAACAAATAAAATTAGAAGATTGCTCTACTACACCAAATTTTGATACATTAAATTATTAATAACTTTAATAAACAAATAAACGCCAATGGAAAACTGGGTTTCAAATTCTCTTCGGAATGTGTTGAAATGTTTGTTTTTCAGAGAAATGAGAAGGAGAAAGAAATGCTCGTCTGTTGAATTAACTTCTTTGAAACTAACGCCAAATAATTTCCCTTTTTAGGACAGAAAACTCGACAGACTTTCTGCTTACTTTTGCAAAGGTGACAAAAGCAATTCTTTATACCTAACAAAAGATAGAATCACAAAAACCAAATTTAGAAAAGCACTCAAATCAAATACCATGTAAGACAATCTACGATGGCCATCTATGGGTACAATATACTGTGCAAACATTTGTATGAATATGTCACAAGCAATTGATATTATTGAAAATGCCAATGTTTTTTGCAGGATCAGCTTAATGTGCTTTGTGGTGGAAAACTTTACAGATTTACGACCGGAGTCCTTCTCGTTTCTCCCAGCTGGTTTCACTTTTGAAAGAAATTTCTTTTGCGCTTGTAGCGTTTGTAGTAAAGCAAAAACCAGCAAGCCCAACATACAAAGGCGAGAGCATATAATTATTGCAATAGCTAATATCCAGAATGTGATTGGATTGGTATCTGTTGGTTTATAAATGCAACCCTCATGGCTTGCATAATAATTTTTCGGAAAAGTATTGCATATCAAAACAAACAAGCCAAAAATGGATATAAAAATAGCGCTTGAAAAGCTAACAAATCTGATTGGAATGCCGTAGTTGACGTTCATCATTCTGTTAGTATAGAACACTCTTTGACGAAACCACAAGAAATATCCAACTACGAACCCTACTAATCCGTAGGCCCAATAACCTGCGTCAGCTACTGATTCGCAAAGTCCATCTTGATTGTCGTTAAATCCAACGTTCATAAATGCCAAGCTGATCGCAAACCGGTTCAAACACATTACGGCACACATAACTACAGAGGTATAGATAAATCCAACATCAAGTTTTTCCGACATACTTTTCATATGAATTGCTCTCCACTTTCCAGTTTTTATTCCGTAATGAATCAATGAAATAAGCATCCACGTCGTCAGTATGGTCAAAACAACATTGATTGTGACAGGAATAAACCAGTCAACTTGCTCCAAATAATTATAGTCAGAAATAGAAGAAAAGTTTTCAAAAATTTTATTATTTATTTCACTTGAATTTTCCATGTTTTACATTAATAGATATTGCTCAATTTTAAGTTTTTATCTACAAAAAGCTTTGTCAAGAAAACAATGCTACGTCTACAAAAAATGCAAAAAATTTGAGTTATTCGCAAAATTGTATTGACAAATGTTTTTAAACATTTAATGTTATGTTATGCTGCAGATAAAAAAGCTTTAAAGAAAAGCTTGGAAACAGTTTTTCCTGCGTCAAAAAGTTAAGTAAAAAATTCTGAACTACTTGCACTATCTTCTCTGGACATTATCTGTCAATGTTTGCTTATTCTGGCAACTTTTCGCTCTTTATGCCTATAGCAAATTTTTTCTGTATCCGATCACCATTACTTCGCACACACTACCAACACCAATCATCGCCAAACAACCAACCGTTTCACCTCGCGAATCGTTATTTTTACCTTTCATGTTGCATCACAAGAAAAATAATTGCACTAATGAGACCACACAAGTCAAAATAGCATGCACTTGCCACAGTTAAGCAATGCTTTCAGGCATTTTGTATCCATTGAAGAGTTTGTGACTACTGATCTGAGGCCACATTACGATTGCTAGAAGTAGCTATTGCACGTGCTCAGTTTGTAAATCTCTAGTTATAGTGAGCAACCGCCGAAGTGTATATTGGTTGAACCCACCATTTATAGGCCACAAACAGATCGAGTTCCTCTTAAATAAGAAAACAAGATGCAAAGTTGCCAGATCTTTCCTCACATCAAGTTTAATGTATTTGATAAAGCTCGTGTTATTTGGGATCACATAAAATGCGTACACTACTTTATCGTATGAGTGTAATTAATAGTCCGATTTCAGCAGCCGAAAAAAAAAATTTGGCTTTGCAAAATTTTTCAACAAATATTGGTTGATTTTGGTATTTAACGGTTTTATTAAACTACAAAAATCTGGAATCCTTGTTGACATTCGTTGATTGCTTTAAAGTTCTTGAGAAGGAAAGGGTAAAAGGTAAAGAAGCCAGACATTCTCAGCTATACATCGATTTTCGAGCGGTTTCCAGCCGAATTCGTATTTATTATCAAACAGTTTACAAATAAATTTAAATCTTAGAGAAAGTACATTCGCTATTGCTTGATGTCAATCATTTTACCACCTCCTTCTTTCACATCTCAACATAATCGAAAACAACCAATCTTTTTCCATTTGGAGCCCCAAATGCATTTATACCTAATTTGATTGAATTGTTTTATGAAAATCTCTGACAATATTGCTGGTAAATAAGTTGCTTTGTACTCAGTTTTGGGAATAACCAGGCTTTTTAGCTCTGTAACTTTTGTAATCAACGTGAGACCTCAAAATGACCAAATAATCAAAAGTGTTTGCACTTCTTGAGTTATACGTGGAAAATTTTCGCTGAAGAGCAAACTGTTGTCAAAATTGTTGATTGGTATGCAAGCACCCAGGTATTTGACAAGATTTTAAGGCCAAGATAAGCCGTCAACGGAAAAGGGTGAAGGCATATTGCCTTTACTTGATCCAACATTAAATGCACTGAATTTGTTCATATTGACTTTACAGCCGGGTCTTTACCGGAAAACATAATTCAAAATATCAAAGACGTAGTTAAATTGCGAAGCATTTCCATTAAAAAAATAAAAACATCATCTGGAAACAAGGATACATTAAAAGTCTGTTTATTTGATGCAACGCCTTTATATAGCCTGCTCTTACAAAACATGATCGCTAAACACAATATACGTAAAGTAGACAGGATTTTCTTGCCTTACCCCTTTTTTACATTGAAAAAGGCCTTAAAAAATTATTATTTACCACATTGCATTTTGTGTTTTTGTATAGAACTCTTATGTAGTTACTCAAAAAATTGCCAAAACCATAACATTTTAAAAAAGCAAAAATAAAAGAGCAGTGTAACGAATCGAACGGTTTGTGTGGATCTACTTATAATACAGCGTCTAGCATCTTTTCTTGGTTTGCCTAATTAAGAATATCAAATAGTAAACGAATGTTATCTTCGTTTTTTCTGCCTTTTATAAAGCCCTTTCGTTCTTATTCTACAAGTTCAGTCAAAAAAAGGTCTTTTCTGTTGGTTATAACTTTGGATATCATTTTATAATCGCGCAAGTTAATAACGTAATTGGCTGTATTTGAAGGCAGACAATTTGTCTTTTTCGGGTTTAGGCAAAAACGTTATTGCATCTTTACGCTGGGATTCACTCAATTGGTTGGTACGTTTGGAGAAATCAAAACATTCCGTAAATATAAGGTACTCTTAATTTCAGTCCAGGAAGTTTTATAAAATTTAATAGAAGAGCCATCAAGACCTGGAAATTATTGGCAAGCTGAAAAATGGCTTTTTGACATTTATTTTCAGTTATAGAATTTTCACGTTTGGACAATGTGGCTTTAGTAGTATTTGGTAGCTAGTGTGATTTTGTACAATCGCTACAATCTTTTTCACGGCATTGCTGGTTTTCGGAAAACAAGTAATCATAAAAAATTACAAGTTCTTTTAAAATATATTCTTGTTTATCAATCAATGTACGTACATCGAGCATTCCGTAATGACTTGATGGATATTTTTCTGCGTGCCATTTTTCCAAATGAAGAAAATACTTTGCATGTTTTTTTCGGATCCCATCCAACTGGGTCTACTTTTTGTAACAGCGCCTTTGGTATTGGTTTCTATCAGCTTGTTGAGATCCTTATAAATGTGCTTTACAATACTTAGCATTTCTTCTTTTTGTTTAAGTTCACAAGATAACAGCGTCGATTCCGTAGCATCAAGTTTTGATTCAAGTACCGATTGCTCTTTGTTGGAGGTCATTTTTGGTAAAGAGCAGTACTTAACAGTTTGTTCCCTAAATTGCACATTTAAAATTTTCCCACCTGATTTGAGGTGTAAGATGTCATTTGGGATTATTGTTTTCGAAATCCCTTATCAGATATTTAGTTAGTGTTGTACAATCAGCATTCAGCAAAACAGAATCACTGATTTTTCAGCATTCTTTGCCCCGTTTCTCCACTCCCACTGCAATCGTTAATAGAGCAATTTTGTGATCTGACTTAAAGCTTTGGCAAGTGTTCGCTGTTTGTCAGGGAAGTAACTTCGTCAGGTGGGGCCCCGGTGAAAACATCTATTATGGCGCCGCCATTTTTTTTGTACTTAATGTTCAATTGATCTACTTTTCTTAACACAGGAATCAACAACTCTGCGTTACAGAAAGATTTTTCCATTAAAATAATGAGACAAAAAGCATGAACAGGTAAAAGAAGCTAAAGCTGAGGTTACTGTGCCTGCAAATAAAAAGCTTTAATTAAAATAAAATTTCACAAGACTGCTCGGTTCAACACAATTTCGGTGATTGCAGTGTATTCAAATCGAAATAATGGCATAGCAAGGATTTCGTGGGAGTAGGCTGCAACAACAATGTTTTGATTGTTTAATAAAAGTTTAATCAAATAAACGTCGCAAACCAAAATCGTTTTATAATGACATAAAGAAAATATGCGCAACCTTTTAAGGCAAGGTGCTTTGTGAGCACTACTAACGATATTTCAGCTAAATGGAGATGAGTTATGCAATGCAGATAAATTGTTTAACCCAAAAAGAATTATCGTACAATGCACTGACGTCACCACAAAAAACACAAACTAATAAAACCCAATGAGTTTAAGCCAATTAAGTAAGCTACCGTAATTTACTTGCGGGTGGTTGAAAACTTAAAATTATTCTATTTTGCTTTTGCACTAGCGAACTGCTGGATAACTTTTCTAAAATCTAAATTTTTAGCTCGTTTATTTTCTATCGATAGCAGAGCTAAACCGCTAAGTCTCTCTTGGGACATGGAGCTTTGAAGAAAGTTTTTGATTAACTTGAGTTTAGAAAAAGACCTCTCTGTCGTAGCAACTGTTACAGCTACATTCATATATATCACGTATGCCGTACAAACGTCAGGATAAGTTGTGGTAAGTGATGCATTTTCAACAATCAAAAAAGAAGCCATTTCTTTAACAGATTTTAAATGCGTAATCTTTTCTCTGAACGACATTTTGATGGAGAGCATTTGGCTTGGAAACAACGGAGAGACGTCATCAGAAAATTTTCTTGCTTCAACCTCAAGTTCTAGATGAGAAGCATTTCATAGAAAACTTGGTTCCAAAACTTGATATGACATCGCCACTGATTTCATTCCTTAGAGCAATTAATTAGTTGGCAAGAAAGTATGTCCATCATCGGAAGAAGCACAGTTAGGCAAAAAACGTTCTGAATTGAATAAAGTCCTCAGCAGCAGTTTATGAGCAGAAATTAAGCCAATTGTTTTACACTGCACAGCTTTCGAAAAAGATGACGATCTGCAAAATCTTGCATTGCACAACCAGCATGCATACAAAGTCAAAGTTTTCTATTTGTTTCTTTATTGCCATAGCTTCACCTCTTTCTTTTGGCTTCGTGCTGGTAAGAATTATGTGAGTCAAGCATTTCATAACGTCACAAAATCTTCCCTTCAAAGCATAGGCAGCATCATATCGACCAGACCACCAAGTTGGATTTAAGGCTTTTAATGTAGAATTTGAGCAAGAAGGAATATGGACATTCTGAAGCTTTTGCCACCGCACAATACTATGTCCGAAAAAATTATATACCGACTCAATGGTGTCGTAAAATTGGCGGGTCTCAGTAACGGCTTTCATGGCATCTTTTAACACCAAATTTAAATTATGCGAAGCATAGTGCACGTAGTGAGCATGTAAAGCCACATCGTGGACCTTTTTATGCAAGCCGGAGTACTTCCCGCTCATCACTGCAGCGTCATCATATCCTTGTCCAGGGCTGCTTTTATGTCAATTCCCTTCAGCTGAATGGAATTCGTTATCAGTTTGTGAAATCCAATAACAGATGAATCCTCAACTTTGATAATTGAGGTAAACGCTTCAACAACTTTCAGTTCTGATGGCATTCCATCATGGTGGTAACCAATTTTGACGTAACGAAATACTTTACTTAACTAATCTTTTTGCTGACATCTCGAGAGGTATCAAGAATAATGGCAAAAAAAGGAGCGCTTTGTTGTTCGCTTTTTATATCACGGAGAACTCTTCAGCTAGTGCTGATATTAGTTTATTTTGTATCAAAGAACTTAAAAGTAGTTGCAAAAGTTTTATCCAAAACATTGTCGTATTTGGCAAGAAGCTATATGAAAGAGAGAAAATTGTCCTGTTATCTTTCGAAAGTTCTTCACTGGATCCGCGAAAAGGTAAGTTGCACTTTGCAAGCACTAGCATCAACGTAACTATCACCAATCTTTCCAAAATATTTTGCCAAAAGTTGTTTTTTCCAGCAGACCCGTGCAACACTTTTTCTATTGTTCCCCTGTTTCTCCATTGCTCATATATGACACACGCCTCCGCATGATGTGTGGAGCTATCATGGCTTTAAATTGGCTGCGATAAATGCCTCCAGTCATTTAAAAGTATTCTACCCCAAGGGTTTTGAAATGCTTAAGAAGTCCCTGGAGAAACAGTTTCATGAGAAAATAACCAGCAGGGTTGGCAGTAAACACAGTCCATGCTTAATGAATAACATAACCAATATCTTCGTTGTTTTAGACCTAATTGTGTTACAAAATGGTGATAATTTGTTGAAATTGAACGACTGTTTTGGAGTGGATCTTTAGGGAAAGGTCCTTCAGGTTGTTTCGGACCTGTTGCAATAATTGCTTTCTTAATCTCTGAGTTTACAATAAAGATGGTAAGGTCATCATTTTTGCTTGCATCTGATCTATCTGTAGTAGTATCGGAGTTTTCTGTCTCACGAATCCTCACGTCAACAAAATGGGAAGTAGATTCTGTCTCTGGAATGCTGACGTCTTGCTCATCCGCTTTGGATGTTTCTGGTCGAGTTAGCCATGAACTCGATCGCTGAGAGTTTCTGGCTGCCTCAGCTATTTTTCTCCTCTCAGCTTGTCTCTTTTCTGCTCCGCTTTGATAATTTCTTTTCATATTAAATTGCAATCAACTAGAGATTTACAATGTTGTTACTCAAAGCCTAAAAAGTTTAATAAAATTTAGACAACGATTGGTAAAGTTTAGTGTAACAAACTCGCTTTGTTATTGTTTTTTTGGCTCACGAAATAGTACTGCTGCGAGCGTAAGGATTACAGTATGTTTAGCAAAAAGGATTCAAATAGAAAGCTCAAACCTGGCTTTTCAATCAATCAAATCACGATTTCTTTCAACGGGAGAAGTTTATTAACAAAAATCACAAATCTGATCACTGACTAGTTAAATGAGGTCTAGCGCACAGATAGTTAAACAAAATCTACGTGGCTTATTCAAATAAAATAATCACTATTCTCACAAACTAAATCGTTAAATCTCATTAACCTCTTTTGCTCTATGATCATTTCTTGCTCGATGTTTGAATCTTTTGGAGTGCCGGTACCACCATTCGCTGCTGGAACATAGTTTTCTTCATCTGATGCAACATATGATTCAACATATGAATCCGATTCTTCAATCATTTGCCTCAATTCATCATCCGAATATCTGTAAAAATATGAAAATAAAATCGCGTAAAGTAATTTGTCGATAAGGAAAAGTACAAAATTAGTCTTGAGACCGTATCATACTAACCTTCGCTCATGTGAATTTTGGCTACTACATCGAGCTCCAAGTGCACTCATAATTCAGTCAATCGGTAAAAATCAACATCTTTCTAAAATGTAATTAAAATATCTCGTAATGTAAAATATGAAACAACCTGTAGATTATATCTCGTGAATGGACCAGGAATCAGTGGCACCAAGAAGTATGATTTTACAACTGCCGATATTGATACTGCAGCTCCGTACTGCTACTGCTATAAGTTATGCACGGTACCAAGCTAATTACCAAGTAGAGGGTAACAGGCTATAAACTGGTAACTGGGTAACTACTGTAAAGTAAAAAACCTTTGATAGCTGTAATTACTGTAAGGGCTGGCTACGGTAAAACTGGCTAACCAAGCTAGCCTAAGAGGCTAAAATGCTTATCCAGAAAGAAAATAGTTACTGCTTTGCGTAATCAAGCTCTATTTGGCTAGCATTTGTAGTCCTGGCGCTTTTAAATTTTTAAAACGTTTCTTCTGACTGACTCTAAAGTAGCTAAATAGCAGCAACACACAGCCTGTGTTTCTAAACACCTAAAAGCGTGATGCATTCTCAGCATTACAATTAATCGGTATACATTATGATGTCATAATACGTTTTGTGGGGAGGGTGGTGCTTAATTACGTCGCATAGTCTTGAAAGGCTTACTGTTTGAATCAACTTCAGGTGTTTCAGAAATTACACCTACAACGATAAATATCCCTCAAAATAAGTTTAGGTACAATTGACCTATGCCGCCTGTTGGCGACGTGAAATTATGCCACCGGACAAGGGTTAAAATTCTAACTCCTGCCACACAGGCAAAACAGCAATACAACAAAACGCTGACTTTCACAGCACAAATTACGAATTTACCTATTTACATAAAGCGGGCAAAATTTACCAGAAAAAATTAGCAACTTTGAGATGACCCTAGATTTTCTTGATTAATTATTTTACGACAATATAAGCCAGCCAGACTGTTACTGTTACATCACAAAGTACCAAGTTAAAAGGCTGGCAAACAAGTTACCGTATATCACATGTGATGCTATTAAGTTACTGGACTATGATGGAAAATTGTAGAATTATCTCGAAACCATTACGTGTATTGCGTAGTATTACGTAGTAAAGCAAAACTGATTAACAATTGCAAGGTAAAATAAAGCGGATAAATATGATGCTATATAATCATTATGGCTTTAACCTATTTTATTAAACAGACTTGAGTGGGGGTAGCGTACCGATTGCATCATGACTAGGTCACAATTAAAATGAACACGTCACAAGCGAACTTAAAATATACAAAGAAATACTTTAAATAAATTAGATAATTAAATATAAATTAAAATTATTGATAAAGTGTGACATTCAATAATAATAATTTTACTTGAACTTTTAGCCAAAATATTTTACCACAAATGTAGCAATGCGGGGACCCCTCGTGCTGGGGCCACGGTGCATTGCACCGACTGCATCAGCGATAGTTACGGCCCTCCTGCTTGCATTTGCTGGGGCAGACCACTTCAGGAAAGAAAATATCCTGCGTTATAACAGTGCATGATTGCGACTGATTTCTTATAAAGCTTTTCTTAAAAGGGTTGAGCTCTCCCAAAACGTCATATTAATCAAAAACATTTAGATGTGATTTCATTTGTTCTTTGGATAATTGGTTTGATTGAATCGATATTCCATCTTTATTTAGTTGTTGTCAAGCACTAGATTCCACTCTTTACATAAACTTATGCCATGTTTTGAAAAATTCACAACAGTTGAAAAAAAGTGTCAAAAAAGCTGGTTTGTCTTTTGTGAGTGCATAAACATTGCCGATGACAAAAACCTTGTCGTTAAGTTTGATTTTAATGAGCAGTATTCCGCCTGCTTGATCAACATAAGTAGTTGTTTTTAGTATTAAAGAGATTCTTTAGTACTATCACCACCCAATTACCATGATTATCACTATGAGAATAAAGTATACCCCCTTCCCATTTACATTTCCACAGCTTTTCATCTACTAAATTGGTTGGGCGGTTGCCTCCAACTTTAACTTGAAAACCAGCCACCAAGTGGTAAGTTAAGCCAAAAAACCTTAAAGTAACCATAAGTCACGAACAAATGGTCGCGAAAACGTGATTTTGGGCTTAAAAGATTCAATCATCATTTAGCTTAAAAGATTCATTTTTATCGGTTTTAAGAGAATGTTTCACTTTAAATACACAAATAGAAATGTTATGGTTAAAAAAAGTTTATTTTATAAGTTTTCATAAAACTGTTTCCACCTGATTTGATTGGATGCTTGCAGATTTCTTTCTTTCGTTTTGCGCTACTGTTGCTGTTGCAAATTGCGCATAAAAAGATGGTGACTCGACATCTGATTTTCATTCATCACATGAGATCGACGGAAGAAATGAAAAAAGGGGGAGATGCAAATACAAAAAAAGAATGAAAGAAGAGGAAAAAGAAAATCTTAAAGCGGTTGATTGTATATATATTAATGGTTGAAAAGATGCTGCTCTAATTCAGCTTTCTAGAAAAAATTAAAAGCTGTACAAATTAATAGAAACAAAACAACACTATATTGTCGTTGGTCAACCTGGAAAATTTTATCGGTCTCATATTTCACCAAATGACGGCAAAGACCGTGCAGTAGCCACAGGTACATACGATTTCATCAAAGACAGTAACTTGGAAGAAAATCCACTGCAATTGCAGGATCACATAACACAGCAAGCATGACTGGAGCAAAAAACGGGTGCATTGAAGCTTTGGAAAAACATTTCACCAGACAGCTTCAATGGATCGTTTGTTTGTCGTGCTGTAATGAGCTGCCATTAAGACACGTTTTTGCAGAACTAGAAGGCACTATTAACAGTAAAAATAGCTTTTTTGGAACGATTGGAACATTACTAGATAATGTTGTTTCAGAATGGCCAGTTGAGATCTCAAGGCAATACCTAACAGCGATTTTCCTGAGTTACCAAATGAGAGCATACCTGAGTTGAGTCATGACCAATTTTATGCCAGCAATTATATGTAAGGCAATCATTTCGGGCCATATTGTGACACTGACTTAGCAATACTGACAGTACACCCTATTGTGAATTCAAAGTGACTAACAGTCAGTATGTAATTACACTTTGACAAGTCATCCTTCTTCAGAATTGACAGCCCTGGCTCATTTTTAGATCAACAAAAATGTTTCCCTCTTGATTCGAGATCAAATTAAGAAATGGAATTAATCATGGTTCCTAAAACCTTTTCCATCTTGTACAGTGAATTCTGACATTCTCTATCAAAAATATCCAAGAAACATTTCGTTTAAAGTTGTGCGGAAAATGCATTTCTTGCATACCAAAACAATGTTTTTATTGCCACACTCTCTGATAAGCTTGAAAATGTTCGTCAATTGGCGTTAAACAAAGTCCAATTTTTGAGAGGCAATGTGCCTAGAGATTCCGTTATTAATCAGAGCGAAAAAAGTGGCAGTAGTGCAAACCCAGATGTGCAGCCCTCCATTAGAGAGTTTGTGCTGTTCGAGCTGAATCTTAAGGGGAAATCTTTTCATGAACTTGTCAACTTGAATGTCAAAGACAATTGAAAAAATCTCGCGATAAGAGCTGTCAATGATTCAATGCTTGCAGAGACATTCTCTGCAATCCTTTCAATCTAAATCATCCTTGCGACAATCAGTGAACTAAAAGACATGTAAGACTTGTTACTAAATCATCTTCTGCTATTATGGTGTTTGAGCGAAGAGAAGGAATGACTCGCCAAAAAATTAAGTAGCTGAAATAAATGAAGCGTTTGAAACAAAAATGCAGTTGTATGAGCGCAAAATATTTTTCATTTGGTTGAACGAAACTTCACTTTTTACTGCCGTCGCTAGTAGCTTAATCACCAATTGGTTATAATTAAAATAAAAACTGAAATAATAGAATCCTGTCACTAGCTTTTCAATTATTTTTTCTGCCATTTGCATTATTTTGAACATTTGCTTAAGTAAAATTGAAATGTTTGTAAAGTTGAAATTCTATTTTACCTTAATTTCATAGCAATTATCAGTTTTTTGTCTATAACTCTTTTATTTGTATATTTACAATAAAATGTCCTCTTAAAACCGATAAAGATATGATGACTCTGAATCTTTTAAGTTCAAAATCACGTTTCTGCGGCCATTTGTTTGTGATTTTTTGCTATTTTAAAGATTTTTGGCTTGATTCGCCACTTGGTGGCTGGTTTTCAAGTCAAATTAGAAGGCAAATCCCCAAATTCAATTTTTATATTGGTTTTGAGCCATTTGTTTGGTTTTGAGAATAATATGTTTTTGAAATTGGACGACTTTTTTTACTCCATCTTACTACCTCTGGACGTAATTAAAATTCCACAAGTGCAAAGTTTTAAGCTGTCTTTTGTTTTGATGCTTCTTACCAATGTTGGTCACCAACTGCATTGATGAGACTTAATAGCTCGAAACAGCGTAATCTGCCTGCAGTTACGTTTTAGAAAAAAAACTAATTTGAAAACTTAAAACGATAAACTTTACACACATCCAAACATATTGTCAACCCAAGTTTTTCTTTGAATGGGTCGCGGGAAAAGAATTGTTATAAAAATTCTAATGATTTCTAGCTATTTAGTTAGGCCTATTGGTTCTAAGCATTGATCAAAACAAGTCGCTTACATAACTCATCATTCACTTGTTTATTGGGTACCTAAGCGATATTTTCCAAATGATGCAGCAAACCGAATTGGATTAGAGTATACTCCTACCTCCATGGCCAAACCTTCGCATTTGCGTTTTCTCAACACGATGAAGCAGCGGCTCTATCAAAGGGTTGGCTAAACTTGCTTTGGGATAAAGCCCCATGCGATAAAAGCCAAGTTTTAAACAGCCACAAAGTAATTTAAGCGGATAAACCAAACCTGCAAATTAATCTGATCAGAATTCTTCGACAGGTGTAATACCTCTTTTATTTTCAATTTTTCCCAATACCATCTGTATCTTCTGCAAACAATTTAGTGCATGTTGGAAGTTAGAATTTGATGGTGCCAAAAGCACAACAGTAACCTTTCGATGATAAACTGTAATTTTTTTTAAAGCGACATGGATCAGCAAAACTTGTAAGATCACGTTTTGGCGTTTAGCAAAATTGTCAGAAATGTTTTACAACTCCAAATTATTACATTTAAGATGGAGATTATTTACAATTTAAAGGAGCATAACTCAATGGTTGAACTGATTTACTAAAACTTATTTATTGATTTGATTCAAAGCAATTTATAATTCACTTTGAACAGAAAAAAACGTATTCGCTTTTGTGAAAGACTAGTGTGGTAACTCAATAGTAACCTTTATTTACATGGTAGTAAGTTGTATGACACAAACCTCTACAGCACAAGCTTTCAATTGCCAACTTCTCTTTATATACGTACAATTTTGACATGAGTCTAACTTGGTCAAAAGCTAATCAATTCTGCACAGTAACTCATCTTGCCTATGGTATTTTATAAAAAAATATTAAAATATACGCGAATATAGTTTCGCATGTATGGTTTTGAAACATCAGTTAGATAAACGCCATATTTTTTACAGGAAGCCATGTATGCAGGGTCCACCACCAGCGGTAGATCCAGGGTGAGATACATCCCCACCAGCCTTTTCAAGACTTTAGTTAAATGTTTATTTTCTTATTTTTGTTTCAAAATTGGAGTTCGAAGAAGTTGATCACCACCAAAAAACGTCTTCGCCTTCAATTTAGTTCAGTTGAATTTGATAAGAGATTTCAGCCGATCCATTACGACATATATGAACAATTCTGTTGCTGTTTCTGTGAACTCCATAAAGCATGATTGAAATAACTAAATTAGCTCAAATTTTATTAAAACTTTAAAAATACACTAAAACAAACGCATTTCGCTAAAATAACATCTTCAGTGCTCTAAGAGAATAAAAATAACTCAATATAAGGCGCCAAGCAATTAGTTATTCTGACAACTCTACACTCTATCTCATGATTACTTGTCTACCCGATGTATTAATTCAAATACATATAATTTTGTAGTATTACCCATAAGGCAGCAAATCATTATGATGAAAACGTAGGCTGTTTACAGATGACATAACAATGTAGTAAAAACATGTAAATACATTGAGCAAAGAGTACCAGGTTATATACGCGGTAAAACCATTTTATTAACATTTATTTTGGCTTGAGTATGCGCAACCATTCCGCTTCAAGTTTTCAAATTCAGGCTTTACGATGAAGATAAAAAAAGATATTGAGCTATATCAGGCTTGCCAGTAAAAGTTGCTTTATAATGTTTATCATAATGTTTAAGTAGAGCCGAATTATTATTATTTTCAGTGTGGCAAAATTTGTTACATAGCACTCGATGTTTAGCCCAACGTTGTGAAAATGATTTCATTGTTTATTTTGCTTTTGTCACCACGCATCTTCTAACTTCTCAATAGCTCGTCTGGTGTTCAGATTGTACAGGTGTTTATATTGATGAAACTCTTCTTTTTCGTATGAAGGGGCATCCAAAAAGCCGATCGGTTCAGATGCTAGCTGTGATGGTACTAAGCCAGCATCGAGTATCGCCATTTATAACCGTCAGACTAGCCACCCCTCGAAGTGCCCGATGTATGGGGCACGTTGTGATAACGTGATCTGCGGTTTGATCGATGACGCCACACTTGCAATTTGGCGAGAGAGCGAGTCCTCATTCGTACATGGACGAGTAAAGACGCCCGACGCCAGTTCGAAGGCGATTGAGCTTAACCCAAGATATTTTGGGCGAGCTCATTCCAAGGGTCCTAGAATTGGCCTGGGAAAGAAAACATGGAGTACGGATATGCGTTTAGAATAATTTGTGCTCCATTTATGATTAGTCCAATGAGCCGCGCGGGTGCTTAGTTTTGATAGGTCATTTAATAGTTTCCGCGCAGCAGGAAAAATGGGCGTCTAGACTTCAGTCTCTCTTGGCGCACATACGGTGACCCCGCTAGTTGAACGTGTAAAAGATGGTCTGGGACCAGATTGACACGCTTGGCAAAGGAGAGTGTCGCTCCCAAACGGCGAAGCTCAGCTGGCTGGATGCCTGAAAGGATTGGCCGGAGATCCGTTAGCGCAGAACGCAGGCATCCAGTGACAATGCGCAATGTGTCATTCAGAACACTGTCGATGAGACGGTTGTGTGCGCTGTGACACCAAACTGGTGCGCAAAACTCAGTTGTTGAGTAAACCAAGGATAGGGAAGCTGTACGCAGTGCTTTAGCTCCAGTACCCCATCCCGAGCCCGCAAGTCACCTCAGAATCGTGACGCGGGCAGCTAGTTTTTTGCGCAATGTAACCAGATGGTGGCGGAACGTGAGCGATCTGTCCAGTTTTACTCAAGATAGATTGGAACTGGGCAAAATTGCAAGAGTTTACCATTAGCGAAGACTTTAAGCTCACGTTTGACCTCTCGATTGCGTAAAGAAAAGGCCCCTGTCAGCGTTTTAGCATGGCTGAGTTTCAGCCTCCAAGTCCTGAGATACGCTGGGAACTGGTCGATCATTTAAAGCACAACGCAAGAAACATCAAATGAACATCAAACGTGATATAATTGCCTAGCTAACAAATAGGGATTTAAAAAAGAAATCTAAATTAGTGAAACACATTTGCTTAATTGGAAACCGGATTCTTTGGGAAAGCTCTGCAATTTTAGTCATTGAAAGTGATTATCAAAATAGCACCGTTTTTGGAATCATTTTAAATAAGCAAAACTGATTTTTCTTTTTACGACAAAGTACTGGTTTTTATTTTGAACTGTACAAAGTTATAAATTTTTCACTGTCAGCTGTCGCTGCTACACTTGTTTATTGCCATAATTACAAAAAAAAATCATTTTAACTTTTAATTACACCAGAAGAACTATATTGACAAGATAGCTGTCATTGTTTACCAACATAGTAATTATCACAGTTTTTACAACAGGCAAAGAAATACCATAATCTTTGCACTTAAATTTTTGTGTAAAACTTTGACAGTTTTGTGTTCGTTTCTTGTATAATTTCTAAAGTTCTTTTTATTTTCTGATATTGTTTTGATTTCCCGCTCCAGCTTTGAACCAAGATTGTTTGGTATTGTGTTGGTTACAGTGTCATGCCAACCTGCGATAATTGTCGCTTCAGGCTGGCGTTGGCTCACAATTAAGAAGTGCTAAATTTCGATTGACTTAATTTGTGTCTAGTAGCAGTTGCTTGTGAATTTGCATTATATTGGAGTCTTAAGAGTTAGGAAATAGTATTTTTTATTGTAACATAAGAAACCATTCAACTTGGAAGTTTGTTTTTAGATATATTGACCCGTGATATATTTGTGTAATTGCTAATTGCAGCCCCGCATCGACTAAGTTGAGCTATAGTTTGATAACCGCTTGTTCTTTCATCGCCAATTTAATTACTTTGGATTAATTGCTCAAATCATTTGGATTCACTCTCACCACTCTTAATAAATTTGGTTTTGGAATAATTATCGTTTGATGTGATAAAGACAGCGCGTAAATCTACATTAATCAAACTTCCTATGTAGCACTGTCACTGCTACATTTTGTGTCAAACGACGTTTTTCATTAGTTTTGATTGTGTTTCAGTCCTTTTTCTCTCAAAAGCACCAACCATTACTTTTGGCAAGATTCTTTCTTTGTGAGCATTGCTAGTCATGATCAAGAGAATATGATAATCACAATTTCGTGGACAGGAATTGTGGAAGTGCATAAAATTTATCAACTTTTTGCCACTGCTCACACAAGAGCCTGATGGTTGAAGCTGGCGCAGTTAGTTGAACCGAAATACTAAACCCCGACGTTACTGATGGAGGGCGTCTACCGGGCGACGTCCGCAAAGCCGGCTAGTACATTGTAATTGCAAACATAATTATTTGAAAAAGCACGGGTCAGGAGGAAAAAACTTTAAGTATTTCCTTGATATTAAAAAAAAAGAAATGAAAATATTGTAAAAATACAAATTTTCTTGAACTTTTAAAATTGCAGCCTTAATTTATGGATCACAGTATATTTTAAGAAATTCTTTTTGCTATAGCAATGCTTCAAACGCTGTGATAACAAAAGTCTCTTCTTTCTAAGCTTGACATCATTTTTGCTCAGTCTTCTTCAAGCTCACTTTTTAGATAAAAAATGATATTTCAGCCAACTTTTGGGCAAATATACGTGTAATATTGTAGCTATGGTGAACGCCAAGCTTCCTACAAATAACCGGTTTTTCTGCTCCACATTTTTGTGCTACAAATTAATTTTTCTTTTTGTGAAGGAAGTCTGGAACCTCCACATATACATGCATGTTGATGTCATACAACGACGTGACCTGATGTGTGTGTGTGTGCAAATATTTTTTTGTGTTTTAGCAAAGACTTAATTAAAACGACCTGAACGCGAAACCAGGAAGTTAATAGAAATTGGAGATATTACAGATTTTGTCGCCGACATCGAAAAGTGATAGTATACCATCGCAGACGTAAACATCGATTATGCCGTCATAGATCTCCAAACCAATGATAACGACATCTTCTTACATGGCATTACATTTTTGTGTAATTGCAGTCGCGACTGATTTTATATGGATAAATCAAATCAAAATGAAAAGCGCGTGATTAATACAACATATTGCTACATATATTGCCTTTATGTTTAATTTTAAATTATTAAAAAAAAGGTTTTGTTTTAGTTGTTAGAATTTTCGACAATTTAAAAAAATTTTTTTCAAAGAATTTATTCTCATAACTCGCGCCAAGTAAATGAAATGCTTTTGACACAATGCGTTTTAATGCATTTTACATGTTACGAATAAATATATAAGTTGCTAGTTGCCAATTAGCAGCAACTAACATCTTCTATATTTTGTAAAATGATAAAGTCTTAACAATGATCCTAAATTCCTATTAGGGCTTACCGATGTGACTTGTTGTCCATGTCATGAAAGTGTGTCTCCTTAAATGAGACCCCCATGATATAGGTATTGCAATATAAATTGTTTTGCATTGCATCCTTTTTTGTACCAATGGCAAATTTGTTCTTTTTCGGTATGTTTATTATTGAGTGTTTTTTACATTCGCCTGATGAGACCCAATTGGGTCGAAACCGGTCGCGGGCTATTAATATAATGTAATAAATTGCTGTATGGTACCGTATGATGTTGGTGATCATTTTTGAGTCAAATTATTTGTTTTACCTCATGTTAAGAATAACATATATTATGGGAACAGATCTAAAACTTAAATTTAAAATGTTATAGTAGTATTGTACGCATTTTACTAGCAGTATGCAAACACTAAAATATCTGAATCCAAATTTCGTATTTCAGAAGTTAGAACTATTAAATCTCTACTTATCAACCTCGAACAGGCTGGCAGGCTGTCAGTTTAATGTTCTTCACGTTTTTGCTTCTTTGTACGACGTCAGAGTGACGTTGGTTCAGTTTTGTTAAGAAGATTTAAAACACTTTTGAAGTAAAAAAATTAAAGTTTGAAATGTGAAACCTGTTTTGAAACGTTGATGAAGGTTTTTCCTACAAACGAAATGTGACGTAATGATTCACTGGTTAACAAAAAATTTTTTTTCAAAAGTCACTGAATGTGAAAATGATTTTAGGATATATCAAGGTCGCTGAACCCAAATATGCTCTTGGTTTTTTCGAATTGGCTCTAGTTTTTGAGATATAGCGAAATTATTTTTTTCGCATTAGCGCTTACTGGCAAACTGCGTATTGCATTACATATTACTGTAGATTGCATTAGATACAGCCGATCGTAATTTTGAGCGCACATAAGCTACTTAAGTAGATGTTGTTGACAGAATAAACAATAAAGTTGGTTTTACTTTAAAGTTACATTCCAAACAAGCCATGTATTAGACATGAACGGCACTGTAACTGTTCAAGGTAACGCTGATGAAATGTATACACACAATAGATGCCTGTTAACTTTAACAGAAGAGACAGTCTATTAAAATTCAATAACTAATGGCACTAAAATTTTATGTCAGCGTAAACAAAACAAGGTTTACCCTCAACAGTCCATGTTTGGTCAATCCATTTGTTGAAAGGCACGTTTATATGATTTCCGCTTGTAATTTTGCTGGGTACTATCCCGCATAAGGCTCTAGCAATAGTCTGACATCATACGAGGGTCCCATCAACCTTGGTACCTCATTTTCATATTTTTAATGACCTGATGAAACCTTTCACCCTGTTCTTCGCTTACTTCACCATGGTTTTCGGGGAATCGGCCAAGGTGGCTGAATAAGTAATGAATTTTTATGCTCATTCTGGCCCCAAGAGCTTGAAAGTTTGTCAGCATCTGTTTCACTATGTCCTGGTAACAGTCTGCCTTCGTTTTTCCCAAGAACTCTTTTACCACGGAAACATATGAGCACCAGGCTGCAGATTCAACTACTGTCATGTGCAAAACAAAGGCTGGATCTCTTATTAGTGTTCGGATTTGTGGTCCGTCAAAGATTCCAGCTCTAACTTTCTCATAACTCGTACCAGGAAATTTACTGCGGATGTACCTAAGCAATCGCCATTCTTGTCTAATGCCTTGACAAATCGTTTCATTAAGCCCAACTTAATATGCAAGGGTGGAGAAAGAATGCTATCACGGTCCACCAATGGATCGTTTATCACGTTGTTTTCCCCCACCACGAGCTCTTCACGTACGGGCCAATCCTTTCTCTGCCAGTGTTGATCATCAGCTCTACTGTCCCAGAGACAAAGACAGCATGGGTACTTTACATAGCCGGCTTGCTGTCCCAATAAAATGTTGACCATTTTTAAGTCCACACATATTGCCCACTTATGCTCGTTGTAGCACAGCTCCTGCAAGACCATCTGTACAGTCGAGTAAGTTCTCTTTCAAAGCCACCGAATGACCAATAGGGACACCAGCATAGGTACTTGCATTGTGTAGCAGAACACACTTTAAGCTTTGTTTAGAGCTGTCTATAAACAAACGCCACTCACCCGGCTTGTATTGGGGAACACCCATTGCTGTAAGAAGGCCTTTGACGTTTTTGCAAAACACAAAGTTATCCTTTTTAGTAAAATAATCACTAAGCGCTTCATCCCTGTGATGGTAGAACGTTATTTTGGTCTTGAAATCAAGAATGCCATTTTCACTGAGACGAGAAGCCAAAACCTCAGAAGCCTCTTTTGATAAAGCTAAGTCTCTGACTAGGTCATTGAGCTGGCTCTGGCTAAAAGCTTTACCTTTCTTTGCCATTCCGCAGTTGTATCAGACATACTGTCGCTGTAATTACTGTCATCGCTGTTTACCTTTTCTGTTTCTGCAAACAAGTCATGATTCGAAAGAAGCTTTGGCAAAGAAGAAAAAACTGGAATGGGTACTTCCTCGCAATGCGGCACCGGCCGCCTTGCAGACTCTAGGTCAGGATAATACCACAAATTCTTTTTGTGGCGGTTTCATCTTGACATGTTCACCATGCAAAAATAGCAATCGTCATGGTGGTTCTTGGGACTTCTCCAAACCATAGGCACTCCGAATCGCATTGCTTTACTTTACCCTGAGTCCAAAGGCGAAGAGTATCAGTGCAATTTTTACACACTTGGTGAGGAGCTCATTGCTTGTCTTGATCACCCAGCTTCATGCCAAAGTATGCTTCGTACGCTCTTTTCGTAAAATCTCGCACATTGAAACGATGCTCTTTTTTCATATACTCTCCACAAATGTAGCAGAATATATCTGGATCATTGACACAACTCCTACGCTTTGAAGTCATAGCTCTATTTTAAATTTGATCTTAAATACAATTCCTAAGAAAAAAGTAGTTGACATCAGCAAACTGCTAAAACAAAAGTTTTACAAAACATTAGTTTGACAATTTTTTCAACATTAACGTATTAAACGATATTCATACAAGTAGGCTATAGATTAAACCTGTATCCGTATGAACCGACCTTCGCGCAACATAGTTTACCTTGCAATGTACAGTAGACTATTGACTAAATAAAAACAGCTATAGTAACTTTGTTGTTTCACAACAATACAGACATTGCAACGAAAGAATGCCGCAATTGTTTCGTCATACTGCGAATTATATTCGTACTACTGTTTGTTTTCTGTACGCAAAAATTGTTCATGAAAATTTTCGACGCTCCATATCTCAAAAACTAGAGCCAATTCGAAAAAACTAAGCGCATATTTGGGTTCAGCGATCTCGATATATCCTAAAATCGATCTCACATTCAGTGCTAAAATTTTTTTGTTGACCGGTGTTATACATACATGTGATAACGCCATGAATAGAATATTGGAATTCAAGCCGTTGCAGCATGTTTTTCATAACGTTATTTATGGTAAAAATTAAAAACTTTAACAATTTGGTTGAATACCACGTCATGAACGATTACCTACTGTTAACACTGCTGTAACGCTGATCTAACATTGCCAATTATTTGCTGTAGATAAATTATATATGAACAATTAATCCGTTAGTTTTGCGAAAAACCTTCAAAACAGTTTTGTTGCGTTAACTTTTTATGGTTTCTGTAGCATTTGTATTTATAACACTCATCTTGTTATGTTGCATTGTCATAATTCATAATTGAGTAATAGATCAGATTATATTTTTGACAGAATATAAATCATAATGATTTTAGGAGAATCTCCACACAAGTGAAATTAATAAATGACGATTCCATTAAGAATATCAATAGACTGAAACTTTATAGAGTAAAGTTGTGACTGGAATCAGTCAATATTCGAACTCACACTTTATTTAACAAATCGATTTCACTAAATTAGCATCATCAGTGTTCTTATTCAAATAGAATCGTCATGGTGGTTTGAATAAGAACTAGAGATTCTATTTGAATAAGAACACTGATGATGCTAATTTAGTGAAATCGATTTGTTAAATAAAGTGTGAGTTCGAATATTGACTGATTCCAGTCACAACTTTACTCTATAAAGTTTCAGTCTATTATATTTTTGACATTTTTTTTATTTCTTTTTTCATACAAACTTGACTTTTTTCTTTTAGTTTGCTGAGCAAAGTTTTCCGTGAACTTCTGGAGAGTATTTTACAAAGATATTTTTGATTTGTATTTTGCCAATTCAGATTTCCATTGGGAGGAGTAGGAAGGTGCTACCTTCCTGAAACTTATAGTTCCCGTCAGGCCTGTAGTCAGACTCTTTCAGAAAATAATTTTTAAAATTTTGGCAATTTTCTTGCATTAAAAAACAACTAACTTTGATAATTTTTTGATAAAGGCGATATAATCGGGAATCGGTGAGATGTTAATTTAGAGTTGTAGTTTGAATTTTAAAATCCAACTTAAAATATGCTACAATTTTGTATTGTTGATGAGAAACAAAACACTTTATTACAGAAGAGCTGGTAAAGTAGGATAGGTTTTTCCAAGCCAAGTATCGTTAGACCTAGCTAGCCAAAGTAGTCTACTTTTTGCATGCAGTTCACTCTTGTTTCACTTACGGGTATTTTACTTGTAGTCTAAGCAACAGCTCGTAGCATTTTTTCTTTTGGTTATAGATAAAGTGTATGGTAAGCATGGTTGATTCCCCTTAACTAGCCAGCTAGTCTAGAACGTTTGTTTGTTTGTTTGTTTGTGGTTACCCCTCCTCTTCCTCGCGATGGAGGTACGGCATGAACGGCAATTCAGGTTCATGCCGTCAACCTAATTGAAATTAGGCTAGAGGAAAGATGGTAGCCCTTTTAGAACCAGTCCTCAGTGACTGGTAGCTCCACCACCAACAAGGCGGACTGCCATTCGTGGGTACCCAAGAGTCGCCTTTTACGACATGCTGGGTGAGCAACTTCACAATTGTAACCCGGTGATGTACGGGTGGGCCACCTAAAGGTGGAGGTGTCCCGTTAAGTGCCTTGCCCAAGGACACCACAAGCAAGCTTGCCGGCTTGTTCTCCACACTATCCCTTTTTATGCTTAGCGCCAAGCAGGGAAGCTGTGAATACCATTTTTTAAAGTCTTTTGGTATGACTCGACCTAGGGAATGAGCCCCAGGCCTACCGACTGCGATGCAGACGCTCTCACCACTACACCATCGCGCCGGTTCTAGAACGTTTGCAAGGCATAGTAGCAGTGTTCCTTTCAAACGCGAAAAACATGCGAATTTGCGAGATGTCGGCGGATTCGCAGTTTAAATTCAACGATGCGTGAAAAAATCCAGCGGTATTTGGTAATTTTTTTAGTTAGTTAAATTTTTTGCAATTTACTAGCAAAATTTTCCACTAGCTGTTTAATGCGTGGGAAACAGTGAATAGGAATCCAGGAATGAACCATCGCTATTTTACGGCACTGCAACGTTTTACGTGAACACCACGTGGCTGTGACGCAATAGTGAGCAAGAACAACTTGAATATCATTTATATAACAAACTGTCTCTCAAGTAGTCACAATAAAGTAAATCAAGAAGTTTTTTTTAGTTTTCCAGGCTAATTTCAATCGTAGCTAAAAAGCAATAAAGAAAAAGAGCTCTCGAACTTTAGCTCAACACAAGCTGACAAGACATCATATTTCGAGGGAAGTTGAAGACTGGAATTGGTTAAAATGTATATCTTTTCTTTCTCCTTTAACTCCAATTTCAATCGCGCTGGATAAGACAATAAAAAGTACATACGAGGTGCATTCAATAAGTTTCCAGACTTTTTTTGTACAGGCATTTATAATTGCCATAAACTCGAGATATTTCAGTATGTTGTTACTATACTCCTTATGAGATGATTGACCAATTTTTTCTTGTTTAGGTGCAAATTTATAGCTACAGTAGGAATTAGAGTACACCTTACTAAATCCTAATTGTCACAGCTGGTGAATTTCAAAAATGCAATCTGGACGTGAGGACACATTAGAAGAACGACGTTGCAATGACAGCAAGGAGATGGTCGAGCTCATTAATTCAGATCCCCAAGTTCTTGATGCCCTGGTAACCTGCGATGAAAGCTGGATCTATTGTTATGACCCAGAGACCAAGAGAGAGAGTTCCCAGTGGAAGCATGCTGGATCTCCCAGACCCAAGAAGGCCAGACAGAGCAAGTCCACCCAGAAACTCATGATGATCCCTTTTTTTGACAGCATGGGCATAATCTACATTCACTGGGTTCCCACTGGAATCACAGTCAACAAGGAGTACTATATTGAAGTTTTAAGGGAGTTCAGGAAGAGATTCCGTTGGAAGAGGCCAGAACTCTTCGAATCAGGTCAGTGGCATTTCCATCAGGACAATGCCCCAGTCCACAACTCCATCCTCGTCACAGACTATTTGACCCAGATGGGCATCAAGACGGTTCCCCATCCTCCCTACAGCCCGGACCTTGCTCCCTGCGACTTTTGGCTATTCCCAAAGCTCAAGGAAAACCTCAGAGGCAATCGTTATTCCACAATTGAGGACATGAAAGAGGCTGTGACGAGGGTCCTAAACACGCTCACACAAGAAGACTTCCAGGGGGCTTTCCAGAAGTTGTTGGAACGGTACAACAAGTGCATTGATGTCGGAGGAGAATACTTTGAAGGGGACTAGAGTTTTTTGTGTGTACGGTTAATAAAAGTGTCCATACCAAAAAAGTCTGGAAACTTATTGAATGCACCTCGTAGATCTCGGTTTCAGTTTAGCACGAAAAACACCATTTTTTGAGGCAATGGTTCAGATTTTGTTAATTACTAACAAACAACTTTTTCACGCTCCTCAGCTATGAAACTATACGTACAAAGGAATACGACTTCAACCCAATTTTAGCTTTAAATATCCCGAAAATGTTGTTTTTTAGACAAAATGTAGCTGAGAGCTATGTGTGGTGATAGCTTACCAGTAATGATTGAAATAAGCTCTCACACGTGAAGAAAAAAATGTGGATTCTAGTCTCGATCTCTTTGAAAACTTTTATATTAAAATGTAGCCTTTTTCTGTCAATTGCTTAAAAGATAATGTGTAGTACAATAAAATTTGCCTATAACTTTAGCGTATTGTAAAAAATTATCGTTCAGAATTAACCATTCCAAAACTGTTTTATGATTCAACATTAAGGGTGTATCATCTTGTCACCTTTACCAGTGTAAGAAAAAATCACTAACCAAAACTCACAGAAAGTTGTGCACTGCTCAAAAAACCTTCCTTTAATGCGTGCGCGGCTATTGCAGTCTGTTTGATCTGCGTGTAGTCACTGGCGCCAGCTAAAGTAGATGCAGGCCCCCAAAAACTTTTTTGTGAAAGGGCAGCCCCCTCGAAAATGTTGTGAAACTAAGTGGTTTTAAATGAAGAATAAATCTTAGTTTTTTGCAGAAAGTGCCTCCAAATGAGACCGTGTAGTTTTATGCGTAGCTGCAAATAGCAGCTTTTCAATTTTTTGCTCGATTTAAAAGCGGCGTTTACCAAACTCGCGCATATTCAAGTTCATACATTTCCCTGTTTCCTTTACTTCGGTCAAGTTTTGAATGCTTTTCAACAAAAACAGAACTACGGGTCAAGTTTCGAATGCTTTTCAACAAAGATAGGAATGCGGTCAAGTTTCGAATGCTTTTCACAAAAATAGATTTTCGTCTATCAAATATTTGCAATCTCTTTTCTCACATTCGTTCAATGGTTAATTAAAACATAGAATTAGGTTAACTTTATTTACATGCACTGTTGATTTGACATTCTGAAATGTTTACGAATTACTGTTGCTCAGGTCGCAGAGTTTGAGTCATTAAATGTAACTTATCAAACAGAAATAATAACCATGTCTTTCGCCGCGGCCGATTGGTAACCGTAGGTTACTTGCTTGTAAACCTTTTTTGGGGCTATGTAATCACGCGAATTATTACCTCACCGAGGCGCATTGTCACAGTTTTGCCTCCTTTCTCCAGCAGAAATTTTGAAAACTGCCTTTACGCCCATACAATTTTTGTTTGGACTTGTTTTTAGTTCATCTTTTAAGACTTTTGACACACAGTTAACTCCAGTTCCTGCTGCGAAAGAAGTGGCAGAGTAAACAAGCTACAATTCGCAAGCTGGCGTCTTAATCGAATCAAAAAATAAAGATTATTAGTGAGAGATGATGATGGCCTAGATCAGATATTTTTAGTACGCGGATCACAGTCTTCACGGGGCCACTACTTTATTTACCCTTCAAATAGAGTGTAATTGGAAAATTTTCTTGACCATTTGTTTTTATATTTTCTTTGGACATCTCTGAAATTTGCTATGATAACTTTTTTGAGGTCGCCTGTGAAATTAGAAAAAATATGTAATCGGGTCATGTGCGTCTGTGAGTTTTGAAAACGAGCCACGTGCCAAAATGGCTAAAAAGCACATAACTAGGTTAAAAATGCCATGATCAAAAATACGTTTGAGAAAAAACAAAGAGTGTGGTTACACGCAAACCAATGTCATAGGCAAACTTTAAAGTATTTGAAATATTGGAATTCTGCCGGGACTGAGAGAACGTCACGTTATTATAGGAAAGTTGACGTCATAAATGAAGTCGTTAGACTATTTCTACTGTATCATAAATGCGTGGAAACAGTGCGTGTAAACTTGTAAATTGCTGTTACGTTGCTGTCACTTTATGTCAGACGCATAACTGCCTTCGAAAAACTTTTGGACGAAGGACCCAAGATGTGAATCGGGGTAAACGACATCTTTTTTAGCTTTGCGTATACTCTGAACAGCAGTAGGCTACCAAAAACAAATTTGTTTACAACTCTACTATACGCTACTTAATCTGGTGTAGCGGTTTGTTCAGCAATGTCCGCCAAAATTGTCCGGCGGTTTTCGAACATTTGCTGGAATTTTTGCACTTGCGCCGGCGGTTACGCATTGACTAAAAACTAGAGGGAACACTGCGTAGCAGCTTAGTAAACCTTGTCCCTATACACCTAATTATAGTTTATCATGTATTCATATTAGTGTTGGTGAGAGGTTCGCGTGAAAGAGTGTGCAGGCAGTTGTCAAATTTGCTCTTTTCTTGATGTTTGTAATAAATTCTGCACCTTGGCCAGCAATTGGTGTATAGGTTGTCTACTGGTACCACAAAGCTAGTAGGCAATCGATAATTCACCAACTACACCTGTATTGCATTGCAAGCAGTAGAAAAGCTTATGATTTATGCATTTATTTTAACATGTCGTCAGATCGTTGATTTTAATTAATTTTGAAAATGTCAACAAAGCTACGTTTAAATAAATCTAATGTCCTAGCTTTGCTAGAAGAGATATGATTATGACTCTGATACCGATGTTGATGAAGATTTTTATAAAGACTTAGACATCACACAAAAAAAATCCACTTGCATGTGCACAAGGTGATGATTAAATAGAAAGTCAACCATCTACAAACTACAATAGAGCCACTTTATGTGAAAATGCTGATAATGGTAATGGTGCTCCCAAGGCTAGTAGTGCCAATATACAGAGTCGATGCTGGAGAGAGAAATCATTTACAATCAGTTCTTCTAATTTTACATCTCGTCGCACAAGTAAAACTTTTACAACAACTTCTATTCATGCATTTGAAATGTTTTGATTAGGAGATGATAGAAAGCTTGCCTTTTCAAAAAAACTTATATTTCAGCCAAAAAGGCTGAGCGGTAAACATTACATAAGATGAACTTTATTCATTTTTTGGGATAAATATTTTGATGGCATATCATAAACTCCCAATGCTGAAGTGCTATTGGATGACAGCTAATGACCTGGGTATTCCTCCCATTTAGACAGCGATGACTCGTGACTTTTTTTTACATATTGAGCAATCTTCGACTCAATGACAACAGCAAAACTGATTCATCGCAGAGCAACAAAATTTTAAAATTCGTCCTCAGGAGCAGCGACTAAATCATCTTTTTGTGCAAAAACATTCGCCGGATGAACATATCAGTGTTGATAAATTGATATTTCGCTTCAAGGGAAGAAGCTCACTAAAACAGTACAATCTTATGAAACCAATTAAGCGTGAACATAAACTGTGGTACATTGCAGACAATGATGGTTACCTTTACAAATTTGAAGTGTATACCGGTAAAATATTTTGGAAAAGAGCTCTGCTCAAAATCTCGGTTTGAGAGGCAATGTTGTTTTCAGGTTAACTGACTGGTTGCAAGGAAAATACCACAAAGTTATTTTTGATAATTTCTTCTCATCAGTTTTTTTGTGAAAAGAACAAAAAAGAAAAAATATTTTCACTTATGGAACTGTACGATCAAATCGGAAAGATTTGCTGGTAATAGCAGAAGAAAAGTCACTCGAAAGAAGTGACTATGACTATTGGTGCACTTCAGATGGACTCAGTGTCTATAAAGGGAAAGACAGCAAACCAGTGCACCTGATATCAAATTATATTACAAAATTAAAACTGCTACATTGCAAAGAATGCAGAAAGACGGAGCAAAGCTAACTGTCACCTGCCCCAGGCTGTAAAAGACTACAGTAGAATATGGGTGGGATGGATAAACACGACGTGCTAAGCCAGCTTTATGAAATAAATAGGAAAAGCATGAAGTAGTGGCATAGACTTCTTTTTGATTAGCTTGACGTGGCAGTTGTTAATGCTTACGTTGTTCACAATGCCTGCAGGAAGCAACAACTTTTATCCCTAGAGTTTCGAAGAAACCTTGCAATGGGACTACTTACTCGTATATCTGCAAGAGGCCGCAGATCTTCTGGTGCTCCAAAAGGGTGTAAAATAGCATACAGTGTCTCATCTTCAGTAGCGCTTAGTAAAGTTGGGGGTCATCTGCTTCAGTTCATACACAAAAAAGGCAGATGAGAAGTGTGTTCGAAAAAAGGAGTTGAAGCTCGACATTCTTGCATCGGTGCTAATTGCAACGTCCATCTTTGCTGCTACGCTTCAAAAACTGCATTGTTGAGTATCACTTGTGAGAGTTGATGTTGGAAGTGAATTGTAACGTTGTTGCATAAATTTATAATGCCTATTTCTTTTTATTAAAGATTGTTATTAGATTTGCGTGAAAAAATTTTAAAATAAAATTTTTTTTTGACCAGTGAAATTATCTTCTATGGCCCTGACAAAATCTGAGGATCCCATCCCCCAAAATCTACTCCGCTAAAGAGCATAAAAAACTTTTTGGTATTTTTATCATTATGGTAGCCTAATCAAACGAAATCTAGCACTTCTTCTTCGTCGTATGAGCTATTTTGTTGTGAGCATTACGCAGGAAGATGTATATATAGATTACACTGCATTAGCGCTCACGCTCGGTTTGCAAGTTTTCAGTTAGACTAGGGTCACCACGACAGGTAGGCTGCTTGGCCCCACCACCTGTCTGCCACATAAAGATGAAGGTATCCCGTTAAGTGTCTTGCCCAAGGACACAAGCAAGCTTGTCGGCTTGTTTCCACACTATCTCTATTTTGCTGAGCGCAAAGCAGAAAAGCAGCGAATACCATTTTTTAAAGTCTTTTGGTATTACTCGATGGGAAAAGAACCCTAAGAATACTGACTGCGAAGCGGACGCTCTAACCACTACGCCATCGCGCCGGTCATCTAGCACTGAAAATATCATCTTGAAAAAAAAATAAAAATATTGTTCTTTTTTTTCAGGAAAAACATCATTTTTATTTTTTTTCAGGAAAATTTACAAAAATTTTTTCAGGAAAAAGGAAAAAAATTTTTGTAAATTTTTTCCTGAATTGAAAAATTTTTTGAAATGGTATTTTCAGTGCTAGATTGAAAAAATAAAATTATTTTTTTGAAGTATTTTTTAAAAGTATTTTTTAAAAATATTAAAAAATAAAAGTATATTTTTTCAATCTAGCACTGAAAATACTATTTTGAAAACATTTTTTAATTCAGAACTGAAAAGGTTAATATCAGAAATGTGATTCCTACTTCCAAACTACGGGAAACTCAAGGCCCTCTTGAGTTTGGGTAACCAAAAAACAGAGCACATAGACCTAAGGCATAGCCTGGATCTTGAAATGAGAATTTTTATTAGGAAAAGGAGCACAAAAAGTCGTGAAAGCCGTATATGCAGAAAACACATAAACTTTTGGTAAATCTCCACACAAGAGCGTGATAGGTGACCCCGGCTTCGCCGGCTGAGCCGACACTTTCAATCCCAACGTTACTGATGGAGACCCTGCGGACAACGCCGTCGCATATGCTATAAAGCAAGAATATTTTCTTTTGCTGATGTGCTGTGTGTTATGGTAAATATGTCTATACTCTACAGTATTGTAATACTTTTGAAATTGAATAAATTTTGTCTAAAAACCTTAATTTGAGCAAGCACCTTGATTTTGGTGTGACCCTTGTCGAAACTGTTCCGAGTATCTCGAACACTCGTGGTGCTACTGCTTCTATATTAAAATCTATAAGATCTGTCGATAAAATCTATAAGATCTGTCAAAATCTGTCGATAAACATATAAGATAATCTGTTGGCATGTCTGGCGAAGCTGAACTATAAAGCCTAGTTAGGTCATTGTTCAGGTGGCTCTACACAGCATACGTTTTTGTACATTTTTTGCCCCTTCTTTACGTTCTTTGTGCTCAAGAATTTCAGTAAAATTTTCATCCTTTTGGATATTTTTATGGTGTCACACAGTATACCTTGTTGTCTGAACATCTGATGTTATCCACAAAGTACGCACAAAAAGATTATTTTACGTTTTTGTTTGTAGAAACGCATACGCTTTTCGTACATCCTTTACGGGCGAAATGGGATGTTCGCACATCAACATACATGTTTACTGCTAAGCATCATGTAAACGTTTAAGCGGATTGGAATTTCTGGCATCAAAAATAATGTACAAAACCGATACTGCGTAGAGCCAACTTTATACTGGTCAGACGTCAGTTGTTCAGAGTTTTGTCAGACAGAATAGTTGTTGTAGACTTGCTGCTAGTTTTGCAAAGAACTTGTTGTAAAAAATCTAGTTGATTTGTAACTAAAACTGTATGATTTTCATTTTATTTCCGTAAATCATTTGCAGCAGGAGTTGCGAGAAAATCCTGTGAACGCTCAAGACATGGGCTACCAAATCTCTGAATAGATTGAAAACCTCTAACTGAGGTTATGTACGCAGACAACAGCATTTTAGGACAGGGGCTCAATATACTCCAGGACTGGATTGAATTTTTGGGGGCCCAAGATGCATCTTATTGAAATGAACCCGAATCAAAAAGGATTTTCACCTTTCAGTCCAGTGCCTGTATTTTGCCAGTAGCCTGGTACCAATTTGTTGCGAATTCTTTCCTTTAAAACGCTTTGGCGACGCCTTATTCGCACCAAACTATGGCTGCTACGACTTGATTGTTGATATAGTATTATTTATTTCTGCAACGCGTCTCGTACTGGCTTCCTCTCTATATCTCCAGACGTTGACTCGAACAAATGTTATTTAGATATAAACGAAGTTAAAGGATAAATGATTCAAAATAATAACGATACTTGAAATCCAAGAGCGAAAGTTGGGTGGGGAGGACCGTTCAAACACGCGGTGTTACGAGACAGTACAAGACGGTTTCTATAAAAGAAACATACCAAAATCAGTTGCTACCAATATGATTACGTCATACTTAAGGAAAATTAATACGTACCAGAAACAATATTGCGCCAAACTTCTATCAAACAATTATAGCAACACACTTTATTATTACCGACTTCATCTAAATTCAAGTAGAATAGTTAAGTTTCCGACTTCAACTTACTAAACACCTAATCTAATCTACATACAACTGCCAGCTATTTTGGCTTGCTACTGAAATTACAAAACAACAGTACAGTGAAAAAACGAATTTTGCGCTGTGCTTGAACGGTCACGTGATCGTGTGATCAACAAGAGGCAGCAATTTTAACGTAAAGACGGCTTACAGAAAATGTGGCGGTAACAACAGAATAAATATCTAACACAATTCATTTATAAGTTTTTCTGGTGCATCCTACAATACGCTTTATAATTATGCACTGATATGGCCACAAAAAATTGAGAAGGCGTGAGATTTTACTCTGCGAGGGTATCTTTTTTCTGATCATGAGTCTGAATGCTTTAAATAACTTGGTAAAGCAGGCTCAAGTGGAAATCAGTGTTGATAAAGCATTAAAAATACTTATTTTGGAACCAGATGATAGAGTCTGTTCTAACCTTGATCAAAACGAAACAGAAAAATCTGATACAAATTATCCTTCGCCTATTACGCTCAGTGAATGCGTTTTTGGTAAGTTTTGTCACCATTTTTTGGTTTACGTTTTTTAGTGGAAAGGTCCTTCAAAAAATTTCACTCTTGACCTTATCGAGCCTTACTTTTTTTACTGTAAAACAACAATTTAAGCTTCAATTTAGCCCAATGGATCAGTACACCAACAACGTCTTGACAAGTTTTGTAGTTGTATGCTTTTGTTATCTTTAGTTGGAGTGCTTAATGTGAATCTGCCTTGCACTGAGCTAAACTGCGGAAACATTGAGTGTCTGCTTGGTGCAGAGGCTGATGATGAAGGTTGTCCTATGTCCTGTAAATGCAAGAAAAGTAGACTTCTCGGCGACAAGATGCTAACAGGTGAACAGGTTGTTGCAAAATGTTGATTATGCTTGGTTTTCTTGGTAAATATTTGTACCCTTGAAAGAATCCATTTCACGATGATTCCTTTTTAGCTCTTTCTAACAAACACCCAATTTATCAATAGTATTTTCAAGCAACTCAAATAGAATGCTAACATTTGGGAATCCAGAAGCAGCTCCAGACATTTTTTCTTATACTAGCGCAGCAACGCCATCCAGTGAGTTTGGTATGCAAAAGTGCAAGAGGCGATAAAGAAATGTAATTACTGGAAAGCTGATTGATATGAATCCAACAAGACTAACCGAAATCAATGAGCTCCAAGGAATCTATATCAGTTTTAAATGATTTTCAACTGAATAACCAAATCGCCCGATTCTTTCTACATTTGGCTGGCGTTCAATACAGCTTGCATTCTTTGATAAATTTGGCAATCTTAGTCACAATATTTAGGGGTTGATTGGAAATGAAAAACCTACGATAAACAAAAAAGTTTTTTCACGGTAATTAATATTTTTTCAGATTGTCATGTAGACTATAGAACATTGGCGTAAATCTATAAGAAATTTTGCGGGGAAATAGGGGGTTGAACGTTAAGGTGTGACCTAGCCACCTTTAAAAGCTTTAGTTTCCAAAAAATATCTCTGTTTTGAAATCGCATGAAGGGGAATTGCAGGTTGATCTTCAAAAATAAATCGTTTTTCAAGATTATTGAAGGGATGCATTCCCCAATCCCCCTGATATTTCGGCCCCTAAAATGGATTGAGATCAGATGAAAGATCTGCGTGTTATTTTTAATATTGTATCATTCATATTAAATCAACTGCTTACTTTTACATGCCATCAACTTCAGTTGCTATGGGCCAAGCCGCAATGTATGTAGCAAGTTCGTTCAAAAAACTTTTCAACAAACCTTGCATGTACCCTTCCCAGACGGACGGAGTTTGCTCTAATGACTTCTATTTTTAGATGAAAATGTACAGATGTTTGAATCAGAGGTAAATCGAGTTGGAGCAAAATTGGTGCCATAATGGAATAATCTTCCAAAAGGAGAAGATGGAAGGACTGTTTACGTTGTGCCATACGCAATTCATAAATCTCTTAGTGAGTAATAAATTGATCCACGTTTGTTTTAATTGAGAATTTACTTTTTAATAAAAGCGTTTAACTGTGATTCTTCATGCTACGTTAGCTTTTGGATTGTTTTTCAAAATTTGTATTACCTGTAACCATACAGATACCTCATCTGACGATAGCCAAACCTCCCTGAGAAGCAAAAAAATTTGGACAGGATGGCTTTTTTCATAAATTTCTTTGTAGAGAAGCTGATACGGTGATGGTCTTAACGGAGTAAGTGGAACCACTTCTCCAACGACCCTTTCCCTCATTTAAACCGTTGGGGTTTTGGCGAAGTGTCCATTTTCTAAAGATGTCTTTTATTTCCTCTACTTCGACAGTGCAGTACATCAGTCACTTTTGATATGTTCCTTCAGCAGCTTCCATGTGAGCTTTATCAACAAACTGAAACTTAGAAAGTCCGTTTAGATAATAATCACTGGACACTTAGAGCAATCGACAAAGCAATTCAAATGTACCACATGAAGACTTGTCTTAGATTTGAAGAAAAAACTAACCAGACAAACTACTTCAGCTTTAAAAAGGGTGAAGGTTGCTGGTCGTACGTTGGAAGAATGATGTTCGAAGGGCAAGGTGTAAAACAAAGCTGAACATAATTTGGTTTTGGAAAGATAGGAAAAAATAGAGAAAAATATGAGCGCGTTGATGAAATCTAATATTGCGTAAGGCCGTAACCTGTTAAGGCTAAGTCCCAATTGTACGCTCCAAAATCAAATTTCACTCTGAATGTACTGGATTTAAGACCTTTATGGAATTGTACATTCCAACGGAAATGTGGTTTTCAAGATTTGTTGTAGTTTTTCCCTTCAAGGATTTTTTGTACGAAAGTACATTTCAACTCCGATCTTATTTAGCTCTTCGTCTAGAGCACACCAATATCAATGATGGCAACGATGGTAAGATCAATCCTCTCGATCATCATGTTGTTGCGCACTTGGTGAAGGCATTTACGGCAACTTTTCCTGCTTGGATAATCTGCCTGTGATAGAAACGATTGCTCCAGTAGTGTTAGTGCACTTGGGTCTCAACTCTGTGAGCGGAGGATAAAAGCAACCTTTATGACAAAAATATACTCAGGAAAACGTGCACGCCCGTCATGGAAAAAACTTTACTTACTTCTGTTTGGTAGCTATGATCTGGTTACAGATATCTCTTGGACAAAGGTGTGAATTTAAAGGAATTCAAAGGAGTTCATGAGTCGATGCAAGCAATGGAATTCTTTGCAAACAAGAACAATCTGATCGCGATCAACATGTCATAGTAAAGTGGGAAAATATTCAAAAAAGTAAGCTGCTCTTCCTCAGTGGCGTCACCGGATCTCATGATATCACAAACAGATCCAAGAAGTGCCACTGCGAAACTTCGAACCTCATAGATTTCACTTTTACCTCTCACTGTAAATGATGAAAACCTATTTAAAGGCGATTCACGACAGTGTTTTCTCTCAAATTGAGACTCTCTCCTTAAATAGACAATTGCTGTTTCCTCCTCATAATTGGATAGTTTTGATAGTAAAACCGAACCACTTCATAGCTTGTTTTCGTGAATGCAATTTTTTTATTGAAAAAAGCTTTTGTTAGGTCAAAGTGCGCACTTTAAAACTATAACGCGCGAGAGCTTGTTTCAACGCAATGAAAAATACGCACAAATGATTTGCATCACCCTCGAAAGTTATGCAGCAATAGCTGGATTTTAAGCCAAAGGTCACTAATTTATTGAGCTTATTGGTGTACGCCAAAGTTTGAGTGCAGAGGGTCCTCGACTAACGACGTCGATCCGTTCTTAAGACGTGGTGTAACCCGAATTTCAGTGTAAGTCGGAACATCAAAAATAAATTACTCTATACGTACCTTACTGTAAAGTATTGTACTATAATAAAAGATAAAAAATAATCTAAAAAAAAGTACTTAATCAGAAAAAGAGAAAGCAATTCCATACCACGTGAATTAAAGTAAATATTAATAAGATGGTGGAGAAGCTGGAATAGTAGGGGCAGCTGTGGTAGACGGTAGAAGCTCTGTAGCAATAGAGGCAGCTGATGTAAAGGGTTGTTGCCTGTAATGCCATAGCAATTGTCCTTCTGAGGTAGTAGGCTTTGAACGAAGCAATTACTCTTAGTTTCATAGGCTGTAAAAGGGCCGTGGTATTAGGTGGAAGGTAAACCACCTTGACATTAGGGTAAAATTCTTCCAGCTTGGCAGGGTGTCCAGGGGCATTTTCTATTTTATGGGGCGCGTTCGTAATCTTGAAACAGCGTAAGTCGGGACCGTCGTAACTCGAGGACTCCCTGCATATGCAACCAAACGTTTCCTCCATCACTTTAATTGCACAAAACTTCATCGCAAACAGCATGAAAAAAGAATATCAACTCAAAAATTGAAATCCATAGCGAAAGAATGAGGCATTGGTCCTCTATATTAACCCTTAACTACTCGCGCCCTTTTTCTTAACGCAACTACTCGCGTGGTGTACTTTGTACACCAATGTTGACGTACAGCTTTTATTTTCCGAAACAAATGAAATTATGCACAAAAACCACAAGAACGTTCGTTAGGATGATTTATCAGTTGCAAGATGTGCACAGGTGTCACATTTCACATCAGTTTTTGCATGATCTTTGCAGACAAAGTCATTGCACGAAGAACATCTCATAGTTGTAACCCTGTTTTTAGCTCTTCCACAGAGACGGAACCTTTTTCGAGATTTTGCAGGAGGTGGTTCACGGGTGTTAACTTGTGATTGCGGCTTATATTTTGACAAGATGGATTGAATGTCAGATGGAAGATTTTGTAGCTGTGCTCTGTCCTGCAGATGAGGCTTCATCAAACTCATAGCAAGATTCTTAAGAAACTGCCGCCTGTTTTGTGTTTCATCTACCGACTTACGAGTCTGTTGAATAAGATTTGTCCATTCACGCCTGCAATGTTTACAAGATAGAAAAAGACACATAAAGGCCACCGGCGGGTTCTCTTTGACACAGAATAATTGCCGCAGAGTTGGTCAACTGTATCCACCCCTCCTTTTGTAGAATTATAGAACTGGATGATCAGTGGCTTTTTAGTTTCGGCATCAACTGCAGCATCACGGTGCATAGTGGAAAGCAAAACAACTGATTTGTTCTTTTTTGGTGTAAAGGAAACCAGAGTAGCATGCTTTTGAAATCCAAACATTGATGAAGAGATCGACTTTTGTTTCTTTGGCAAAAATTCAGCTGGAATTTCTCTTTTGTTTTTCTTCAAAGTCCCAACCAGAGTTATTTTATCTTGCAGCAGTGACATTGCAAGTGTGTAATTAGTGTACCAATTATCCGTTGTTAGATTACGGCATGTACCTTTCAAGTGACTTATCAGTCTTTCAACTATGGTACCAGGGCTGTTGGAGGCTTCATGTGGACCAGTTGGTTGTTTACTGCAATAAACTTCCAAGTTTCCTGTGAAATATGTCTTGGCATCACAAAGTGCGAGGATCTTTACACCGTACTTTGCCGGCTTGCTTGGAATGTATTGGATGAAGCTGCATCTCCCCCGGAAAGGTACTAATGTTTCATCGATCGTCAGGAACTCACTAAGGCAGTAGGTGTTTTTGCAGTTTTGTACAAACTCATCAAAAATATACCGAACGGCAGCCAATTTATCTGTTTCTTTTCTTTGACTCCACGTCGTTCTATCATCAAACCGTATTGCCAACAACAGGAACAGAAAGCGATTGTACAACATGCAATCTCGAAAGATTTCTATTCCACTACCATCTGTGGCCCATAATTCAAGAAAACTCACACGCCCAGCCCTCTTTACACCTGACAAAACCAATAGTCCAAGGAATGCCATGAGTTCAGTTTTTGTAGTAATTTTTGCATCTCTTTCCCTGTCATAGTTTGACTGTACAGCTGTGATATACATATTGGTACATCCAACAATTTCCTCTATCATCTCATCTGTAATCAGTAATAGAAAAGCTTGTAGTTCATCTTCAATATGTTTGGCATTGTTTCTTGGGCCAGGAAGAAATTTTAAAAGGTTTCGTGAAGGAGTTTTTGCACATTTACTGACACAAGGATTTTTGTACCACTTAGTTACTTTATCTTTGCAAAGATAATAGTTTTCATCGTCTTCATCTGAGCTTTCAGAATGAGTAGAATTCTGCAATCAGAAATTCTAGAATTGGTCACCATCAATTTCGGAGTCCGTGCTGTGATCGCTTTCGTTTACAACTTTTTCTTCATCATCATTTTCCTCACCTCCTATTTCCTCATCAGATTCATCTTCTTGTTCCAACATTGCCCTAATTCCATCATCATCTAAAGACCTAATCCGTCTAGCCATTATGTATAAAGTATTTCTGCACACAAAAACAGCATAAGCAAGCAAGAAAACAATAAAAAGAAAAAAATCTTTTCAAAAAGCACAAAAAATTATAGTTACATAAGTACTCGCGCGGTGTATTTTGTACACCAAAACAGCAGCCCCACTCATTTGTCTTAGCATACCGGCCGCCACGTGCTTTCTAAAACTACGCCAACGCGTCAAAGCATGCCTGTGGACTTAATTAGAGGATAGATGGCGCTTGCTGCCTGCAGAATTTCAAAATAAAAGGGGCGAGCCGAATTAGTAAAAATGGTGTACAAAATACACCAGCGCGAGTAGTTAAGGGTTAAGCATAGCTGATGCTCTCATTTTCCAGATACGAAAGGAAATTTTTGGAAATGTTCACGCAATCAAATCTCTTCTTTCGGCTCAGCCTTACATCAACTGTGAAATGCATTACGATGGTTTTTTTTCGAAGAGCGGAAAACCAACTTTGAACAACAAGTACCGTAATCATTCTACGTTTTGATGACAAAAAGTAGAAGTGCAAACTTGATTTTTAAAGGGAGGCGTTCCAGGGTTCAAAGTATAAAATAATCCAATTGCAGATGTTGGAAATTTTTGTTCTAAGCTTAGGGCTGTGTCGTGTTGCTTCGAGCAAGGTGATATATTTGTGAAGCTGCATTTGCTGTAGTCCTACTGTAGTTAAAAAAATTAGTTTAAAGTTTGCTCTTGAGGAATTCCTCAGCGCCTTTGGCAACGTCTACGACTCAAACCTGACTTCATTGGACAGTCAGAGTTTCCAGCTTCTCAAGACCTTAGGTTATATTGGACTTATGTAAGAGCACGCTTCATCCATCGTTCATCTATTCTTTCAATTCGGGGCAATTTGTTTTGTCCGATTTGAGTTGATCATCAATACACCAAATGGCCGAGAGCCGATGTGAACATCAAGTAGGCAAAGATTGGCGTTGTTGTTGCTTGAGCTAAACTCATGTCAGGCTGGTCTTAACGTCCTGCTCACTTGTATCAAATCTATGTTCAAGGAAGATCTTACAATCGAAAAAAAATTGCATCATTTTAAGACTTTTTTGTGAGCTGTGTATTTTATGTCGGGATTGTCGCGATTCAATAGGAATTTTTTGATTCTATTTCAACTTTAATATACTTCTTAAAATTGAGGCGACTTGTAGTATTGCTCGAATAATTAAGCCTTAATAGCTAGGAAAAGATTGGCTTCCACTAAGATACTTTAACTCACGCACTTCTCTATCAAGAGCAGTACAAATGTATTCACAAACCACTTTAAGATTTCGAATTCGCTTGCCAAATACAGAAACTAAAGCACTTTAATATATAAATATCAAGGACTAAACAAAACTAAAACTACTAAAATAATCGCTTGATTCCTGTCACAACAATCACCACAGAACAACGCCTTTTTACTAAACTCTCTCTGAATGAGTGAAAAATCTCGCCGCCTTATATATACGACCGGAAAATAATCTAGAAATTGCCAGAACAATATCACGTGACATAGGAAAAAAGCACTGTTAATAAGTTGCGTAATTGGTAATCAAAATAAATCTTCGAGAAGAAACAAAATTCACTAGAATACTCTGGAACTTAGTCACGGAGTCAACCACTGTGACGTCAGAAAAGGCGTGTGAGTTACAAATCTATTAATAAATGCGAAAGAAAAAAAGGTCTTTTTTCGAAAACAGTTTAGCAAGTTTAGGGCTTCAGACAATTCAGATTTACAATTAAAATAATCACGGCAAAATAAAACAACAGATTACAATAACTACACATACATGTATATAGGCTACATGTAAAAACTATTCTTTTAACGCAAATATACTTATTCGTGACAGGGATGAATAAATATTTTTTGTTAAATTTTCATAAAATAGCTTGTGTTTAGATTGCTTTAAAATTACCAGCAGCATAGAGGCGACATTTTGTTATGTTTGGGGAGGGCTGAAGCAACTATTTTTTGAGATTAAGTCTTTTTAGAGTAAATTTTTTACAATTTTCAGCTCAAATAAGAGTAGAGGTTTTTATTGGACATCAAGTGTTTCAAAGTGAATTTGTAGCTATTTTGGTCCTTTTGTCTTATTTTTTGTTTATTTTCAGAAATTTTTCGGACTGAAGAATCTGTGGAAAGCTTCAGCACTCCAACCCTTGATTTCTTAACTTAGCCATCGTGAGGTTTGATTGGCTGACTGAGCGAACACCTCCGTCACAACAAGACGCTTGACTCACTTGACCAGATTGCTAGCTGAAAACATTCATTTCTCATTGGTAAATTCAACTTCTCGAAATCAATACCATGCTGTTTTGTCGTATCAACATTTGTTGTGGTATTGCAGAAATAATGAAAAACCGGTTGCTGGGCAAAAAATGGCTTTTCCAAGCAAGACGTCATTCAACTTAACAAAATGTATGGCTGCTAGTGTCGGAGAATGAAATAACTTATTGCCATTTTTTAAGTCTTGATTTCCAAAGTGGATGTCACATAAATTTCGATGATTTTTTTGATTATTTTGTGACAAACTCAATCTCATTGCATGCTTACTTTGACTTAAAAATAAAAATCGAATTATTGCAAGTTGATGCAGCATTAACTTTTAAGTGCTAAGCAAATAAATTGTTAATACAATTTCGGTAGAGAGGTGACTTTTAGTATCCAAGTTGCTATTATTGCTACTAGCAATACACCGTTGAACATAATAATATAATATATTTAGAAAATTCAAACGTTTTCGACGCTACATATTGCCCTCATCAGGATCTATACATAAATATTTACAGCATTAAAACCTTCGTTGAACGAAAACACAAAAAACATAAAAATAACTTGAAAATGGTTCTGATAAAAAACAGTAAAGCTTCATTCTACGGTCTTCGTAAATGTCTGGTCACTGCTAACAAAGAATCTGATAATGGAAACAATTGCCTGCTAGGAGTTGATCGGATTTAAGGTTTTGTAAATCGGATTTAATTAAAGTTTGTTTTGTAAAACAACCTTAAATCCGATCAACTCCTAGCAGGCAATTGTTTCTATTATCAGATTCTTTGTTAGCAGTGACCAGACAATTACGAAGACCGTAGAATGAAGCTTTACTGTTTTTTATCAGAACTATTTTCAAGTTATTTTTATGTTTTTTGTGTTTTCGTTCAACGAAAGTTTTAATGCTGTAAAAAATTGTGTATAGATCCTGATGAGGGCGATATGTAGCGTCGAAAACGTTTGAATTTTCTAAATATATTATATTATTATGTTCAACGGTGTATTGCTAGTAGCAATAATAGCAACTTAAATAAATTGTTAATTCATTGAGCTTATGATTGCACTCCATGTTTTTCTACTTGAATTGAGTTAAACATTTTTGATTGAGTGGGTAATATATTTTTGTTTTCCGGTCATGATGGAAAATTTTTATCGGTTTGACTAATACTAAGATTCTCAATCTTTATGCTTTTATTAACCCCTTGGCAAATTTCAAAAGTAAAATCTGCCCCCAAATTTTTTGATTTTTCACTTCTACAAATGCCTACAATGAATCAAAAGGCGAAAAAAGGCTTTGGAAGAAGGAATTTTAATGAGGATTTGTAGATGTGGATGCCTAAAAATAATTGCATTGAGTTAATATAACTACAATTAAAGCACCCAACAATGCTAATTTTTTTTATTTATAACTGAGAAACAGTTTCAACCAGATAGCCAATCAATGAGACTTTTGTAATTGTTTTTTACGCACAATTGCTGAGATTTTTGGAGCAGTATTTAAAAAATCTACTTGGGTGTTATCTTTGACAACTAAACAAAATTGTTGTTTTGTTGTTATGGTCATCAATGAAGAGAACCCAGCCTCATACAAATAGTAGTTTGAAAAAGTATAATAAATTTCAATGTGAGCTAAATTAGCATAGGAAACCCTTCGACCAATCGACAGTAAAATTAAAAAATTCACCATTGCATGATGTAAATATGAAATAAAGCGCTGTTGAAGATTGGAGATCAATCAATTCATCTTGGCACAAATCATGGTCAGCAATACTTTTCAACTTGGCTTTGAGGGGATGGGTTGTCCAAGAAGAATTATCGTTAAAAACTGCACCGTCAAAGTAAGCGTCAAAGTTGGTTTTCAAAACAGCTAGCTGCTGACATTTTTCAACTTTGAGGTCAGAAAAATTGTTGCAGTTTTATTGACTTTCCAGTCATCAAATGCTGGAAAATTTGTGTGAATTCCTTGTTAAATCCTCCTAGTTTACAAATCTAATTTTGTCTGAAAGCCTTGACTTTTATCACGTACAATGTACATCATATACGGTAACACTCTTTCCCTGCATTTGCACATTTAGCTGACTTGAAATTGAAAAAATATCCGCCACATAAGCTAAAGCACCAAATTAGTGGTTACTAAACTGCCTACTCTTCGGGGATTTGTTTTCTCGCAGAAAAATCTCGATTTTAACAAGCAGTTCAAAAACTCGAGATAAATCGAGGCCCTTAGAGGGCCATCGAACTTTGATGTGATAAAGGATAACAATTAGCTCTGATCCCATCTGATCACAGAATTGTTTGAAATGGCGATGATTAAGAGCACGTAGTAGTAGTAGTTCAGTTTTTATTCGGTGTTGTCTCCTTATCAGAGATGGCCGGATTCACCCCATTCCTTCTGTGATTGCTCGCACTCCGTCTCTCCACTTGTCTTGATTCAGGGCATCCTCCTTCTTTAAACCAATCCTCTCTGTCTCTTCCTCCACTTGTTTCTTCTAGGTTTTCTTTGGTCGTCCTCGCTTCTATTGCCACTCACTTCAAGATCCAGAGCAGCCCTCAAAACACTATCGTTATCCCTCCTCAGCACATGTCCATACCATCTAATTCCATTCGCTGTTGCTAACCGGTCTATAGTTTCCTTCAACCCTAACATGTTCATCTGCTCTTCATTCGTCTTTCTGTTAACAACTTTCTGACCACACATGGCTCTCACCATAGCTCTCTCCGTTCTCCTTAAAACTGACTTTTCATTTTCTTTTAAACACCATGCCTCGCTTCCACACAATATAGCTGATCTTACGCAACAACGATAAAATTTACCTTTCATCTTCAGAGGAAACTTATTTCCAAGCAATAACTCTTCACATTCCCTGAATCTTACCCAACCGATTCTTACTCTTGCTGTAACTGCCGCTTCACAACCACCACTAGCATTTGGTCTGTCTCCCAAATAACAAAATCCATTCACTATCTCTACTTCATCGCACAACTTCTCGATCAAATCCACCATTCCTTCCATTATTCCTTTACATTTTGAGCAAATAAAATGCATTGCCAACCTAGCGGTAGCTTTCTTTGTTTTTGCACATCTGCCATAAACCCAGTTTCCACATTTTGTGCACAACACTGAATTAGCCATGACTCTCCTCCAACAAACTCCACCTGGATCTATCTTGCTCTTGAATAGTTCTCCTTCCGACCTGCTTACCATCACTTTTGTTTTCCTGGTGTTGACCTTTAAACCTTTACTTTCCAATGCATCCTTCCAATTCCAAAATCTTTCCTTCAAGTCTTCCATGGTTTCACTTATGAGAACAAGGTCGTCTGCATACAGCAACTCATTAACCACACTCCTTTTTGCATTTTCTGTAATAACGTCCACAACTATTGCAAACAATAGTGGCGACAGCACTGATCTTTGATGTACACCAACGTTTACTTCAAATTCCTCTGAATATGCAGATCCCACCCTCACTTTTGTCTTTGCACCATCATACAAGCTTATAACTGCCCGAACCATTACTTCTGATAGACCCTTGTTTCTCATGGCCCACTCCATCACTTTTCTTGGCACTCCATCACAAGCTTTTCCATGTCAACAAAACACATATACAACTTCTTGTCCTTCCTTTGATACTCCTCCTGCATTCTCCTCACAATGAATATCGCATCCACTGTTCTTTTTCCTGGCATATATCCAAACTGCATTTTATTCAATTTGACTGGTGTTCGTATTCGCCTCTCTAGTATCCTTTCAACAATTTTCATTGCACGTTATAGCAGTTTCACTCATCTGTATGATCCATAGCTCATCACATCACTCTTTCCTTTAAAGATAGGCACAATCACACTACTTTTCCACTCATCAGGCATTCCTCTACCATCCAATACATGCTGAGACAGTTTCATCATCACTTTCACCCTAATTTCGCAACTTGCAACTATCATCTCCACACTTACTCGTACTTCAGATGCTCCAGTTACGTTTCCTGATTTCATCCTTTGCAGTGCTTCCACAATTTCATTGCGGGCCCTATTTTTCCATCGGTCCTTCTATTACATCAGTTTCTACCATGTGGTCCCATTTGTTCTCTTTATTTATGATCTTTTCCATATGTATCTTCCAAATTTTTGCTCTATCTTCTTCAATAAAACTCAATCGTCCGTCGCTTCCTCTTAAGCATCTTCCTACTTCGACACCGTTCCCTTCCTTTTTCATTCTTCTAAAGAAGTAGAAAACACTATTAGAATTCTGATATAAATTATTCAACTCCTGATTAGCTTCCATTCTCATAACTCTAGCAACAGTTTTTCTCGTTTGATTTCTTACACGCTTGTATTTAATCTTATTTTCTTCTGATGGAAACCTACACAGCTCTTTAAATGCCTCATTCTTTTTGCTATGGTATCCCTGACCTTTTCATTCCACCACCACATTTCTCCTCAATCTCTCCGAGACTTCTTCTTTCGACACACCTCATTACATGCCTTTAGAAAACCGTTCTTAAAAGTTTTCCACAAATCAGGCATGTTTGTGCTTACTAGTTCATTTACTCTTTTTTCAAATATTACTCTTGTTTGGTTTTCATTCAACTTCCAAGTCTTTCTTCTTTTGATTCGTTGCTTTCTCACAACCTTTTTTTGCACCTTTTTATCCAGATCTACAACCACCTACCTGTGCTGAAGTTCCCAAGGAATCACTTTCACATTCTTTACATACTTTCTCAATTTTTCTCATACAAGCACAAAATCAATTTCTGTTTCACATTCACCGGCACTACAAGTGATTTTCCTTTTGTCTGCCTTATAAAACCAAGTGTTTGCCACGCACACTTCTCTTTCATCACAAAACTCCAGCAATCTCCTTTCCTTCTGCATTTCTTTTCCCAATACCATTACCCCCGTGTACACTTTTAAAACTAGAGGTGGGCACTTCCGAAAATCCACAAATTGCGGACTCCCCTTTCTATCTGCGGATTTGCAAACCTAATTTCCTACCGCAAAGCAATTGGCAGTGTTGCCTGTTCACCTGTAAAACCGCTTGGAAGTGGACGCTCTTATTTTCTGGTTTGGAGGTAAACGTTTGGGTGTTGATGACCTTTTTTTTGAGGTGAACGTCTGTGCGACGGCAAAATTTGACCTCCAAAGAAAAAGGTCATCACAAGGACAGAATAACAGTAAATATTGCGATCTAAGTTTGCGAAAATGCAATGTGCATTTGCGATTGAAGAAGTGCAAAAAAGTTACCGCAAACCTATCGCAAACTTTCGGATTTGCGGTTGCGGAATTGAGTGTAAATTTGCGGTTCCCAGCACTGTTTAAAACCCTCAGCACATTTCCGAAAGTGCCCATTGAAATCCCCCAAACAAACAATCATTTCACTAGAACTTCTAAATAAAAAATATTTTGTTGAAAAAACTTTCCATTTATTTCAAAATATCAACCGCTTTTATTGTGGTCTTTAAACTTTCGCACATCAAGAACTCTTCCTTCAACTTACCAGCATGCACATATCGACAGTAAACCAACAAATATCCACAGTTGTTGTTGTTGTGATTACCCCTCCTCTTCTTCAGGATGGAGGTACGGCATGAACCGCAATGCGGGTTCATGCCGTCAACCTAATTGAAATTAGGCTAGGGTAAAGATGGCAGGCCATTTCGAACCTCTTATGAGTAACTGGTAGCTCCACCACCAACAAGGCGGACTGCCATTCGTGGGTACCCAAGAGTCGCCTTTTGCGACATGCTGGGTTAGCAACTTCACAATTGTAACCCGGTGTTGTCGGGTAGGCCACCTGTCTGCCACATAAAGGCGGACGCGTCCCGTTAAGTGCCTTGCCCAAGGGACACAACAAGCAAGCTTGCAGGCTTGTTCTCCACACTATCCCTTTTTTATGCTGAGCGCCAAGCAGGGAAGCTGTGAATACCATTTTTTAAAGTCTTTTGGTATGACCCGACCTAGGGAATGAGCCCCAGGCCTACCGACTGCGAAGCAGACGCTCTCATCACTTCACCATTGCGCCGGTAATATCCACAGTTCAACACGTCAGTTGACTCATCTAGGTAAAGGCTAATTTTTGCTTTACTACCACGAATTTCCTGTGCTATCTCTTCTAAAATACGGGGTGTCTCAGTATAAATATGACCCATCTGAAGGTTAATGTCTCAGCCAATACCACATATATTTCTTTATATTTTCAAGGTTTACAGACGATAGCATAACGTTTTGAATTCAATAAAAAATTTTATGGTCAATGGAAGAAAAAATATTTTGCGTTGCAGTCTATGTGGAGACAAAATTGTTCAAATCTGTATAGGCAAAATACCGCAAAAGCTTCAATTTCAACAACTGTCCCCACAAATTCGAAATCAGCTGCCGGGTATAGAAATTTAAAAAAGTGGGATCATCAATTATGTCCTCAAACGAAGCGCAACCATCCACTAGCGATAGAAAGTTGACAGCAAAAGCTACAGAAAATGCGAATGCGGTGAGACACTTGATCGGGAGAAGTCCAAACTTCTCGAATTTTGCTCGAATTTCAGCTCCAAGTATGCAGACAGCGCAAAGGTAGACATTTAGAACATATTGTGTAAACGTTTAAGTTTTTGTGATGAGTTGCTCAATAAATGCTGATTTTGATTATTATTTTATCAGCTTTCAGAATATCTAAACATTTTTCGGCTTTTCTGTCTAGTCTATGAATTACAAGCATGTGAATGGATCACGTTTGTAATGAGACATCCTGCATCTTGGGACATATCACATAAATGACGACGTACGGCATCGTTTGACAAAAATTTTTTTCAACTTTCTTCTTTTGTTCTCTTCCACAAACAAGTTCAACCATGTAATTCACCTAGCACACGACTTGATAAGTCGTTCTCCAATTGTATGATACTTCCTCTCGTTTGTTATTCTCCAAGAAATGTGATAGTAAGCTTCCAACGCTAATTTGTCTTCGGAAACAAATCCTAGGCTAGGCAGCGTTCCTGCAGCACTGAATTGATACGTTTGGCCAGCGAAGACGTATATATGATCGTCATGTACCTGTGTGGAATGGCATGAAGTATAACCAGCTTTTAAAATTGACGGTTTTGTAGACCATTACCAAGCACTTTGGAGCAAAAGATACACTAAGGTTGTTGAACATCATCTTTTATGATGAAATCGAACCCGAAGTTTACGTTTGATAACAGATAAGTTCTCTTCTTCGACATAATAACTGGAGAATAATTCAATCGCTACAGACTTCAACTGTGCAAACCGCCAATTCCAGTGTGCTGCAAATAAGATGAGAAAAATGGCACAAGGCTCGACAGTTGATCCGTAATGAGAGCATGATGATGTTTATTGCGCAACAGAGGATTTTGTAATTCCAGCAGTGTTGCAAACTTTCTGTCGTGTGATTCTTATGAATCTGTTTGC